>OY796656.1:50129211-51329211 GCA_963680705.1 Rhagium mordax | reverse complement strand
AACTGACTATTGCGCACACCGTTCTGCGCAACCATAAAATTAATGGGGAGGAGTCTATTTATATCTTTTGGTCAGACAGAGTTCATTAGGATCAACTTGTCAAATATTTTAAAGGAAAATATGAAGTGTTACATATTGTTGAAATCAGAAGGAAAATCTCAATCGAATAGTAAAATAATACACAAGATGTTCCATTCAAAAAAAAATTAGGTTATGTTCGCTATTTGCTACTAATTAAACAATGAACTTTAGTTTTTTAGCCTCAGCAAGAAATATGAGACACTAGAGTGAAAAAGTGAAGAAAAAACATGCTTACATATATCAACCCTGTATGGGATGCGTATGAAGCAAATTTAAATATTTGCAAACTGTTGTTTAAAGCTAAGGAGTTTAGGATTAAAACAGTTGAAAAATTTCAATCCATAAGTAAATAAAAAAGTTACAGGTTTGTAAATTTGGTCTAAATTTCGGACGGCTCAGTTCAAATTTAGGTCAGTATAAATTTTTTAAATTTGTTT
Organism: Rhagium mordax; assembly: GCA_963680705.1. NCBI lineage: Eukaryota > Metazoa > Arthropoda > Insecta > Coleoptera > Cerambycidae > Rhagium > Rhagium mordax. Next base: position 51,328,693 of record OY796656.1, on the reverse strand, counting down.
AACTACAATGGGCCTTTTTACTACATTCATAAATCTCAAAACAAATATGTTTATTTGAAAGCTGACTGATAGATATTCACCTCGTGCAACTCTGTTTTAAGTATAAATCTCACACTGTTTAATAAAAAAATAATCATTTATTATGGCAATTTAAAAGCTTATTTGACCTTGAGCTGAGTGACGTCACGCAGCAGGTTATATGTTGGCAGCACTTGCCAGAATGCACTGAATGTAACATCATACCACAGCTGACAAATGTTTATAGTTTAGTTTTGAGGTTAAGTTCAGTGTCTTCTACGAATTGAGCTTTGCTTTATTTCTGTACATTATTGGAAGAAAATGAAGCCAAGATTTTCTAAAGGAAGTGTTGTTATTTGTGCATGTTGGTACAAAGCACTCTTTAAACATTTTCCAAACAGAAAAATCCAAACTAAAGAGAAACCACGATACGACCGTCAAAATCAATTTCAACGTCAACTGTCAAAAAGCAGGGACACCGACACAGAGTCATAGAATTTCTTCTGTGGCAGGGAACCAACTTTGCAAAACACCGATGTGTCATGTTCAAGGCTGTCTGGCATTTGACGTCACTAAGGGCGCGCTTTATTTCCGCACTTTTGCGATTTTTTTTCAATAGAAATCGTGCTCAAAAAAAAAAATAAAAACTATGGCGAGATTTTTTCATAAAACACCATCAAATAAAGCAATAAAAAAAAAATCACTGAAAAGGCCCATTAACAATATGAAATGTGAAGTTAAAATTAATGTAGTAATGTATCCTGGTGTATTGCGGTAATCAGCTGTTTTATGTCAGTACATCTACCGAAGAATTACCGAACGCAAAATTTGAAAGACCTAACCTGAACCTTCACTTGACTAATTAATAAATAATTGAAAATTGATTTGCTCTTTTATATTATGCTTATTCATAAGTCTATGCTGCTCATGTCAAAATGGAAAGTATTTTTCGTCAGTGTTGGGTTTCATTTTTCTCAAATACTCACAAAATGTCAAAAATTAAGTTTTTTTTTATCATATTTAGAGTGATACCCAGGGCCGGTTTTCTTCTGACTAGGCCTCATAGGCCCGAGCCTAGGGGCGCCACTCTGCGGGGGGGCCTTTGCTTTTCATCTTAGTGATTAGTGCTCATACACTGATAACAAAATACATTCGATACATTAACCGAACACGGTTCGGTAGAATATTTTCTTATTATCGAACGCTCTGACACATTGCGGTATGTAGAGCTCAAATTATCGTAAATGCCTAATATATATTTTGTCTATACGAAAATATAAAACAATAATATTTATCAAAGACTTACCTTTCTTCATCTTTATTGTATAATGTTTGATAAATATATTGCCAGAGCTCAAGCATAATTAAAGGAAGAACAATGTTACAATAATCTGAAAAACTGCTAACAGATAGAGGCATTTTTACTGGCTGCCTTTCACCCTCACCATTTACTGGGGGACTCATAGCGCAGTTATTTTGCTCCATTAACCATTTTACTGACCAATGTACGATTTTGCAAATTTCATCGTCAATATTTGCGACAATCCTGGTACTTTTGTTAATTGGAGGTCTGACATAGCTTGAGGCCGTTTTCCAAATAAATCCAGATCTGTCCTCAGCGCTTGTCGAATCAGGTCTTTGACCATTATACACTATTTTATTATTGTTTGAAACTATAGATGAAATAGTTATATTTGTATCACTTTTAGGGCTAAAATTACTAGATATTGTTGTGTCCTGTATTTTGTCATCTTCAAGGATTTTTTTTAAATATAAACCTTTTGCATTACTATTTTTAAATGTAGATCCAAAAGAGTTATCTACTTTAATATCGGTTTTTAATGAACTTTTGGAAGTAGAAGGGGCTACACTTAAATTATAATTTGGGATATTCGTATTGGTTGTTCCTAGTAAGAAATCTCCTCTGCCATTTGAATATTTGATTTTGGGTGTCGAAAGATTAGTTTTTGCAATAGGTTCGTTATTAATTTTACTATTATCTTTCCCTGATATTTCCTTAAGTCTTTTCTTCCTCTCTAATAATATTGTCTTTTTACTTTCTTTGTCAACTTCTTTTTTATTTGATGGACCATTTTTTACCTTATGTCTTTTTCTAAATTCCTCTTCGATAGATTTTTTATCACAACTATTATTGCCGGATTTTATTTTTTTTTTACTCTCAGGACTTTTACCTGTATTCTTTCTTTTAGATGTGGAATTTTTATTTTCAACAATATTTTTGGTCTCAGATTTATTTTTTCCTTTTTTGGAGTTAGTTATATTTAACTTTGGCACAACTTTACTATAAGAATGTGGTTCGACGATTGGAGGTTTAACAAATTTTGGTTTAGAAGATATGCTGCTACTGCATTCCTCTTCCACCACTTTATGCTGAATTATGGTAATTGGTGATTCCTGTAAAGTAATAGAAACAATAATTAGTTAATACCAAACATTATTATGTACCCAAAAATAAATTTTATCAGTAACAAAGATTCACAAAATTGTAAACCTTTTTACACAAATCTTCATTTGAATTTTGTTAAAATTATTAAATATAAGATTGATGTTTGGCGGGGCTAAATAAATACAAGAAAAATGAATAGTGCCATATACCCCAAAAAAGAAACATGATGCAGCTGCGGTTGTTTCTGATCCTATCCACACGGATCCCTTAAGCTAGGCTACGCTGATGAGGAGCAATAACTCCGAAACACGTGTCCGTAGCTGCATCATGTTTCTTTTTTGGGGTATATGGCACTATTCATTTTTCTTGTATTATTAAATATTTCACAATATTTTGAACACCACAAATGTTTCTCTGTATGTTTATGCGTAGATTAACCTTTACTTAGTGAGTAATAGCATTAAATAAAGGAATAATATAAAGAGGCGCAACCAAGCTGGTTTCGAGATTTTAGTATTGTATTTTTTGAAAGATAATGTAAAAAAAAAGATACACAAAAAATGACGTAAGTGATGATCAAAAAGACTCCAGGATAAAGCAGTAAGTACCATTTATTGTAAGTAAAAGACGTTGAAACATTTGGTCACATTTCATTTACAAATTTTCATAAGGAATATCCTTTTTTAATCTTAAATTATACTTTTTTTAATTTAACCAAAAAAGAGGTCCAGTAAAATATTTTACTACTAATTTACTGGTACTAATTTACTGATACTAATTTACTGATACTAACTTGCTGGCATTATTTTAAAAAATTATTTAAACATTTTGGCGTAGAGAACCCAAAATTTCGGACACTATACACCATACCTAGTTAGTTACAAAATATTTTATTTAGTAAAGGGTTACTAGATATTGCTTTACTTGATCAACACAAAACCAGTAAATTTACTGTATGACTCATTGATTTATTGACAGTTATGTCACGGCGTCGCCAGCTGTCTGCTGTAAAATCTTTCTTTCTTGTAGAATAATAAGATTATAAATTGTAAAAATTTATATCTAATATAAATAATTATTTTAAATGTTGTTCCATTCCACTATAAACTGAAGGGCCCGAAGGATTATTAAATTAATACAAATTTAAATCTAAATTTCAGAGGGTTGGTTCGGTAACATAAAAATATAAAAAGTTAATTGATAAACATTAGAACAAACAGCAACATTAACTAAATAATTTATAACCCTCTGTACGAAAAAAAAAATGTAATTAAAGTGAAAGTTTATGTTAGATTTCTTTGTACAGGGTGTTTCCTATAAAACTATATCCCCCCTTATTTCGGTCAATTACCACCGATCTTAATTTTTCAAAAACCGATCTAACATAGAATTTTCCGTAGATTTTGAATATGCTATTACTTTTTTTCATACTTTAACCATATACGAGGGGCAGAAAAAAGTATGGTTTTTTTAAATGGAACACCATATATATTTTTACATATTTGGATTCCCCTCGTCCTTCTGATTACAAATATATATGACACTTATATATTTGCTATAAAAATGGCGTAAATAATTCAATTTAAACTTAGGGCGTTTCCTTCAAAACTATATCCTCCTTATTTCGGTCAATTATTAACGAGTCAAAATTTTCAAAAGCTACACATAGAATTTTTCGTAGATTTCATATATGCTATTACTTTTTTTCGCTCTTCAACGGTATATGAAGGGTGGAAAAAAGTGTGGTTTTTTTTTATGGAATGCCCTGTGTTTTTTCCATGAAATTTGTAACGCCCTGTGAACTTCAACAGTTACACCAGCAACTTAGAATTCATATCGTACTCTAGACTTATCTTTTCTTAACGTTTTCTTTTTTGATTCACTTTATTATCTTTATTATTACCAGAGAAACACAATTTTATAGGATAACATGTTTTTATTGATTTAATTTTGGAAAATCTAAAGTAGCTTGCTTTGAACACAAGAAACGTGTACCCTAATGTCAAAAAGCATTTGAAAGGAGTGTGTTTATATGTGGTGATGGCCGTGTTTATTTTCAATAATTTTGTCAATATCGAACGTGAAACACGAAATCTTACTGGTAAAGAATGTGCTCAAGCATTAATATTGGTTGAAATAGGTTGGAGTTATCGAAGAATTGGGCAACAATTTAATGTGGCTCATACAACTAGTCGTCATTAATGGAAGCCTTACAGCTGAGAGGTACATATTAGACATTTTGGACAACCACATGGTTCCATATGCGCCATATATAGGGCAAGGATTTATGTTAATGCAGGATAATGCCAGACCTCATGCTGCTCGAGTTGTGCAACATTATCTGGAAGAAATCGGAATTGACACCATGGAATGGTCAGCCAAAAGCCTAGACTTAAATCCACTGGAAAACCTCTGGGATAAACTTGGTAGAAAATTGAACATAATCTACACCATGACAGACGTTGGGCGTAAATTGGTTGAAATTTGAGAAGAATTAAACCAAAATGAAATACGGTCGCTTATTTTAGGTATGAATCGCCGTTGCCAAGAAGTTATTCGAGGCAGAGGCGGAAATACTCGCTATTGTTATGATTTTTTGCATCTTATTCATTTTCATTTAATTTCTTTTTTTTTTCGATATTATCTTCAAGTAAAACATGTTACGATATAAAATTGTGTTTCTCTGGTACTAATAAAGATAATAAAGTAAATCAAAAAAGAAAATGTTAGGAAAAGATAAGGCTGTTTAGGCGCTTTACTCTCCTATATTTCAAAATATAATTCTAATAGTGCATGCAATAAGCATGCGTGATTTGTGAAGGCGTTGATCGAGCACTTGCTAAAAGAACTCCGACGAGTCTCAATCGTTAAAAGAAATCGATAGATAATCAATCATTTTAAAAAACCAACCATAATTGACCGAATAGTGCATATTTAATTATCCGTTATTTCGAAAACCTAAAGTTATAAATTAATTGAAGTGAGTGGTGTATCGGCACAGATCCTCTGGAATCTTATCCTTTTTATCCTATCCCTAACAGGATTCCAGGAAGGTAAGACTCAGAAAGCAGGATATAGGTGAGTCCCTTTGCTAATAAAATTTATTATACAGTCCACTAATTGACCACACCACCAATATTCAGTTATTGCGTAATCATTTGTTCCTTCGAGCCAGGATTACTTCGTTAAGTAATATTACTAATATATTGTTTATATATTAGCGAATCAGTTAGATAATAGTTTAGACATCTACTGTGGTTTATTGTTTATGCCTATTCAGTCAATAATTATTGTTACCAGTGTACTGAAAAGAAAAAAAAAAAAAAAAAAAATCGACCTAAGAGTTGATTTCTAATCAGCTACCGTTTTTGTGGTTCCATTGAAATGTGCCATTCTTGGTTTTGTATCGAATAAAATAATATATAAAGTAATACCTACCTACCTACCTCTCGTAAATTATTTCCAAGTGTTATTTTTGAATAATAGTCGTAGTATACTTATTATTTATTATTGCCTACAGAACATAGTATTTACCAAAATATCTATAAAATTAATCCGTTATAGTTGAAAATTCAAATTTATCAGCCGACCATACCTTGGACAGTTGAATGAACCAGTCCGTATTTTTTGTGCATATGTAGAAAATAAGTTTTAATAAGTAGTTCATTTGTTCGGGTTTGTTTACGTTTTTTTTACAGATAACCTTTGAAGGTTGTATTCATACCGATTAAAGACGTGTAAACACTACTCCGAACACTAGTTATTAAAATTCTGAATCCCCGTATATTGAAACTTTTATTTTAACAGTTTTAATAGTTTAAAATTTCTAAATATTAATAATATCACCTGTTCAAGCTATTGCGATTCGCCGTAATCCACTTTTTACGCACCGGTGATAAACACTACCTAAATCCAGGTTTTCATTAGTGTTGTAGCAGTAAATATTAGGTAAGATGTCTAAATCGCCCGATGAATTGAAATTAGATCGGCTTCGTTCTAAACGTGAGAAGCTTTTCAGGCGGGTTCAGACATGTTATGATGCGGGCGAAGCTTTGAAAGCAGATAAAGAAAATAAACAAAAATTAGAAAATTTTGAGATTCGCTATGGTACATTTTCTAGCACCGTCGTAGAGTATAGGAATCTCATCGATGAAATAATTATTTTAAAACAAAAAATAAAACCTGATGAAAATCCATCGTATAGTATTCTTGAAGGTTTTGAGGATTTAACCGACCACATTGAGTATATGGCAGCTCAATTTATTAAAACCCCTGTTGTATCGTCGAATGCGGATATGAGTCAGAGGAGTGATCACGCGCGTATTCACATGCCTAAAATTGAACTTGTGAAATTTGACGGATCCGATATTATGTTGTGGCCTTTATTTTATGAAAATTTCAAACAGCTAGTGCATGTACGAACCGACTTTTCTAATGCAGAGAAATTGCAATATTTATTAGGCAGCATTTCAGGTAAAGCGCTAAAAATTTGTAGTAATGTCGAAACCATTCCAAATAACTACCCAGTTATATGGAGTACTTTAGAAAAAACCTACCAGGATAAGAAATTCTTATCAAGTGTATATTTAGATAGAATATTGAATTGCCGTAGTATACCTAATCATAACCCTAGTAGTTTGCAAAGTTTTTTAGAAAAATTTGATCCGAATGTCAATGCTTTAAAAAACTTAAATATACCTGACCTTGCTGATTTCATGTTATATCATATTGCTTTATCTAAACTGTCCCAAGATACCATAAATTCCTTTGAGTTAATTCGTCAAAATTCAGAAATGCCAAAATATCAAGAATTAATAGATTTTGTTCGTCAACAAAGCAAAATAATTTCCAAAACTGAAAAATTTCGGTTTAATAATCCCAATCATAGCAGCCATCCTAATTACAATTTAAAAAACAATAAAACCTTTTTAGTAAACCATCCGAATAACCATTATACAAAAAATTGCATTGCCTGTAATAGGGGTGTCCATTTACTAAAAGATTGTAATGTGTTTAGGGGCGATTCTGTGGAAGAACGATTTAGAAAAATTAAAGCTAACCATTTATGTATTAATTGCTTTTCAAGCAAACATATGGTTTCGAATTGTAGTTCCCAGTTTCATTGTACAATTTGTAAAATGAAACATCACACTTTATTACACCGGCCTAACAATAATTCTGTTCATAAAATTACTCAGCCTAGTGTTTCAACGACACCGGCAAGCCCTAGTACTAGCACTAATACTGGCACCCGTGATAATCTGTCGGAAAACCCTCCTGTTTCACATTCTAGTGTTTTCATATCTCAAAATAGTTCAAAAACAATTTTATTAAGTACCGCCATTGTCAAAATAATTGACAGATGGAATAAAGAACAAACCATTCGAGTCATTGTAGATAATGGATCCATGTCGAATTTTTTAACTGTTGATTGTTGCAAGAAATTAGGTTTGACATACACCAAATTAAATACCCACGCGGTTGCAATAGGTGAACTTGAAAAGCCAATTAAAGGTCGCACCAGTGCAACTATTTTTTCGAATATAAACCCAAATTTCAAATATCACTTTGAAGCTTTAATAATTGACAAGATTAGTGGGAAGTTACCCCATTCCACCCTAGATATTGATTCGTTTACCCATCTAAAATATCTGCCCTTGGCAGATCCTACTTTTAATATTTCCAACCATATTGATGGGCTTATTGGAGCTTCGTTATTTGCCGACATACTAGGTAGTCATAAAGTAACCGGAATAAAAAATAGTCCAACCGCCATACAGACCTCCCTCGGATACTTAGTTTTAGGCCCTGTCGACTGTAGTAACGCTGTTGAATTAAACCAAGCTTATTGTACTTTTCTAACCTTAGATTCTTTAGTAGAAAAAATGTTTGAAATCGAAAATTATACCACCCCTATTCCGAAAAATGAAGATAACATTTGCGATCAATTATTTCTCGAAACTGTTAACCGCGACAGCAATGGTAGATTTACTGTCTCGCTACCCTTTAAATTAGACCCATCTCACTTAGGTGAGTCCTACTCTTTAGCCCAAAAGAGATTATTTGCCCTAGAAAAACAACTAGAAAGATTTCCTGCTCGTAGACAATCTTATAGTTTAATATTTCAAGATTATCTAGACCAAGGACATATGTCGTTAGTACCAAAAGAACAAATTAATAATACGTCCTCATATTTTATCCCACACCATTGTGTGTATAAACCAGAGAGTACGTCTACTCCATGTCGTATAGTATTTGACGCAAGTATGAAATCCACAAGTGGCTTGTCGTTAAATGATATCCTTTATACCGGTCCGAAATTGCAGAACGATGTCTTTACTATCCTATTAAACTTTCGTTTGCACCCCGTAGCAATAAACGCCGATATTAAACAATGCTATAGACAGATTAACATAGTAGATTGTCATAGACCATATCAAAGAATATTATGGAGATTTGATGTTAATGATCAGATTTCTGTTTATGAATTGAACACCGTCACGTTTGGTGTTCGTTCTAGCCCCTATTTAAGTTTAAGGACAATCAAGTTGTTAGCCGAATCCGAGCTGAATATGTATCCCAAAGCCGTCGAATGCGTAGAACGGGATATGTATATGGATGATGTCATTTCGAGCGCACCTGATATTGAAAGTGCATATGAAATGCATAATCAATTAGTTAACTTATTCCAATCCGGTGGATTCCCCCTGTTAAAATGGGTTTCAAATTCCAAACAATTATTAGACAAAATCCCAAGTCATTTGAAATCAACAAAAATGATAGAATTTGATAAAACTAATCTAAAAATACTTGGTCTCCAGTGGAACCCCTCCCTCGATATATTTACTTTCAAATTGAATTTCCAATTAACCCATTGTACCAAACGAAATTTATTATCATGCGTCGCTCGGATTTTTGATCCATTAGGATTCTTGTCGCCCCTCACTCTTTTCATCAAATTATTAATAAAAAAATTATGGAAATTAAATTATGATTGGGACCGAGTAGCTCCGGTAGAAATAACCAAAACTTGGACTAAATTTCAAAATGAATTATACTGTTTAAATGAATTACAAATACCACGTCATCTCTTTATATTTGAAAATGTTTCACTTACTTTAATCGGTTTTTCCGACGCCAGCATGAATGCTTATGGAGTTGTTGTTTATGTGCGTATCGTGGACGATTCGGGTAGTGTAAAGGTGAATTTACTTTGTTCTCGATCGAAAGTTTGTCCCAATTCTAAAATATCACTTCCGCGTTTGGAATTATGTGCCGCTACGTTATTAGCTCAACTTTTAGCCCATGTCCGAGATACCTATAACCTTCGTAAGCCAGTCAATGAAATCTTCGCATTTTGTGACTCTATGATAACCCTTCATTGGATTCATTCCACTACTCGAAAATGGAAACCCTTTGTTTCGAATCGTGTATCAAAAATAAAAAATTCCCTCTCGCCGTCTCACTGGTTTTTTGTACCTACCCAAGAAAACGTTTCCGATTGCGCGTCAAGAGGCCTTACTCCTCTAAGTTTAATAAACCACTCGACATGGCTGTCCGGTCCCACGTGGTTAAAATTACCCTCATCGGACTGGCCTATTAAATCCTTGGACGATAACCCAAACGTTGATCGGAATGGTGTATTAGAAGACGAATGTGTCGTGTTATCGGTCCTAAAGCCAGACATATCACCTTTATATAGTTTAATTGACTATTTTTCATCTTGGACTAAGCTACTCCATTCTACGATTTATGTTTTAAGACTTGTTCAGATATTACCTCATAGAAATCGTATAAAGGCCGATTTTGAGAAAGCCGAACTAATGTTGATTCGGACTGTACAACAACGCCATTTTAGTAGTCATTATAAAAATATATTACAAAATAAACCATTACCGCCTTACTTACGTAAACTTAATCCATTTATTCATGAAGGAATAATTAGGGTAGGGGGGAGACTAGCTAATAGTACCCTTTGTTTTAATAAACGGTACCCTATTTTATTGCCTAAATCTGATCCTTTCGTTACGCTACTCGTAGATTATAATCATAAACTATTTTCGCATACAGGAGCACATTTACTGCATTCATTATTGAGGCAAAATTACTGGATCCTCTCCGCCAGAAATATAATACGCCAACGCACTTGGATGTGCAATTATTGTTTTCGTATAACTCCTAAGCCAACCTATCCGATAATGTCTAATTTACCAGCTGAACGAGTTAGTCAAGCCAAAGCTTTTTTGTCCAGTGGGGTCGATTATACCGGGAGTTTCCAAATTACTTTAAGTCGGCATAGAGGTATTAAAGTTCAAAAGGCGTATGTTTGCTTATTTATTTGTCTTGCTACTAAAGCGGTCCATTTGGAGCTCGCTTCTGACCTTTCCACCGATTCATTTTTAGCCGCTTTTAAGCGCTTTATATCTAGACGAGGTAACTGTGCCACTTTATTCTCTGACAATGGTACAAACTTTGTCGGAGCTAAACGGCAATTGGACGAAATTTATAAATTAACCAATTCTCGCGAATATAAGGATGCGTTTCAACGTGAGCTTTTTACTCACAAAATAGAATGGAAATTTAACCCCCCTTCCTCACCTCATTTCGGAGGAATTTGGGAAGCGAATATTAAAAGTGTAAAAACTCACTTAACCAGAGTCATTAATACCCAAATTTTGACGTACGAGGAGTTCACTACCGTACTCGCGCAAATTGAAGCACTATTGAACTCTCGACCTTTATGCATTTTAAGCAGCGATCCGAATGATCCGTCCGTGCTCACGCCTGCACATTTTATCTATGGATCACCACTTAATTCTTTCCCATCTGAAGATCATACTTTAGAACCACTTAATCATTTGACCAGATATAAACTTCTAGATGCTATCGTACAACACTATTGGAAAAGATGGCATTTGGAGTATTTACATACTCTTCAGACCCGTTTAAAATGGAACACTGATTCCAACCCTGTAGAGGTAGGTACCTTGGTAGTTGCAATGCAAGATAATATTCCGCCTCTAAAGTGGCCGCTAGCCGTTATTGAAAGGTTGCATCCTAGCAATGACGGTATTGCACGTGTTGCCTCGATCAAAACCAAGAATGGGACGTATATCCGACCTATCGTCAAATTATGTCCATTACCCACTCAATAATTTTAATTAGCTTCGTATTTTCGTATATTTCCCCCAATTTTCATTTTGTATATATAAATTTAATTAGTATTAGTCAGGTTTAACCATTGAATTTAAAAATTCAATCCGCCGCCCCCCAGGATGTTTAGGCGCTTTACTCTCCTATATTTCAAAATATAATTCTAATAGTGCATGCAATAAGCATGCGTGATTTGTGAAGGCGTTGATCGAGCACTTGCTAAAAGAACTCCGACGAGTCTCAATCGTTAAAAGAAATCGATAGATAATCAATCATTTTAAAAAACCAACCATAATTGACCGAATAGTGCATATTTAATTATCCGTTATTTCGAAAACCTAAAGTTATAAATTAATTGAAGTGAGTGGTGTATCGGCACAGATCCTCTGGAATCTTATCCTTTTTATCCTATCCCTAACAGGATTCCAGGAAGGTAAGACTCAGAAAGCAGGATATAGGTGAGTCCCTTTGCTAATAAAATTTATTATACAGTCCACTAATTGACCACACCACCAATATTCAGTTATTGCGTAAACATAAGGCTATAGTACGATATGAGTTCTAAGTGGCTGGCGTAACTGTTGAACTTCACAGGGCGTTACAAATTTCATGGAAAAATCACGTCTCAATTGTTACACCCTGTAATTAATTAAAAAAAAATTCTCTGAAAAAAATAAAAGCACATTCATATTCTTGAATAAAGAGCCTATCATACAAAAAAAAATTATCGAAATCGGACAAGAGGTCTAGACAAAAATTAAGTTCAAACTATTGGTTATTTTATGGTGGTGCGTTAATTTCTTGGAGAAGTGTATAGAGGGTGTTTGGCAGATGGTTTGCCAAATGGAGAGGGTAAATAGGTGAGGCCATTTGGAACATATTTAGCCCCAATGACCTCTATACAAAATCTCACGGTTTTCGAGATATAATTTTTTTTGTTCATTTTGAAAATTTCCTAAAATTCAGCATATCAGCTATTATAACAATTTTTTTTATAATTCTAACAGCTAAAAACAATTTTTATCTGTGTCTTTAATGTATCCCTGTTCCAATGAAATCGATAAGTAACGCTGATAAAGAATGGAAAAAAAAATGTAAGCTAACGATGTCCCGACAATGGGTAGAAATTTTTTTTAAATGCAACTTTGCATTGCATTTAAAAAAAAATGTTCTCTAGTTTATGCCCTTTCTAACGGTATATCACATTCCATGCAAACTTTTAAATTACTTGAGAAAATCGGTGATACTTGTTTTTGTACCCAATTTAATTGTTTCACATTATGGCATAATATTGTGCCATTATACTTTTAACGTGTGCGGGCCGCCGAAAACTTTGTATTTGTTCGTTATAATAATTGTTATATTGTTACTGGTTTTGTTAAAATTCGTTATTGTTTTATTACAATTCTCTTTCTTTGCTTGATATGAATTGTTTATAAATGACTTTATTTAGGCTTTATACAAGCATACCTAATAACAAAAACCTATCTAATTTGATATACTCACATTGATGTTTCATCTCTAAACATACAATTATTAAGTTTATTGAATCTGTTTTAATGCATGATAAGAATTGGATTAACAATTACAAAATTCAAAACGTCAAAAAATAAATTATTGAAAAAAATTTTGGAACCTCGACGTGCAGGTTCGGCGATTGTCGTATATATAAGCCAGTGGCGGATATATCAGACGCTCGTCGGTAGAGCATGAAAACTGAGTCGCGATATATGTGTCAGTAGAGTAAGTTAATTTTTAATCCCTGTCTCATAAATCGGTCGGCAGTCCAGAGAGTATGGTTAACATCGTGTCATATATATCGGTCTGCCGTCTGTGTGCCAAATTTACGAGTAAAAGGTATATCGGTCAGCCGTGATGAAAGGGTTAAAATGCCTTTGTTATTCATTAGATGGTATATATCCCCCAATAGGAAAACCTCTTAATACGCTTCTCAATAGGTTCTCAATGTTAAGCCTACTTGATCGCCGTAAACTTCAGTCACTAATTTTTCTATTTAAAATAATACATAACAAATACGACTGTTCTGAAATTTTATCACACCTAAGCATCCTCGTGCTGAGAATCGGTATAAAATCTGATAAAACCTTTTATCTTTCAACCCCACACACGAACTTATTAAAATATTCTCCATTGCATGTTATGTGTACTAATTGCAACAATCTTCAGAATAGAATTGACATATTTAACTGTTCGGAAATTGCTATAAAAAAGCTGTTTTCGTAGTTTTGTATAACTATCCTTATTTTTAAAATATTTATACTGTTCTATCTTTTAGTTTCACTTATATATTTCGATTTGTGTTATACTTTTTTTTTCTGTTTGTGTGGATTATTGTATGTTTATTATAATTTAAGTATATCTTACGTAAATTTCCCATCCTGTAATTGGCCTTTTTGGCTGTTGGATGGTGTATCCAAATAAATAAATAAAGATATAAATTTCAAATTTGGGCACGTCAAATAACGGTTAAATATGCATTATTTCAACCATTTAATCATTTTCTGTCGCTTCCGGTTTCACCGGAAATGATACTAACTTTCGTTTTTTAAATGGAACACCCTGTATATTTTTACATTTTTGGATTCAGGAGGTCATTTTGGATACAGTTATGGCATGTTGATATAAAAATATTATTGACAGACATTTTATGGGCAAATTTAATTTTTCATATAGGCGGCCGTGATCCCAAAAAAATTTTTTGTTTTGCTTCAATAATTAATCAAAAAATACAATTATGATATAATTATTATTATAATAAAAATTGGAATCTACATGACTTTCAGCACTATAAAGACCTTAGCGATTATGTAAATCTCGCAGTAAAGAATGAAAAGCAGGCATACTTTAAACATAAATTTAGTTCATATAAGAGGGACCCTAAGCGGCTGTGGAAATTTTGTGCAGCCAATAATATGATAATATACATTCCAAAGCAACAAATTAAATACCACCTGATTTACAATATGTAAATCTATAATGTCTCATCAACAGATATAAATAGACTCCTCCCCAAAAATGCCCGCTAAATTTGAATAGAATTTCTCTGTTGGTCGTATTTATAGAACCCGAATTACAAAGCAACCACTAGATTTGACTGACAAAGGCCGACTCTACAAAGTACTCGCGAACGGGTTAAACTTTTACATCTTTTGCACCAGACCAATCAGCTTATGTTATGATTGTTGCAGAACGCATAAACGCTAAACCGTAACTGACGCAAATAGGGAGCTACGGCTAAACGTATTAAAAACGTGAATAAATAGGGAGCCCGCCTAAAGCGGCGTTGACATTATGCTAGTTCACCAGCACCAGTAAACTAGCGACAGTCGACTAACATGTTACAAGCATGATGTAAACTGTGACTAGCGCTAGTACCGTGCTTATTTTACTAGCGCTAGTTAAGTTAAAAGCATTTGAACTTTTGTGTACCAGTCCGGTGATTTAAAATGGCGCCGACTAATAGGTGGAGTGAAAGTCACCAGTAGCCAAGTATCGTAATGTAATTTGCAGTTTTATTTCAGGCGACAATGCTTCTCTGAAACAAGTGTCTTGTTTTTCAATAAACGGGGCGACAAGTGCCAATAGTTCTGAAAATTTTTCAGGACTCAGCCGTAAAGTGATTAATATATGTTTGTGGGTCTGCAAATTGAGCTACTATTTCAATTCCTTCGGCAACTTCACTCATTTTCACCCACTTCCAGACTTTAATAACAGTAAAATGTATTAATTTGCTGGTACCAGTATGTAAACAGATTCACAAGTGCTAATCGACTGGCGCTAGTTGATTAGCACTAGTGAACTAGCATAATGTTTTCGCCGCTTAACTGTCAACTGTCATAGTCGTTTTTGTGATAATTATTTCTTAATTTATGTCAGCTGTTTATGTTAATGAATTCGTCGAGATTTATCTTAAATAAAGATATCTTACTTTGTAAATTAAGGTACGTCTAAGAATTAACCTTATATGTTTTGCGTATTAAGTATTAAGGTATGTAATGCATATGATTAATACATTAGGTAT
This sequence comes from Rhagium mordax, assembly GCA_963680705.1. Lineage (NCBI taxonomy): Eukaryota > Metazoa > Arthropoda > Insecta > Coleoptera > Cerambycidae > Rhagium > Rhagium mordax. The sequence goes on along the minus strand of OY796656.1, from coordinate 51,313,073 downwards.
ACATTACTTTATTAATTAATTACATTACATTACATTACATAACAATTTAAAATTAATAGGATATTAATAACGAATATATAAATAAATACAGAAGAAAAAAATGGCACCTAAATGACTTAACATTTGTATGTGCACATGACTTTTCAAAAATTAAATATTTTATTGATTGAATAATATATTATAAATTATATGAATAAAAAACAAATTCTAAACATAAGTTATATAAAATAAATTTAAATCCATAAACTACCTTTAGTAAAGGCCTTAATAGAACGAACCCAAACAAAGAAAAAGAAAACAAAGAAACAAACCTCACAATGCTATAGAGTATCATTTCATAGTTTCATCTATCAAAAAAAAAAATATTTTTAAATTGCTCATAGTTGTTAAGTATAAAAGATCTACATTTTTTTATTATACAATTTAAGATTATTTATGAGTTTAATTTTAGAAGGTAATAAGTTGTAAAATTTTGGCGCCAGGTAATGAAAAGATCTTAGACTAATATTTTTATAAATGTTTGGTATTTGTAAATTATGTTGTATTTTACCTCTAGTGTCATATTGGTGAGATATGATATTCATTCATCCCTTATTTTTATGCACAAAAGAACATGTAGATAGTATAAAAAGAGATCGGACATTAAAAATATTTTCAGAGTATAGCAAATGTGTAGGGTACCTACAGCCTATTTTTTTTGTAAATTATTTTTAAAATATAGTTTTAAATTACATTAAGCTGCATTAAAGAGCAACTATAAAGACCACCCCATGCAACAATACCATAACGAATTAAAGACTCGACTAGAGCTCTATAGATTGTATCTAACAATTTCTTTCCTAGAAATTCAATAAATAAAATTTGTGCACAAGTTTTCGAATTTTAGATGTTAGTTTAGAAATATGTTTGTCCCATTTTAAAATTTGATCAATGATCAAACCCAAATATTTTGTGTGTGTTGTCTCGTTAATTTCCAGTGTATCATTGTAAAATTTAATACTAGAGAAGTTCAGTGGATTTGCTGATGTTAAAGAAAATGCCAGGTAATTAGTCTTCTTTATATTTAACGAAAGTTTGAAGGTGTTGAGCCAGTTTAAAACTTGATTAACCCCCTTAATCACCTTACTTTTTTCTGAATTCCACGATTGATCTTTGAATAATAAAACGGTATCATCAGCATAGGAGATTACAGTATCATTAATGTCCAGATTAGTCAACGAGTTTATATATATAATGAACAGAATTCGCCCAAGGACTGTGCCTTGAGGTACACCCATTAGAATTTTTCTAGGTGAACTAACCGTTTCTCTAATCTTGACTATTTGGCACCTGTCATAAAGATAACTTTTAAACAATTTCAACACAGTACCCCTCACTCCATATTGATGCAATACATCGATTATTATTATTAAATGTTAAAACGCTTTTTTAAGGTTAAGTTTTCATCGAAATCTGATGGCTATCACAGCTTTCATTAATTTCATTAAGTAAAACTGACTATTGCACACGCTGTTCTGCGCAACCATAAAATTAATGGGGAGGAGTCTATTTATATCTGTTGGTGAGACAGATTATAATATAACTTCTTTACACATTCTATTCATTTTCCTGGGGGTATTATTGATTTTTGGCATAGTACTAGGGAAGAAGGAATTAATAGGGCTTTGGTGTTCCATACGGTCAGTCCTAATGAGGTAGAAACACTGGTAAATAGAACAAAAAGACAAGCTATGGGTGTCGATGGAATAAACCTTAAAATGCTGAAAATTGTTCTACCCTTCTGTCTAGATCAGCGATTCCCAAACTGGGGGGCGCGCCCCCCTTGGGAGGCGTGAAGTAACGTTAAGGGGGGGCGCGAGAGCACAGAAAGAAATCTTATTCCTGGATAAAAATACAAATTTTTAACAAAAATGTAGAGACTATATAAATTTGAAAAAGTTATTCCTTCTCGTTAACAAAATTCAGCGCACCACCTTCACATTGTATTTTGATTTCTTTATTAAATAAATAAATGAGTAAATATTATTGCAGTAAAGTTTTTGTCTTAATTATCAGGGAGGCGTGTGAACATTTGATGTTATCAAAAAGGGGGCGCCACAGGAAAAAGTTTGGGAACCACTGGTCTAGATGCTTTAACATCAATTCATGGTAGAGATATAACATGGTATGTCACGGCGCACATTTTGACTACCGCTAGGACTACGTCATCAAGTAGAAATCTTGGCGCGAATTTTAAATATAAAGTAGAATAATTGGATAGATTTTGCTATTTCTAAATAACATCTAATCTTGAAATTAAGTACCTACAAATTGAAAATCAACGATTTATATATAGCTCGTGCTTATTATCGTAATGTTTACCTGCACTTTTAATTAGAATGTATTTGACATAATATGAAATAAAGTTTGAAATTATAATCATGATTTTTAATAAATAAAAGTTGTAACATTTCACATTTGTAGACTTTAATTGAAAATAATTTATTCTTTCATTGAATATAGAATGTTAGATAATGTTTACATAATTGTTCATAATATTCGATGAAAGAATATATAGTTTAAAGTAATGAAGTGATATTCAACAAAGTTGAAATCTACTTACTATTAAAAAGGACATGGAAAAACATAATAATAACTACATAATAAAGCATAACATAACTATTTTTTGAATCCTGTAAATTTTGTGATCTTGTTGTTTTTCTAGAGTTATCTTGTATTTTTCTGTTGATTTCTCGTAGACGAATTTAAGTAAGTTCTTGTCCAAACGAGACAAATTGAATAGCATAGCTGGCAAGCATCTTTTGCTATATTGTAAAAGATTTGATCATCTTCAATTTCTCGCCGTGGTTAAAGGAGTCCTCCATGACCATTGAGCATTTTTCAATTAAAACTGATACCACCAGACTAAATTAATAAATTCAAATAACCAAACTTAACATTCTTAAATGTTGTGTAGCAGATTTGACAATTTGTTATTTGACAGTTGACAGTTCCCACTTTGCAGAAAACAGATAGCTATTTAGCTCAACAAGTTTTTCTACTTGCGCAGTACAGTACGAAAATCGAGCCGAGATAAAACTAACCATATTTTATCTCAACCATGACATCAATTATAAATTATTACTTAGAAACAGGCTTTGTGCCCAATATTTGGAAAAGGTCATTTATAATTCCTATTCCTAAGATAAATAAAGCAGCAGAATTTCCTGATTTAAGGCCAATAAGTATACTTCCTACAGCATCAAAACTACTTGAAATGATAATATATGCACAAATATCGGAACATGTACAAGAATACAAACTTCTGGCCCAGGTACAGTCTGGTTTTAGGCCCTTCTATAGTACAGGGTAAGTATTATAAATGATAACCCCCTTTTATTTTCGTTATTTCTGGGCGAATTGGTTCGTTCAAAAACTTATTTCGAATAATTTTTAACGAAGTTTCCGAATCTGCTAACGTTTTTCAAAAATTTTAAAAAATGTACGAGGTGGAACAAAAAATATGATTTTTTTAAATGGAACACCCTGTATTTTTTTACATATTATAATTTGTAGATTTTTTCTGATTACAAAAATATATAATTATAGCATATTTGGATAAGTAGTTTTTAAGTTATGATGAAATATGTAAAACGACAAATCTGTTAACGTATTACTCAATAATATACGAAGTAGCCTTTGGAAACAAAATTTTAACTTTGTATAAACGTCAAAAAGGTTAAGATTTATTAGTGCTTTTTCTATTAGGAATCTTTATTGTGTGCAAAAAAGCGATCATGCCTTATCATAGTTTAGAGAATAGGCGTAGAATTTTAGAAATATTCTTATATTGTAATAAAAACATGACTGCTTCACAAAGGGAGTTTAGAAGACTGTATCCGAATGAGACTGTGCCTGGCAAAGGAACATTCAAGAAAATTTACAATAAATTTTGTGACACAAATTCATTAAAGAATGCAAATAGAAGAAAAACGAGGAATATTATTGGTGAGGAAATACAAATGAATATTCTATTATCGGTTATGGTTATAGAAGAGCCAAGTCGGTCTACTTATTTTGTAGCTAAAGATTTAAATGTAAGCCAAAGCAGCGTTATGCAACTTTTAAAAAGAAATAAGTATAAACCTTTTCTTCTTCTTCTTCTTCTAAATTTTCTTGAATGTTCCTTTGCCAGGCACAGTCTTATTCGGATACAGTCTTCTAAACTCCCTTTGTGAAGCAGTCATGTTTTTATTACAATATAAGAATATTTCTAAAATTCTACGCCCATTCTCTAAACTATGATAAGGCATGATCGCTTTTTTGCACACAATAAAGATTCCTAATAGAAAAAGCACTAATAAATCTTAACCTTTTTGACGTTTATACAAAGTTAAAATTTTGTTTCCAAAGGCTACTTCGTATATTATTGAGTAATACGTAAACAGATTTCTCGTTTTACATATTTCATCATAACTTAAAAACTACTTATCCAAATATGCTATAACTATATATTTTTGTAATCAGAAAAAATCTACAAATTATAATATGTAAAAAAATACAGGGTGTTCCATTTAAAAAAATCATATTTTTTGTTCCACCTCGTACATTTTTAAAAATTTTTGAAAAACGTTAGCAGAATCGGAAACTTCGTTAAAAATTATTCGAAATAAGTTTTTGAACGAACCAATTCGCCCAGAAATAACGAAAATAAAAGGGGGTTATCATTTATAATACTTACTCTGTACATCTACAGCCGTAATCAAAATATGCAGCGCCAAAAATATGGACAATTCAAAAGTAACTTTTATGGGCCCTTTAGACTATAGCAAGGCTTTTGATGTAATTAATCATAAGCTGTTAACAGCTAAGTTATGTCTTTATGGTTTGAGTAACATTGCCTTGGTGTGGATAACTAATTACTTACAAAATAGATACCAACAAATTAAAATAAATAAAAATGTATCTGATGAACACATGTTAACACATGGTGTTCCGCAAGGAAGTATACTGGGCCCCCTTCTGTTTACAATTTTTACATCCGATTTAACTAGCATATTACCCCCTCAGTGTGCAATATACACATGTGCGCTGATGACACTCACGTATACATTTCCGGTAATATTAATGATGTTAATGCTAGTGTTTTAAAAATCAATGAATATTTAGACATGATTTCAAAAAGGTCACATGAAAATGGATTTATTTTAAATCCTAAGAAGAATACAGCTTTGTGTATTGGGACTAAACATTACTGTAAAATGGCAAGGCAAAATCTAGTTATTAATCTAGTTAGGAGCGGCTCCCATTAACATTGTCAATTCATCTAAAAATTTAGGAATGATTTTTGACCAACACCTTACTTTTGAGAAACATGCAAACTGTAAATTGAGTTTATGTTATGCTAAGTTAAAGTGTTTATATCAGTATAATAAGTTTTTATTAACTAGTGATGTTAAATGGAATTTGGTTAACACATTGATTCTTAGTCAAATTGATTATTGCAGCTCTTTTTATAAATTTTTTTTTATACAAATAAATACACATGTAATTACGACCCCCCCTTATCCCAGATTATTGCAGCTCTGTTTACTATGATCACTTAAATAAGTATTTATGCAACATAAATTACAAATTATGCAAAACTCTTGCTTAAAGTTTGCGTATACCGATATTAATTATAGAGAGCATATTACACCAGCTTATAAACTATATAATATTTTAAAACTTCATAATAGATTTGAACTGAGATTAGCTATTCTACTATATAATGTTTATACATCAAATATGCCCAGGTACTTATCCAATCTTTTAGTGAAATGCTGTGATGTGCACAAAGCTTGTGAACTTTTCAATAAATTATGCATTACTTTTCATGTCCCTCTAAGTATAGTTTTAAAAATGCCATTGAAAAAAAAAACAATTAAGTGTACAATAATTTTAGATATATCCAGAGTGTAATTGAAAATCAGCTATGCTGAATTGCACCTTTTGAGTTCTGTATTTGTGTGAGAAATTATATAATCCTAGTTGTTGTAGCCCTTAACTTAATGAAATTGAATCTCTTTGTAATTTATTGTAGCATCACATGTACTACATGAACTCAATAAATGTATTTATTATTATTGTTATTATTTTATTGAAAGATTAAATTTGGTGGTAATTACTTAATTATTTAATCCTAAAACCGAATTCTAAGTAAATTTTATGGCAGTTGTACAGGCCAAGGTCAGACAATGTGTTCCATAGGTTTTGTCTACACTTAGCTTCTCATTTCATTTAGATACTTTTTGAGCATTTATTGTTTTCATCGTTGTTTAAAATATTGTGATGAATTTACATTCACTTTACAGAAATATGTTATATACCCTCTCATAGTAAGTTTCTGTGTGGTGGTTCAACAGTCGTCTAAGAGATGGCGTCAGCGGTACGAAAACTAGAAAATTGAGGAATAATCTAGAGAAGCACCTGGATTATGCTAGGAGGTATACCTGCAGGTATATAAAGGCCAAGACGGTCCACTGCAGACAGTAGAATATTGAAAAGTGAACTGAACACAACACAGAAAAGGAACAGTGGCTAATAGTGAATAATAGTGGATAGAAGTAGTAATTAAAACATAACATAAAACACACCACAGAAATTAGACAACCCCTAAATCCAAAACCAAAGGCTGTCCGGAACGGGGCTACACATTAGAAAAAACGCAGACAAACATCCATACCCACCGATACTGCCATCTGCCGGTGCCGGGTCTCGAACCCGGACACGATAGGCAGTGTGGCCAGAGCCATGACCGTCACTCATGCTCTAGCCTACTACGCCACACCGAGGATAAATGAACTATTGAATGTGTAGGAGTGTAGTTCGTTTTATTAACTGGCCTGGAGTTTATCAGTGAAGCCATATAAGAAATGGAAATTGTTCGTAAATCGTAAAGGATAATTTATATGTATGTACAGTGTCCGCCATAAAGTTGACTACATATGGGAAAAATTTTTATTAGTGATATTTTTAAAAAACTCTGTTTGGGCATGTCCGACAATAAAGAAACACATTCTGACAGATGTCATATGATCACCGGTTTGGAGGGAATGAAAAAACGGGTCAAATTGATAAGATATCCCAAAATTTTATTAAGACAAAGTGTTTAGAATCGAACGAGAACCCCGTATATCAATCAATCAAACCAAATCTGAGTAAAATTAGAAAAACACAAATTTTATCTCGTACCATTACCTATGAAAAATCATAAATTCTTCTTTTACTCGAAATACCTAGCTTTTTTCAACCAAAGTACAATTATTATTAGTTTGTCTAAATTGCATTGACGGTCTGGAAATGTTGGATAAGCTCATGTGCATCAATATACCGGGCATGACTACAAATAGCGACAGGACTTGACAGTTTCTTTTAAATTTATTTCCAGCAAAGTGTCTCACAAATATTTGATCAGTTTTAGCACAAACAAGTTGTAGCAGTCGTATTATTGTAAAAAAATAAGAGTAAACATGGTTTAGTCATTAGAAGAGAGGCGAACTATTTATGAAAATTTTATTTAATGCCTCCAAGACTTGATTCCGTTAGACTTTTTTCTTTGCCATTATTATTTATGTTATTATTAATATTTTATTATAATGTACAACTACTGTATAATTTCAATTTCTATTAGGCCCTCCGATCATTAAGCTACTAAAAAGAAACAAGTTACAAACTTAAATCACCTAGCAGTTACTTATTAGTCACTGCCCATGTATTTCAATGAGCATCCGCACACAACGCTACTAGTTGGTAACCGGTTTGCAACGTGTCGGTAATCAGTCAGTCTCAACCCAACATGCAGAGTCGCTTGGAGGTTAATTTCTAGTTTCTTTTGTAAACAACTACGCAAAACGGCGAAAATGGCAGAACAATCATTGAATTTAAGATTAGTAGAAGAAGTGGAAATGTAGGGGTGAATCCAATACCTCCTTTTCTTCTGCCAATTTCTCCTTCTTGTATTATAATAATAATAAAGGATAATATCTTCATCACTTGAAGCACTACTATCACGACATTTTTTAACAAGATAATAACAATAGCTTTAATCACAGTAATAGAATAATTATTTAAACACAATGTAACAAAGCCGCAACAATCGAGAAGTGACTTGATTTTATAAACTTTCAGTAGCGTCATGTGCGATTCATACTTTGTAACTAGTTTGTGATTTATGTTTCTAATTAGTTTAGTTTCTTTTTAGTAGCATAATGTGCGGAGGGCCTTAGTTTCTAAATTTCTAAATTATCAAATTTTTTTTAATTTAAAATTTATTTTGTATATTAGGATAGGACATCCTAATATACAAAATAAATTTATCGTTTTGTTAATCGTTGAGGTGCTTTGAAAAATAAAATTTATGAAAATACCGCAGATGATATAGATCATTTAAAAATGCAAATACGAGAGAAAATATATTTATTAAATAATGATATATCTATATTTCCCTCCATGAGACGAAATTTTATTAAGATATGTAATTTATGTATTAATAAAAATGGCGGGTTCATACAGAATATAGCCACCACCTCTGCTCTTTTTAACCAAGGAAAATTCAAGTTCCTCAGCCTGTTGGATAAAAACGACTCGTTGCTTCACAAGTATAGCAATCTTCCAGGACCTCGAAGCAGATGTGGATGCTCTCGCTGCAGCTGGTGAAGCGGTCTTATTGACTGTGTATGGCGGCTCTTCTGCAAAGGACACAATAAATTCACTTCGCTACCAAAATTTTGTGAAGTCTGTGTCTAAGAACAAATTTAATCTCGCGTCCCTACCACCCACAAGAGATGCTGCAAGGTAGCATTGCCTGTGAGCATACCACCAAGTCACGATGTAATGTGGCAGTGGAAAAGACCTTCAGCAATATGGCAGAAAACGAGGCATGGGCTCGATGCTGTTCGCGCAGCGTCAGAGGCAGACCCGGACAACATTTTTAAATCGATATCCTGTAAATGTAAAAAAGGCTGTGCAGGAGCGTGTGGATGTCGGAAAACAGGCTTAAAGTGTTCGGTGCTGTGTCTCTATTGTAATGGGACAGCATGTGAAAACATTCCAGATTTGGTAGCGCATTTAGACCCCGAAGACCCATATGAGGCTGATGACGTCCTTGATTTGTTGGAGTGGGTATTGGAGGAGATGGGGGGCGAATAGGATTCTGAAGATAGTGAACATAGTGAACCAGGAACATCGCGTAGTGGAAAACGACAGAAAATGTGCATGTAATGGGTTGTGAATTAGGCCTACCAGGGATACCATGTTAAAAAAAACGCGCCCCTCAACTGTACCTCATAGGTGGTGTGGAAACGAGTTGATAGAAGCATTGATTTTTATAATTTACTACATTAAACTACCTACTTTTGATATATTAATTGGCAGATAATTGGTAAAAAGTAGCGCTCTAATGCCGCGTTTCTGCGATTTAAAGAAATTGGCCTTACTGTTCGGCCCTGTAACTCGGAAAGTATTAGCCTGAGGAAAAAAATGTATAGTAGCAATTTTGTAGCAAATTTATTTTGTCCTCTCCAACTGCCTGTAAGAAACTTTTTCTCTAAAACCTACAGGAACGGAGTTGCATGCCAAAAACTAGTTTTGACCGAAATTCTTCCAAGATGGCGGCGCAAGCGGCGGTCGCTCGAGCTCGCAAACTTAGAGTCATACTTAGGGCCCCCAAGTCTACACTCCTGCCAAGTTTCAAAACTCCTCAACCATTTGCACCAAAACGCCTTTTTTATGTCTCTAATGATTGGCCTATAACTGCATCAGGCCCCCGCGTCTGAGGGGTCCCCAACGGCCTCCAGGAAAAAAGCAAAGCAAAAAGCTTTTGTCAATTAAAATAAGGATGGATAAGGGGCAAGGAGCCCCTGGAAAATAACTGCACCACCTAAATCCGGCATTGTTCGTCAGTCTAAGATAATAACGATGGGGGTACCATAAGGTAGTAGACATGGACTTGTACTCTTTTTAATCTATGTAAATGATCTACCAACACTTTTTAATAACTCACCGTCTTAATTGATGGAGAAAGTTATGATATTACAAGATAAAACAGACAACAATCAGGAAAATGGCACACTTATTTATTTATTTGAGGTGGAGGGATACGTTTAACTATATGCTCAAAGCTTTACAAAGTATAGTTTTCCCTTAAAGAGCTTAGAAAAATTGTCAACCACAAGACCCTCATAATGTACTATGGTTACTTTTATTCATTAATGACTTATGGCATCAGGGCCATTTTTTCTCCATTTCCCGCCATCGGCATAATTTTTTCCGCAGCTCCTTTTTCAGAAGAAAGCCCTTTATGTAAGTAATTCATGCAAGCATGTATGTCTCTTTGAGGTTGTTGTTATCGATGTTGGGGTTACCGGCTACAACCAGTTATAGCCGTCCCTACCGCTCCAAAGCGACAGCGCGTATCAGCCTGGCTGAATGCCAACGATTTGTATATTCAAATAATTATAATTCGTATAAACTGAAAAAAGGTTCTGAATAATGACAAAAATGCCAAATAAATTTGCCTTCCTGAGAAATTTGTCGTCCCCAGAAATTTGCCGCCCTGGGCTATTGCCCCGTCTGGGGCAATCTTCGTAGTACAAAAAAGAGCAGTTAGAATAATGACAAATTTCGAATAGGCGATTCATGTAGAGATTTTGCAAAAGTGGTTTTTTAACGTTTACTGGAGTATTTGTACAAGAATGTATTTGTTTTGTTTTCAAAAATAAAAATCTTTTTGAAAGTATACAATTATTATTGATCACTATTTTAAAACACACAAGTATAAATTCTGTTATAAACATAAAACCACCGTATTAGAAAAAGGTTGCTGCTATGTTTGTCTGAGACTGTTTAACTTACTTTCTAAACATATCAGAGAAATAAAATCCTTCAGGATTTTTAAGAACACTGTAAAATCATGTTTAATACTGGTTGACCCATATATTACTTAGGTGATGGAAAATATATTCTGCACACATTAACTATCAAATATTCATTATGTACAAAGATATTAACAAAAGTTGTCAAGATGCCTACTTTGTTTTTTATTAAATAAGAAATTGGAGCGTCCAGCCATGCGTGCGATTACATCACAAAAACGTGTTTTTCTCGAAAACGGTAGCCCCTACGAGGTTCTGCCAAGAGTACTTTTTAGTGTAAAAACCTTAGTAGAATCGTATTAATTGCACAAAAGCCCTCCCCCCGATTAACTACGCCACTGATGGAGAAATCACATTATTAGAATGGCCAAAAGATTTGTCATATTCGAAAACTTTCAAGTACAAAAATTTTGTCTTTTTATCTCCGATAAGAGGGAAATAAAAGAACAAATTCCATTTTTGGGACCCAACTTCAAGGGGTTGTAGCTCCCTCAGTAGGCATTTCCGGACCCATGTTGCCATGAACTTTTCTTCATATTTTAAGCTAGGGAATTACCCCCTGAAATATATTAACGTTATTCCCCGACACCCTGTAGCGCTAATTAAAAATAGAGCTGGCCAACAGCCATATACCGTCTTATCTTTTTAATCTTTTGATATATCGTACAAATGTTCACTCACTCAGCCTGCGAAATATGCACTTGTTAACTATACCTCAACATCACTCATGCTTTTTTAAACATTCTTTTTGTTACATGGTTCCATTTCTTTTCAACGCATACATTGCATCTTTTAACTCCCCTAAGTTTACTGCTATAAAATCAAACTGTAAAAGGCAATTACTCAATAACCAATCTGTATAACTTGTTTCTCGTCTTATCTTTTATACAAGTAATTATTTATATAAATTTATTTTATGTTTTTCTTTCTGTATTCAACTATGTATAAGCCTCAATTTTTATTAGTTATTTTTGTTTTTCTATCAGGATAGGGTGAAAAACGACTGTGTCGATCCCTATTCCTTTTGAATATTATGTAAATTTTTTATATTTTATTCAATAAAGATTATTCTATTCTATTCTATTCTATTCTAACAGTTAACTACAACAATAGTTGCTTTATAATTAAATTACATTTTTAGTAGTTGGTAATTGTAGTTAATTAGTTTCGAAAATAATATAAATTAGTTGGGATTAGCTTCAGATTAAGCAGTTAGTAACTTCCTGAGTTTTTTTTTATACACTTTTTTAACGTCGGCCTATTTCCGCTACCAGGGCCTACCACCGACGCCAGAAGACGAGCAACACCCAACCTGTAAATTTTGCCGAACCTCTTATCTTACTAAGAGTAGGGATTTTTTACTTGCCTAACATTTAATAGACAAGGGACCGACTGCTTTACATCCTCTCCGAAGGATGGTATATCTTCAATACACCTCTCGCCTACAGTTGTATTGCTTCTGCGATATAACTGATATACAAGCCGCTAGAAGTGGGGAAGCGAGACCGCATCTTTCCGTGGATAGTCACCCATCCAAAGTACTAGCCGTGGTAATGTTGCTTTACTTTTCATATCGCTATGAAGTGAGTGAAGTCAGTCCTCCTCTCGCTGCCCCTATTTCTTGAGTTGTTAACTACTATTTTCAATTACTTCAAAATAGTTAGGTATAGGTACCTAACATTGTTTTTAGTAATTTACATAATATATATTTTAAAATTATTAGTAACTGAATATATTTATTGGTTACAAAACTCTTGTTAACTATTCAAGAAATGATAGTTTACTATTAAAAAATAATAATACAACAGTAAGTTTTATAATACATGACAGTGAAAACCACAAATTACTAATGATGGTTTAGTTAAAATTTCAACAAACGATTACTTTTTATCTTTTGAAATAATTTTTAACTATTCTTCGTTTAACATTGTCCAGTTTCAGTTTATTAATAATTCCGAATAATATACATATGGCCATAATATATTTATTTTAAATAATAGTCACTTTTTTTGCAAACTTATGACGAAGAAATTTATTAAAACTATTATTTTTAAAATCAATCATTCAAGCCTTATATGCCCGATCTCAGAATGAAGGTGAACCTATGCATACACATTTAATATAAAAACCCGTACTTTTTTACTTTTTTCAATAGACATTTACTTACCTATATTAATGTTATAGCATCGTGCACACATTTAATTTCATCAAATAAAAAGATTAAATATTCTATATTCATAAGAAAATTTACAATTCAACATAAAACTTAAAAAACAAATTTGAATAAAGATGAAACTCCTGCCTCTTCAAGTTGTACATCCCTTGAATGAACATCACTATTCTAGATAATTAATAATTATTTTTACAGAAAAAAAAACTGTTGAATATTTTTATTTTCATAATAATATGGTTTCATTAAATGTCCAGAAAATTGTAAAAAAAAACTGATTGTTTTATTCTATAATATAGGTACTGCAGGAATATTTAAATTTCCTGGCGTTTCTTCCAAGTTCTGAATCACTAAGAACCCTAATAAAATAAAAGTTTTTTTAACATGACTTACTAATGTAAAAACTCTAATGATTTTTTTTTAAAAACCGGCCAGAAAATAGCACTTTCCGGCTTATTTTTAGGCCTGAAAATCGCATTTTATCAGACTGAGGTCGGTAAAGTGATAGTTGCTATGGAGAGTCAGCTAAGAGCTATTATCGGCGGTTCACCACAGCAACCAAGTGTTTGTATTCTTTAAAACTACAAAAAAAAGGTTACTTGACATTTTGACATTTAGTTGAAAACGTGAGTTATTATAAAATGGAGTTTCAAAATGACGATTGTAAATGAATGATTCAATACTGTGCCCGTTTTAAAAAAATATTGTACGTAACACTTCCCAAAAGTGCTTTTACTGGACTCGCAGGCTTTCCTGGACGAGTCGCAGGCCAGCAAAATGCCACTTTTGGGACTTGTTATATTACTTCATCCTATACTGTTACTATAGTATTAACTGCATAGCATCGAATTGCGTAAAGATACTCTTAACACCATTTATGGTGTAAAAAAAATCACAACGAAATTTGTAAATAAATAATTCCTGTGATACGTTATTTTGGATATTAACGTAACCATAGTGTTTTTTAAGAGACGTTTGACTTATCTCTTTCTTATGACGAAATGTCATTGAAAATTTTTATGTATTTAAAAAAAAATAATATAGGATAAAGTAAAACTTGTTACGATACTCGTAACGTTTTCTGCTTTTTACGTTCCTAGCAATGTAAATTACTATTACCTACTATACTTACTAAAATATTTATTAATTCGCTTGTGCTGTCAAAACCTTCCTGATCACTAGTTAAATCGACATTTCGTATGTTATCACAAGAATCCAAATCCTCAAGTTCCTGCTTAATATGTGAATAAGGGTCAACACTCTCATTAAGGGAGGTCAGCTCAGTTTTTATCTTCTCGGATAGCTTAAATATCTGACTACTGGAAAATGGATGCTCATCTTCCTCTCCATCAGATATTATAATACAGTCGTTAGATTCTCTGGAAAATCCAGTGACATTTGAACATGTTCCAATTTCATTAGCTTGATGTCGAGCTGTACTCTAAAATATAATTATGTAAAAGAAATATTAACAAATTACAAAAACATACTAGGCTTAATCTTAATATTAGATAACTGAAGAAAACGATTGATGTTCCTCAGTATGAGTATATTTTACAGGATGTTTACGAACCTAAGTGTTTATAGTCATTGCTGCTTGGTTCGATAAAGAGTTGTAATTCTATATAGTATATCAAGCGAAGTATACAAGTATACATTTAAACTGTCCATTTTAATATTTGAATAGAATTCTAAACTCTAAGTTGAAGAAAAAACTTTTTATTACACTAAACTACAGTTAATTCTTTGATATTTATTATTAATTACAACATTTGTAGCCAGTTGGAATTTCCAATAAAGCTCTCTACTACTACAACATTTGTTCCACTTTTAAAAAGTGCATCAACTTCAATTCAATTTTTTATTCCTTCCTTCACTTTGGTACACCCCGTATACTATTTTTGGTATTACTTATATTTATTTAAATCGTAAAATTGTCTTGAAAAGAAGTAATATTTATTTTATTAGTCGATTACCTACTATTACTTAGTTAATTGTTTTGTTTACATCAAATACCACCCGCTAAAGAGAAGAGCATAATAAAGTCAACTTTGATTTCTAAAATTTGGTTTATAAACTATTTAACTATTTTCGACATGTTACTATGCTATCCATATACCGGGATATCAAAAATTATCCACACTGACATCATCTACAATAATGTGCATTTGTGTTTTTAATTCTAGAGATAAAATAATAATTAACTAAATAAAAGACTATAAACATTTTTTTTTAACAAAAAAACGAAATTAAAAATTTTTTGAGAAAGACTTTTCAAAGGTTTTATAGACACTGAGACTCTTGTCCCAGGTGTTAACAAATGTCATTAACAACTTCTTCTGTAACGGTCGGTCTATTAACACCTTTTGTATGAGTCACAGAGCCAGTTTCGTAAAACATTTGGTTTTGTGAAACATACCAGCAGAGTTCTTTGGTAATACTGCTAAGTCTGGAGAGTGCTTCTAAAAATCGTCCAAACATAAACGCTGACGATATTCCCAAATTCCATTAACTAGCACACCAGTTCGGAAATAAGCTTTAATTATGTAAGTTTCATGTATCTGTGGTAAATACCTAATTAAAATGATTCAAAAACTGATTTTACGATTAGGAAAGAAAGCAGAAATCAACAGAACTGCTTGTTATACTTTGACAAACAAAAAAAGGATTGACATAATCATCACAAAAGGATGAAATAAGCTAAGACAGCAGTTTTTAATTCCATGATAATTTTTGACCAAGATAATTTTAGATAGTCCAGGGGTGGGATTACGCAATTGTCTAGTTTCTAATATAGTATTCTAAAAACGAATACAAATTTTATTTAGATTGGTATTATGTTCTTTCGTAAAAATTTGTAGAATTAATATTCGGCTCAAATCGGTAACATTCTAATTTCTTGTCAAAGATTTAGTAACTTTCTTGTCATTTTGTTGGTTATCATACGATTTGTTCAAATCCGATTTTTTTAATAAATGATTCCAATACATTTGTACAATCTAATAATTTTAGATGAAGAAAAGAGGAGGCACCGTATACGGGAGTATACTTTAGAAAGAAGATGGATGAGAGATGACTGTGATCCATTTCAAATATTTCAATTAAGTGGCATAATATTTATAGATCTATTTCGCCTAACAAAAGAAATGATTCACAATTTGTGTGTTACCCTAATTCCTCATATAGGAAAAAACGGTGTATTCTGTAAAATAAAATTAATTAACATCTATGTAATTTTTATCATATTTATACGCTTTAAGAACCTTTTTCTATTCTTCAACGGTTTTTTCAACATAATCCAACACATTTAACCTTATTAGTAAGTTCAATCCACAGCCCATTTAAATTTTGCCCTCCAGTCAACCTGTCCATTCTATTTGTTATAATATTTTAATGTTGCTCACAAGAATTTAGTAACAGCTCCCAGTGGTCATTATTAACACGCATTTTGCAAAATAAAAAAATGGTATAAATTGACATGACATTACACCAAATGAACATAACCTGCGCATGTGAAGTGAAATTAAAATTTTGATAGGCTTTCTTTGTCGTACACACTTAGCAATATCGTTTGTGACAGCTCTCATGCGTTAGAAATGAAACGAAACTGAAAATGATGCGTAATGCCAAAAAAAATACCGTGAAGTTAGATTTAGAATACAAGCACGAACGTAATCTCACCCCATTTCCAGTATGCAGTTTTACACATCCGAACCGGGAACATTAATTTAGTGTAATTTCTGGAACATAACCACTCTTAACATAACTGAACATCTTTACATTCACACAAATGATTACTTGGTTCACATAAGCTTGCTTCATAGTGTATGTTTTCATATTGGTAAATGCTCCCCGAGTTGACCCCCAAACGGCCAAAACCCACCCCCAAAGGGGGGGAATCGTGTATTCGACGCCTTCCACCGGCAAAACTTAAGTCACTCCCCGTTTTTGAGGATGCTGAACACGATATTGATATTGGTTCTGCTCCCCAAGGCGAAACAACCTCCCGAACGGCCAAAATACCATTCTCCAAGGGGGTGTATAATGTGTTTCGTGCTACAAACGAGAAAACCCACGTTCTCTCGTTTTTGAGTAAGCTGGGCAAAAGAAAAATATTACCGTCACCTCGACTCCCCACGAGCCCCTCGAATGGATACAAACTAACCCTTTGATGTGCGGTTTTATGAAAGAAGTGAAGTAAGTTAAATCATAAACATTTTTATTGACGCATAAAATGACTTATTTACTATATGTAAATATAAATCATTTCAGCGGAAACTATAATCAATTTTAATGACAAATTATTGAACATTACACTAAATAACACACCTACTTCCAATAACTGCTACTCCACTCATGAGCTTCGCCCTTACATCATTAAACTAATTAAAACTAAACGCAAAATGTTCCGGGACTACCAACGTCAACAAAACCCAGGCATCAAAAGGCAAATAAACGACCTCAATAAAAATATTCATAATATGATATATCAATATAGAACACACAAATGGTTGGAGGTATGTGATGAAATTAATAGAAGTCAAGGAAGAAACTTCTATCAACAAGTTAAAAAACTCTCACGCTACAAACAAAAAAATTCAATTCCAACAATTTCAGAAAACGGTGAAGAATACACTACAGATGAACAAAAGTCACAAATTTTTGCTCAAACCCTAGAAAAAAACTATTCAGAATCTGAGCAGCCCAATTTTGACCAAGAAAATGCCGACAATATAAACGTATGGTATGATGAATATTTCCAAGAGCCATTTCATTACGAAGAAGTCAAGGTGGACGAAGAATACTTCGATATTTTAACCAATCAAAAAAATTCGGCCCCAGGCCTAGATAATATTCCATGGATAGTTTTGAAAAGATTGAACTACGACATACACATGTTCATCATTAAAATTATCGAATACTGCATAAATAATAAATATTTTCCAGAAATCTGGAAAAAGGCATAGTGATAATGATCCCAAAACCTAACTCCAATCACTGCAGGGTTAACAATCACAGACCAATTACACTTTTACCAGCAATAGGTAAACTATTGGAAAAAATTATTAGGAAAAAAATTACAGTCGAAATTGAAAATAAAATATCTGTATACCAATATGGCTTCAAAGAAAAGTGTTCAACCCTACATCCACTCACAATTTTGGTTTCCAACATCCAAACAGCTAAACTAAATAACCTGAAGTCAAGTGCCCTATTTCTAGACGTCGCCAAAGCTTTTGATAGTGTATGGCACAAAGGACTCTTATATAAGTTAAAAAAAATTGAAATTTCCGACAGCACTATCCACCTCATAAAAAGCTTTTTGGATCAAAGGAAGTTGAAAATCAAAATAAACAACGCTTACTCCGAAGAATTTATAGCGCATCAAGGAGTACCACAAAGATCCCTGTTATCACCCCTATTATATAACATATACTGTTATGACATCTATGAACAAGAAGAAGGACGAGAACGGAATGCATACATCCTGCAATATGCAGACGACACAGCACTAATCGTATATGAAACATCAATAATCAAGTGCAACGAAACGTTACAAGAATTAATAAATAAAATTCAATTATGGTTGAACAAGTGGCGGCTACAAGCAAATCCTCACAAATCTCAGCATATAATATTCAATCATACCCCATCAAATACCTCTCCTACTATAACAATCAATAACCATCAAGTACAACCCTCCACCACTGGAAAATATCTAGGAATTAATCTGGACAATAAATTAAACTTCAAATATCACTCCAAAATCATCAAGCGCAAAATAATAACCAGAGCAAAGCATTTTAGAAGCCTAAACAAAGGAATTAACATATCCAACTCTTCAAGAATATATAAAACAATATGTAGACCGCTGATCGAACATGGACATCCTCTATATTTAAACTGCAGAAACTCAACTTTAAATAATTTTCAAGTAGCCGAAACCTCATCTTTTAGACTAATAACTAAACTTTGCCACCCAGGAGCGCCCGCGCACTAGCGGCCAGGTCGCGCGGCCAGGGTCGCGGCGGCCAGGTCGCCACGACAATTCAACAAGCGGCCAATCGACGCGGCCAACAAGTATAATTCTAATAAAATAGTCGGTCAGTGCAGTTGTGAAATGAATGCGGAGCAAGTACTTGTTAATGTGGTACCTCATTAGGCGAACTACGGCAGAACTACTGTAGTGGCCGCTGTATAGTCGACCGCTAGTGCGCGCTCATCCATTGGATGCAATGTAAATAGTTAATCGCACCTGCCACTCAGCCGCGTGCACGCCGCCACAGATCTCACTGGCCGCCGCGACTTTCTGGCCGTCGCTGTCATGACGGCCAAGTGAGCGGTGTACCATAAAAGACAATGTAATCATTTGGTCGCCGCGACCCTGGCCGCGCGACCTGGCCGCTAGTGCGCGGGCGCTCTAATAACCCTCTCCACAACCCTCCCAATGAGCTACTATACAACATGACCAAAGTACATCCAATTAAAAATAGACTGATGACTCATCAAATTCATTTCTCGTCCCCACAATTTGAATTTAATTACACCTTTAATAATACAAAGAAACATGATGACACCAAGATATAAATATCCAGAAAAAACTATTTTTGAAATGTTACTACTGATATCGCAAGAACAATAAACACAATTAGTCCTATACATTTGGTTTTTTTTTTTTTTTTAATTTTGTAGTCATAATTCACTTACTAATATCACATCTGAAAAATAAAACAATATTATATACACCTGTAAAAACACTGGCTGAAGGACTTCGGTCGCTGGCCTTTTGGTTATATTTATAGTTATAATCAATAAAGAACTGTTATTATTATTATTATTATTATAAATCATTTTCAACATTTGTCTAGGCGACTTGTATTTTTCTCTTACCCAGCATACTCAAAAACCATAGATAACGCGGGTTTCATCGTTTGTAGCACGAAACACAATTTTCACCCCCTTTTGGGGGGTAGGGTCAACTCGGGGAGCAGAACCAACATCACCATCATGTTCAGCATCCTCGAAAACGGGGGGGGAAGTAGTTTGCTTTTTGTTATGTCGAAAGAACACAAGATGAGCTACGTTCTACAATGAAAATAAGTTCCACAATAGTATACCAAGAGATCCATTTTTCACGTTACATTTTGTCAAATTTAAAACTCAAAAACTTTTTTAGTTCAAAGGAAACACCCTGTATTAACACCCTGTATTTTTTTACATCAAGTTATGTAAAACTAAATTATCTTTTTTTCAGTTTAGGCATTGTAGGGGTTAAAGTTACAACTTTTTGAAATATTCACGATTTTCTTAGTATAAATTGTTATCAACTTAGCCATGATTAGAAACAATCATCAATGTCAGTCATTTCTTTATGTCAAAAAACGCTAGCAGGGTTAAATTACACACATGGCTTCTGTTTTTGTGGTATCGAGTAGCAAATGTGTTAACAAATTATAAGAGGTTGCATTTGGGATCAAAACGTTGGCGGGGAAAAAATTGAAAAACAATTTGCGAAAAACCCGGGCCTCACCTCACCTGGAAAGTAAAGGAATTTTATACATTTGATTTTTTTTTAATATTAGAATAAACTTCAATACAACCTAAGCCAAGTTTTTTTTTGCTTTTGGAAAAATAGTTATAGTTATTTTTGGAAAAGTTACCAGCATTTGAAATTTTTAGTGGCTTGGATCATAGTTTCTCTAATTTGGTACTGGTCTCGTGTCTCTAAATAGAAAAAATCGTACATCGAAAATTAGCCAGCCGCCACTATGCGTTATATGTTCTTGATATTACTTTATCACATTCCCCATAAATAATAAACATATTTAAAAAATCTTTGTGGGTTAAGTTATACTAATTCTGTGTATATTTGCATACCTTTTATTTTCATTCGCATTATAATATTCCCTATCCTTATAGGTATACGGTAATAATTATCGTACATACAAAACAGAAGAGTTTTATAAATGAAACATACTTACCAAGGCATTTGTGTCCTTAATACCTAAAGTATCAGTATCACTTTTTAAAACCTCATATATAAGTGGAGGTATGTCAAAATCCTGATCTACACACATTTTTTGACAATGCCCAAATCCGATAATGTCACCATGATTAAGTAATTTCATCTCCATGGCAGGTATTTTGTTTTTGTTAACGTAAGTTCCATTACAACTCTGAAGATACAAGAAATTTAGCAAATAAAAATAGATACAGTATGTTCTCAAATGACATTGCCAAAAGACATAAACTTATTTACCATTTGCATTATTTAGGTTTTTACAAGGTAGACTTTCACCATAGAATCGATATAATTCCTACACTCAATGCTTTCAAGCTTAATCTGATAAGAAAATACCCAATTTTATACAGGGTGAGTCAGTTTTAATGGGACAAACGAAAACAGATGATAGAAGAGCTTAAAATAATAAGATTTTATTATATAAATATATACTCAAAACTGCTTAGTTTGTGAGGTACCGAGTGTTGAAATTTCAAATTTTTATCGGTTTTTATTTACCTTCAAAACGGGAAAATATATCACAGTCAAATTTGGCATATGACAGTTTTCAACAGAACTACATTCATTATTGTGTTCTTTAATATTAATACAAGATCCAGTGGCATACAAAAGGGAGACATAGTTTCCCTTTTGAAAAAAGTGGACACCCCTGGGTTTTTTCAAAGATTTATAATAATTTTTATAATCGTTTGTCATTTCTAAATAAATTAACTCTCTACAAGTGTTGACCAAAATGCATTAGTTTTTGAGTTATTTCAAATATAATATTTTATGTCGTTGTGAAAAATGTGTTGAGGCCAATGCGGTCTTCATTTCGAACATTTGTTATATTAATATGGTTTAAAATTAACATGAATTTAGGAAGAATTTAGGAGAAGATCGGCAATAATATATTACTTATTTACTCAATCAAATTTTTCTCTTGTTTTTTTTTTGTGCTGTAAAGTTACAAAAATTTCTTATGTTAAAATATAAAATTTTGGAAATGTAAAAATTATTTGTACAGAACTTATAAGCTGAAGGACCCCGGTCAATGGCCTTTTGGGTTAACCAATAAACAACGTTTATTATTATTATTATTATTATTTAGGAAGACGTTATTATAATGCAAATTTGGCAGAAATCTTTTCCTGTTTTGAAGATAAAAAATAAAAACTGATAAAAATTTGAACACTCGATATCTCACAAACTAAGCAGTCGTAAGAACCGTTTGACACTTAACTGACTTTGGACTTTCAGTCCAAGAGAAATTATCGCATATGAGAATTTATCTGTATTAGGTATGATTCGAGCACTAGGTTTTCATGAAATATCGCATCAGTTTTTTTATGAAAGGCATGTGCTTGACGGGTAGAAAAGTGTCAAAATTTTGAGGTTACATTTTTCATAACAGCCAAGTAAAGTATGGATCATATAAGAAGAAAAGGAATATTGAGTATGTTAAATAATGAATTGTTGACTGAGGATCCTCCAGAATATCGCAACTTCATGCGTTTGACAAACTTAGCTTTTGAAAAATTGCTACGAAAATGACACTGTCATCTGTGCGAAAACAAAACTGTGACGCATACTGTTGCGTGATTTTAGTATAATTTTGGGAACTCTCAAACAATAGTTTAAAACACGCCTTAAATTCTCGTATGCGATAATTTTTCTTGGCCTGAATCGGCGCGCACCGCTTGTATACAATTTAGTACCAAAGTTAGTTAAGTGTCAAACGGTTCTAAGTATATATTTATGCAACAAAATCTTATTTTTTTAAGCTCTTCTATCGCCTGTTTTCATTTGTCCCATTAAAAGTGACTTACCCTGTATATTTATATTGCCGTTTTACTTTCCAAAGCAAAAAGAAATATTGATATTAAAAAATATTTCTTGGATGGTTCAAAGGTCGTTTCACTGTATGAACTAATATGTATGGGTTTGACATGGCATAAATAAATTGAAATATCTTAATTTTCGAAATGTTTATATTTCAGTATTTAATTAATTAATTTGCTCCAAAATGAATCCAAATTTATATTTAATAATAACTAAATAAATAAAATAAATATTTGTAACTATATAAATATATAAAAATCATTACAATTTGTAAATAAAATAATGATGTATATATTTTTTTTCTCTTTGAGAATGGCTGACTTGCTGAAAACGTGGATTAATTATATCTTTCTCGTCTAAACAACTTATTTGTTTACTAAACAGACTTGAATTTCTCAGAATTTTAAAAAGCACTCTCAATCACAGATTTTACTAGATTCAAATAACAAAGTAAGAAATAAAAAATTGATATACGTACGTTGTTGTCTTGAACATAAAGGCAACCGTCAATTAAAATAGATAGTGTAGCATGGTTTCTCGATAATGAACTATTCAATGATGTTAAGTCAGCATTCGCATGCCTTCCTATTTTAAAGACAGATTTTGAGATATCCAAGGTTTCTTCACTTTTAATATTTTTTATTTTCCACTTAATTTGGTCCATATTCTTCGGAAAAGAAATCAAAAGTTTTAAAACAAACATATACATATATAACCTTATATAAAATTAAAATAAAAAATTTGTTAAAATTATATATACATACAGAGTGACCTGTTTGAAAGCGGGGCACCTCTGTAAAGTGGCTATTTTTTGTGAACATCAAGTCCTAACTCATGAAATAAGTGAATGAAAGCAACTCATAAACAATTTATTTTATTGAGAAGATTTTTTGAGCATTTACAGGTATAAACTAATTTTTAAAAGTACAAATAATATAAATTTTTAATATTCGGCGCATTAGGATGAAATTTGGTACACACCCATTTTAGGGGACGCTGAATACAGTGGCGTACTTAGTTTCCACGTAAAAAAATCGCTAATACAATTTCTCAAATTTTTGCTGCAAAAAAACTGCAACGTAGTACTTGATTTTTGTGATAGAAATCTATAGATTGGCCGCAATATGCCGTTTCCATGAGCAACAACCTAAAAAAAAGTTGATCAAAATCGGACCTAAAATAGTCACTCTGGCGCACCCAGGGTTTTGTCTTGGGAGGAGCTGACAGTCTGCAGCGTGAGGTGAGGAATATTATTAAAAGGATGTCTTATTTATGAATAATATCTATAAACATCATTTATTAATTAGTAACTAAGGTTTCTTTATAATTATAATATTTTTATCTACGATCGTACAAAAAGTAACTATTTTTTATTTTTATCATTTCCAGTGTAAAAAGTAGCTTTTTATAAGAAACTGTACAATAAAAATTTTTATTGCATGCTTTTACCACAGATTAACTATATCAGATGCGACTGCTTCGCGCGGTGCCTTTCATGTCCGCGACACACTTAGCCCGTCGGCTATTCGTAACGTTGCATGCGTTTTGCACCACAAGACTTTAATATTTATTTTTGGGGATGCGAGTTAGTTGCACCACTTGAGCGCTCGAGAAAAACAATAAAAATATATTATAAAATATTTTTTATTAAAACAAATATGAAATTGTATGTTTACAAATGGGATAATATTGTAAGTTTTCTATTTGATTTATCAGGTTTTTTTGATGTTTTTAGATCTCTATTTGTATATTATACTCGTATGACACTATTTTGACATTTAAAATCCGAACGCTCGGACTAACAATATATCGCCGTAAACTCTGCTACACGCTGTCACGATAATGCTCTCATACTAAACCCTCCGCATATATGAGGATGGAAGTAGAGGGGACCGTTGGACAGGCCGCCACGATTACATTCGCATCTGGTATAGTTAATCTGTGCTTCTACTATGGCAGTTTCTTAATAATGTCGTTCCCATAGTTACCATCATCAGTCACGACCAAAAAGTAACATTAATAATACTAACCGTCAAAGTGACGTTTACAAGGGAATATACACTGTGGGCCAAATTAAATGGGACCCTAATTCTTCTTGTGATAATTTCTTTATTACTCAAAGATTTTTTACCGTTTTTGGGTATGTTGTACTTAAAACTATCCGAAATGAAAGCCTGGTTCAAATGTAGCAATATTCAACTGGCGTGCAAGAAAAGGGGCATTTATTTAAAATTGTGCATTTGAAGTCATTGTAAATATTAGTCTAATAGTATAATATTTTCAAAGTAGGTATTTAAAAAATCTAGATAAAGGTAAAGATTTAAAAAGTTTTAGGTTTGAAATAGCCATATTTGTGAAAGCATTACACGGGTTTCGTTTTCGTATGAGTTTCAGTAAAGACTGATGACAACTATAATTTTATTTTTTTCATCTCAATTGTGACTAGCCGATTAATACGAAAAACCCCAAAAACCCCACTTATAAAGCCCAAAAAACCCCAGTGGGCTGAGTTTTTTTATATAAAACCCGGGTTTTTTCCAACCCTGCTGCAATATTTACAACGACTTCAAATGCCCCTTTTCTTGCACGCCAGTTGAATATTGCTACATTTGAACCAGGCTTTCATTTCGGATAGTTCTAAGTTACCCAAAAATGGTAAAAAATCATTGAGTAATAAAGAAATTATTACAAGAAGAATTAGGGTCCCATTTAATTTGGCCCACAGTGTAGGTAAGATTTACAAATATTCATAAAAAGTGTCCCTTTTTTACGATAATTGGAACGATCGAAGATAAAACGTTGTAAGACAAGTGTAAAAAGTCGACGATTTTAAGAAAATAAAATGTATATGTATTTAAGGTTTGAAAACGCACATACACGTCATAATAATATATATACAGGGTGTTCTGAAAAACACTGGCATAAATTCAGGGGCCGATAGAATTTCAAAAAATATTACAATTTGTTTCTATGAACCATGGGCGTACCTTTTTCCGTTTTCAAGATACAGGGCCTTAAATTTTTATTTTCTGTTAGTAATAATTAGTTTTCAATTGTATTCAGTATAATAATAATAATAATAATAATATGTCTTTATTAAGAACAAATATAATGCATATTATATAACCTTACAGTAAATAAACATAAAGAAGAAAAACAATATTTAAATTCATGTTACTTATATGCAGTACATTAATTTAAAGGTGTAAGTTCAGTTATAATTAACTGCTCTTCCACTTAAACCTCAGATTTATATAACTTAAACTGCCTAAAATAGAGAGTAAAGAGCAAAGACAAAAAATGATACCATATATTATTATATGTAAATAAAAAATTTAACTAAATGATAATACATATATTAATTTATAAAAAAAAATTAATTTTAATTTTAATTTTGGGGATATTATTTAACAAACAGCAGTGTATTTCAATGTGGTCCTACTTGGTTGTTGTATAACAGCTTAGAGACAAAAATGCGAAATTTTTACTGACAAAGATTTACATTCTTTTGGTAATTCATTTAAATGTAATGCAATATTATAAACAAAGGATCTTTGGAACAATGAAAGTTTATGCTGAGGAATGGTTAACGCGTCTTTTCGCCTAATATTTATATTATGTACGTCTGTTCTATATCAGATCTTTTTGTATAGATATATTGGAGTCTGACTAATTGTTATTTTATGATATAGTACATTTGCATGAAGTTTTCTACGATTCGCCATATCAAGCCAATGGGTTTTAGACAGGGTATGTGATATTCTATCATATTTACGTATACCATATATAAATCTTAGACGGGAGTTTTGCACAATTTATGTCCTTTTAGAATCCTTTGCAGTAAGGCATGGTCCATAAACAAAATCACAATAATTGAACTGAGAGAGGACTAATGAGTCGCACAGAATTGTTTTAATTTTTTTATTAAGAGTGTGTCTGTGAGAATACATAATTTTAAGTTTACCATAAGATTTTTTTAGTAAATAAGAAACATGATCTGTAAATCTCAGTTTGTTATCTATAATTAGGCCCAAATTTTTTGCTTTAGATAGTACCTCCAAACTGTCCTCTCCAAGTTCAATGGCAAAATCAGCATTAGAAATATCACCAAATAATATAACTGATGATTTAGAGGAATTTATTTGCAGATTATGTTGTTCAGAAAGATTAACTAACGCCTTTAAATCATTGTTGATATTTTGACATTCTCTTACTGTATTACTACGATCAAAAAAATGATATAATTGGGTGTCATCTGCGTACATATGATATTTACAGCTTTTTAAAGCAGATGGAAAATTAGAGGTGTAAACAGTGAATAAAAGAGGTCCCAAAATTGATCCTTGAGCAACCCCTCTAAGACAATTATAGCTTTCTGATATTTCCCCTGACACTACCACACTTTGTGTCCTGTTATGTAAATAATTTTGAAACAACATTATAGCAGTTTGACTTAAACCAATATAGTGGAATATTGCAAGTAGGTAATCATGATAGTATAGTCAAGTAAAATTAAAGCGCCTACATTTTTTTTATCCAGTTCTTGAATAATATCATCAGTTATATTAAGAAGTGCGGTTCCACAACTATATCCAGGGCGGAATCCTGACTGATTGCAAGGAATTATGTCAAATTTTATTAAATGGTCACGTATTTGAGCTTCCATTATCCTTTCTATCACCTTAGATAATGTTGGTAGAACCGTTATTGGTCGCAAGTCTTTTAATTCTTTTGGATGTGCAACTTTCGGAATAGGCGTAACCCTACCCTCTTTCCATTGCTTAGGAAATACAGAATGCTCTAAACAGAAATTTATTATGTGAGTTATATAAGGTAACACAAATGGACACGAAAGCTCAATAGCTATTATATTTATACCATCCATTCCATATGCTTTAGATTTAATATTCCTAATGACTTTAAAAACTTCAATTTCTGTGACGCTTGTAAATTTAAAAAATTCAAAATTATCGGATTTTAAATTGTTGTTATAAAAATTTATTAAAGCCTCGTTAGGTTGTTCATTGATAGAGCATATATTTGAGAAATATTGTTTAATATCTTTAAGGTTAAATTGTGAATTAGACAATATTTATGTTATTATTACTATTATTGATATCCAGTTGTTTTAGTATCTGCCAAAATTGTTTATTATTCACATTTTTTAGCTTGTGTTCCATATAGCGTTTTTTTTCAGTTCTAATTGCAAAAGTTGTATAATTTCTAAGTTCCTTATAATAATTCCAATGTATGATGTTTTTTGTTGTTTTAAATTTAGTTAGAGCCTTTTCACGAAGTTTCATCATTAATCTTATATTCTCTGTAAGATATGGTGCTGGAGGTTTTGTAAATCTAGAGATTTTTATTGGTGCATGTAAATTAAGTAACGACATTAAATTATCATTTAGGAATCTTACCTTATCATTAACATCAGCCAAATCATAAATTTGATACCATGGCACTTTATACAAGTCATTTTCAAAATTTAATAAATTAATATTTTTAAAATCTCTATAGGTTTTTAAGATTGGCTCTGTCTTATTGCTTTCTAGTTCTATATCACATATAACTGCAAAATGATTCGATATTTGAGAAATCTCCTTACTTAACTGCACAATTACTAAAACTTACAGAATTATCAACAATTATAAGGTCTAACAAAGAAGCGGTGTTTTGGGTTATACGAGTTGGTTCATTAACAATTTGTTTTAAGCCAATCCCACTTAATAAAGTATCAAATTCCACAGCATTACTATTGTGCATGTTTAATAAATTAATGTTAAAATCCCCAAGGCAAATCAGATTGTTGCACTGCATGTAAACACTAGCTAAAGTTTCTTCAAAACCTTCTAAAAATGATGCAAGTTGTGAATTAGGTGGTCTATAAATAGTTCCAATGCCTATAGTTTTTTTATTAATTTTAACATTAATCCATACCTGCTCCAAAGAATCTCTAGTGTTTGGTATATAATCTATTACATGATAAGTCAAATTGTTTCGGATGTAGAAACATACCCCTCCCCCTCTTGTCTCCCTATCAAATTTTACTATAGAATACCCTTCAATGTAGATCATATTGTCAGTAATGTCAGAGTTTAGCCACGTTTCAGACACACCTAATATTGCAATATTATTGGTTATTAGAAAATGCTTAAATTCGTTAAAATTTGAAACAATAGATCTCGCATTTAAATGTGCAATTTTAATTATTTTATTATTAGACATTTCCAAGAAGGCCACAATCTAAAAAAACATGAATTATTCTTATCCTAACTTATAAGAAAAAATATCTAATATGTATAACTGACAAAAAAATAAATATGTTTTTACCTATAAAATACCACTATACACCTATATTATTATGTACAGGGTTATTCCATATATTTAGAGAGCGCCTACCTCGCTTATTATAAAAGATAGAAAAAAACTTTGGATACAAAAGTTGTAGGGTTTGTCCTAAATCGTCAGAAAGTGTTGCGCAATATCACGAATAGATATTGGAAAGTTAAAAAAAAACACCAAGTTGGTAAATTTCTAATGGAACACCCTATATATTTTCAAAAAATTAAATAGATCTTTTTCATCTGAATTCAAAAATATATGATATGCTGATATTTGGTTTAGCCCTTTTCGACATATTTGCATTTAAAGAACGTGATTATATTGTTTTGCCTATCGCGGTTGCCATGAAAAAACAATTATTTCTAACATTTCTCCTTCTGTATTCGCGAAAATCATCTATATTTTTAGGCGCAACCTCAATATGATGAGTCATTCATAGTGAACAACAAACCGCTGTCACTACTGTCACTGTCAGTTCGCGGGTTACTTAAATTTATCTTGTGATTTTTAAAATTAAAAGTGCGTTTAAAGTGTTGTTACTATATTTAACTAGTTTATAAACTATATAGCAATGCAATCAATTAATAAAACGGTTGACACGATACTTTAATAAAAAAAGATTGTTACTGGAATTAACCTCTAAATTTATCGTAAATATGTCAAAACACTGTCAAAGGCTTGTTGTTCACCACTTGGTTCATACACACACATTTTCAGCGCCATCTCGCGGTACGTGATTTTCGCGACATTTTACGGATAGAACGAAGAAAATGTGATACCCGAATAAACAATATCATTATTGACGCTTGGAGCATTTGTTTTATCATGGCAACTGCGATAGGCAAAACAATATAATCACGTTCTTTAAATGCAAATATCTCGAAAACGGCTAAACCAAATATCAACATATCATATATTTTTGAATTCAGATGAAAAAGATCTATTTGATTTTTTGAAAATATATAGGGTGTTCCATTAGAAATTTACCAACTTGGTGTTTTTTTTTAACTTTCCAATATCTATTCGTGATATTGCGCAACACTTTCTGACGATTTAGGACAAACCCTACAACTTTTGTATTTAAAGTTTTTTTCTATCTTTTATAATAAGCGAGGTAGACGCTCTCTAAATATATGGAATAACCCTGTACTTGCAATGAATAAATTTATCCCCAATTTTTTTAAATTATTAGTATGTTATTTAAATTTATAAATATAATAAAAAGAAAAAAGAAATAATATACATGTAATGTATATGTAATATACTAATCTAACCCGTTCCTAAGTAAATAATATTATAATATAGTGATCATTCCTTCCAAGTCACGTTCGTTTCTTAAGACTGATATGTTATTATCAATTTTAACCATAACATTACCATTAGACGTCCAAACATTTGATTTACCAAGTTTTTCTACTGCATTTTTGAACAGCGTTAATTTTTCCTTCGTTACATCATCAACAATAAAAATTTTGGTACCTTTTAGAGATTTTCGTTTTCTTACTATCTCAGTTTTTTTTAGATGGCCTGCAAATGTAATGAAAATCGGCTTTTTTCCATCTTTACTTTCACCAACACGATGACATGTTTCAATATCCGAGGTTTGCAATTCAACATTTAACTTATCTTTAAAGAATATTACCATTTTTTCAACAAGGTTTTCCTTCTCCTTTTTACCTTTTTCCTCTGATATTCCAAAAATTCTGATATTATTTCGACGAGAATATTGTTCGATTTCCATTATTTTATTTTTCAGATTATAATTTTCACTTTCTAGTACAGATGTTCTATTCTCAATTTCTTGCAATTTTTTGTTCACTTCTTCTGTTACTTTTTCAGCAACCTTGGCGATAAAATCGTCATCACTTAACAATTCTTTAATGGCTTCCTTTATGATATTTTTCATATCTACCTTAGTTTTACTCGCCATAATTCATTTAATTCACAATACACCACTCTAATAATATTAGGAAACAATATAGTACCTAATGGTATTCTCAGATTTTTTCTTCTTTGAATTGGAAGTTTGTATTATTTAAATTTACTAGGAGCGATGTTAAACACGTCTTATTCACACATGCTCTCTCTAATATCTGCTCTCTCTAATATCTCTATGTGTATGTATGTGTTAAACTTTTCCAGAAATAAACTAACTATTACTTTTTATCATTACCATTCAAATAATAACTTTGATTTTGAGTTTTATTAATGAAACTAATAGTAATAACAACTAGGTGCCAAAGCCTACTTGAAATAAAACCCAACAATTTGCTTGACTTTGTTGCACTATGCCTGGTTTTTCTCGAAAACGGGCAAATTTTAGCACTTCTTACAAGAGCACCTTTTTTGTTTAGAATAAAATTTGCCATAACAGCAAGTGACAAAAGGGGCAAAAAGATTAATCTCAAAAAAGTTAGGGCCTAAAATGTTCGCACGGAGTACTGTACTGAACGCCCTGTATGATATAGCCTAAAATTAATAACACCAGAGCATTTAGCATCCCCAGAAACCCCACATAGCAAAATTTCAGCTCATTTGGTCGAATTTTGTGAAGATTGGACCGAAACTAGATTTAAAAAAATTATTTTTAACGCCATGTATCTTGAAAACGGAAAAAGATACGCCCATGGTTCATAGGAACAAATTGTAATATTTTTTGAAATTCTATCAGGCCCTGAATTTATGCTAGTAGTTTTCAGAACACCCTGTATATACAGGTTTGTTGTTGTTTTTTCGTTTATAACTTCTGTAAACGATAGAACATATCAAAATAATAGGAGACTTCCCTATAACATTTTTCTCTAAAACGTTTCGTTTTCGAGATACAGGGCGTTAAACTTTTAAAAAATTATTACTATTTATTCATTATCCCCTAAACAAATAAAGATTTTTTATTCAAATTTTGTACACTTTAGTCATAATAAAAGTCCAATTTTTTGACGTTCCAAAAGTTTTTCTTAGAAAAGCAGTGGCATAGTTATGGTGTTCTGTCCGTATTTAAACCCCCTGAACTTCTACGCCAATGATCAGGAATTATATTTTTATACAAATTGTAAAACTTTGATGCATTTCCCATAAAAAAGTACTCCTCTTGGCTGAAAATGACAAGATTAAGTAGGCGTTAAATCATTTATCGGTTTCAGGATATTAATCCTTTGTTTACATATGCAAAAGTAGGCTGGTAAATAAGTGATAACTAAAATTGTACAGTTATATTTATTGCTTGTACGGTAATATTACAATACACATCTGTCAATAACTGTCAACAGATGAAATAATAAATAATGAAACTATAGGGCTATTTATTAATAGAAACAGACAGAAAACTCCAAACAATAATAATTAAATACTGAAATCCAACTGAAATGTATTTTCAGGCAATCCAAGGTCCATTTTTATGTAGCCGTTGTGACATTAATAATGTAAACATTTATGTAATATGAAAAAAGATAACAAATAAAAACAAACAAAATATAACTATAACCATGGCGACAAATCAACCCATACAGACTTGACCAACTAATGAAATGAAAACGTTATTAATAAGAGAATATCAAAAGGTAATAATATCTCTACGAGCTCGGATTTCAAACCGACATCTGCGGCAGTTATGATAGTCATAACATTCCTAGATGTGTTAATAGCTATGACAGTTATTCACAACATAAACATAAAAAAAATGGATATCATTTTGAGCATTTATTGTAGATTATTAATTATTTATCATTTTAAATAAATATGTATTAAAATAATTGTTTAATTTGTTTAGCAAATAAATAGCCTGTCAATAGAAAGTGCATAGGATACCCCTGATTAGAAAGAATCTAAATATCTTGAATAGAAAGCCTCCCAATAAATTTCACCAGGAGTACTTCTTTTATAGGAAATACATCAAAGTTTTAAAATTTGTATAAAAATATAATTTCTGATTATTGGCCTAGAAGTTTAGGGGGTTCAAATACGGACTGAACCCCATAACTGCGCCACTGCTTTTCTCTGAAAAACTTTTTGCAGGTCAAAAAATTGGTCTTTTATCTTTTATTATGTCTAAAGTGTACCTACTAAGTTTAAATAAAAAATCTCTATTTTAGGGAATAATGAATAAAGAGTACCTAATAATTTTTTAAAAGTTTAACGCCCTGTATCTTGAAAACGTAACGTTTTAGAGAAAAATGTTACGTGTTCTATCTCAACTAATTGACTTTTAAATTTATTTTTAATCATAAACTAATATACCTCCGCCCCTGTTGTTATGTCTATCCTTTCTAAACAGATGATACCCATTAAATGATATAATATTATTAATAACATTAGGATTTAACCAGCTCTCAGTTAATATAATGACATCTAGGTCATATTTATCAACTATAGTATCTCGAAATTCGGCAAATTTAATTACTAAAGACCTGATATTTAAAAGACCAATTCTAAATTTTAGTTTGTGACTAGAAAGCTCTATATAATAGAAAAATGATATATTTGTACATACTTACAGCTTCCCTTTGTACCATTTTGATTTAAACAAATTTTCACCACAATTATAGAGCATCATTACGGTTTCTTAAAGATTTTATATTTACCACGGCACTAGTCTTATTTTTTCTCAAAAAAATCGAACTTCGAAATTTCTTGTCCATAAAAATTTTACATTATTAGGTTTTTTAAACTCCTTTGCTTTATAATACAGTACCCTATTTTAATCAGTAATTGTGACCGCCTAATGAATTAATTTATCGAAGTTCAGTTACTTTTGTTTTTTTTTTAATGAATTTAGAAGTTAAGATTATTTCATATTTTTACCCATTCCCAGGACTTTGGAAGCTAATTACAGAATACCATAAAAATAATTATTTCGTGGTATTATGATCATAAACAAAAAAGTTATCAATGGTTAAAGACGGGATTTCGAATAATTTTCAAAAATAATGAAAAAAAATCGTATCTCAATAACCATGAGACTTGGGACAGTAGTTCCTTGGGTCAGAGCTGCGCAGTTAAAGTTTCCGAGGATTTTTATTTTTGTTTCATGGTGATTTTTTTAAATATCCATAATTAAATGGTTCAGTATATAAATGATCATTAGAAGGGTAAAAAATACAACACAAAAACTTTACAGCATCAGTTTATGACAATGTGAACCACATATCATTGTTTCTCGTTTCTAAACTAGCCTGTCGATGACAAGAGAGGTTATTGCAGGCATAGCACACACTCCACCTGTTTAGTGAAGAAGATCATGGAGTTCATATCCAAGACAAAGCAAATAAATAATGTCGAATGATGAATTTGTTTGTTGGTGTTTCATAAGGATGAGTAGTTAGAGCTGAGTTGTGGCATAGTTTGGAGATGTCGGTAAACACAATTTAAGTTTGCATTTAGACTTCTGTAGACAGAAGTTTATTGAAATATTGCAATTTTGACTCCTAATAACAACAGCATTGAAATGAAATTATTTCTAATCACTTTAACGTTTGGTTAGGGTCAGGCGGACAAATAATTCAAGGCTAATAATCAGAAAATTAACATTTGACTTCAGCTGATATCTTTGGAAGATTGTGGCTTAAAGAGTGACCCCCAAAAGTATAGACTTGGAGGCTTAATCATTGAAGAAATAATGACCAGACGCCAAAACATGACAGTCATTTCACGGTGCGTATAGTATGACATGGTAGTATTTCATCGATCGCAGAGATGTCCATTTATCACCTGTAACTTAGGAATTGACGCCTACAGAGTGGTTAGTCAATTTCCTCTAAGTGATTTTACTCTTTCATTCCTAGGTAGTCCGCGAGGAGGCTTTTGGTCCGATTTTTGAACACCATGATCATTTATGTTCCACGACTTGTCGTTAATTAATACATATTGATGTATTATATTGGTTATTATATACTTTTAAAATATAGTGTGATAATGAAAAGTAGTTCGGTAATGAAATTCTTATTCTCTTCATCGAAAATGAATGGGGTGGCATTTGCCGGGAATAAAATTATTAACCCAATGATTTATTTTCATAGGTTTAGTCAATATTAAGTCAATATATCAATAATATCTGAATCAATTTTAAAAAGTTTAAACTGTTGACTTCTTTATTTATTTCAAAATTAAATTAAGCTTTTTATTTATCATTAATGACGCAATTATATCAGCCAATTGATAACAGAAAACGTAAATATAATATGAAATTTATGAAAATCTTACCCCTTATACTACACTGCAAGCTAAGATGACACTTTACTCTTTCAATATTACAATTCATAAAACCATTGAGTAAATAAATACCTATTATTTACCAATGATAAAACTAGAAATTCATAAATCAAACCAACATCAACTGTCGCCTGCCGCCTGCTGTGTCGGCTGTCGGTCGTCAAAAGTCAAAACACAAATACAAACTACAAAAGCCAAGGCTTAGGGCACAGAATTAATTGTTATTAATTCTGTGCTTAGGGCCGGTATATCCCAAGGCTTATAGAGAGTTTACCAGCCTTGGGTATATCCAAGGCTTATAGACTTTCCAGCCTTGCGGTATATCCACCTGCTGGTAAACTTAACCAGGAGAATAAAAATGTAGGTATCTCTTTCTAACCATTATAAATGGGATCGCTTTTTAAACTTAACTGCCAGATAACTTTAACAGGCACTTTACCAGGAGGTGGATATACCGGCCCTTATATAGACGTACGTTACATCCACGATACAGAGAAATATGAGCTGCTTTCCAGTGCCACGCTGAACCGCTCCTGTACAGCTCGGGAGCGCTCCAAGAGCGCTTTGTACCACTTCTAATCGTTCCAGTGGTTTCGTTTCGGGTTTGACGTATCTGAACTGTTCAAGGTCTGCATACCCCCGTCCCCTCAAACACCAAGAATTTTCTGGTGTTTAATGTACTAAACGGGAGGGGGAATGTCAAATTTGAATTTTGTTGAGTTTTAAAGCGTATAACTACAATTAAAATGAATGCAAAATTAGTCTAATGCCAATGACAATGCTTTTTATCATTCTTACCATCATCTTTATTACGGTGCACACTTATAGTAAAGTTATTGGTTATTTTCAATTTATTGGAAATAAATTAATAATTAAGGATGCACCGTAATAAGCGGCAATATCAATAACTTCATTAGACATCGTCAGTTTTCACAGAAAAATGCAGCATATAGGTGTATACCACAAATTATTATTGCTTTCAGAGGATATGTTATAATAATCATAAGACCTTACAATTTTGGGCGTTCCAGTGGCAAGCTCACTGATGTGCCAAGCACCTGAACTGTTCCGGGGCTTGATACACTTTGTACCCCGGTGACACTGGAAAGCAGCTATGGTTACATCAATGAGCAGCATTATGGCGAGGAAAATGCGGGTTGCGGCCAGAGAAATAGAGAGGGGAGAACGCCTCTTAGACCTTTGCGCATCCAATTTTGCTAAGACACCACGGGGGCAGACATTTTGAACATGATCACGTGGTTTGTTCAAGTTTGTTGTCGTGCAACTGTTAAAAAGTGTCGAGTAAAGTGAGGTTACAGTTATTTAAATTTTTTGGTGTGCGTTTAATTATATTTATTTATAAACCCTACGGACTGCATATATGTTTCTATTTGTTCTATAAACTAATTTAATATTTAACGCTGTGGTGTGGACTTTTTTATTGTTATTTTTTAGACTTTGTTATCGCGGTGGACGTTTTTGTTTATCATTATTGTATTGCTTTTACAACTGAAAATGTTTGTTTTTAATTATGTCCTGTGTTGTAAGGGGATGTTCTAACGCAAGGCGATTTAAGCCTGAAGGAATTACATTTCACCAGTAAGGTTTTTCATGAATTTTCTTTGCAGCCGTTTATAACAGTATAACATTCTAGTTTCTCAAGAGGTGACATGTTTAAGAGGTGGTTGGAGAGTTGAGTGATGAATACTCTTGGTCAGAGAATAAATTTGTTTGCTTTAATAATTTTAAAACAACAGATTTTATAAAAAGTGATAATCAAATTTGCCTAAAACTTAATGCTGTACCAAGATTGGAGATGTATCAGGCTGAGGCCGAGGTAGTAGACACCCCATCTACAAGCTTAGTTAGATCTGTAACTTCAGTTCAGAATATGGCCTCATTTATGTCTTCGATATGTCCTCTTCAGATGATACGATAGAGTTGCCAAGAGATGCTAAACTGAAACGACACCGTGGGTAATATTACTTGTTAATATTTTTTTAAATAAATCTTGAGATAATAATTGTTTTGTTTGAAGTTTGATAAATAAATATAATTTCAACGAATCGTCTAGGCAAGATACTTCGGCAAGTACTAACAGCAGCACAAAGAGGAAACGTGTAAAGTATATTCAAACTGTACACAATTGCAGGTATGTGAATACAAGAAAATATTTAAAGTGATATGCATTTGGCGCTTATGCTCAAAGCAATATTAATAAGATTAAATTATATTTTACGTATCAAATTTATTCCTAAAATAAATGGTTTTTTATATTTTTTATTATAAGCGATATATCCATTTGTCTTTTTTATCGATCTTAGCATTCAATTTAATATGTATATACCTATATTATTTTACTATAATAAAGAAATATTTAAGAATGTTTCCGTCATTTTAAATCATCTGCCCTGTATTGCATTAAAAATCCCCAAATGTCATAAAAAATCCCCAAATATCATTTAGGTTGCTTGCCATGGTGTTCAAAATGGCGACCATTGTGATTTGCCATTCGCGCAGGTTCTAAAGCCGCGTCCTCATGTCGATCGACAATGTCGAGTCAATGAGGGCGCGGCTTAATGGGCCTGTGTCTCGTAAGCTGCGTTCTCATTGAGTCGACATTGTCGATCGACAATGTCGAGTCAATGAGGACGCGGCTTAAGATCATTCTCCCCTCTCTATGTCTCTGGTTGCGGCAGGGCTGGCGACCGCCATCTGTCATTTATTTTACATACTAAAAAGAGACACTAAACACTGCTCTGCTGTTGTAGAACAGATATGGATATACCGACAGTCGCCTAGTGATGTTTGATATATTGAGATAGGTCAGGTTCAGATTGGGTAACCTTTAGAGTTTACCAGCCTTGTACAAAAGCTACGTTCTTTAAATTCGCTGGATTGGCTCTTTTAAATTCCTTTGTCGTTCTTTTATTACTAGAGTCCAATCCATAGAGAGCAGAAAGTAAAGAGTAAAATCTGTCCGTGTTCTTTTTTAATCTCGGCGATGCTTTCGAGCTAAATCTTTTTGCTCGAGAGTTCATCGTAAGGAGGACAATCTCATTGGCTACAAGACAAGGATACAATACTCCGTGGGTTGCTCTCAGAATTTATTTACTATTACCAGAGATTATGAAGACTCTAGATAGTTACCGTCAATGTATTTACTGGACGCGGCAAAAATGGATGCAGAACTCAAGTAAATTGAAATCAGCCACCGAACCTTAGACTGGTGCCGATGATATTCATTCAAAAGTGTGTTACGCACATTATCAACGAACATCATCTGCGCCAATCTAAGTTTCGGTGGCCTGCTTCCAAATTACTTGAGTTCTGCATCCATTTTTGCCGCGTCCAGTAAATACATTGACGGTAACTATCTAGAGTCTTTATAATCTCTGCTATTACTATTAAATAAATGATGGATAGATTGGAAATACAATTATTAGTGACCATGACCCATCCAAGTGGTGTAGAATTTAGAGTCATTTTAAAAAGTTATTGTTAAATAGGGCTCAAAAAGGTAAGTAAAAGAATTGTTACATTTTTATGTGTAAAACCTCATTGTTTTGATAAAGTATAAGGTGCAACAAATATACAAAGTTAGGTTAAGTTCAAATTCAAATTCTCATATTCCCAAACAAGTCATCTAGAATCTAGTCTAGTCATCGTTCCCCGTTCCGCCGATTCGGAACTCGAGTACTACGTGACCCAAAATCTGCTCTCATCTCGGAGCGAATTTAAGAACCTACCTAGCTTTTGAATGCCTAATTCAGAGATCGATTTGTTACCGGTCAGTAGTCTAATTAACTCCACATTTGTATCGCGTAAATTTGTTACGTTTGTGTTTAACTCGTCCACTTTTTTAAATATATTAGATAAGCATTCGCTTACTACTTGCTTAACTTAACTGTAACAGTATCCTCGAGTTGCTTACTTTTAAGGGATTCCGCAGTAATTGGAGATAAAGTTTTTTAGTTCAGTATCTAGAGTTCTTACTTTTTCTTTTATTTCTTGGGTACTTTTACTTACTATTTGTTTAACTGTTTTGTTTAAAACACACCACAGAAATTAGACAACCCCCAAATCCAAAGCCAATGGCCGTCCGGAAGGGAGCTACACATTTGAAAAAACGCAGACAAACATCCATACCCACCGACATTGCCATTTGCCGGTGCCCGGTCTCGAACCGGGACTCGATAGGCAGTGTAGCCAGGAGCCATGTCTGTCACTCACGCCTTAGCCATCACAGAACATAAAGGTAAGAGCCATGTCTGTCACTCACGCTTTAGCCCAAGGCTGGTAAACTCTATAGGTTACCCAATCTGAACCTGACCTATCTCAATATATCATACGTCACTTGGCGACCGTCGGTACATCTATCTCTGTTCTACAACAGCAGAGCAGTGTTTAATGTCTCTTTTTAGTATGTAAAATAAATGACAGACCGCGGTCGCCAGCCCTGCCTCAACCCGCATTTTCCTCGCCCTAATGCTGCTCATTGATGTAACCTGTACGTCTACAAGCCTTGGCTTTAGCCCACTACGCCACCGAGTCGGTTTAAGTCTTAAGCCGGCGCCACACATGCGGCATTCGGCGAAAGGCGAGCGGTTACTCGGCGAAAGCCGCATGTGTGTAGCTGACGCTCGCCCATCGGCGTTCGCCATTCGCCATTCCCGCTTCGCGTCGGTAAATTGACTCGAATCAGAGGATTCGCGCGTCATAAATTCGATCGGTACACACATTCGCCCAATGTTTGGGATTGTTTTTTGCCAGTCTTGACACTTGACAGCGTTTGTGTTGGTTTTCGATAGTTGTTGTTCAATAAAATGAAGTGGTTAAACGAGGCTCGCCTTTCGCCAAATGCCATTCGACGAAAGCCAAATTTCGCCTTTCGCCGAATGCCGCATGTGTGGCGTCGGCTTTAGACTAGGAAAGAGAAGGGACTAGTAATGCTCGGCAAATGTTTGTTACGGGTTGCCAATTGTTGCCATCTGCCACCATTCGCGGCTCACCAGCGCAGCGGCGTAACTAAGTGACTAAGTGGAAATTGTATAGTGTCGGTACGCCGAAATCGCGTATATTTGATTTCGGACAGATGGTGTTCCGATTCTGATTAGTAAATATTAGTAAAATAATATATGCAATATATATATTTTCATTGGAAATTATTGAAAAAGAAACAATTCGCATAAAGTATATATTTATTACAATTTTTAAACACAAAAACCTACAAAATACGCAATTCATAATATAAAGTATGATCAGAGCCTTCTACAGTTTCAAGCCATGAAGTTTGAGATCTGGCAACGCGACAGGTAGACCACTCTGGTCGTGTTGTTTACCAGCGGTGCTTGTTTTCAGACTTTGTACTTTAGTACTGTGTTATTGAATTATTATTAATAATTCATTAACTTCGCTTATTTGAAGTTTTTAAACTGGACAAAGGTAAGAAAGCATTATATACGGTCATTTAGTGAAAACGTCATCATGACAGATAATGGATGCAAACAATGTTTAAAGTTAGGAAAAGTGATAATTTAATTAAACAAAAATATTTAAGCACTAAAAAGGTATGTATATATGATTTACTTACCTGTATTTTATAACCTGGTATAAATATAACATAATATAATAATGATATAGACTTATAAAACAAAAATAAAATAGTATTGTACACCTTGCAAATTGTTATTTATAAATGAATACAGTTTATTTGACAAATGTTACAAAATTACACGTTTCTATCAGTGGATGTTATAAATTGTTTGCATCCAATTCTTTGACATTACATATGATCATGACGCGCACTAAATATGCGTTTATTTTTTATATTGTAGATGCCTCGACATTGCTGTATACTATGCAAGTACTTTAAAAACTGAATCCTCAAATAGTACTTATCCTTTCCCAAAGCAATAAATTGGCTTAGAGCTATACATACGGAGGACTACTGCATTAGTAAAAATTCAGCTATTTGCAGTTTGCACTTTGAAGGCAGAGAAGTTACAACCATGGAGCTTTATAAAGATAGGTAATACGCACGAGGCTAACTAACATATCTCAAGCGAATGTGGTAATAAATCCCAAAAAAGAAAAGGAAGAGAAATAACATATCCTCGTTTAAATGAGGATGCAGTTCTTCACATATTTTCCAATCAACCGAAGTATCTTTCTACAACTAAGCCATAGTGTCTCGACGTAATCCTGAAGAAAGAAGACAAGATGCTAAAGGCAAAATAATGATATTGACCAGTTTCTTGCCGATGACATCATATCAAGCTTTGAATATTTTGTGCAGGCTGTGCCAAAAAAATGATGCTTCATTAAGTGGAATTACAAGTGTGTGTGAACAATGTCTTGTATTTTTACATTTTAAATATTGACTACGACTGAAGAATCTGATACTGATAGTAGCGAAGTAAAAGTAGTTTCAAGTATTAGCGTAAATCAAAGTTTTAATGTTACCGTTTTTGTAAATAGTCTTGAATTGCCATCAAGCAATTTAGAGTGGATTTTACCCTATTAAGTGTATATTAATTCTAGAATTATATATTTGTAAATTATTCATTTTGGCGAAATAAATTTATAGCACAAGTTCTGGGATCTTTATACTTTATTTCCTAAACAAAATCCTTAAATCAGTGCTTGAAAGTAAGGGATGGCTGAATTACAAACAGGACTACCATTGACAGGTAATGCGATGTTGCCTTTGTTACTTCATGGCTTGGAACTGTAGATGGCTATGGTATGATACAAAGCAAGGAATAAAATTAGACATACTTATTAATTATGTGTTCTATAAAATTAAAACAAAAATAACCATGCTATTGACCTTTGAATAGGATCATTTTGGTATTTTCGTTTTTTCCCTGTACAACTTAGGGACACAATTGGCAAGAAATTATTGTGCACATGATAAGGAATACATGCCACCTATTTTCGTCTTGGCAGTCGTAGGGGAAAGTGGCGAAAAAATGTTTTTTTGAAATTTTCGTTTTTTCCCTGTACAACTTAGGGACACAATAGGCATGTCCACAAAATTTTAATTTCAATTGGAAATGATAGATTTATTGGTATTATGAACTATAATGTAACAATAAAAAAATTTGTATATTTTCATTTTGCCAGTTATTCGCAATAGAAATCACCTAAAAGCAGAGAGGCTAAGAAACGTTCCCAAGATAGAGGCTAGTAACATGACGTCACATCCTCGCAGGCACGTTGCCGCGCGCCGGCCGGCTTGTACGGGTTCGTCATGCAGTGAGCATTCTCTGTGTTAATGAGCAGTATTATAAAAGAAATATATGGTGCACGAAATGATGTTTTGTTCCTTGCTGCAATAATACAACTACTAAGACGCCAACGAAAATATTTGTAAGCGTCCCAAAGCCAACAATAAACAAGAAAAAATGGTTTGAGGCAGTAAGACGTGATATTAAAAACGTTTCATCGACATCTACTTTGTACTGCTGCGAGGATCATTTGAATGCAAGTTAATTTACTATAATAATAAATGCTATACGATTAGTTCTCCTCAGTTTAAACCCGAATTTAAATGACCTACGACCTACATTAAAACACAGCCTTTTTTCGTGATTTCGTTTGGGGCTGGTTAAAATCACTGTTTGTTATCAGAAAATCGGATACCATAATTACGCTTACATTTTACATTTGGCAAATTATGTGAATTTCCTTTCTGGAAACCTTCTTCCATATTTACTAATAAGACGATGCAATAAACCAACACCACAACGTCGTAAATAATAGAGCTACTGCAAATGTAGACTGCATTCTGACACTTCTGACAGCTCATCGCACTCCGTGTGATAATTAATCACGCGCGTCAGCCAGGCTAGCGAGCTTGTGACGTCAAAACAATCAGCAGGCGTTTAATTCAAACGGAGCAAAAGATTTATTCGGTCGCTGTTATGGTTAGGATGAATTTTTTTCAAAAAAAATTTCAGATATACTACCAGGGGCTCCGATGTACGATTTTAACTAATATTAATGTATATTAATTTTTTCTTTCTGTTCTTATTTGGGATTTACGGCCACACTTCTGAACTATTACCCAGATAATCTAAAAAATATCTGGATTATTTAAAAAATAACCTTTACGCCTGTGACTTTACGTCAAAGAAACAGTGTTAAAGGTTGGTTTTTGACATAAAATATAATTAAAATAAAATAAAAACGATGTTCTGCAGACGTTTCGGAAATTTAATCTGTTTCCTTTCTCAATGCTAAATAGTCTTTCTCTTGTGTAATTCGTGAAATTACACAATTTTAATGTTTATATCATAACCATAGATAGAAGTAATATTACTATGAGAAGATGCCCGGGGCGGAGCTAACGTGCGCGAACAATTTCTACCAGTGGTCTAGCGTCATCTGGGGTATCAATAATTGCAAATATTTAAGTTGAATTATTAAATTGCTTTTTAAATTTTATTACAATGTGTGACGAATAACTACACTCCAGTATACTTTAACTTGTTAATGAATTGATATTTCACGTACGATTTAATTTTCTTATGCACATAAAGCTGAAGCAATAGCCAGCCCAAAAACATTTTTCCCATTTAGATATGGAACAATGTTTTTGGACTAATGTTTTAACTTTGTGTGCATAAGAAAATTAAATAGCACACGAGGTATCAATTCATGGACAAGTTGAAGTATACTCGACTCTATTTTTCAGGTTAACTGTAAGAGTAATAATTTGTACAAAACTTCACATAAACTTGTTTTATTATTACACAAATAGATAAATAATAATAAAACTAATTAATTGCACAACATAATATTTTATTCTACAACATAATATTTTATTCTATCTAAATACATTTCAATCGGAATCTAGCGGCCAACATACGTTGCCGAATATTTTTTAATGGAATTACCGGCTCATAGCCATCTGCCTCCATTTTCATGAAAGCAATAACATTTGCAATAATTTCAC
This sequence comes from Rhagium mordax, assembly GCA_963680705.1. NCBI lineage: Eukaryota > Metazoa > Arthropoda > Insecta > Coleoptera > Cerambycidae > Rhagium > Rhagium mordax. The sequence goes on along the minus strand of OY796656.1, from coordinate 51,268,656 downwards.
GTGCCTGTGAATGTATTGTTTTGCCCTTTATACCGGTGCATCGCTTTTTCGAAGGTCCGGGTTGTTCAGGTGAAGACATTTTGCACCAAATTTGGTACTAAACCACCTAATCTATGCACTAAACGAATTATATTTCTATTTTCAACCACCGACCGCCTGCGAACAAAACTCTGTATACTGACGCTGCCACTGTGGACAACCTTGAATATGACGCAAGTCGCTCTCATTGGCTTAAAATGAAGAGCATGCATAAACTCGTTTTTCCACGCCTATTATGTAATATGAGCATTATGATGTCGATTTTAAATAAGGAATGACCTATATTCCAGTGAGTGATATGTAATATTCATTACATGCCTAAAATGTATAACAAGAGTATGTAACAAGCATGGGTTGCGCCATCTAGAAGTAGTGCAATTTGTAATACTGTTTGCGTTTCTGCTGACATTGACGTTTCTAATTCTATTGACAGTTAACCTTAAAGGGCCGTTGCACAAAACAAGTTAAATGTAAGTAGATTAATAATTAATTAAATTATAGGCGTAGAAAAAGTATAGTCTGTAATTCGTTTGGAATGGCATATTCTGCGCTCACGGACCGTCCCCCTCGCTTTCGCTCGGGTGACAAACTTCCGCTCGCGCAGAATATGCTCCATTCCCATGGTAGAGATATAAGATGGTATGTCACGGCGCACATTTTGACTACCGCTAGGACTACGTCATCAAGTAGAAATCTTGACGCGAATTTTAAATATAAAGTAGAATAATTGGATAGATTTTGCTGTTTCTAAATAACATCTAATCTTGAAATTAAGTACAAATTGAAAATCTACGATTTATATATAGCTCGTGCTTATTGTAATGTTTACCTGCACTTTTAATTAGAATGTATTTGACATAATCAGAAATAAACATAATAACTACATAATAAAGCATATAATAATATAACTTTTTTTTGAATCCTGTAAATTATGTGATCTTGTGTGTTTTTCTAGAGTTATCTTGTATTTTTCTGTTCATTTCTCGTAGACGAATTTAAGTAAGTTCTTATCCAAACGGACCAAACGAGACAATGAATAGCATAGCTGGCAAGCATCTTTTGCTATATTGTCAAATATTTGAACCTCTTCAATTTCTCGCCGTGGTTAAAGGAGTCCTCCATGACCTTTGGGCATTTTTCAATTAAAACTGATACCACCAGACTAAATTAATAAATTCAAATAACCAAAACCATTGAGTAAAAAATAATAAAGAGGCGCAACTGTCAAGGTTTCGAGATTTTAGTGTTGTATTTCTTTACCAATAGCTTCATGATTGTCTTCAATTTTAAGGGTTATACAACCACATTACGAATACCTTCCCGTAGCACTAAAAATGTATGACAATCATGAAGTTATTGGCAAAAAAATACAATACTAAAATCTCGAAACCTTGACAGTCGCTCCTCTTTATTATTTTTTACTCAATGCCAAAACTTAACATTCTTAATGTTGTGTAGCAGATTTGACAATTTGTTATTTGACAGTTCTCACTTTGCAGAAAACATACAGCTACTTAGTGGCACTCAACAAGTTTTTCTACTTGCGCAGTTCAGTACGAAAATCGAGCCGAGATAAAACTAACCATATTTTATCTCAACCATGCTCCATTCCAAACTCATTACAGAATATACTATTCTGCGCATTTTAATTGCCTGGCATTTTCGCATAATAATATTACTTCTACTTACTACGCTCACAGAAAAGTTGATTAGATTAGATATTCAAGTTGCTAAGTTCTTCTTTTAGCATCGGTAACCATATTGTACAACAATCTACAGAATAATTTGATACGCATTTGTCTTCATTTAGTAAAATTATTGCAGATTCTTTAATTTTTCTCTTTTTACTGTCCGGTTCTTTTGTTAAAATTTTTGCTCCAATCCAATTTATTGGATGTCCGTTTTCGAAAGCGTGTTCACAAAATTGATTTTTCAATTTCATTTTTTCTAATATAACTTTTGTGTTCGCCCAATCTTACATTGAAGGGTCTGGATGACTCACCAACATAATATTTGTCACATTCACAACACGGAATACAGTGCGGCGAACACAAAAGTTATATTAGAAAAAATGAAATTGAAAAATCAAAAATTTGTGAACACGCTTTCGAAAACGGACATCCAATAAATTGGAATGGAGCAAAAATTTTAACAAAAGAACCGGACAGTAAAAAGAGAAAAATTAAAGAATCTGCAATAATTTTACTAAATGAAGACAAATGCGTATCAAATTATTCTGTAGATTGTTGTACAATATGGTTACCGATGCTAAAAGAAGAACTTAGCAACTTGAATATCTAATCTAATCAACTTTTCTGTGAGCGTAGTAAGTATCTATGGTTATCTAAGATGGTTATGATATAAACATTAAAATTGTGTAATTTCACGAATTACACAAGAGAAAGACTATTTAGCATTGAGAAAGGAAACAGATTAAGTTTCCGAAACGTCTGCAAAACATCAGTTTTTATTTTATTTTAATTATATTTTATGTCAAAAACCAACTTTTAACTGTTCCTTTGACGTAAAGTCACAGGCGTAAAGGTTATTTTTTAAATAATCCAGATATTTTTTAGATTATCTGGGTAATAGTTCAGCAGGGCTATTCCACTAATTTTATAGCCCCTTATATAGTCGGTAAAGCGACTATAAGTGTCTTCAAGGTCAAACTTATAGTCATTTTATCAATTTGGTATTCTACTAATTCGTATAGCCCTTATAGGGACTATATACACGACTTAAAATGAGGTAAATGTTATAGTCGACTGAAACGGTGCCCATAAATACATATAGCCTGCGGATCTTGCGCAAAGCCATTCATTCTAATCTAACCTAGCCTAGTTCTGTGTTGTTTCCAATTCTAACCCTAATATTTGTGTTGGTGTTTGTTTACTTTGGTTTGATTTATTTCTTACACTTAAGTCACAATGTGTCTTTATGAGATTTATTTAAACAACGCAATCATTTTTCCGCATACAAATGATGAAAGAAATGCAATTGGAAGCAGGTAAAGTAAAAGCATAAGTTGTATTGTGCAGTAATTATACAGAATTAAAATTTAAGGTGTACGCCTATTACAGGATTCCCGGGAGTACTTGGTTGCATTGATTGCACACATATTGCCATAACGACACCCTTTGTGCAAGAGGATGCATATAAAAATCACCATGGATTTTACTCGTTAAATGTACAGATGGTAACGATCCAAATATGTCTGTAAATGTAAAATATTTATTATGTAAGTTACTTCCAGATTTGTGATGAGCAGCTAAGGATACTAAATGTTAATGCCAATTTTCCTGGAAGTGTACACGACCAATTCATTTTTAATACCAGTGTAGTAAAAGAAGAAATGCGAAGGCTACATGAAAACCAAATTGGTTGTTTTTTTCTTTTAGGTAAATTTTATATTATAAATGTAATTAAAGTTTAGGGTATCTGTTTGCATTTATCCGACACAGCAATTCAGCAACTGCCAGTTGAATAATATACATAATTGAACGGTTGCAGCTTGAAAAACTTGTGCTACAGTGCATAAGAATCAACGTTAAATAATTTAATGAAATTTGGCGATTAATGCTGATTTAAGAAAAGTTCATGATTATCTACTTTGCACTCAGTTTGCACCAACTATATCTCTTTCCTATTTTATCATATGATAGAAAGAGATACGAGTGCACAAAACCCTCCGAGTTTTTGCGAAGTAAATAATGGCATTAGTGTGGTTGCCTACAAATGATATACAAGTAAAATTGTGTATCATTTGTAGGCAACCACTGCCTGACATTGATGAAGAAGAGGAGCCCAGTATACCCGATTGAATGATCCAAATAACTAAATTAAAACCTGTCTGTCATTTCTGTTAATAATACATTAAGTAATATTTATCTAGAGTTTATGTATCTATAATCTTTCTACTTATAATGTTATATATTTCATAAGTTACTTATAAGTTAATTTTTATTTGTATTGCTCTGTAAATGGTTCTACTGTTGGGCAATATAGCTATTATTATTATTATTATTATTATTATTATTATTATTATTATTATTAGATTAGTAGGTGATAGAGCTGATGGTCGGCGAATGCGAAATTACATAATACAAAGATATTTTGCAGATTAGTATTATGTATAAATGCTTGTTTTAAAGAAATATAGAAATTGTTTTAAGAATTTTATATTAGAAATTAAATAAAATATAATTTTTATAAGTACAAAATCACAGGCTTTTAATATCACATTAATTAGTCTTATTAAGTTTTATCACATAGAGTGAAGTCTTTGTAAAATAAGTCTATAAAACAAAAAAATCTAGATAGGGTGATTCACGTAAAACAGAAGCAAATAACTTCAAAATCAAACATAATATTTAAAATCTGCGAAGTGTTATGGTGTGGCACTTATAGGCTATTATTTGGTGGAACTGAACTTGAAGTTTTGGCGTTGCGACGCCAAAACTACAACAGACAATGCTGTTCTTTTATGCACCATAATAGCCTATAATTGCCACTCCCTTAATGCTTTACGCAAACTTTAAATATTCTGTTTGGTTTTGAAGTTATTAGCCTGTGTAGTTTTACACACGAAACACCTTGCATAAAAAAATATTTTTCTAATACATTTGCAATATAAATATAAAGAAAAAGTTATTATATGAAAACAAAGTATTTTGTGAATGAATACAAAACTATAATATAATAAAACTAAATAAAAAAATAATTCTTAAAAACGGCGCAAAGCAAAAACGAAATAAATATCAAAGTCTTATGAAATTAGCAGAAAGTTATATTACGCCTAAAAATGTAGTTAACTATGAACTACTATTAGACACTTTAAGTTGTGTCAAAGACGTAGACGTAAACGTACGTTTTGGTAGTCGCGCTTGCGCAGTTCATAAATTTTCACGTTATCGTCTTACGTATCTACGTTATCTTACGGATCCTCACGTGTACCTAAAACGGTAACGTACGCTAACCGAGGTGTACCGAAGCGGCGGCGATAATTCGCGAAGTTTATTTTGGTGCATTTTTAATTAACTTAATAACTTACGTAGTTGCTTTATAGGGTTTACTTAAATAAATAAAAAATCCAAAATTTGAACTCGACAAACACAAATGTACGTCGGATTTTTAAGGTATATTTTGTGGACATTGTTGACAACCAAAATTTTAAGGTGACCTACAAACTACTTAAACTGAATTGTGAAACAGGACGTAAACGTGAAAGTTGTACGTTAACGTGCACATCTGCATCTACGTATCACGAACAACTTAAAGTGTCTACTGTCAACATTCGCTATAAGCTCATATTTCGTGCATGTTGAGCCTTGGTTAGAGGCTAAGTCTTATAGTCTGTGTTTATAGTCGATCAGAATTATAACAGCTAGGACTATAATTTTTATTAGTAGAATTCCATTTGACTATAAATTCTGGCTACATCTACAGCCTGCTATACTTATAACCTCTGTTATAGTCAATTAGTAGAATAGCGCTGCAGAAGTGTGGCCGTAAATCCCAAATAAGAACAGAAAGAAAATACAGAAAGATGCCACAAATAACTTTTAGACAATAGGTATATTAATTTTTTTGTGGACATGCCTATTATTGGCAAGAAATTATTTTCATAGTGTGTTTGTGCACATGATAAGGAAAACATCCCACCTATTTTCGTCTTGGCAGTCGTCGGGGAAAATAGCCAAACATTTTTTCTCCAAATTTTTTTTCTCTCCCCGTATACTTGACAAGAAATGATTTTCAATAACGTGTTTCTAGACATGATAAGGAATACGTATATTCTAGATATCAAACGGGGATTTGTAGATCATTCATTGATTTCGCTGCTCCCTCACCTCATACCTATTATATTTCCGAACGTTCAAATTAATTAACATACATGTGCCCGGCTCTATCCACGGCAGCTGAATATGCGATTTCGTAAAGAATCATATTACTAATTTCGTTCGCGCGCCACTGGTCGTTCGGAAATGTTCGGAAATTTTGGCTGCCAACTTCACATTGGTTAAAAATTGTACGATCAAACGAACTTACCTTGTGAAGTTCGATCGTAATTATACGATGGCGCCCCGCTCGAACAGATCACTAGGTAGTACACACTTTTTGTACTAGGTGGCGTCACTAGTTTAAAGTAAGAAACTTTCTTACCGACCCAACTCGGTCACCCCACCAACCTCATTACATTTTTTTTTTTTTTTTTTGAATTCCACAACATTTTATGGGGGGGTTAAAACAAATAAATAGCACAGAACAGCTAACATTGTTCTGTGTAAATAGGGTTGGGAGTGATCTGTTCGAGCGGGGCGCCATCGTATAATTACGATCGAACTTCACAAGGTAAGTTCGTTTGATCGTACAATTATACTCAGCGCCCCGCTCTCCAGATCACTAGGTAGATGTTTAAAGATAAAAAATGTTGTGGATAACCATAATCTAACAATTATGTTACAATATAAATGATAAGTATAATAGGCTAGTAAAATAATATAGGTATTCCGGAGAGAAAAAACTAATCTTTATTAATGAAAAACCACAATACTCTATCTAAATCTACAATTCAGGACAGCCTTTGCAAAGTTATCAGAGTCGTCTAAGGGCAATTTATAAAACTTTGCAAAAGTCTCAGAATCTTTTGTCCAACCTGCTGTTTTCCTTATAATATCTAGCGAAACTCCTCGATCAAATGCAGCAGAAGTTGATGCATGTCTAGTTGAATATGCTGTAAATAACCAAGGATTTATCCCTGCTGAATGTAGACATTTCTTAATCCAACGACTTATTGTTTGGGTGGAGGCTCTCCTGTAGGGTGGCCTACTTGTAATTATTAGCTGTTCAATATCTCCTCGGATATCTGCAGTCTTCTCCACATAAGTATACAAAACTGATGATACACATACCTCCATCTTGTTCTCAAAAAACGGTATATTCAAACAGGGTTGATATGTATTATGTCTAGTCGTTTTAATTGAATCAGGGATTAAGATCTTTATGCCCTCTTCAGTGATTACAACATTTTCAACTTTAATCAAACTTATAGTTTGCATACGTTGTCCAGTCGTTAAAGCTAATAATGTCACTAGCTTCATTGACAAATCATTTAAACACAAATTTTCATTGGGGTAAAATGTACCTAGTAATTTTATAACCTTATCAGGATTCCAAATACAATTATACTTTCTCTTTGGGGGACGTAGACGAGATAAACCTTTAAAATATCTTTTTAATATTAAATTTGTTCCAATTTCACCAGGGAGTATTAATGCTAATGCTGCTCTATGCGAGTTAAAGGTACCATAACGAATTCTTCCTTCTTTAAAAAGATTATTCAAAAATAAAATTACTTTTGACACATCTTTCGTATAATAATTGACTTTATTAATACGACAGAATTCCCACCATTGCTTATAAGTGGTATTATATTGAGCTAATGTGGAGGCTGCTATGGACTCTACTGCAACATCTAGGCTATCTTCTGGTGTTCCCTTTAACTTGAGAGCTTGCCTGACAACATTCCTGCTACCAGGATAAGGCTGCCACCCAATGGATGCTCCGACCTAAAAGGTGAATGCAAAATTTTATTACCTTTCCCTAATATCAACGGATTACCGATTAATAATTTAATGAATAGAGGGTACCATGGTTGTGCAGGCCATTGCGGAACAACAACAATACCTACAGCCTTGTCATTAATAATCTTTCTCAACATCCTTAAAATTAAAGAGAACGGTGGGAAAGCATAAAAAAATATATCTTTCCAACAAACTGTAAATGCATCACAACCTATAGATTCTGGGTTTAAACCCCAAGAATAGTAAACCTCACATTTACGATTAATATTAGAAGCAAATAGATCTATTTGTGGTTTACCAAATGTATAAATTAATTGTCTATACGCATTATTGCTCAGTTCCCATTCTGTTTCCACTGAAATAATTCTAGAGCATAAATCAGCCTTGTTCTCTTTTGTATTAATGTATGTAGCATATATTACAATATCTCTAGACTCACACCACTGCCAAATATTTTTTGAAATGAAATGTATCTTTTTATGTTGAACACTACCCATCTTATTAATACTAGTTAAGGCCGTGATGTTGTCTACTCTTAATAATACGTTACAAGATCTCAAAACTTTTGCAAAGCATTTCAAACCATGTTGAATTGCAATTAATTCCAATAAATTTATATGCAATTTTTTCTGTTCCTTGCTCCACCAGCCAAATGCTGTTTTACCATTACAAAACGCACCCCAACCAGTTGAAGATGCATCTGTATAAATTTCCAATGAATATCTATCTTGTTTAATATTGTTGTTAACAGTCATGATATTACTGTCCCACCAATCTAATTCCTTTTCAATATTACGAGAAATTTTTATTTTTGCATCAAAATTATGTTTGTATCTTTTCAATAATAAAAATTTTTCTCTTTCCATTAGTTTAATGTAAAGTCTTCCGTATTTCACTGCTGGACAACTAGCAACTAACGAACCAATAATTCGGGCAAATTGTCTGATGGAGCAAGTGGGAAATGTGCTTAAATATTTGATAAATTTTTTAATTTTTAATCTTTTTTCTAAAGGTAATTCTATACTTAATTCTTTACTATTCAACTGAAAACCAAGAAATGTGCACTTCTGAGAAGGCTTTAACAAACATTTTTCATAGTTAATTTTAAATCCCAATTTTATCAACAGATTCAGGGTTATATTAACATTCTGGGAACATTCGACTTCTGAATTACCAATTAATATCAAATCGTCTAAATAAATGACACATAATATATTCTTTTTCCTAAGGAAACTTACAACAGGTTTCATCAACTTAGTATAAACATAAGGCGCTATTGATAATCCGTTTGGTAAACAGACGAATTCATATAATTTATTATTCACTATAAATCTCAAATATTTTCTATAAGACTCCTCAATAGAGACCAAAAAATATGCATCTTTTAGGTCGATAGTAGACATGTAACAATCTTTTGATATTAATTTAGAAACAGTTCTTATGTCTTCTAAATGAAAATGAGGAGGACTAATGAAACTATTCAACTTCTTTAGGTTTAAAATAAACCGATAATTATTTGATTGTTTTTCTACTAAAAAATATGTTGATAGACATTGACCCTTTTCATATTTTGCATGAACTATAGCACCTTTTTCTAGCAATTCGTTCAATACAATGTCTAGCCTTTCTTTATCTTTTAAAGAGGACTTTCTAATTTTACATGAAGATAACCCATAAGGTTTTTTGACAAATGGGATCTTATACCCTCTAATAGTCTCTAAAACATTTGTATTGGAAGTTAACTCCAACCAGTAATTATAAAAATATTTCAAATGACCACAATACTGGCCACCTACCTCTACTGTTTTCTCTGGTACTGGTAACTCTTCCTGTTCCACCCCCCTTTTTGATGAGGCTGAACTTTGGGTGGGGTCTTGGTCTGGCGATACGCCCTTTGCTGCCTCATCTCCCTCCTGTAATGAGGCAGCTTCTTGAAGTTTTTTGACACATCACCTCTCTTAATTTGTATCATAGATTTTTCTACTTCGTTAGATAATTTAATTTGGTCCTGTAAATTATTACCAAACAACAAAGTTTCTACTGGGTTGTCTTTAACCAGGTCACTAATGCTACTTTTCAGATTATTTTGCAAGAATGCTCTTCTTTGTAAAGAGAATTTATAATGCAGATCAGTTAACAATCTTCCCGTGTCTCCCAATATAGGCATTAAAGTGTCAATATCACCTTTGCCATTAATTAATACATTTAGAGCTTGACCTAAGGCTGATAAACTTGTACCCAGTTGCTTCTGTAAGGTAACTTGAAAATTATCCCTTTTTAAATAAACGGGAGACACGGCTTTTGCCACCTCCCTATTCAACATAGGAGGCGAGATTATCTGACAGTTGCTTGGAACCGGATACTTTTTTAATAATGCTGACAAAATCTCAGGTCCCAAACCTCTGCTAAGAACTGGGAACCAGCGATTCTTAATCTCATCATGCAAACTATAACAGTCTTTATCGAGTTGATCAGGATTATCTCCCAAACTATTTAAAATATCCTCCGATAGTTTATTATCTTGCAATTCTAATTCAAAGGACTGCTCTAGAGAATTATCTAATGTATATATCTCATCCATGGTATTTTGTACCGATGTACTCGCCGTAGGCGAAGGATTCCTATCTAAAGCATTAGATGAACTCGCCATAGGCGAACTAGTCCTTGAATAATGTCTAGATGAACTCGCTCTAGGCGAAGAAGATCGTGATTGTCTAGCAATACGTGACTGTTTAGATGCTCTCGCCTTAGGCGAGCCAGCCTCAGAACTATCAGAGTCTGAGATTTTGTAAACACGTCTACCTTTGTCTACACATTCTTTTCTTTGAGAATGAGACGAATGAGTCCTCTTTTTAGCCCTTTCTCTAGACCTATAACCTGATTTAGTCACACGAGGTTCGACATTTTCTTTATCCCGTGTCCGAATCTTCGCCGTAGGCGATACACCCCTAGGGCGTTTTGGTTCTAATCGAGATTCCAACATCTCTATTCGTTCTAATAGGTCTTTACTTGATGGACTCCTCCTCTTTCGTCTTTTTGACTTCTCCATGCTGAAATAGCTGAAATATTAAAGTAATTGTAATTGTTACGTGACGCTTACCTTTGCACTAAAAAATGTAATGAGGTTGGTGGGGTGACCGAGTTGGGTCGGTAAGAAAGTTTCTTACTTTAAACTAGTGACGCCACCTAGTACAAAAAGTGTGTACTACCTAGTGATCTGGAGAGCGGGGCGCTGAGTATAATTGCGAACATGTTCAGAGACGACACTAAAAAGCAAGGCTTGTAGACGTACAGGTTACATCAATGAGCAGCATTAGGGCGAGGAAAATGCGGGTTGCAGCAGGGCTGGCGACCGCGGTCTGTCATTTATTTTACATACTAAAAGAGACACTAAACACTGCTCTGCTGTTGTAGAACAGAGATGGATATACCGGCGGTCGCCTAGTGACTTATGATATATTGAGATAGGTCAGGTTCAGATTGGGTAACCTTTAGAGTTTACCAGCCTTGACTAAAAAGCACAACACGGCGTTTTCGGTCGGCCAACCACAGACCGGTGGGCGTGTCCTAATTCAAATTTCGGCGGGTTCTTGTTGTAAGATTTGTCATTTGATGTCACAGAATATATAAAGGAAGAAATCTTAAAACCGTACTTCTACATGGAATCATCTCTGTGACAAGCATGCGACAATACGCCGCGGGTGATCCTGGCAAGAACTAAACTTTAAGCGGGCTCTTTAAACGTTCATTTACTACAATAAATATCCAGTATTTTTACCCGCTAAATTTATTCAATAGAGCATTTGCGGCACGTGACCTTATGGGCGTGGCTAGTTTGCTTGGAGGTAAAACAAAACAAAAATAACCTCAAAACCTGCTGTTATGTTGTGTGTTTTATGCCAGGCTCGATATTATGTAAATCCTAAATTGTAATAGGTACTTGGCTTTATTGTGAATGACATATTTATTTGGATTATTTGTGTTTTTTGCGTGCGCTCCAAGAAAATTTGACTTTCTGTGTAGTGATTACATTCACCTTGGATGCTGAAAATGCTACCAGGTACAAAGAAAAATCGTCATAATTAGTGGAGAACCGTACTTAACTTAATAGATATAAAACAATGCAGCAGAACGTTTTCCAGACAATATATCTAGATATCGTTAATTACCTAACTGTATACTAAAAGTGCGTAGACAATTTATTTCCACGTGATGCCGCTGAGGTTAAATACACATTCAATATTTTTTAAATTTTATTGTTCAAATAGGTATTCGCAGTCGGCAATGCACGATTTTAATTTTCTTTTGTTTTGTATAGAAGTTTATTCAAAATACCTTAATAAAATTTTAAAGTCAAATAGGTAAAATCTACATAGAGTTCGTTGGACAAACACACCGTATAGTGCAGTTTTGATATTTTGTTCGTATTTTTATGTGCTTAATCGAAAACCTTGGTAACATTTTGCACAGGCTTTTTTAATTTGATATTTCAATTCAGTGTGTTATAGGTATAAATGAGTACGTATTTACTTGGTTGCAAAGATCGATAATCTTGGAGCAAATAAAAAATTTATTGAATGATTTGCCTCGGATTTAGATGGAGAGAGAATTATTGAAGCCCTGAATGTGGTTCGGACTCCACAATAAAACTGTAGGGCCTCGTCTCTCTTTACCTAACACAAACTTCTAGGATTTTCTGGGGGATACCTACTTCGGTGGCTTGAAAGGCAGTTAAGAAAACATTAATTCAATGACCTATACCTAATATTATATGTACACATTTGATGTATAGGTATAACCGAGGGTATAACAAAGTCACAGAAAATGTGAAGTATACAATATCTTTTATCTAATATTTAAGTTATTAATTCCTAGAAAATAAAATAAAGCATGTTAAACCTGCAACCTATATAAAGAAAATGTGGTTAAATCGTTCCTTATTTAGAATCGTCCCTCTTCAAAACATTTGTCCAAGCCCTTCTTCTGTCGCACGAGATAAAATTGCGATGATTTGAGTTAAGTTTTTAAAAAACACTAATAAAACTTTTTATTAATTATTCTTTATTTTTCACAGTTACAAAGTCTTAGCTTGGTTGACAGAATAGATCTGGTCCTAATTTCTAGAGAACCTGTATTTATAATTTTACTTATCGCAGTTGCTGCATTGCATTATTACACGTGCTACGCATAGTCAGCATTCTGGTTAATATTATCTACAATACTAGGAATTATAACTCCTCCGGCCTTAGAGTAAAATTATACTGAAAGGATAATCTCATTGGTAGGGGGAGTTTTACATTGTTTCCTTTTACTTATATATTTCTTAAATATTTTCAAGTAAACAACATACAAAAGAATACACAATAATAATATATACAAAAGAATAGTCCATACACTAGTTGAATAACTAATTTGAATATCATTAATTTTCTTAATTTCTCTAGATTGTTCTGCTAGTAGATTTTGAGTTTCTAGCAATTTATGGTTATTAATGGCTTCAATCTGTAAAGGTCCTGGATGATAATTAATTTTTGGTTTTTGATCATAAGTTATATTTAACTTTGGCAATTCAAATTTAATTTCATGTGACTTGGAAACATGAGTTTGCAATACTTGATTTTCAATTAAAATCTGACAATCTTTATTCAAATCAATTATAAAAGTTCCTTGTAGTTTTGATTTAGTAATAATTTTATTACAAGTCAAGGTAATTGTAATTTCTTTTGGAATTATAACAATCCATTTATTAGGTTTAATTTTTTGGATCTGAGTTTCAGTTATCTCGATATTAATTTGATGACAATCACTTAAATCAGTAGAATAGGACAATAAAGCTATTTCACAAGGTGGTTTTTTATGAATCGGAATAGGGTTGACATCTTTACATAGATATTCATTATTATCTATAAATATACAATTTTTATCAGTTAGTACATAGCTATTTGTTCCAAGCTACAAATTTCGTTTTGGGTAATAATAGTTGGTAAGTATAATTCATTTGTACAGGTAATGTATATAATTTGAAAAATTGAAATTCTGTATTTTCAATTAAAGGAATTTCTAATATGAAAATCACTGTAAAACCTTTAGAGTATCCTTTGATATTAATGATTTTTTCGTATTCAAGTATATTACTGATTTCGGGTTCAAAGGGTAATTGAGTATTACTTAAGAGTTTTTGTGTATCTTTAATTTCTTGTAGAAGTTCTACTGGATTTATAATAGAATTATGCAAGGTATTTAACTTGGCAAAGGTTGAGGCTGTTCCTATTTTCTCTAATATGTCATAGATATTTTGGTACAAAAATGTTAATTGTGTTAGCAATGAATATGTCAAAAAGTATTGATAGTGTTCAGCTTCATAATTTACGTCAGCTTCAATACGTTGAATTCTAGATTCTAGAAGTATTTGATTGTGAGATAAATTTTGGGCTATTTCATTAAAATTCTTAATAGTTGAATTTAGAATAGTTATTTGATTTGCTAAAATATTTTTAATCTTATTTTGATTTTGACTGATGGTCGTAATTTGTTTATCATATCTTTCAGCATCATCTTGGTCTAAGTTTCCAGTAATTGTTTTAATAATGAATCCTAAGCCATTTATTATTCCGCGTTTAGGTCTATTAACGTCTGGGTTTAATTGTTGAATTTGTTTTATAATATTTTGTTGAAGAGTGTCTAATAAAGAAAAGGAATTTGAATATTCTCTTTTGTATGCTCTTTTTTGATAAAGTTTATCTTTTAGTGTTTTATGATGTCCTTGAATTAATTTAAATTCGTCTACTATTCACGTTAAGTCAAATATTTGTATATAGTCCCAATAGTCATTACTTATAGAAGTCTGTCCTAGTTGTAAGGGTAGTAAGCCGGGATTATTCGTTATTTCAGTTATTGTCGATTCTGTAGAGGTGGTGAAGATCGTACAGCATCTGTAACAGGTTTACGAAGTTCTTTTAAATGAATTACTATTACTTTATTGTTTTTTGGATTTTTAATTCTTGCTTTATTAAATTCTAATAATTCGGTAATTATATAGGGTCCAGCGAATTTATTTTTTGCTTTTGATCTTTCATCTAATTTCTTATATACCGTTTGATTTATTTTAAATTCATGTTGTATGTCGCCTTTAGTATTTCGTTTTTCAAGCACTTTTTGTTTTTGAACAATTTCTTTGTTATTGATAGTTTGATATAGATTTTCGGTACGATTTTTGTGGGCTAATGCATAATCGGTGTAAAATGTAGTTTCAATAAGTTCTAAGGGATTCTGTGAATTCGTGTGTCCGAATATAATTTCAAAAGGAGATAATTTTAAATTTGATTGAATTGCTGTATTATAGGCAATAATAGCATAAGGCATTAATTTAGTAATTGAAGAATTAGGCTCTTTTTCCTTTAATATACGTAGGTGTTCAATTAGAGTGGAATGAAATCTTTCAACTGGGCTATTACTTTCGTGATGTTTTGGTGTTCCAAAATGAACATTAATTTTATGGCTTTTTAATAATTCTTGTATATTTTGGTTTTTAAATTCCGTTCCGCTATCTGAAACAATAGTTTCTGGTGTTCCGTAAAATGAAAAGTATTTGATTAAATTATCATGAATTGAAATAGAATCTTTTGTAGCGGGAAAGGCTTGTCCTAATTTTGAAAATTTATCAATAATCGTTAGAAATGATAAGTTTTCAATAGTAAACATATCTATGTGGAGTACTTGGAAAGGTTTTGATGGAGTTTCGGTCATTACCAGAGGGGTATATGGTTTGTGTCTAGCGTATTTGGCTCTTTGCAAATTTCACAATCATTTATATACGAGGTAATGTCTGATTTTTGATTTTTCCAATAATAATTATTTTTTAATTTAGAATAAGTTTCATCAATTCCTCTATGGTTAGATTTTCCTTCGTGATATATTCTTATAAGAGTTAATCGTTCGTCTTTGTCTCTAACAGTATTAATAAGTTTTGTACATATTGAAAGTTTTAAGTTGTCAAATTTAGAATTCTGAGTGGTTGTAAAAATGGGAATTAATTGTCTGTCATGAAAATAGATATAATTGGGTTTTGTTGGATTTGTATGGTCTCTAAGAAGTTCAGTAACTAATTCTATAGAATGCAAAGGAACTTTGACATTTTTTATAACATGTCCGTTATAGATAGTTTCGGTGTCTACTCGTAATTCATGGTGGGGGTTTCTTTGTATTAAAAACTGAATAGGTTTATTATTTATTATTTCGTCTAAAATTGGTATTCCATAATTATCAGGTTGTCTTGAGGTATGAACAGTATTTACTTCATCGTCATCGTTTTCTATTATTTCGGGTATTTCAAAATTTGGATTTTCAGGTATTATAGGTATATTTTGAATAATTTTTATTTTAGGATTTCTATTATGAGATAAATTTTTATTAGTCTCGTCCGGTTTAGGATTTAAGTCAGGGTGAGATATTGGGTTTTCAGAAAGTTCTCTCAGATATTGCGTAATATCTTCATTTATATTTCCGGGTTGGTTTATTACAGATTCTGTTTCTAGGGCATTTAATTGGATACGACTTAACGCGTCGGCGTTGGTATTGGTATTTAATTTTCCTTTTTTATACATTATAGTATAATCATATTCTTCTAATTGGAGTCTCCAACGTACTAATTTTGAACGGGGTCTTTCATGTTAAATAACCAAACAAGGCGTCTATGGTCAGTATATATCGTGAATTTTCTTCCATATAAATAAGGTCTAAACATTTTTACTGCCTAAACTACCGATAAACATTCTTTAAGTACTGTCGAGTAGTTAATTTCATGCTTATTTAATGTTCTGGAAATATATGCTATAGGTTTATCATTTGGGGGTGTATTTTGTGAAAGTACAGCTCCCAATGCATAATTTGAACTGTCTGTGGTTAATAAACAGGATTATAGGAAACAACTACTGGACGGGCAAAGGCCCCGACTCCCATTGAATTATACCTATAAATCCAAAATTGGTAGCCAAATTTGTTATTTGTCTTTTCTCCACCAGACACAGACCGGTTTCGAACTCTTTATGTTCTCATCAGTGTGCCACAGGTAGCTGAAAAGACAAATAACAAAGGCAAACCAAACTGGTCTATGGCAGACCCAGCACATAGTAACTGTGAGAGATAAGTACATCCCTCTGGTGGTCAGTTGCTACTACCAGTCAAGACATCGAAGATGTCTAGTGACCGATAGCGGCTTGCCAAGCAAGCACCAAGAGCGGCGACCTCTAGCCCTGATGGACTAAAACATGCTTAATAAACAGGATTATAGGAAACAACTACTGGACGGGCAAAGGCCCCGACTCCCATTGAATTATACCTATAAATCCAAAATTGGTAGCCAAATTTGTTATTTGTCTTTTCTCCACCAGACACAGACCGGTTTGGCAAGCCGCTATCGGTCACTAGACATCTTCGATGTCTTGACTGGTAGTAGCAACTGACCACCAGAGGGATGTACTTATCTCTCACAGTTACTATGTGCTGGGTCTGCCATAGACCAGTTTGGTTTGCCTTTGTTATTTGTCTTTTCAGCTACCTGTGGCACACTGATGAGAACATAAAGAGTTCGAAACCGGTCTGTGTCTGGTGGAGAAAAGACAAATAACAAATTTGGCTACCAATTTTGGATTTATAGGTATAATTCAATGGGAGTCGGGGCCTTTGCCCGTCCAGTAGTTGTTTCCTATAATCCTGTTTATTAAGCATGTTTTAGTCCATCAGGGCTAGAGGTCGCCGCTCTTGGTGCTTGCTTGGCAAGCCGCTATCGGTCACTAGACATCTTCGATGTCTTGACTGGTAGTAGCAACTGACCACCAGAGGGATGTACTTATCTCTCACAGTTACTATGTCTGTGGTTAGTATAAACGGTTTGGAAAAATCTGGATACTGTAATATCGGTGCGTTAATTAATAAATTTTTTAAGTGATTAAAAGATTCAATAAACTGGGGTGTATGCATGATTTTTTCATCTTTCTTTAATGATTTAGTTAAAGGTTTGGCTATTTTAGCAAAGTCTTTTATGAATTTTCTATAATAACCAGCTAATCCTTGAAAAGATTTGATTTCCTTGGCTGTTTTTGGTATTGGAAAATTTTTTACTGCTGCGATTTTATTAGGATTTGGTTTTATCCCGTCAGGTGTAATTATGTGTCCTAAATATTCTACATTTTGTTTTAAAAATTCAGATTTATCTAATTGTATTTTAAAATTGCTTTCACGTAACCTTTGGAATATTTTTCTAAGTCGTTCTATATGTTCTTGTAGACTTGTTGAAAAAATAATTATGTCATCTAAATATACTGCGCAAATTTCATTCTGTAATCCTCGAAGGATATTATTCATAACACGTTGGAATGTACTTGGTGCGTTTTTTAATCCGAAAGGCATCCTATTAAATTCATAATGTCCGGTCTCTGTCGAAAATGCTGTTTTAGGTATATCTTCAGTTGTCATTTCAATTTGATGAAAGCCGTTAGCTAAATCTAATGTGAAATAATTACATTTTCCTAGTTTATCAAGTATTTCAGAAATATTTGGTAAGGGATATTTATCGTCAATTGTTTTTTGGTTAAGTTTTCGATAATCAATAACCATTCTCCATTGTAACATACCAGCCTATCTATATGTTTAGTTTTAGATTTTGATTGTATTTATTTATAGTAGTGCATATAAGTTGTGTAAAATGAGGAAGCAAGTTGGCGACGGGGGAGAACTGTCAGGGAAGTTTTGACAGGCAGACGATTTTTGAGCAAGATTTTTGGAAGAAAGTAGCTGTGTGCGCTAGGACGAGTGTCCTATCGCAAATATCCTATAAAGTGAAGTAAGGTGAAGCGGAGTCCATGAATTAAGTGACCGTGTAGAAGCCTCCTTCTTTATATTGTCCAGCTTCCAACTGTCCTTGATTGCAGTGGTTTTAGCGTCTTGTCCCAAGTGTTACTGTGTCGCCAAATTGTAGTTACTGCCTACCAAGTACCTCAAGGTAAAGTTATATGTTATCCAGTCCATAGATTAAACACCGAGCCATATAGCTAAATAAAGTAATTTGATGCAAGAGCTTGTGTTTTATCAATTCTTATTTCCTGCAACCCTACCCATTAAAAATCTATCGAGCACAGATAGTGAACTGTAGCTTGAATAGAAAACATTACATTTGGCGCCCAACGTGGGGCAGGGAGTTGTTTTGATAGTGCACCAGAAGCTCATTGTTTAATGTAAGAACTTTAATTTTGATGTTGACTGTTTAATTGGCTACATTGTAGGTAGCATATAAATAGCTTTTAAGTAGTTAGTTAGTAGATAGAACTTGTTAGTTCGACATTAAAAAACTATAATATGGTTAAAACTAGGAAGAACAAGTCAGAAAATGTAACTGACATAGAACCAAATATAGCCAAAACTTTAACTAAATGTTTTGAGAATTTTAATGTCAATCTGTCTGCAAATTTGAATAACATTATGATGAATGTTACGTCACACCTTGAAAGTAGAATTAATATTGTAAATGAAAATTTAGGACAATTGTCCAATACTTTAAAAATAAATTCTGACGATAGTTTAAGGTCATCTGTAAACATACAGGAAGTCCAGAAATGTTCCGAAGAGGAAGTACCTCAGGTAAATCGGAGTTATATATCTATTTGGAAAGATTTGGGGGGTACAAACCTGCATTTTTCACCAAACGGGAGTTTACATCCCGTATTGTTCATAAAAAAATTAAAAACCTTACTTGAGGAGGCTGGCGTTCCGAAAGAAGAAATGGTTTATTTTTCAACAAATTGTTTAAGAGGTTCAGCACAGGATTGGGCTGAAATAAAAGAATTTGACTCTTTCGAAAAATTTAAGGAATTGTTTCTCACGAGGTACTGGGGAATAGAAAAAGAAAGAGAAACTTTCTCTAAAGTAAAATTTGGAACCTATGAGGCTGGTTCTCGTGCGGATTACTGGTTGAAAATAGTCAGGGAAGCAAAATACTTGACGCAACAATTTACTGAGGAGGAGGTTATTAATATGGTAATAAATCATTTTCAGCTTGATGTACGTAAGGGGATATTAAATTCAGGGTTCAAAACAATAGAAGACATTGAATGTCATCTTCGGAAAATAGATAGTATTGAGGAAGGGGCGACTACTCAGGTAGGTCGTAACTCAAGTTATAGAGAAAACCGATTTGCTCAATTTAATAGACGGGGTAACGGTAGACAGAATTTTCATAGGGGCGATAATTGGTCAACAAATAACGCGAATGTTGATAGTTCGAACGTGGTCGCGACCGTTTTTAACAATGATTTTGAAGAATTCTTAGAGGAAAAGGAGCCGGATTTAAAATCTGTTGCTATGGTACCGACTATTGACATACGCATTGAATCGATACCGACACGTTGTTTAGTTGATTCGGGTAGTCAAATTACAGGAATAAGTGAGACATTTTTCAATGAACTCATGCAAGTAAAATCAAATATTCCTAGAGTACCGGCACGATGTGTTACACTTGTAGGTGCAATTGGTAGTAAATCCACTAAAGTTCGGGAACAGGTATTCTTGAACGTTACAATGGGTGACGTAAATTTTGATTATCCATTTTTAGTTATACCGAATTTATTGCGAAAAGTCATTTTGGGATGTGACTGGATGTGTGACCATCAAATAGTGATTGATTTTTCGAAAAATGTTTTGCAAGGTGTATTTTCAGGTAGTCGTTCATTGGTGTCATTTATTGGGGAACCTAATCCTGGTGTTCATATTTCAGTAAGTGAGATTAGTGATGAAGAGTTTGTTCTAACTCCAAAAACCGAAATAATTTATTATCCGGACGAAGAAATTCGTAAAAGAGCTCAGGAAGCAGAATCGTTTAATGTAACATACAAAGAAAAATTGTATTTACTACTGTCTAGTTTTCGAGACATATTTTCAGACCAGCCCGGTCATGTGAATTGTTATGGGCACGAAATTATTTTACACGATTATACTCCGTTTTTCTGCAAAGCGTACCCCATTCCTTATGTCTATAGATATGAGGTACACAGGCAGATTCAAGAAATGTTAAACTGGGGGGTGATTCGTCAATGTCAAACCGAATATATTAGCCCTCTTGTTGTAGTAAAAAAGAAAGACGAGTCAGTCAGAGTATGTTTAGATGCACGGTTTTTGAATGCGCGCATGGTTAAAGATCATGTGATGCCTCCTAATACCAATGATTTTTTGTATCACTTTACTCAAGGCCAATGTTTGAGCACAATAGACCTTACAGCATCTTATTGGCAAATTCCGATTTGTCCGGAACACCAGAAGTTTACCGGGTTTTTGTACGCAGGGCATACATACGTTTTTCAAGTATTGCCGTTTGGTTTATCTACATCGGTGGGGAGTTTCATACGAGGACTGTCTAGAATTTTAGGGCCCGAGGTGGAAGGTTGGTTGATCGCCTATGTGGATGATTTGCTTATCCATTCCGAGAATCCCGAGGCGCATTTACAGCATCTTAAAACGGTATTTGCAAAGTTTCGTAAAGCTGGTGTAACCGTGAAGTTAAAGAAATGTCATTTTGCTCGTGATAGTGTTAATTTTGTGGGACATATTGTTTCATCAACTGGAATTTGCATGGACCCTGATCGGTTGGCCGCGATTCAGAAGTTTACCGTGCCTCGGAATATTAAACATTTGAAATCTTTTTTGGGGTTACTCAATTATGATGCAAGGTTTTGTAAAAATTATTCGCAATTGATAGTACCTTTGTTACATTTATTGAAGAAAGGGGTAATTTGGAAGTGGGGACTTAAAGAGTCTGAAATTTTTGATAAAGCTAAGGAGGTTTTTTTACAGTTAACCATATTAAAGCATCCTGATATGAAAAGGGGATTTTATATTCAAACAGATGCTTCTGGTTACGCCATAGCAGGTTGTCTTTTTCAAATTGACGAAGTCAGTGGTAATAAAAATTTTGTTGCTTTTGCAAGCCGTACAATGCATGGTCCGGAGTTGAAATATACAGTCACGGAGCAAGAAGCACTTGCAATAATATATTGTTTGCGTAAGTGGCGGATATTGGTACTGGGGAGAGACCTAACTATTATAACCGATCACAAATCGCTTTCTTTTATTACTTCGTGTCGACTTATAAGTTCCCGGTTGACTAGATGGGTAATTTATTTACAAGAATATAACTTTCAGATTCAACATTGCAAGGGATCCGAAAATACTTTAGTAGATGCGCTATCGCGATATCCAATAAAACATGGAAAAGATGACGAAGTAGTGATTCCTGAGAGTATCGAAATCGAAATAGCTGCTATAAAATTATCGGAGCTTACTAGAAAAGTGAAGTTCAATATGAAAAATGTAATTGACGATCAGAGTACAGACATTTTCTGCATTCGTATCTCAGCAGAATTGATAAAGGAAGAACCTCTTCCACGTTTTAAGGATTGGTTCTTGGTTTATCAAAATATTTTGTTTAGACGTGGTTCAAAGTTGAACGCAGGGTTTAAATTGTGCATACCTATGAGTCATGTATCTGTGTTAGTTTTGCAAGAACATGAAGATAATGGCCATTTCGGGGCAGAAAAATGTTTTGAAGCATTAAGAAAATTTTACTATTGGTCAAAAATGAGACATTCATGTCGGGTAATCATTGCCGGTTGCGATATTTGCCAGAAATCAAAAATATCCGTTCACTTGAAAGGAAAAATGCATAGTGTGATACCGAATGGCATCAATCAAATTGTATGTTTGGACCTAATGGGTCCTTTGCCAGTTTCACGAGGAGGTGCAACTCAGCTTTTAGTCGTGATTGATGCTTTCAGCAAGTATGTAAGACTATTTCCGTTGCGCAAAGCTACAACCAAAGCAATATTGCGATGTTTGCAACTAAAATATTTTATAGAAGCCGGTAGGCCAAAGGTAATCTTGTCAGATAACGGCAGTCAGTTTTCCAGTCATCTTTGGAGTGACACGTTAACTAATGTTGGTATAGAAGTCCGGCATACTTCTGTATATTATCCGCGGGGAAATCTTACTGAGCGTGTTAATCGTGAAATAGGACGATTATTAAGGACTTATTGTTATTCGCAGCATGGAAAGTGGGCCATGATTCTATCGGAAGTGCAAAGGTGGTTAAATCGGGTTACCCATAGTAGTACTGGCTATTCTCCAGAAATGCTTCATTTCGGGAAATTTCCTACCAACCAGGTGGTACAAAGAGTACCGTATCCTAAGACCTCAGGTGAGAACTTTTCCCAAAATCAAATAATAAAGTTAGCTCATGAGCAGTTGATGTCCAAAGCGGAAAAACGCAAGGCTCAACAAGAGAAGGGCAGAAAGTTAAGTAGTTTTTCGGTGGGTGATAAAGTGCTGGTTCGTACTCATCCCCAATCTTCTGCAGAAAATCATGAAATTAAAAAATTCTTTTTACTCTATAAGGGTCCTGGCACTGTGGTGTCAATAAGGGGTCCAAATTCTTATGAAATTCGAGATGATGTTAGTGGAGCATCTCTGGGCTTTCAAAATGTGTATAATTTGAAACCGTACATTCTATCTGTTGACGTAGATAGGCCGATGTGTTGTTATTAAATCAGTTAAAATGTTCAGTTTACCATATTTAATAGGGGGGTAATGTAACATACCAAGTAGGTAAAGAATGACAGTTTTGCGACACCCCCCACCACTTTTTGCACCCCCCACTCCTCCCCCCACCACTTTAGCCCCGCCCCCTCCCCCACTCCAGACACGCCCCCTTCCCCCACTCCAGACACGCCCCCTTCCCCCCACCACTTTGGCACCCCCCACCACTTTTTGCACCCCTTCCCCCACTCCAGACACGCCCCCTTCCCCCACCACTTCGGCACCCCCACCCCCTCTACTTTAGCCCCGCCCCTTTCCCCACTCCAGACACGCCCCCTCCCCCACCATTTTGGCAGCCCCACCACTTTGGCACCCCCCACCATTTTTTGCACCCCCCACTCCAGCACCCCCCACCACTTTTGATCCATTAACCTTGACCTCTCATGACCTTTGCACCCCCCACCACTTTTGATCCATTAACCTTGACCTCTCATGACCTTTGCACCCCCCACCACTTTTGATCCATTAACCTCTCATGACCTTTGCACCCCCCACCATTTTTGATCCATTAACCTTGACCTCACGTGAGCACCCCTCACTCCTCCACTTTGGCACCCTCCCCCCTCCCTCCACTTTTTTCGCCATAAATGGGTGGGGGTATACAGTAAATTC
Organism: Rhagium mordax; assembly: GCA_963680705.1. NCBI lineage: Eukaryota > Metazoa > Arthropoda > Insecta > Coleoptera > Cerambycidae > Rhagium > Rhagium mordax. The sequence goes on along the minus strand of OY796656.1, from coordinate 51,244,786 downwards.
TATAAAATGGTGGGAATTTACAGTTCTAGAAAGTTTTTGTGTTGAACAGTATTCAAGATGACTCAGTGTGGCAGTATCTTCAGTCTACCTGAACTAAAAAGTGATTTATCTGGAAGTTTACCTCATGCACCTCAAAACAAGAATGATCTAGTTGTAATTGGTGAACGAAAACATCAACTGAATAAATCAAAAAGTAAATTTGTGTCGACTGGATTATCATATGACTTCTGGTACGCACCATGTATAAAACTAACAGGCAATAAATTGGACACAATAATTTTTGGCGAAAGTGAGTGGAATGAATTTCTTACATACCAAGGTATTATAACCAATTATCTATATACCAACGGTAAAGCAGAGCAGATAGATGCTGAAAATTTTACGATACAGTTTGAAAAAATATCCTATTCGAGAGTGATCAAAATTGTAAAAAATAACTCGTACATTTACATGGGGTATGAATCCATCTGCAAGTTGTGGGAAGCGTTACCACTTATCAAGTATAGAATTGATATGCTGAGAAGGCAACAGTTTTCAAGTTACTTAAAAATTGTGCAAAACGGACTACAGCGGCAAAACGGAGATGTGTTTGAAAATGTAATGAATTTGCTTCAGCCGCTCGAAAACTGTAATAACGAAAACGTTTGCATGCTCATGGAATTAATTTACATTTACCCGGAATTATTTGAACTTGAGTGCTGTGGAAGAGTTGAATAATGAAGAAAGTAACATTTAATACAGAAAATAATAAAACATATTTTATGGTTACATGGAATTTTGCATATCAATCATCAAGGAAGCGATATTGGGAGTTTTTATCCATTGACCGAATGCGGTTTAATAGAAGAGTAGAGAAAATCTCAAATATTATCAGTCCTATTTTACAAAATAATCATAGATGTAACATATTTAATGATAGATTTAAATGAAATGTTAGCGAAACCAATTATGTACCATGTGTGTGATAAAATAAAAGAAATATATGTTTAAAAATTGTTTTATTAAGGGTGAAAAAAAAAGATAAAGGAGTAATATATTATACAATTTGATTATTAGAAATCCATGAATTGAATTTATTGGATAATCCCAGCCATTTCACATAGAGCTTGTCACCTTTTTTTCTTAAAACCTTCTCCACAAGATATATATCGGGATGTTTTACTTTCTGAAGTTCCTGCTCATAGAATCCTCCTTGAATTAAATTACCTTCCTGATCTTCTAAAAGGTAAGTTCTAGGATTACTTTTATGAACCTTTATAATTTTAAAAATTTCATTAGACCAGTTTGGAGTATATCCTTTGCAAAAGACTTCTCGGTATTTGCTAATCCTCACACAATCGTTTACTTTAAATTTTTGCTTCCTTGGATCGACTATTTTCAAATGACTATATACAGTTTGCAACAAGTGTTTTTCATCTTTCTTTTTAATATCTTTAGGTTTTCTTCCAATCGTTCTGTGTTTGGTGTCATTGTATTCCGCAACAATGTCTGGTAAAAGATTTAACCACTTGTAATTTCCTTGTAAGCTAAACAGTTTCCACATTTTATTTTTTAGGGTTCTGTTCACTCTTTCAACAACGCTTGCTTTAAGATGTGTGTAAGAGCTATAATGGTTAATTTTCCACTTATCCATTAATTCCTTGAATTCTTTATTGTAAAATTCTTTTCCCATATCTGTTTGCAAATTTTTAGGTAGCAGTTTGATATTTGAAAGGATTCTTCCCATTGCTCGTGAAACTTCTTTTCCACTTTTATTTTTCACAGGTTCACACCAAACAAATTTTGAGAATACATTAATGACCACTAAAATATATTTATAACCTTTATTTATTTTAGCGTAAGGGATCATCTCTACGAGATCTGCTTGAAGAAGATCATTTAGACCTTTAACAATTACTCTTCTTCTGAAAGATTTTCTAACTGGTTTATGAATTTCGTTTACTATTTCCTTCTTAATGTCAGTCATGTTGTAGAATAATAGAAAGGTGATAAGTACGCTTTTCGATCAATATAGTAGCACAGTAAATGAAGCCTTAACTTTTCCATGCACACTATTTATCTAATTATTTTACCCTCCTTTAACTCCTCTATTATCGAAACTATTTCGTTGTTATGTCCATTATTCCCTGCTAACTGTGATGCAATGAGCAGCTTTAATCGATCTACAATTTCATTATAATCATCAAAATGTTTATATTCAATATTTTTGTTATTGAATTCCATCATCGTTAGTTTTCCACCGGTCTTACTTTGACTCCTTGTTTTCCTCACTAGTTCAGGAATCGACCCCGATCTTGGTCTTTGCTCTCCTTCTGAGGTGGATCTCACACTCGATGCGCTTGTTTTTCTCCTCCGTTCTTGTGACATCGCATATAAATTCGTAACTCGCGGTTTGATAATATCTATGAATTTACTTGCATTTGATGTAGATAGACCTCTTTGAGGATCATAACCTAAAAACTGGGTATTCGTCCTTCTAATAATATCAATATATTGATCTACATCTGTTGGCCGATAACCTGCTGGATGTTTTTTGAACATTAGTTCATATAATCCTGGTGTACCAATGTACTTAAATTCGCCATTAATGATGAAGTTAGCTCCCTCAAAATCAACGGATGAATCACCAATTGCATAGCTCTTTCTAAATGGGTCAAAGTGAACGCCAAAGGTATCATCAAAATCTCCCTTAGTATCATTAATTTTATCTTCAATATACGCTCGAGGTAGTGGTATTTTAAACTGGTTTAAATAACGCTGATGTTCGGTTTCACTATCTGCTATTGTCGAGGGAAAAGTTTCATCAAAAAAACTCTCAACAATTTCGGGTTGGGTTTGAGTTGAATCAAACTCAAATGTCTGCTCTCCCAAATCAATAGGAGCTGTCAAACGATAATAGTCATGTAGTGGTTGGGTACTTGGTCTAAAACTATCCCTGATGGTTTCTTCTTTTAATTCTTCTTTTAAATTTAATTTTGGAGTAACTTTGAGAGTTGATACTATTTCATTAAGCGGTTGTGTTATCGGTTTATAATTTTTCTCCAACAAAAACTGTGATTCGGCAATATCATTCTTCAAGTTGTGATATTTTTGCTTTAGCGCCTTCCTCGTCTTTACCAGCTCTGCTACCACTCGATTATCCATGGTGACTGATTGATAGTATTTAATGTTCACCCTTTATATGAATAAATTTATCAAATCCTTTTCTATATCTTCCAGAGTTGATAGCACAATCTTTATCTATTACAACAAATCCGTATTTATCTTCCCAACAAAATGAACAAAGTTCTCTGAAATCTTGGAAACGCATATCAACGTTTACATGATCATCGTAAATGTGTTTTAGATTGGTCATATCCTGTGGAAATATTATAAGAAGATTAGCATTATCTCTTACCAGTTGTTTGGGAATAGAGGAATAAGTCTGGCATAAATAAAAACAGTCAGTGTTTCTATGACGACCGAAACAAAAATAGTTTTTGATGATGCTTTGATTGCAAGACGCTAAATCGTCGAATATGATCACTGAATTGGGCTTGATTTCTTCTGGAAGTATTACTTCATCACCATCATTATATTCGAAATATCCAATTTCTGCCATAGGTTTAATTAAAAATCTCAGAAATTCATATTTGGGTTGATATAGGGATTTGGAATATAAATAAATATTTTCAAATCGTAAACCATTAGGATGTTCCAATAAACTGAGCATGACATTTGTTTTTCCACACCCAGAACTTCCAACCAAAAGTCCTCGTTTCGACAGTCCACCGAACAAAATACCATGCTTTTGAAAAGTGTTCGTCATTGAAATCTCGTCATGATTTACAATTGGTAAAATTGTTGTTTGCTGTTGAATTTGCATTTTTCACATCAATCTTATCGTAAAACAGAACTTTCTTAAAAAGAGTACCGTTACAAACTGATAGATCAGTGTTTCCTGCTTTATATATAAAGAGTGAGTTCACAAAATAACATTCATTTAGCTGTGCGATTCAATATATAATGGATCGGAGCAAAAGTTCACCGCTCACTTGTGCTAGAAAGTTTAAAAAGAGTGGACGTGGTTTGATCAATACCATAATAAATAAACTTCCCGTGGAACTACATATACCTGGTTATAATTATTGTGGACCGGGAACCAAACTTGCAAAACGTCTACAACGCGGCGACACCGGAATTAATCCTTTAGACGAGGCGTGTAGAGAACACGATATAGCATATTCTACATTTCAAGACGTTGAAAGAAGAAATCAAGCGGATAGGGAATTAGCCAAAATTGCATTTAAACGTGTAAAAGCACCTGATTCGGGTTTTGGTGAAAAACTCGCTGCACTGGGAGTCGGTGGAATAATGAAACTAAAGAGTAAAGTGGGAATGGGGTTTAAGCGCAGAAGAAATCCAAGGAAGAAGAAAGGTGGAAATATGAATTTGAAGTTTGCAGTAAAAAAAAAATCGCCCTCTAAAAAACCTAGACGAAGAGTTATCCCCGCTCCAAAAAGAGGAGGCATTCTCCCTTTCCTGCTACCTCTCTTGGGGGCATTAGGGGCTGTGGGAGGAGGCGTGGCAGGTATTACAAAAGCAGTTAACGATGCCAAAGCAAATCGCCAGGTGATAGCAGAACAAATGAGACATAATTTAGCAATGGAACAGACCACTAAAGGGAAGGGTTTATATTTAGGCCCCCATGAAAAGAAAGGCTTAGGATTATACCTTAAAACTTATAAAAAAAACTAATAAAGCTACCACACCGACCACTAACTAATATAGATTTAATAAAATTTGCGAAAAAACTTAAAATTCCTTATTTTCGAGGCGTCTTCATGAAAGATACACTTCCAAAAGGAATAAAGAAAAATGAATCTGGGATAGTAAATCTAGATGATAATGATGGAGACGGGACTCACTGGATAGCATATTTCAAGCAAAACCAAAAAATAGTTTATTTTGATAGTTATGGGAATTTAAGACCCCCAGAAGAGTTAATAAAATATTTTTTAAGTGATGGTAGCTCAAATAAAATAAAATACAATTATGATTCTGTACAAAATAATAGCTCATATGTTTGTGGACACTTATGTTTAATTTTTTTATATAATCAATGTAAATAATGTTATGTATTCATTTACTAATAAATTGTCAACGTGTTAATATGGCTCCGACTTTAATTCTTAGTGGTAATTCATCTAAATTAGATTATGATTTGAATCCTCACATATATTTAGAGGATGATATAGATTACGAAATTGGATTGACACACTTTGATACTTATAATACAATTCCAAACATTGACAATAGGAACAACAAATTTGTGTGGGGAGAGAATGATGGGTATACAGCCGAAATTGATGAGGGATGCTATGAGCTTTCTGATATCATAAAAAGCATAGTGGACGCAGTAAAGGAACTGGATGAAGGTGCAGTTATTTTGATTTCTTTGAATATGAATACATCTAAAGTAGCTATAAAGATGAATAGAAGAATAAATTTCAAAGGAAGCGATTCTATTGGTTCAGTATTAGGATTCGATAACAGAGAGTTGGAAGCTGATGTGAAACATATTTCTGATCACACCGTACGCATATCTAAAGTGAATGTCATCTGTATCGAGTGTAACATTGCGGTTGGTTCCTTCTTTAATGGAAAACCTGTCCACATTATTCATCAGTTTTTTCCAACAGTTCCAGTTGGATATAAAATAGTGGAAGCACCCACAACTATTCATTACTTCCCGGTGAGCGTCAAGACCATTGACAACATTACAATCAGAATAGTTGATCAAGAGGGGAATCTCGTCAATTTTCAAAACGAAGTCAGAACAGTTAGCTTGCATCTCAGAAAATCAATTCACTAAGGAAATGGTATTAATATTCAATTCGAGGTCACCTGTGCATCACTATAAAAGGAGCAGTAAGAAGAAAATCCGCAGTTCTAAAAACACTTTCAGCAGATTAACATCGGAAAATAAACAGTTTTTACGGTCACTTGGATTCGAAGTGTTAGTATAATGGAATTGTTAAATATTACCGAACAACCTTTTAGTGACAATTCTGTAGCAGAATATCAGTATCATACATATCAACCCAATACATCTGGAACTCTAGATTATAATGATGAAACAAGAATTACCATTCAAGATTTAGATGCCTATACTGCTCCGTGCACTAGCTATTTATACATCGAAGGAAAATTAACAAAAGATGATGGAACTGCAGCTAAAAAATTGGAATTTATTAATAATGGTATTGCTTTTTTGTTTCGGGAAATTAGGTATGAATTAGGTGGTGTTGTAATAGATTCAGTAAGAAATGTTGGTTTGGTTTCAACTATGTTTCATTATCTATCATTAAATGAAAACGAGAGTATTTTTATGCAAAATGCTGGGTGGTTCCCGAAAAAGATGAAAGGTGAGGGAACTAAAATTATAGCAGATGAAAATGGAGATTTCAACGTTTGCATTCCATTAAGTTTTCTGCTTGGATTCTTTGAGGATTTTCAAAAAATTATAATTAATATGCGACAAGAATTGGTATTGATACGTAGTAGTAATGATTTAGACAGTGTTACAAGTGGCGATGAAACTGAAAAACCAAAAATTACCATTGCTAAATTATTATGGAGAGTACCACATGTGACAGTAAGCATGTCAGAACAAATACGATTAAATAAAATTATAAGTAAGAACGTTGATCTACCTCTAAGATTTAGAAGCAGGGAATTAATTGAATATCAATCTATACCTGACACAATCCAACATACGTGGAATGCTAAGACATCTAATAAAGTTGAAACTGCTAAACATGCATTATTTGGTCTTCAAAAAAATAAGAAAGGAAAAATTACATCTGATATGAGCAAATTTGATAATTGTGATCTAAAAAACATAAGAATTTTCTTGAATTCTGAGAGATACCCATATAGTGATCTACAACTAGACTTCAAACGTAACAAATATGCAACTCTCTACAAAATGTTTGCTGATTTTCAACAATCCTATTACCCACATAAAATAAATCAACCGATATTCAACCCGATAGAATTCAATGCAATTGCACCACTAGTTCATATTGATTGTTCACGTCAAAAAGAAGCTTTGCAAACTGGATCAGTGGTTATGAGAATAGAATTTGAGACTGGCACCCCTACTAAAAATGTTAATGCATATTGTGTCATACTGCATGAGAAATATTACACATATAATCCGTTAACAAAAATCGTTCGTCAACATTAAAAATTGCGCATGACAAGTTTTTTTACCTATATAACGAGGCACATTATTAGTCTGTTGAGAGTAAGTTGAGAGAACACAGAGAAGAGTTCTGCTTATTAAAAGTGAGAAAGCTTAAAAATATGAAACTCGTTATCGATTTTCAAGGATTTAAAACTGAAAACAACAAGTTTATCGTCAAGGAGTTCGCTGGCTATGATGGGATGAAAGTATGTCATTATATTTTTAAGCCACCTTATCCGTTTGAGATGCTTTCACCAGACTTACAAAAACAAGCTTACTGGTTAACAAGAAATCATCATTGCATTAAATGGAGTGATGGGTTTACACCACTACATATGTTCGGGCAAATTATTAAGAACTTGACTACATCTGCTGAGTGCGTTTACGTGAAAGGAGGAGAAAAGGCAAAATACATCAGACAATTTATTACACAACCTGTTTTGGAATTAGAAGAGCAACCACCTCTATTGAAATCCAGCGCAAAATGTTTTTTTCATTCAAATGATAAGTGTATGTGTGCACTTTCTAATGTATATTACCTGTATGAAAATTTTATGATGTCATGAGTTTATAAAAAAATACAATAAATATTAATTATGTTTTTATTTTATCACCAAAGAGTAACAAATATAATTTCAATTTAGAGAAATCCCCTCGTCACTATCGTCTTCACTCCTTAATCTGTTTGCAAGGTCTGGTCTTAAAAACCGTTTTAGCTGATGGAGTTCATTTTCTAAATCCAATTCGATTAGATCGTCTACAAGGCATTCCTCGCATATAAGATCTGTCAAAAACATTTCACATACTTCACGTGCTTGTTTGTACTTTTTGGCCAGATCAGTACAATAGTCTTCTGTGAAGAATTTACCCATTCCATAGATCGCTTCGTGTTCAGCATCGAACTGCATATTTGAAAATTGTTGACTTAAATGTTTTACACCACTTTCTAAATCAACAACTTTGATTTCTTCTACGTACGACATCCACATTTTAATAAACTTAATATTCTAATGATAATTGACTGTAGTGACGGACTCGTATTTATAATGAAATTCCCACCTATCCACCCCCACCTAAAAAATACTGCAACATAACAATTTTATTAGCTCACGTTTGCACAATCCTTATCAAGTGAACATTTTAATAATCTTTGTGAGTTTATTGCAAGCTCAGTATGCCTCCCACCTAACCTGAAATAGTATATAAGGTGTATACGTAAACAACTCGAAAAAAACAGACTATTGCTCAAGAAAGATGTGCATAGATCCAGTATTAAGTTATTGCACAACGAACTATGAATTGGTGAAACAAATAAAAGAAAAATTCCCTGACGTATATCAAGTGTTGGAAAGTTTACCAGGACAACGTTGGGTAATAGCTGGTGGTTTTATGAGTTACCTATTGAACTTAACAAACACCTTTCAAGACGTGGATGTATTTTACTTTAATAGTGAATTTAGTCAAAAATGCGTTAAATCTGAATGGCAACTCGATCCAGTATCATCTTCCTACAACAATGAGGTTTTCAACGTGTTCAATCACAGGAAATACAACATACAAGTTATAGAATTTATTAATATAACAGTGGAACAACCTCTGAGACATCAAATGTTTGCATTGTTGCATTGTTTTGATTGTGTAGTGGTTAGAAAGGCTTTACATTTAAAAAGTGGTGTATTGATCGACTGCAATTTTGGTCCTGTGAGTTTTGAAAATTGCTGTCGCCAACAAAAATATAATAAACGTCTTAATCAACCCATTGTCACTCAACCAAAAACATTGTGCCTAATAACTTATGAATATTTACAAAATGAGCAATAAAAACGTATTGAACACTATTGTTTCGTTATTTATTATTCATCCTATACCCATACTCCCCCTGATTCTTAAACAGTTGTAGAGGATTTTAACTGAATATTTGCATAAGAATTATTAAAAAAAAACACAAATTCGTATAATAAATATTTTATTAAATGAACATTATACAACATACACAATTATAAAAGGTTATAATAAACTTTCATCAAATTCAAAACCTTGATTTTCCATTTCAATTATTTTATCAGCTAGTGACAAAAGACATGTTAAATTATCATTTTGGTCAGCGTTATTGTATTCATTATTGATGGAGTAATGACCCCATGCTAAAGTTTTTGTACTCCCGGGTATAACATATCGCTTATCATCTCGTGCTGACAGTGCAACTTTGTTTTTCAGTTCAGTATATACCGTGTGAAGATGTGAAGAGAATACATACATTTTACGGTATATTAATCCACCGTCTTCTACAATTTGTTTATAGTCAATCAAGTGTAATTGCTTCTTTATAACGCTTTTTGATATACCTTTGGCTTTCTTTTTTACATCATTTGCTTTAACGCAGTAAGCTTTCGCACCAGTGCCGAAAAAGCTTTCGATTGGAATGCCTGCATACTCATCTTTTAATTTACCTATGACCGACTGTGTTTTTGGAATATTATGGACATTAGGATAAGAATAATTTGAAGTGTCAAACAGATCAATATTTTCTTTAATATCATCATAAACATTATTAGTATAAATTTCTAAAATTAATGAGTCTGTGTCAGTGTAACAGAGAGAAACGTTATCGTTATATTTCTTCTTTATAAAATTATAAAAAAAGTTATACATTACAGTTTTAGATATGTCTAAAATGGTGAAACCTATGTAAAGTGGCTTATCGTAATAAACTTTTAAAGGGGTCATTTGAACTGCTACTAAATTTTCAGTAAATACTGAACAAGATTTGAAATTTGGTTGTGCAATAAGCTGTTCAGCACCTACGCTACCTATTCTATTTTCCCAATGTGACATTAACCTCACATCAACCCTTTTATCAACATTTTCCATTGTTTTTCCAAAAATAGAATTTATAATAAATTTGAAGAGATCTCGTTCAAATGCATTTCTAGAAGCATTTCTAAGTCTAGTGGTTAAGTCAATATAGGGCTTCAACCATGCAGATTGTGAAAATTCAATGACTTTATGTATTTTTGTGAGTATTAATCCGTGTTCCAAACATTGTTTTAAATTTCGATAATGAATAATATATCTCTGTTTATCTTGCAAATTAAGAATCAATTTTGGATCTTTTGAGTTAGGAGGTATGATGTTTTCAGGACAAAACGGTAAATCATTATGTTTATCATGCAAATATTGTGGGTATTCTAAATCGACTTCTAATACATAACCTTTTGGAGACTCGTCACTTATTGTAGTGCAATCAAAGTTATCAATTTCATAATCTTCTAGCCATCTAAAGTCACCCTTAGGCAGATGTTGACTCATTGAACAACCGTACAAATTGGTTGCGTCTAGGTATAATATATATGAAGTCGGTTCTGAAGGATTATAATTTTCAATTAACGGATTGTTTGCTATAGCTTTCCTGTTACTACATTGACTTATACCACCACGTATACCTTTTCTAAAGAAATGCAACTGATCAATTTCAGTTAAGAGTTGGAGTTCGACACGAGTTTTTCGCAACATGGCATCCCAACTGAATGATGGTGCTGTTAAATATTGCGCTGGATCTAATTTATATGTCTGTAAGCAGATCTGTCTAAAATTTTCAAAAATATCGGCTAGTATTAAAACATCAGACACTAAGTAAATATCAGAATATTCACCGAGAGTTTGACAATTAAAATTTAGCCACACATCACAAGCGCGATTATAATCATCCTGAGAAATTGATTCACCACTCAAAATATTAAAAAACTGGTCCTGTGTTGGTAATTTAGTCTCATCCAGTTTTTCTAACGAATCCACGTAAGAATATGGAAAAACACCTTTGCGTCTTAATAAATTGAACTGTGTTTCATTATTGTAAAATTTTTTAACCTCGTGGCATTGATATGGTTCTAACGTTTGACTTAATTTATCTAAAGAAGCTGGTAAAAACCGAAACGAGTCCACAAACCTTAATTTCATATAAATATTCTTAGGCTTTTCATCGTCTGACTTATCTACTAAAATGAATTTGGAAAATGTAATGTATTTTTCTTTGGTTTGTGCAACAACCTGTATTTTCTCTTTCTTTAGGGCTAGTTTTTTTAAAAATAGGTGTGAGTCGTAATTAGATAAATTGTGCAGATAAACCAGTAGAAATGCAGGTATTTTAAACTGTAAATTACACGTAGAGTGCGCAGGTCCACGAAAATTGCCTGTAAGGTGGCAGTGATCGCGAACTTTAACCTCATCTGCCTCAAAAGGTTTATCACAAATATGACATAACGGACTATCATTGAAAAATTGTTGCTCTTGTTCAGTTAATGGTTTCATTTCTACAATATTTTTTAAGTACTTTCTATATATTTCTAAAACATTTTCTTCTAATCGTTTAGTAAAAACGCCAGCGGCATCAATGCCTCGATAATATTCAAGTTTTGAAAGTCTCTCATCAAAGTTGCATTTTATATAAAAACAGAATGAATACGGCTCATGTTCATATGTTTTAACTGTGAATGATTCACTGTCGCAAGGTTCGTTATGGTGGATTGGCTTTAATAAACTTTCAAAATCCGCATATATCACGAATGGAAGCGGTAACTGTTTCTCAATGTTCACAAATTTTAATATATTTCCAGCAATTGTTTCACCACATTTATTAATTTGTAGATCAGGGTTTGGTAATACCGTACATATGTGATTACAGTCAAACCTTTCATGGTGGCATAATTTCTCAGGAGATCTAAAAAATTGAAGACAGCCATCACAAATATAATTTTTACCGTCATGTTTAGATCTTTGGCTAGATACTAGTCGCGACAAATCCTTAATAAGTGTGTAATGGCTATTCCCTTCAGCATCCGTTACAAGTAACAAGTTTACATGTGTATTTTGACGAAGAGATGTAAAATGTAAAGGGCCTACAATTTCACTAACCATTTTACCATCTTTGTATTGATTATTCACCCCGAATACATTTATAGAAATATTATTTAACTTTTCAAATTTAGTTATGTCTTTCAATTTAACTGGGAAATCAATACCTTCAAAATTCAGCAATGTAGAGTAGTGTTCATAGGATGACGTTCTACAAGGTTTCCCATTGGGTGAAAATATTGCAGCGATCACGCTCCAGGCCATGCACATTTCATCCTTATTTTGAATATTTAAAACAGCTTTTTTGTTTTCTATTTGTTTTGGCAATTTAATGTACGATGATGCAAATAACGGATTGTATTTGTTGATATTGACTTCAAGAAAACTAAGATGCTTTATAGCCCATCCTACAATAATAAGTATTATTTTAAACAAAACAAGTAAAATAATTGATATATTACCTGAATCGCGTTCCTGAAAAGTTAATGCTTTTTCCAAAATCACCTCTTTAAAATCATTATACACATTCATCAAATCAGTTGAGTGTGTTATAATTCGATTATTGGTATTGAACGATTTTATGTCAGATAATTGTTTTTCCTCTATGACATATAGACCAAATAATTCCACATTAATTTTTAAGCTGAAGAATTTTTGAACATATTCCTCAATCACTGAGAAAACTTTTCTTCTTATGTCTTCGAAAAACTGAGGAATATCGGTATAATGTTTCTTTGAAGAAAATCGGTAACTCGCAATTCGATTCTTAAATGCACTTTGCAATTTTTCAACCCCTTCACCCTTATCAATCACTTTTTTGTGGGTAAAACTTCTCATATGACCCGCTAATTTAGATTTCGGTATTTTTTCACAACACACTGGGCAAATAACCTCATTTGTGCTCGAAGACGTACCAGGCTGATTTAATTCATCGTTTTGTAAATTATTTAGTTTAATTTTTTTTGGTGGATTACGTTGTCTGTATACACAACTCTCACGAAGATGACGTGTTAAACTCCTTTTTGCAGAAAACCGTGTTCGACACTGAGGACATTCCATTGTCCAGCTTACTTCCGTCAATGAAGGTCTAATCCTAAACACTTTCCTTTTTATACACTCAAATGAGATTGGGTTTTTTAATTAAATTAATTTGACTAATAAATGAATAATAATAATATTATTCAGTTCATTTTGGTTGCACTTTTAATCTCGGTAATTAATGTTTTTTTTTATCAAGACATAATAATGCTTGCAATGCAAGGAATTTGTGTAGTTCATTTCGGTTGCAATTTTAATCTCGGTAATTAATGTTTTTTTATCAAGACATAATAATAACGCTTGCAATACAAGGAATTTGTGTCATCTTTATTCAGCATAAAATTTCCTATCCACCTATTAACAATGGGTACTTTATTATAAGCGCTATTCCAGAGACCACATCAAGAAATAAGATAAGCTTAAACTACGCACACACCATATGACACCAGGCAGAGGGTATTCCACTTGCTGACTTGCAGTTTATTTCAAATGTATACAGCGACCGATAAGAAATTTATCAGTCAACAAAGTTTTTCTAATTCACTAAGGAATCAATGCCTTTACTGTCCCTTGCAATTTCAGCAATTTGATTATGTATTTAATGTATTGTCTTGTCGTAAAATGCATCAGTTCTAGTCTTTCGTTCTGTTCGTAAAAGTGGTAAAAAAAAAGCGTAAAAAAAATGTCTCAATTCTGGGCCGCAACCCCCTCGGAATTAAATCAAAGCCTATCGTTCGAGGCTAGAGTTAATCAAAAACTAAATACCCTGCACACTGCAGAATCAGTAGATTCCGATTTGCTAGTAACTAAGGGTAGTTTTTCGGAGCTTCGACCAATGAATGCTACCCCAACTTATCAGGAACCGGAAGTGGAACAGCCTGATGAAACTACGGAAACCGAAGAAAACTTTCTATTTAGCAGTTTCGTCGGCAAAATTAAAAGCAAACGTGCTGTTAGTAGAAGAGCCATTGACAAGGCAAAGAACTCATTTCTGTCTGCCATAAATCGTTCACTTGTGGCCGAATCCGGGAAATGTGCTGCCCAACTTCGTCACCGGAAGACCGTAATCTCTGCAGAAATCCAGAACTTGGAGAGGCAACACGAAAAAATCACCAATTTGCTCGAGGAATCCAGAAAAGAACAATCTGAGATTGATGGGGCGTTGGACAATTTGAAATATGTGCTGCAAATGTTTTCACTTCCAAAAAAAACTGAGTGATAGTGCATTCTCATCTTTTGTGCATTTTAATAATATAATTGTTACTTGTCTTTAATGAAATGTACGAAATTTCTATGACAATAGTGCATTCTCACCTTTGTACATTTTTATAATTTTGCAATTGTTACATTAAAATAATAAATGGCTTTATGAAATGAAATTTTTTAAAATATTTAAACACTGTTTATTTCAACCTACAATATGTCTCAAACTGTGGGTTATAGTTGGTTGCCTATACCATTTTTAAAAGCGATGCACCCAACGATCTAAATTGCGCGTACTTATCAGTTAATAATAATAAATGCATTGACCTCGGTCGAGATAAAACTAACTGTTAAATATTATATAGGACATCTATCTCGATTCAGATCATAACCTGGTTTCTTGTTCTCAGTGGCGGCTCATCGATTTATGGGAGGGCGAACACTTTTCTTGAATTGTATTTACTTACTCGTATTTAAAATCAAAAACATATTCATTTGTAATTGTTTTTATTCAAAATTATTATATTCTTAACTTAAAATTAAACATTTTTGTAGCCCCCATTTACAGACGTGGCATTTGGATTGCCTGGGTGGTGGGCCGTCGACATGTGTTCGCCATTCTGGACGGTTAAAATGCACAAAGCAGGGCAATTGTACTTGTAATTCAAACTTGTCTCTGTACTCCCTCGGTAATTTGGGCCATGCAAAGAGGAGTTCAACTGGAGAAACTGCTTCAGTCAAATATTGCAGTGGAAACTTCTTTATTTCTTCGTCCGTAAAATCACACAATTGTTTTCCATTAATATGCTTGTTTTTCAATTCCATTATTAGGCACTTCGGACATTCCACCATGATATCCATACCAATTATGCAGCCGGCGCTTTCCTACCAGGTAGTTCGCAATTATCACAGCAGGTATACACTTTGATATTTTTATCTGAGTGGTATTCTTCTAATATGCTTCTACATATGACGCACAGCCAGGTGCACATGGGCATAGTGTGAATAACACTGCTTTATTCAATTTAAAGGATTCGTTCAAAACTTTCTTGGACTGTGCCACCAATTTATAGAATTTACTGTATGCCCCCCCCCACCCATTTATGGCGAAAAAGTGGAGGGGGGTGTCAAAGTGGTGGGGAGGGTGCTCACGTGAGGTTAAGGTTAATGAATTAAAAGTGGTGGGGGGTGCAAAGGTTAAGGTTAATGGGTCAAAAATGGTGGGGGGTGCAAAGGTCATGAGAGGTCAAGGTTAATGGATCAAAAATGGTGGGGGGTGCAAAGGTCATGAGAGGTTAATGGATCAAAAGTGGTGGGGGGTGCAAAGGTCATGAGAGGTCAAGGTTAATGGATCAAAAGTGGTGGGGGATGCTGGAGTGGGGGTGCTGGAGTGGGGGGTGCAAAAAAATGGTGGGGGGTGCCAAAGTGGTGGGGGTGCCAAAATGGTGGGGGAGGGGGCGTGTCTGGAGTGGGGAAAGGGGCGGGGCTAAAGTAGAGGGGGTGGGGGTGCCGAAGTGGCGGGGGAAGGGGGCGTGTCTGGAGTGGGGGAAGGGGGCGTGTCTGGAGTGGGGGAGGGGGCGGGGCTAAAGTGGTGGGGGGAGGAGTGGGGGGTAGGAGTGGGGGGTGCAAAAAGTGGTGGGGGTGTCGCAAAATTGTCATTCTTTACCTACTATACCAGCCTATCTATATGTTTAGTTTTAGATTTTGATTGTATTTATTTATAGTGTGCATATAAGTTGTGTAAAATGAGGAAGCAAGTTGGCGACGGGGGAGAACTGTCAGGGAAGTTTTGACAGGCAGACGATTTTTGAGCAAGATTTTTGGAAGAAAGTAGCTGTGTGCGCTAGGACGAGTGTCCTATCGCAAATATCCTATAAAGTGAAGTAAGGTGAAGCGGAGTCCATGAATTAAGTGACCGTGTAGAAGCCTCCTTCTTTATATTGTCCAGCTTCCAACTGTCCTTGATTGCAGTGGTTTTAGCGTCTTGTCCCAAGTGTTACTGTGTCGCCAAATTGTAGTTACTGCCTACCAAGTACCTCAAGGTAAAGTTATATGTTATCCAGTCCATAGATTAAACACCGAGCCATATAGCTAAATAAAGTAATTTGATGCAAGAGCTTGTGTTTTATCAATTCTTATTTCCTGCAACCCTACCCATTAAAAATCTATCGAGCACAGATAGTGAACTGTAGCTTGAATAGAAAACATTACACCATTTAGTTTTGCCTGAAGCATCTAATTTTTTTGGTACAACCCAAATTGGAGATGATCATGGGGAATTTGAATGTTGTATGATTTTTGAGTCTAGCATTTTAGATATTTGCGAACTAACTTCAGCTTTCTGGACATGTGGGTAACGATAGGATTTAGTAAAAATAGGGGTTTCGTCAGTAAGTTTGATTGTGTGTTTGATAGCGTTAGTGAAAGTTAATGGAATATTTTCCGAATGAAAAATATCTCGATATTCAAAGCATAATTTTCTAATCGCTTTATTTTCTTCTTGATTACAATGTTTAAGTCTAAGATTTTTTAAATTTTCTTTATATATTTTATCTAATTCAATATTACTTAGAGTATTTTCAGAATTTTCGATAAAATTTATTTCGTTCTGGTCAAAAGGTTCAGTTTCTGTTAATGTCAATTCAATAGCATTATCTGTTTTATTAATTAAAGTTGTCAATGCAAAATTGTCTTCGATATTTACAATAGCAGTAGGTGTTTCTAGTTCGTTAAATTGCATATGATTAAGAATAGCTGTACCTGATTTTTGAAATGTAGGTAACATAACTATTTGTTTAGTTCTTGATGGAATTACTAATGAATATGGTTGTTTCAAACGTACTTTAGGAGATTCTTTAGTCTTTTGAGTCGAATTTTTAAAGTATATAGGAATCTTAATTTGTGGGAATTCTAGTACTTTTTCATCAATGTCGATTTTAGCTTTTAATTCACTAATAAAATCTATACCTATTAATCCTTGAAAGTTTTCAGAAAAATCGAATAAATAAAAGGTATGACACTTATTTATATTAAAGTCTGCTAAAAGTATTAAATCAATAATTTCGTTGTGATAAGAGATTCCATGTGCAGTTCTTACTTCAAATGTTTTTTGTTGAATAGAATTAGAAAAGTGCTGTTGAATTAATTGGGGATTTAAGAAACTTTTTGTACTACCTGTGTCTATTAAAATTTTTGCTTTAAGTGTTGGAATATATATGTATGGTAGGTTTTGTCCAAAATAATTAAGACTTATTATGTCGGGGGTTTCATAATCTGAGTTGTAGGAAAATTTATTTGTGAAAAGTCAGTTGGTTCAGTTCCGGTATATTGTTGTTGATCATATTGTTGATTACATTGATGTGGTATAGTATCATCATCATAAGAATAGAAAGTTGAATCTGGATATTGTTGCTCTAAATTATCATAAGATTGGTTATCATATTGATCGTCAAATTGATAATATTGGTTTTCATTTTGAGTTTCAAACTTACTTTCATTATAATCTTGGCTAGTAGAGTCGGGTAAATCACATACAAATTGGTTATGTAATCGAGTTGAAAAGGGTTTAGTTGTTCGACTATGGCCAGATGTAGTGTCCATAGGGGTAGGTTTTGGTAAAAGTTTATGTACTTGGGACTGTGGTTTAAAAACGTTTGTTTGTGGAAGTCTTTGGAAATTATTGTTATGAGAATTGCTATGATTAAAGATATTTTGTCTCATTGGGTAATTTGGAAACTTGGTAAAGGGCGATTATTATTTTGACTTGGATTAAGTGTAGGGCGGTAATTATTTTGATTAGGGTTAAAATTATAATTTTTAGGATTATATTGTGGTCTTGATTGAGTTTGTGAATTTCTAAAATTAGGTCTATTTTGATAAGACATTTGATTATTAGTAATATTGCTTGAACTATTTTTATTTCTATATTCCATAAAATTTTGTTCTTCTACTGTGAAACTCATGGCTTGTTCTAAACTATCGGGATTTTTAACTCTGATAGCTAATTGCATATGGTAAGGTAAACAAGTTATATATGTTTTTAAAGATAATTCATCATAATGTTTAATTTTAATCAGTTTTGTTTCGATGTTTTCAAAACCTTGATTTAATTTTGTAATTAATAAACTGCGTATGTTTTGAATACAACTTGCAAATTCTAACAATGGTTCATTCTTATTTGGCTTTAAAGATATCAAATCTTTGAATAAGCAATCTGTTGACCTTTGATCAGCAAAGCTTGCTATAAGTACGTCCTTGACCGCATTCCAGTTATTAAGTTCACTACGTGGACATATTAAATCACTGGCTCGACCTCTTAATTTGCTATATATTGTATCCAATAAACACGTATTAATAGGTGCTGTTGGATTAGCAACATTTTGAAAAGCTTTAATGAGATTTTCGCTTGCGATTATAAATCTTTGTAGAGTTTTAGGATTACCGTCAAAATGTGGGACATTATCAGCTTGATACCGTAAAAGAGTATAATTAGTTTCAGCCATTTCTTTTTTATTCAAATTTTCAGTTAAAATTTGAAGATTGGTATTTTCAGTATTTACAGTTAGATTTTCAAATTTAACTAGAATATCTTCTAGTATTTCGTCTATCATTTAATGTCAAATTGAATGAGTTTTATTATTTTAATTTTTCGAATTGATCCAAATTAAATTTCTTAGAATTATTATACCTTTTCTTTGAGTTTCTCTTTAAAGAAAATATGACTTTTCCTTTGCTAATGTAACGAGGGACTTTATATTAGTGATGCTAAGGGGTGCTCTATTACACAGACTAGGTATAAAATTATATGAAATTTTGAGTAACTCAAAAAATAAGTTAAAATTAAAATTAACGTAAAATAAGATTAAATGTGAATTTAATCGGTACAATGATTTTAATTAAATGAACTTACATTAGAAGAATCATTTCGATGTGGATTTTCTGAATTTTCATTTCTTTCTTGAGTGTTGTTTTCTGCTTCTTTCTTGTTTCTTGAACGTTGTTTTCTGTTTCTTTCTTGTTTCCGCTTCGTTTGTTCCTTTTAACCTCTAGGCGTCGAGGGAGTCTATCTTCTTCCGCTGCTCTCTTCAGGAGTTGATTCCAGGATAAATCTGGTCCGGTCGGAAAGTGACAATCTTCTCCGTCGTTTTGTAATGGAAACAGATTCCAGGATAAATCTGGTCCGGTCTGAAAGTGACAATCTGCTTCTAACTCTTTCTTCTTTGTTCTACCCTTTTGTTCTGCTTTTAGGCTACTTGTTTCACCTAATGGAAGTTCGGTTTCTTCGTGATGAAGTGTTGTACACAAAGCTCTTTCTTAGATCAGGAATACACGATAAATGTGCTCTAACCCTAGGGGCGTTCACTGATTTTCAACTAATTTAAGGCCTTCACGAATCCTACCGACTGCGCCAGATAAAATTGCGATGATTTGAGTTAAGTTTTTAAAAAACACTAATAAAACTTTTTATTAATTATTCTTTATTTTTCACAGTTACAAAGTCTTAGCTTGGTTGACAGAATAGATCTGGTCCTAATTTCTAGAGAACCTGTATTTATAATTTTACTTATCGCAGTTGCTGCATTGCATTATTACACGTGCTACGCATAGTCAGCATTCTGGTTAATATTATCTACAATACTAGGAATTATAACTCACGATAGTTGAATAAACTGTTTGTGATTATCAAAGATCTTTTTGCGTTGCTTCGTCAATCAACCACAATACAAAAACTCTACATTTTTACTCAAAATGTAATAAAATAAAAATTAAAGAAGTTCTTTAAAGGCCGATATTAATATAAGGAACTAAAGTGAGGTTATGATGTTTTTATTTGTTTGTCCTCCAGGCAAGGACCTTGAAATATGTGACGTCACGTGCAAATGCCTTAATAGAGCATTTGCGGCACGTGACCTTATGGGTGGCTAGTTCCCCATCCACCCCCCCAAAGGGCTTTTTTTTGCTTTTTGCTTTATATCGAGCTTCCGGTGCATGCTATCGCAAAAGTACCTATATTGAAAATTAAAGAGGAATAAACAGTGTACCATATGAGCCATGTTTGGTTGTTGTACGTCAAACCGTTTCTTTGCACGGGCACCTCAAAGTTGGCCCTCCCTTTAAAATAGACACTTCGTAATTTTTTTATTGTGGCTCACAGACAATACTAATTAAAAATAAAACATATGGCAGTTTGTCACCGATAAATATCTGATTTTTTGGTATATATCTGTTTTTTCTGACATTGCTCTTTTTCGAGATACAGGGTCGTCCATCCTAAAATTCACTCCATCGTATCACCGGGGTTGTTCATATAGGATAGTTCAAAATTTATGCTATTATAGACTTCAACGTGCTGGTTGAAAATACGTATCAGATGACCAGATTTTTTCGCCGGAACTACCCCTTAACCTAAAAAAAGGGTTTTTAGGTTAGGTTTTTCTTTAATATTCGCTCTTCAGGGCACTCTATGAGAAATCGTCACTTATTATTGTATACTCGCTTATATGGTTTATGTATAGGTTTCATAATTATTTTTTTTTTTACAACACCCTGTATTCGAAATTTTTTTTTTATAGAGGGTTCTAAAAAAAATATTTTTTTAACGTTTTCTAATACGCATATGTTTTTACTATATGCCATCGACTTTGTATATCTCTATATGGTTTGTTAATTAGACTACCCCTTTACCCCAAAATCGATACCGCGGCGTAACAGTTTATCAGAAAATTACATTATTCATGTTATGCACATATTCTATACGCATGTATGTATTGCAAACGTTTTCCTCAAATATTTTCTCTGAGGGTTATTAAAAACAAATATTCTTTTACCGCCTTTTAATACGCATATATTATGTAGCTACTATGTACAGTATTCTTCTGTTCTAAGTGTATTTACGACAGAAATACATTGACAATGAGTAAACGTTACTTATGCTGACTATACTCCTTTCCACACCACCTGAGAGGTAGAGTATTTGGCGAGTTTTTTTAAATTGTGGTATCCCCATTAGGGCTACTCCACAGCGATAAATCGTCCCCGTTAATAAAACTTGCGTCGCTTAACTCCGGAAGGACCCGGTTGCGCTACGTCCTCTTCGAAATCAATGTCAAGTTCGTCCGCATCTTCTGTAACGTCCGCATAGCCGATCAGTTGTTCATCGTCGTAGTCCTCTTCCACATTAATTTCGATTTCTAGCGTGTTCGTACAGCCTTCGTTGTAATTTGTGCAAATACTTGAGCAGTTTAAGCCTGCTTTACGACACCCGCACACGCGGAGACAGTCCTTGCATTTGCAGGAAATAAGCCTCAGTAATTTTTCAGGAGCTTGTGACTGTAGTGTATACACAAGAAGGACTGTCTAATAAGGTCGATATTAATATAAGGAACTAAAGTGAGGTTATGATGTTTTTATTTGTTTGTCCTCCAGGCAAGGACCTTGAAATATGTGACGTCACGTGCAAATGCCTTATAGATAAATCCCACGGAGACAATTTTGTATGTAATTGTACTCCGGGAAATTATCTATGGAGTAAATTTAACAGGAAATAAGAAACTCGCAATAATAAAACAAAATTTCTATTAAACAAACATTTATATTATACAAAAATAGAAATAATTTTACAATGAAAACAATTCTAGTCACTGATGAATTAAAGTTATAATTGATTAATTTATGGTTTATCACTTTTTCTAACAATACGCATACAATATACTCTGTATAAACGGGTATTCGGAAAAACTACAACTAATACTAAGATTGCTGCATACATTCACCATGTACCAATTAACTCTAAAACACAACACAATTCAGTCTGTTTTGGTGGTCGAATACCCTGAACTGAGTATATAAATATTTTTGAGTACCGATGAACAAACGTAGCACACATCACATACAAGGGTAGTACAATCAGCAAAACTAATTTTCATCAGAATGTAACCAGCAGCATAAGGTTGCCTAGTTGCTTCACTACACACAAAAGTATTATAGTATTGCAGACACCGGTTTTTCTCAGCCTCATCGCCATTCATCCATTGCCAGTCATTTTGTGAATATCCTAGGTCAATTTTCGCAGCAAGTTAAACATTATTAACTATAAGTCATTCTAGGTAATTCGTTGTGATCTAAAATTATACATCAATTAGGTTTACAATCAATTACATGACAATGTGGCGATATAATAATTGTTTTACATTAAATATCAGATCATTGACGCTAAAATTAATGTATTTGTAACACGATATTTTTTGAATAAATAAATGATTGAAAAAGAAATAAACAATTTAAATATCTAAATTTAAATAATTTCTTTTTACTTACCATCGTAACGCCAAGCCAAGCTAACCACTTTGTAACAAAACAACACAACAACGACAAATAAATGTCATCAGTCATTCTTCCTGCCAGGACCCAGGTTGGGAAATTTAATTTAACACAAAAAACACCAAACCTTTACCCGGGAAATTGAAAATAGCCTTTTAACCAGCCTTGGCAGCCAATGAGCGGCTTGTATCTTATACTCGGATATTAGTTAGACCCCCATGATTGATGTTATGTTGTCAGTTGTCACTGTTACAAACTTCCTTTAAACGTTTTTTGTGTACCTACATATTTTTCCCGTTCAAAGAGATTGTTTTACAAACCTGTTCGTTAGAACATATTGTTTAAATACTAAGAGTTTATTTTAAGGAGATATCATGGATTCATCTTTATTTTTTACATCCGATTCAACAAAATCTGAAGATATTCCATCAGAAGCGTGTCACCTTTGCAGTAAAAAATTTAAAAATGTGGGATTAAAGAATCGTCATATCACAAGAGTCCATAAAATAGATGTGTTGAATCCCAGAATTACACACACACACACACACACACACACATTATTTGTCCATTAGGTGTAACTTTTGACTTTTCTAACAAACAAGAATATGCGACACATGAAGCGTGAAGAAAAAATTGAGACAAATTATGCAATGCACAGATCGATTCTCAGAAAGGAACATAAGATATTGTACTTTGACTGTAACAGATGTGACCACAAGGTAGGTTTGACACTCAGTCCAGTGCCTACGGTATATGAAGTACCTAACTTCAATAATTATTTTAAATATATACCTAGGTTAATATATAACAGTTACACAACATATTCATTGAACTTAATTCTGGGAATCACGACAAATTCTAAAAAATAAATAGAAATAAGAAAATTGACAAAATATATGTCAAGATAAAAGTGTAGTATCAAAGGCAAACCTCAACAGTTTGCCCCAGAAAACCACTGTATATAGTTCTAAATGAATATAAATACAATATTGTTATCTAAAATTCGTATCAGTGGTTTTCTAGTATTTTACACTAGAAAATATAACAAAATGTATATTATATAATATATAGATATATATATATTTATATGATATGTGAAAAACAATTATAAAACAATAACTTATCTTAACAGAACGTTTCGAACCAAAGTCTAGGTCCTTTTTCAACTGTGATTACAAAAAATGGACTTGTCAAAAAAGGTGTCAAAGTGATCTTTTTTGACAAGTCCATTTTTTGTAATCACAGTTGAAAAAGGACCTAGACTTTGGTTCGAAACGTTCTGTTAAGATAAATTATTTTTTATTATATTTATCTGATTATCTATATGCAATTATTTAAACTTTATTTTTGTAATTTGTGTTGCCTAACTTATGGCATATATTGAATTTACTTTTTTATTTTGCATTCGTTGCATACTTCAGCATGGACAAATAAATAAAAGGTTTCTGTTTTATCTTTTCGAATATTGATTTACTTACATTGAATTAAATTGCATTCACAAAAACGAAAACATTAGAGATTGTTCAGTTTTGTATACAACTAATATTATCCCTGCTAACTTAAAATGAAGAATACGAGTGGCTATTTAAGAATTCTAGCATAATAATTGATTAAGTGTGAATAATTTGTTCAAACATGGCTTTACAAACCTGCCTTTGAATTTTAAATTGCCTGCTGCTTAATATTTAAGGTTATGTCTATCTTATTATAATAATTCCACACAGTTTATAGTGCTTCCTTGCAATGAAAGTTCTTTTTGAATAATTTACGATTAATTCGGAATGTTTATGGTTTTCAATTGATGATTGATTTGTTTCCTTTTCATTAGAAACTTTTATAGTTCTTGGTAAGTAATTGACTTTGATTAATTTTATATTGACTCTTATTATGTTCAATTTTAATATGAAACATTAATTTCTTACGCTTTTGGTGGTTTCTTTCAGGTTTTTAAACTGGTTATGTTAATTTTCTTTTTTCTGTTTCAGGTACACTTGGCTGCATATGACTTTCTTATGACTTTTCATCTCTTGACATTCAAGCTTTTGGACTGGATTAGGATGGATTTTCAATAAACTCTGGTTTTTACCATAATTACTTCAATTGTGGGTTCTTCTATAATTTTCTTCACCACGCATCATTATATTTTTCTGCAGAGAGAGATTCAATAACAACCTAACAACATTCATTTCTTTCCCCTGGATACCAAGTTTTTATTCATTTCATGGCTGGCTTCCCTATTACTGTTGCTTTTCTATGGCTGGTAAGTAAATGTTATATTATTTTTATTTACTTTAATTATCTATTGCTTTTTAATAATTATCATTTTGTTGCTTTTAATTAATTTTTTTAATGTTTCATTTAAAATCTGTCATTATTTTTCTTTATCTGTCATTATCGTTGTATTATGTATTTAAGGGAGTGACATGAGTTCCGAACGGTCGGAACTCGTACAATACTGCCAGAGTTCCGAACGGTCGGAACCGCGTATTTAATAACAAGGTTTCCGAAAGCGCATGCGCTTTGAAAGACGGTCCGACGCTGAACTTATTCTTGCTTGACTCGCGTTTTGTCAGTGGTGCGATGGCCCAGCGGGAACGATCCGGGCTTGGCAAGCAGGAGGTTCCCGGTTCAAATCCCACACGTGTTCTTGTTTTTATTTTTTATTAAATGCACCAGACATGACATGAGGTCTATTGTGGGTTAGAAGCGGGAGGCGATAGCTGGAGGCAGGTTAGATATGTGTGTTATTCCCCTGATAAAGGAATTTTTTTTTATTAGATTAAAGGAATTTTTTTTTATTAAATGCATCAGGCATGACATGAGGTCTCTTGCGAGTTAGAAGCCGGAGGCAGGTTAGATATGTGTGTTATTCCCCTGATAAAGGAATTTTTTTTTATTAGATTAAAGGAATTTTTTTTTATTAAATGCATCAGGCATGACATGAGGTCTGTTGCGAGTTAGAAGCAGGAGGCAGGTTAGATATGTGTGTTATTCCCCTGATAAAGGAATTTTTTTTTATTAGATTAAAGGAATTTTTTTTGCATCAGGCATGACATATGAGGTCTATTGCGACTTTCAAAGCGCATGCGCGTTCGGAAACCTTGTTGTTAAATACGCGGTTCCGACCGTTCGGAACTCTTGCAGTATTGTACGAGTTCCGACCGTTCGGAACTCTTGTCACTCCCTGTATTTAATTATGGACTTGTGTTCCTTTTGCTTCATTTCTGCTTGTTTTCGTTGCACTACACTTATTTTAATTCACTTTTAGAACCTTCAGCTCTATTCTTTTCACTTAACATCATTGCTTAACTTATTTCTTAATTCTATGCGACATATTTTATAATTTCTAACAATTTATTTTCTGATTTAGATTTTTCCCTGAACGTTTTCATTTTGGAATTTGGTTTTTAATTTTCAACCTATGGATTTGATTTGCCATACTGTCCATCTATATATGCAACATTGATTACTCCAGTGAACAATAAGAAAATTCAACTCCAAAATGACTTTAATTTTGTATATTAAGTTAGTGAAACATTCTGTAACTTCTACAATGACATTCAAATTAGGTAAACTTTTATATTTTATTCTTTTTCTTGATTAAAATTCATTGTTTTATTTATGTGTGATTTTATATCACTACAGTATATATTTATATGATATGTAAAAAACAATTATAAAACAATAACTTATCTTAACAGAACGTTTCGAACCAAAGTCTAGGTCCTTTTTCAACTGTGATTACAAAAAATGGACTTGTCAAAAAAGGTGTCAAAGTGATCTTTTTTGACAAGTCCATTTTTTGTAATCACAGTTGAAAAAGGACCTAGACTTTGGTTCGAAACGTTCTGTTAAGATAAGTTATTGTTTTATAATTGTTTTTTACATATCATATAAATATATACTGTAGTGATATAAAATCACACATAAATAAAACAATGAATTTTAATCAAGAAAAAGAATAAAATATAAAAGTTTACCTAATTTGAATGTCATTGTAGAAGTTATAGAACGTTTCACTAACTTAATATACAAAATTAAAGTCATTTTGGAGTTGAATTTTCTTATTGTTCACTGGAGTAATCAATGTTGCATATATAGATGGACAGTATGGCAAATCAAATCCATAGGTTGAAAATTAAAAACCAAATTCCAAAATGAAAACGTTCAGGGAAAAATCTAAATCAGAAAATAAATTGTTAGAAATTATAAAATATGTCGCATAGAATTAAGAAATAAGTTAAGCAATGATGTTAAGTGAAAAGAATAGAGCTGAAGGTTCTAAAAGTGAATTAAAATAAGTGTAGTGCAACGAAAACAAGCAGAAATGAAGTAAAAGGAACACAAGTCCATAATTAAATACATAATACAACGATAATGACAGATAAAGAAAAATAATGACAGATTTTAAATGAAACATTAAAAAAATTAATTAAAAGCAACAACATGATAATTATTAAAAAGCAATAGATAATTAAAGTAAATAAAAATAATATAACATTTACTTACCAGCCATAGAAAAGCAACAGTAATAGGGAAGCCAGCCATGAAATGAATAAAAACTTGGTATCCAGGGGAAAGAAATGAATGTTGTTAGGTTGTTATTGAATCTCTCTCTGCAGAAAAATATAATGATGCGTGGTGAAGAAAATTATAGAAGAACCCAAAATTGAAGTAATTATGGTAAAAACCAGAGTTTATTGAAAATCCATCCTAATCCAGTCCAAAAGCTTGAATGTCAAGAGATGAAAAGTCATAAGAAAGTCATATGCAGCCAAGTGTACCTGAAACAGAAAAAAGAAAATTAACATAACCAGTTTAAAAACCTGAAAGAAACCACCAAAAGCGTAAGAAATTAATGTTTCATATTAAAATTGAACATAATAAGAGTCAATATAAAATTAATCAAAGTCAATTACTTACCAAGAACTATAAAAGTTTCTAATGAAAAGGAAACAAATCAATCATCAATTGAAAACCATAAACATTCCGAATTAATCGTAAATTATTCAAAAAGAACTTTCATTGCAAGGAAGCACTATAAACTGTGTGGAATTATTATAATAAGATAGACATAACCTTAAATATTAAGCAGCAGGCAATTTAAAATTCAAAGGCAGGTTTGTAAAGCCATGTTTGACCAAATTATTCACACTTAATCAATTATTATGCTAGAATTCTTAAATAGCCACTCGTATTCTTCATTTTAAGTTAGCAGGGATAATATTAGTTGTATACAAAACTGAACAATCTCTAATGTTTTCGTTTTTGTGAATGCAATTTAATTCAATGTAAGTAAATCAATATTCGAAAAGATAAAACAGAAACCTTTTATTTATTTGTCCATGCTGAAGTATGCAACATAGAATGCAAAATAAAAAAGTAAATTCAATATATGCCATAAGTTAGGCAACACAAATTACAAAAATAAAGTTTAAATAATTGCATATAGATAATCAGATAAATATAATAAAAAATAATTTATGCCAGAAGTTAGGCAACTCAAAATACAAAGTAAATTCAGTTGAGTTAGACAAGGAAAATAAAAATAAAGATAAAAAAACAAGTTTAATATCGTCAAGGAACCCAGAAGAGCCTGAGATAAGAGGAAGTAAGTAAAAAATAGTGTATATAAGAAAGTAAGTGAGATATTCTATAATAATTGTTATGTACATTAAAAACTAAACTAAAATAAACTCAAGTAATTAAAAATTTACAATTCAAATAATAACATAGCAATACCTATATCTATATATTATATAATATACATTTTGTTATATTTTCTAGTGTAAAATACTAGAAAACCACTGATACGAAATTTAGATAACAATATTGTATTTATATTCATTTAGAACTATATACAGTGGTTTTCTGGGGCAAACTGTTGAGGTTTGCCTTTGATACTACACTTTTATCTTGACATATTTTGGCAATTTTCTTATTTCTATTTATTTTTTAGAATTTGGCGTGATTCCCAGAATTAAGTTCAATGAATATTAACTATCCGCCACAAATAAACTACAAACAATAATTACACAAGATATAATAATAGGTTATACTCTTATCTATTTTCAGGATACGAGCCCAATTGCAACAAGAAGACTGGTGGGACAATTAAAATTAAAGGAGTATATAACATCCAGAAGAAACGAGATCTGAATGATATGGTAGCAGCAGTGAAGGTTCAGGAAGGGAATGCTATAATGGCAAGGTACGTAACAAAAGGGAAGGTACCTACGTAACAAAAACAATTATTTGAATTTATTTGTAAGTATAGTGATGCAACAAGTGGTTTATTTCTAATAGGAGAAATACACATGATGTGCTGAAAAAAGAAGATTTTGCTCTAGGATTTATGAATTCAGTAATGGAAGAAAAACTGCGTCAATTCCCCAACATAATTTGCATGGACGGCACAGATGGTACGAATAAGAGAGGAATTTAATGGATCTAACCATAATGCTTATTAAGGATGACAGAAATGCAGGATTCCCAGTCGGTTTCTTACTATCAAATAGATTGGATCAACACGAGTCCAAGAGGTTTTTTTAGGTATGCATATCCTCTTTACGTAGTTATTATTTATGCCTGTAGAAGAATAATTTTCAAACATTTTTAGCTGCTCTCAAGGATAAGATCGAGGATAAGATGCAAACAGATATTCAAGCAGAATACTTTATGAGTGACGATGATGCAAAATATAATTACAACGCATGGGTGAAGATCATGAATAATAAACCAAAAAGGCTCTTGTGTACATGGCATGTTGTAAAGAATTGGAATATTCAAGGGAAGAAACACCCAAAAGTGAGTAAAATATAAATTATCCAACAAAGTTTTTCATTCCTATAATCCCACCTATAATACTTATTTTATTATGTGTGTATTTTGCATTCGTATCTACTGAATTTTTATTTTAGCTCTAGGATTACAAGAAAGTTAATAGTGGACATTGACATATAGTTAATTTAAGTTTATTATAAGTTTAAGTTTTTTAATGTATTTAATTATTAATTATACTTCTTAATAAGATGGTAGAATATGTGGAAAAAATAATTATATAAATATATGGAACTGAATTTTTAACTAGGTTTCATTAAATAGTTTTACAGACGGTTGAAGAGAACCATTCCTATTATTCAGTAAAACAGATTAAAAGAGGCATATAATTATTTAGATTTGTTTGAATTGAGATCGAGGGTTTCTCTGCTCGTACTCTTTCCCCTCGTGAATTCAAGGCTGAGTACGGCACTCTCCAAATTTCTTTAAAAGTTATTGTACTTTTCAATTAAGTGTTTGTTTTTAAATAAAGTAGGGGTATTTACGAAACCTTGTATTATTTGTGTTTAATGCTCATCTCAAATCTCAGGGCCGTCGAGAGCCACAGCGGGCCCCGGGATAGTTATTTTTGGGGCCCTACTACATACACAGTATGAATTTAAATAGCCAAGTAGCAGTAGCATATACCTTGAATTAGCAATTAGCACGCGAGTTTTAACAAGCATAAATCATATAATTTCAATATTTGGTAACAAAAGTTAATTTACATTTTTATACAGTATGTATCAAAAGAATATGACCATTAACTGAATATGAAGATAACCTTTATATGTATAAAGTACAAATAATTAGATTAATCAAGAAAAACTTTGTGGGCCTTACGATCAGCGAAGGTAGATATTACTGAGTCAAAGTTGACATTTGAGCAAGATACGCAGCATTTTTGTAATATGTAATAATATGAATAATTTGTTTCCGTGTCCGGGCCCCCCAATAGACCCCAGTCCAGTCACCCCAGCCGACACCTACTTATCCGTAATGGGTATAAATAAAATAAACACAACATGAGTAGGTAGGTTCGATCACAAGCTTTTCGCGAAGGGCCCAGGTAAGTTTATATCACACGGTTCAGTCTTGTTGGGATACTTACTGCCTATTTCCATCACCATAAAATAGAAAATATAAATTTTTATTGTACAATGAAAATCTATATAAAATTTATTGATATTTGTATATAATTATTTGGTGTCTTATTTTATTCAGAAGCTAACAATGAAACTATTATACCTGTGTATAATACACATCTTAATAATTAAACTAGATTAAACTTATTTCATTTCTACACATAAAAAAAATTGTTTCCAAATATTTACGTATTTTTTTAGATACCTACTTAAAATGCAAAATATTACCTATCTTATATCTACATTAGATTTTAAACCTAAAATATATTTACCTTTTCAATTCCATAATTATATAGGTAGGTAGGTACAGTCGGCGCCACCCAAATGTGAACGCATTTTGGTTGTCATGGAATTTTCTTCTGAATTTTATTGTAGTAAGTCAGACTTTGTTTAGTGGCGTAACACAGAGAGGACAGAAAATAATAAGTATTACTTTTATTATTTTCTGTTACCATAAAAATAATTGGAAGGACGAAGGCCGACACGAATAATATAAAAGAAGTTAGCAAAATAATAATGTTAGTGGAAGAAGCTTAATATTAATTATTCCTTTAATTCATTCATGTTTAACGATTGTGAGAAATAAAATGACACAAACTATAAGCGTATTAACAATAATTAATATATTTCAAGATATAATTCAGAAAAACATTAATAAAATAAAAATATAATAAATAGGATTATAGGAAACAACTACTGGACGGGCAAAGGCCCCTACTCCCATTGAATTATACCTATAAATCCAAATTGGTAGCCAAATTTGTTATTTGTCTTTTCTCCACCAGACACAGACCGGTTTCGAACTCTTTATGTTCTCATCAGAGTGCCACAGGTAGCTGAAAAGACAAATAACAAAGGCAAACCAAACTAGTCTATGGCAGACCCAGCACAAGTAAGTAATGAGAGATAAGTGCATCCCTCTGGTGGTCAGTTGCTACTACCAGTCGAGACATCGAAGATGTCTCTGTGACCGATAGCGGCTTGCCAAGCAAGCACCAAGAACGGCGACCTCTAGCCCTGATGGACTAAAACGTACATAATAAATAGGATTATAGGAAACAACTACAACTGTATTTGTTTCCTATAATCCTATTTATTATGTACGTTTTAGTCCATCAGGGCTAGAGGTCGCCGCTCTTGGTGCTTGCTTGGCAAGCCGCTATCGGTCACAGAAAATAAAAATGGTAAAAAGTAATCTCTATATTTAAAAATCAGCAATTCATCAGGCCACTTAAGAAGTCTTTGTGCTATTCTGAAAGACCCTGGGAATAATGTTTCATCTTGAGTTTTGACAGCGGTTTCGAAAGGATTCTGATGGATAAATTCGACCAGAGCATTGTCTTTATTCTCATTGGAGACCTTCCCTATACCTTGCCCTATCTTTGCAGTCTTTGTTCTTCTTGCCAGCGCTTTTTTTTATATAAGTATACAACTTTTACCAACATTTAAATCAGCAGCCACTTCACTCAATGACTTATTTTCTTCCAATTTAGCTATAGCCCTCGCTTTTTGCGCTTCAGTTAAATGTCTTGGCATAGTTATATTTACTTTTACTTTTGACAAATTATGACAAATATATTCGACAACTATTTTCAAATTTTGCGGCGACTATGATTTAAAGTGTAAATTACACTATACAATTTTGCCGTTCACATTTGGGTGGCGCCGACTGTACATTAAATTTTAAATGAAAAAATAAATACATTTATTATGTACTAACAATTAATAGTAATTTCCAACGACAAAAGAATTCTTATGTCGTTGGTAATTTCCATCAATTTAATTTTAACAGAAACATGAAACCCGCCGAAATTTGAATTAGGACACGCCCACCGGTCTGTGGTTGGCCCACCGAAAACGCCGTGTTGTGCTTTTTAGTGTCGTCTCATGTTCAGGTTGTTCAGATTCTCTTTTAGTTATAATAGTATATTGTTTTATTAGGAGTAAAAATGATACTTTTGTGACGAGTCTGTAGGTTTGCCGGAAGAACGAAGTGAGTCTGGCAATTACAGACGAGTCACAAAAGTGGCTTTTACTCCGAATAAAACATGCTATTTTTTCTTCAAACGTCGATTAGCTATAAAAAAATAAATATAAAAAATCTCGAATTTCACCACCAAAAACGCATTGTGTTGATACTGTAACTGTTAATATCGGCATAATATCGCATGGCCGGCGTATTGTAATGGCTTCCGCTCTTTTCCAGATACTTACGTAATCTTTTATACGGAAATCTCGGGCGCCAGCCCTTTAACTTTTGAGTGCAAAGGACAGCACTTTTTGGCTTTCCTATTTGGGAAAACAATCCGGGGTAGCTAACAGATGGAGATACAGATAGCCAGAGGTCGCAAGTTGGGGGTCTGTCTAAAGGACTTCAACCCCTACTCAAACGGATTAATCAGAAATTAAAATGACAGAAATAATAACTCGTGAATTTTGCCTTTTTAAAATAACGGATTTATTCAAGGATAATAATGAACAAATTAATTTACTCTAAACCTCCACGACTGTACAAACAGTCGAGTGTGTATAAAATTATTTCAAAAATGATAAAAATAAGTCGTGCTGGCAATCAAGAATGTTTACGTGATTTTACGTCTGAATTTTCGGATACGTGAGATTAATGAATTCTGATGTACGACAAGCAAACGGACCTTTCCACTCGGATGTATTATGCACGGCGGGCAATCGATTAGCTATAGATATTCTAGGCTATACGGAATTTTTACATACACGGCAAACTACTGCCACAAACGTAGAGCGATTTGCTAATGCTTATATTATTATTATATTATTACATAAGTTTCGCGAGCCAGTTCTATGCAGATCACCCGTTTGGAAGGCCCTAGCGAACAATTCCTCTCAGTTGATGCATATAATGGCTATTAGATTTATCGTAGGTTTTCCGGTAACCTATTATGCAGTGGAACTTTTGAGGTGACCCTAGCGAATAGACCTCAGCGGCTGCTGCATATATTAACAAACAAAAGACCAACGGAGGTATTACTAATTAGCTCTGGTTTGATTGAGTAGTATAATACAACAATACGTGCGGACACAAGAACCTTTGAATATCTATACTTAACTGAAAGCAGTACCTGCAAAATACAGTGCACGACGATGTATTCTTACCAAAATAATTTTCGGAATCACGTTCTGATAGGATTTGCTATTTAATTCGGAGCGGCGGCGCGAAACTGTAGACGGCTGGTTCGATCTGGCACTTCTGAAGGTGGATCGGATCTGATCTGATGCGGACTATTTCGGAATGAATCTACTGCTGGAATGAGAGCGAAGTGACTGTGCTTCCCCTTTTTGTAAACTTTTATGACGTATCTGTCGTGTTAAAAGAGAGGTGGTCACCGACTTTACACGATGGGATCGTGTGCTCAACACGACGTTCGTTGCAAAGTGCAAGCGGATTATGCAATTAGAAGTATTCGTTCAAAGCGTCGATAACCGGAAATGCATTACTTGCAATTTCTATACTATGTTGCAAAAAGAAACGGATTAAAACGGGCAAGGATTAACATTTTTAGTAACGAATGATTTTTATTTCCGACTCGGCCATTATTTATAATATTTCTCGGATTTTACTTATACGAGGTATTGTCGAAAATTAATCAATTAATTACTTGATTGCTTGTTTACCAGCGGACTTTTTAACAACTCATTAATAACTTAATTAAAACAGGACTTACTTACTAAAACAGCGGCAGGGTGTACCCAAGTGACGGTAATATTTAAAGCAAAATTGAACATTCCTTGATCGGAAAAAATCACTTCGTTACACCCCCCTCTTACTTCGGTAAAAAAAAAATAATAATTCATTATACATTTTTTTTTTCTTCTCCCTGGGAGGCTCCAGGTAAACAAAGGCAAAATTAATTGAAAACGGAAAGCTCCCTAATCTAGTATTTACAGAACAAAATTCTAAATTAGCAAAAAAACAAAATTAACTTTAAACAGCCTCCCGGGACCGGTGTCATTACCTCTGGGGGTCTTCATTCGGTGCGTCTTACCAGTTGGCCTTAACGTGTTCCAGGGTGGTCAGTATTCCCTGGGGGGTCCTTCAACTGGGCCGACCATGGTCAGGGGCTGGTCCTTCTGAAAATACAAAAAGCAGTTAGCTATGGTGAAGCTAATTGACGGCGGTAAATGTAGAACGTCGGCGGAATTTTTGGACGTCGAGCTCAGGCCTTGTAGTGGCAGTGGCAGTCACACACGGGACAAGCTCGCTTATTTCGCAAATACAGCGGGTCGGTTTGGATCCCTTGTGTCCGGGTCTTGCGGGGAAGGTTCGGTCGACGGGTTGCCCTCGGAGTGGGGTTAGGAGGTATAACCGCGGTACTACACCGGCAATCGCGGGATAGCATGCCCACGAGCCCACATCTGGAGCAGAATAGAATAACGGTCTCTGCTGTGGTCCGGATAACCACATCTCCAACAGAGATCCTGCTCGACAGGTAGGTAGGTCTGCGGCGGATACGGCTCACGTCTCCATAACCCAGACTGGGGCGTCTTCGATGGGCTCTCGTGGCGAGTCATCCGCAGGGGTTCGGAGTCGGTGGCAGGTGGTGTCGGCGTCGGGCTACGGACCAAAGGGGGCGGTGTATGGCTTCTTACTTCCAGTAGTTCCGGACGGCTCGGACGGGCTACTTCCTCCTCCTTCCTGTTGTCCTCGAGGGATTCAGTACAGGCCTCCATCAGCTCCCACTCGAAGTCTGAGGCTGGGTCGCCGAGGAGTTCCAGTATGGGACTGTCCATGTGGAAGAAGTACTGTAACATAAAGTCAAATTACACATTAATGGGCAGCGGGGCCGCGTGCGAGGCTGGTTTTAAATCCTTTATGTGGATATGTCGCACTTGCTTGCCGGTATCACTTTTCAAATCGTAAACGACGGGTGAAATGACTCGGGTGACAGTGTACGGTCCGGAAAATTTCGGAGCTAGTTTAGCGGCAAATCCGCGAACGGCGGAGGACAACGGGTTTTCTCGCTTCATAACGCGGTCGCCACGGTGGCAGCGCCATTCCCGCCTACGCAAGTTGTAATAGTAACTTTGTGTAGAAAACGCGCGGGCTAAGTTTATTCGAACCAGCTGAAAAACTTCACGCAGTTTTTCTAACCGGTTACTCAGGTCAGCGGGTTTGAGAGAGTCGGTGGTTATTTCTTCCCCTTGCTGTCGGGTTTCTGTGCGATACAGCGACTTGGGTAAGTCCAATTCTCTCCCAAAATTGAGGAACGCAGGCGAAAATCCGGTTGACTCGTGTTTTGAGCTGTTTATCGCCAATTGGAAATCGGTGATGTTTTGATCCCATTTACGATGGTCTTGTTCGCAATATTGGGCGATCATGGTTTTGATTGTCCGATTGGTTCGTTCCACGGGATTGGCTTGCGGCGTATACGGAGGCGTGAAACGGTGCTGTATTCCCAATTCTTCCAGGGTGCGACGGAACAGTCGGCTATCATACTGAGAGCCGTTATCACTTATAACGGTGCGGGGGCAACCAAAACGGGTGATAACTTCGTCATACAGTGCTTGACTTACAGTACGGGCTGTAGCACTTCGGAGCGGCTTGCACTGGACCCATTTAGTAAAGCGATCTTGAAAAACCACAAGGTAATTATTCCCTTTACTGGATCGTGGCAGGGGACCGACCAAATCTGTACTGACGGTTTCCCACGGGTTTCGGTTTGCGGAAGGTTGCATTTTCCCTGCAACCTGTTGTTGTGACGGTTTGTACCTTTGACACTGTAGACATCCTCTGACATATTTGGCGATATCGCGAAACATACCAGGCCAATAGTACCGGTGAGCCATGCGTGCCACAGTTTTGGCTATTCCCATATGTCCAGCGGACGGAGCATCATGGTTTTCGGCCAATACAGTAGGACGGAGAGACGTGGGTACGCATAGCTTCCAGGGGTCAGACAGCTCCGGCTCAGTCAGATCATGTGCATCCCAGAAGTGGCGAAACAGACGGTTGTCTCGGATGCAATAATCTGGAAAGGCTTCGGGATTTTTTTCCACTTCGGCCTTTTTCCGGTTGTACCAGGAGCAGTCAGCTGTTTCAGTTAGAGATCCCAA
This sequence comes from Rhagium mordax, assembly GCA_963680705.1. NCBI lineage: Eukaryota > Metazoa > Arthropoda > Insecta > Coleoptera > Cerambycidae > Rhagium > Rhagium mordax. The sequence continues at coordinate 51,208,090 of OY796656.1, read as the reverse complement.
TTCCTCGGAATCTGGGGCGGACGACGGTCCCGGTAAGGGTTGTCTTGATAAGGCATCTGCTACTCGGTTCAAGGTGCCTTTTCGGTACTTAATCTCAAAATCGTATTGTTGCAAAAAGATACTCCATCGAGCGAGGCGTCCTGCCGGACTCTTGATCGAGTGCAACCAACGGAGAGATTGGTGATCGGTTAGCACGGTAAAACGGTAGCCTTCCAGGTAGGGTCTCATCTTTTCTACTCCCCAGACAATCGCTAAACATTCTCGTTCTGTGACAGAATAGTTTTTCTCGGCGGGTGAGAGAGTACGACTAGCGTATGCTATCACCCGGTCATGACCCTCTATTTCCTGGGTTAACGCTACCCCAAGGCCTTGGTCGGACGCGTCTGTTTGCAGAGTGAATGGTTGAGAGAAATCCGGACACGTCAAGACGGGGGCCTCGGTCAGAAAGCCCTTTAAACGGTTGAAGGCCTCCTCTTGCTCGGCAGTCCATTTAAATCGATGATTCTTCTTTAGCAGTCGCGTCAGGGGGGTTACGATTTGAGAAAATGCAGGCACAAATCGACGGTACCAGGACGCAACGCCTAAAAATCGGCGTACGTCGCGGACGTTACGTGGCGTCGGAATTTGACGAATAGACTCCACCTTGTCGGGATCGGTATTTATTCCTTCGGACGTAACGACATGTCCCAGATACTTCAGTGACTTCCTACAGAATTCACACTTTGCAGGGTTCAGTTGTAAGTTCGCGGCTCGGAGACGGCGAAAAACTTCTCTCAGGTTGGTCAGGTGTTCCTCGAACGTTTCTCCTAGGACGATTATATCATCCAGATAGGCGAACGCGTGGGGTTCCAAGTCGGGTCCAATAAGGCTGTCGAGTAGTCTTTGGAAAGTGGCGGGGGCGGAGTGCAGTCCAAAAGGCATTACTCTAAACTGGAACAGTCCACGGCCCGGAACGGTGAACGCGGTGATGGGTTTACTGGAACGAGAGAGAGGTATCTGCCAGTATCCCTGTTTCAGGTCGATACTAGAGATATATCGGGCTCTGCGTAACTTGTCGAGAATATGGTTGATGTATGGTAGCGGGTATGCATCTTTTTCGGTAACTTCGTTTATTTTTCGAAAGTCTATACAGAACCGGGGTTTTCCATCTTTCTTTTTGACTATGACTACCGGTGAACTCCACGGACTGTGAGACGGTTCGATGATCCCATTTTTTAGCATCTCATCAACTTCTTGATTAATGATCTCCTGCATTTTCGGGTTTTGTGGACGGTACCTCTGCTTGATTGGTTCGGAATGCGACAGACGGATGTGGTGTTGTACCTGGTCGGTAGTACCACGGATTTCTTGAAAACTTGGTAACTCGTTATCAAGAAAGTTCTGCAGGCGATGCTCCTCACTTGTAGTGAGAGTCAAGGAAACTGTGCCTAACGGGCTAGCGGGCGTGACTCGTGGTCGAGAGACCACATGACCATTCAGTGAAACGGAAGCGGTTCTTGGAGTGATGAGAAAGTCGTGCTTGCTCATTACGTCCATTCCCAGGACAATGTCGGACGAGAGATTTTCCAGATACAATAGATCTTCAGCGAATTGTGTTCGGCCGATGGTAAATTTTAGCGAATATGCTTGGGTGACGGTAGCCAAGTTGCCATTAGCCAATCGGGCAGAGGGTGCGGTAACAGTTTGCGGTTTAATCCCCAATCGCGTACAAAATTCATGTATTTGGTTACCGACGTACGAACGGACGGCGCCGGTATCCACAAGGGCAGAGAAGGTCTTATTACGAATGCGTACGGGGATATGTGGGCGGTTGTCATGTTCAGGTGCCAGTTCCTGGTGCGAGGCGGTAATATTTCGGAACCAAACTGGCCTCGGTACGGTGCGGTTCCGGTTTAGTTTTCCGCTGTATTACATTGGCAGTCGCGGGTCATTGTGCCCTGACGGCCGCAGCGTGAACAAAATAGGCGGGGTGGCGAGCGACATTCACTGCGGAAGTGACCGGTCTTGCCACAACGCCAACAGATTGTACTTCGGTCAGTAAGGATGTCTGCGGATGCGGGACTGTTATTTCCGTTACGTTTCTGGTTTGGACGGGTTCGAGTTTCCTGGGTTTCACGCGTCCTCTCGGAGGGCGTCGCGGTCCGTGCCTGGTCGCTGCTTGACCGCGGAGGTGGTGACGACGGTTGGTTGGAAGTACGATCTCCCGGGCCTAAGCGTTGAGACGTCCCGGAAGTATCGTCGGACTGACGTGTACTGGTGGAGCGGCGAGCGAGAGGTGGTTTGCTATACACCCGGTCAACCTCCTGCTTCAGCGTTTCATATTCACGACATTTCGCGATTAATATTGCTACGTCTGTAAAGTCTTGTCGACGAATGTACTGGCGAAAATCGGGTAACAAATTTCGGTAGAGCCATCGTAACTCTTGTTCCCCGGAAAGTCCTCTATGACGGCGGATGAGAGTCTGCAAGTCGGTGATGTACGTCATCACTGACTCCTCTGGGCGTTGCAGTCGACGGCTAATTTCTGCTTCTATATCTTCCTGATAGTGAACCGGTACGTAAAAAATACGAAAATCTGCTAGGAATTGTTCCCAGGAGGTCCAGCGGGCTTTATTATTGCGGTACCAGAGCAAGGCGGAGCCTTGCAGTAGCTCAGGTAGGACCGGAAGTAGCTGCGCGGGACGGAGGGTGGTATACCCACAAACTTCTTCCAAGCGCTCCAGGAACGCGGCTGGATCGCCAGTGCCATTGAAATGGATGTTCCATTTGCGTATCTGTACGGGGTCTAATGGCGTCTGTCCTGGTGCAATATTGTGGGGCGGTTGAGGTATTACCAGCGGTGGTAACGGTGGCGGTATCGGCGGCGGAAAAACAGGTGGCGCGGTATTTGGTCTAGGCGAAGAGCACCCCTCTTTGATAAACTTGACCAAACGGCGCTTCTTCTCGTCCACAGTACCGGTTACGGGTAGACCAAACTTCCCTAACTGATCGTCTATTTGTTCCTTCTTTAATTTATAGATCCAGCCTAGCCGAATATCTCCCAGATCAAGGTTCGCGGCCTCGTCGACGGGTAATACGGGTGTGTCGGTTTTATCTCCTTCGGTAGGCATTGTGTTACCTCCCAAAGATGTCAGTAAAACGAGTTCAGGCCGAAACGGACGATACGAGTCGGAAAATCCTAAGTCTGGAAGGGCTGGTTATATCGCGTCGAAACTATCGGCAATCGCTTTAGCGTCCTCGGTTTACTATTAAATGAGGGGTCACACCCTCGGAAAATTCTGACTCCGGAGTCACGAAATACTCCGGTGAAACTCCGGTGAAATAGTAAGAGGCGTCACGGCTGCTGTATAGCGGTCACGGATACGGAAATCTGCAGGTTGTGATGATATTCAACCTCAGGCGTCGCGACGGTAGGCGTCTTTCAGCAACGGTGCTTCAGATCGGGTTGCAAGTATCACCAATCGGTTCCTAGGGTGCGATTACCCTAAAAAGGATACCCCACAAGGCTAGCTTGTACCTGGGTATTTCTGGATGCCCTTGGATACAACTGACGGTAATTCGATTCGGAACGTGTAATCGTAGTTCCTCGTCACGTAAATTAATAACGTATAACTCAGTCTGGCTTCAATAACGTTGTGTCGCGTCAAAGTTATATGTAACTTCTTCAATAGGGTTCGAATCGGTATGTAAGTAGTCGCAATCGGTTCTTCAGGTTCGATTTAATCAGAATCGACACGTCGCAGGCTTATTTACCGCGGCTAGTAAAAATTTGGTTGCGTTCGTTGCGTGCCGAATTCACAAACAAACCTAACAGATCGCTGCACTACCCAGCGGATGGGCAGTTGGATGCTAACAGAAAACGGTAAATCTGCGTTGCAGATTTTTTGGAAATTGCCTACTTACTTGCTATAAAGCAACAATGGTGAAAACACACCCTGGTCACGTCAAAATAATTTGTTGTCAGCTAGAGTACCTAACAACACGTTATCTGAGAATAATTTTCCGGTTTTGAGTTGCTTAACAACTCGGCATAGGGCAACAGCGGTATCTGCCCCCTATGACAGCGTCAAAAATAACAAAATAATGCTAAAATTATTTAAATCCCTAATAGACTGTTACAGTAAGGTATGCTGTATCCGTAAAGTAGGCACACCCTGTATAATATCGGTTCAATTATGTTGACGTTGCCTTTCCACTCAACATGGCAGAGAGTAGCGGGAGTTAACCCCAAGGGCAAAGTCAAAATAATTTGAAAAATCCTCTAACGATTCGGTATACAGCGGCTATAGCAGCTTGAGTATTTCGCGGAAGTAAGTACTTATGCAAGCAGCTGTTTGTAAAATTAAAATAAACCACCTTCGGTTGTAATTGCAATCGGGACGTATTAACAAGTTAAGTTGCAATCACTTGGCTAGGTTACAGACAGACAGACAGACAGACAGACGGATGTAAAACCTAGAAGTAATTTATTTCAAGTTTATTTCGATGTTTAAATCCTCCGAGTTAAATAGGAAATGTTTTTATTATCTAGCAGACGGACAGACGATATTTAATTTAAATCACCTGATAACGGAATATTATTTCTTTACTAGAAATAAAACTGTTTGGTTTTATAAATTTTAAATTGATAAAACCCTCGTGTACGGCGAACAACAAGTTTTTATTTCTTATCAATAAAAAAAACTGTAATTTATAAAAAATTCTAGCGTTTTCGACGGACTGAAAAAACAGGCTTCACGTATTTTATTTTATTATAAATCGGCGTCTAATTGTAAATTTCTGGTATTTCGGTATTTATTTACTTCTACGCGTATTTCACACGAGACTTGTAATTTTTCGGCGGCTCCGTTTTCTGGACAACTTTACACTTTCGGATTTCTGATTAACGTAATAAAGTTCCTGCTCTAGGGCGCCATTTTGTAATGGCTTCCTCTCTTTTCCAGATACTTACGTAATCTTTTATACGGAAATCTCGGGCGCCAGCCCTTTAACTTTTGAGTGCAAAGGACAGCACTTTTTGGCTTTCCTATTTGGGAAAACAATCCGGGGTAGCTAACAGATGGAGATACAGATAGCCAGAGGTCGCAAGTTGGGGGTCTGTCTAAAGGACTTCAACCCCTACTCAAACGGATTAATCAGAAATTAAAATGACAGAAATAATAACTCGTGAATTTTGCCTTTTTAAAATAACGGATTTATTCAAGGATAATAATGAACAAATTAATTTACTCTAAACCTCCACGACTGTACAAACAGTCGAGTGTGTATAAAATTATTTCAAAAATGATAAAAATAAGTCGTGCTGGCAATCAAGAATGTTTACGTGATTTTACGTCTGAATTTTCGGATACGTGAGATTAATGAATTCTGATGTACGACAAGCAAACGGACCTTTCCACTCGGATGTATTATGCACGGCGGGCAATCGATTAGCTATAGATATTCTAGGCTATACGGAATTTTTACATACACGGCAAACTACTGCCACAAACGTAGAGCGATTTGCTAATGCTTATATTATTATTATATTATTACATAAGTTTCGCGAGCCAGTTCTATGCAGATCACCCGTTTGGAAGGCCCTAGCGAACAATTCCTCTCAGTTGATGCATATAATGGCTATTAGATTTATCGTAGGTTTTCCGGTAACCTATTATGCAGTGGAACTTTTGAGGTGACCCTAGCGAATAGACCTCAGCGGCTGCTGCATATATTAACAAACAAAAGACCAACGGAGGTATTACTAATTAGCTCTGGTTTGATTGAGTAGTATAATACAACAATACGTGCGGACACAAGAACCTTTGAATATCTATACTTAACTGAAAGCAGTACCTGCAAAATACAGTGCACGACGATGTATTCTTACCAAAATAATTTTCGGAATCACGTTCTGATAGGATTTGCTATTTAATTCGGAGCGGCGGCGCGAAACTGTAGACGGCTGGTTCGATCTGGCACTTCTGAAGGTGGATCGGATCTGATCTGATGCGGACTATTTAGGAATGAATCTACTGCTGGAATGAGAGCGAAGTGACTGTGCTTCCCCTTTTTGTAAACTTTTATGACGTATCTGTCGTGTTAAAAGAGAGGTGGTCACCGACTTTACACGATGGGATCGTGTGCTCAACACGACGTTCGTTGCAAAGTGCAAGCGGATTATGCAATTAGAAGTATTCGTTCAAAGCGTCGATCGGAAATGCATTACTTGCAATTTCTATACTATGTTGCAAAAAGAAACGGATTAAAACGGGCAAGGATTAACATTTTTAGTAACGAATGATTTTTATTTCCGACTCGGCCATTATTTATAATATTTCTCGGATTTTACTTATACGAGGTATTGTCGAAAATTAATCAATTAATTACTTGATTGCTTGTTTACCAGCGGACTTTTTAACAACTCATTAATAACTTAATTAAAACAGGACTTACTTACTAAAACAGCGGCAGGGTGTACCCAAGTGACGGTAATATTTAAAGCAAAATTGAACATTCCTTGATCGGAAAAAATCACTTCGTTACAGTATTAAACAAAACACGCGTTGCTATGGATACCTCTTATGTATACGTTGCTCGATTTGACAAGTGTAAGTTTAAATTGTATTGCGAGTGTCTTCACGATTTGTAAGTATTTTAATAAATATTCTTTTGATATTATTCTTTTAAACCACACTTTATTCTAGATTAGAATGACAGACTCAGTTTTTGATTGTACACCCCGAGGTTGCGGAAATTGCCGCAGATGCCATGAATAATTTATTACATAGGTAGGTATACTAAATAATTATTGTTCTTTTAATATAATGTTTAAATAGTTAAATTATGTTTTTTTTTTAATTAATAATTAAAGCATATAAGTTTTGTATTAAGATGTTGTTATTTATAAAGGAATCAGTCGTGTCGCTGTGAGCGGAAGAAAAAGTAATTTTGCCTCCGCTGCTAATGGCAACGCACAGTCGTCTAAAATGTGAAACTTTAATGTCATGAAATGAGTTATGAAATGTCATGTTTTCTAACGTTTGAAGAAAAAATAAATTCTGATATTATATTTTTGAATAATGGACTTCATAAGGAAATAAATATGATTGCAATCATTATTTAACACATGGGATTCGTTTCTATCCATAAAGTATAATAGAACTTTATTTGTCAAAGCTTGAAGAATATTGTGTTTTCGTAAAGACCCTTGGATGTTCAATGCGCAAATACAGTTCTGACTGTTTACATAACAATGACATCGTCAGACGGATATATCAATCCTCCACGAGATTTGTGTGCAATTAGCGAGTGTAAAAAGTTTTCCTTTTTACCAGTTAATGATGATACACATTCCTCACACTTTATTACTTGAAATAAATGCCTGACTACAAATCCAGCTATATACAGTATATTCACTTTTGAACCAAAGCAGTTTGTGAGTGAATAGGAGATAGCAGTAAAGCGAGAGCACTACACATGCGTGACTGCATGTCGATCTCAGAATGTTAGCGCTCTCGCTTTATTCTCTCCTATTCACTCACAAAGTGCTTTGGTTGAAAAGTGAATTTACTGTATACAACAATTTCTAATGAAAATTCAGTTAAAACTGTTGAATTCATTATATACTCATGGTCAGTAAAAATATTCTCCAATTGATACTCAGCGTCTTCAATAAAAGTTATTTTATGAAGAAGAGAATTATTAATTTCTTCTTCAGGTCTATTCGTTTGGTTGGTACTAGTACATACTAAAATCGGTATTTGTTCTAATGGAACACAGTTTCCTACGCCAGCATCTCTCAATTCAGCCCTTATTAATAATAATAATATCATTTATTTATGAAAGGAAATTGTACAATTTTCTTTACACAAAAAGGTCAAGGAGTCAATTTTGAATTGGTTTTCATCCTGACCAAAACTCAAAAGTGCTTATGTAGGTACTGATAGTATTTTAACAAACAAGGCATACGCCGTATAATCATAATTACTAGAGATGGGAAAATTCCCATTTGTTGAAAATTCCCGGAAAGTTTCCATTGAAAATTTCCGAAACTTTCCGGAAACTTTCCTTTTTTATTTTTCTTATTCTCATTGTATTTTACACAAAAAGGTCAAGGAGTCAATTTTGAATTGGTTTTCATCCTGACCAAAACTCAAAAGTGCTTATGTAGGTACTGATAGTATTTTAACAAACAAGGCATACGCCGTATAATCATAATTAATTAGATATATACAAAATTAGCTTATCTACTAGGTGTATGATTTTTTAAAATACGTGGCTAAAAAATTCTGTACATTATACAACTGCATTTACATAAGTTTATGTAATAAATACTCTATATATTCTATTCACATCCTTAGGAGAATACCTTTTAAAAGCTTATCACAAATGATTCACTTTTTATTAACTGTGTAATCTTTCTTTTAAAACTGATAACACTATTATTTTTTAGGTCTTTTGGAATTTGATTATATATTTTGGTGGCTTGGTAGGCGAAACTTCTTCTTTTGCAGTAATCCGTTTGATGTATGGGTATACTTAAAGTAGTATCTCGGTTTCTCGTATCTACTGCATGAGCTTCTGATCTTTTTTCTATTTTTTCACTGAGGTACCTAGGTTTGTTGAGCTGAATTACACTAAATGCTATGCAGCACAGATGGATCCATCTTCTCGTTTTCATGTTCAAACAGTTTAATTGTGAGAGATGAGGACTTATGTGTTCTCTATATGGTAAGTTTAAGGCATAGCGAATGCATGAGTTTTGAACTTTTTTTAGCCTCTTTGGAGATATATCCTCTAACATGATAAAGACCTTTTAATGCAATGTATGCAGATTGACATAAGTAGGCAACATGTTTATCATAGCACAGTTGATCATCCATTAAGCGACCTAAATTCTTGGATTCTTGACTGATATTGATAACATTATTGTTCATTTTAATGCTATTGTATTATGCTATTATATTATATTTTAATGCGATTTGATAACATTTCTTTATGTGTTTATTTCCAAAAATCATGGCAACAGTTTTTTGAGTGTTTATTTTAAGTCCATTTTTTGTTGCCCAGACAAATATATTATGTAATTCCTGGTTTATGATATTTGTTGATTCTTTTAAGTCTTTTGGATGGAAGCTGTATAACATTTGGATATCATCTGCATAAAATGTAGTGTACATTTGTTAACAACCTTGACAATGTCAGAAATAAATAAGTTGAATAGCAGTGGGCCCAATATAGAGCCTTGGGGAACTCCAGATATGATGATAGCTTCGTCCGATAGCTGTGTTCCATTTTCGTCTTTTACTTCAACTCTTTGTTTTCTATTAATTAGATAATGGTTAAACACTCCTATGCTATGCCTTTGATACCATTATAATGTAGTTTGGACAATAGTAATTCACTGTTTATACTATCAAAAGCTTTTGACGTGTCCAACAGTATCAACACGGTGATCATACCTTTATCAGTACTAGTGATGATGTCGTCATTAATTTTTAATAAGGCTGTAGTGGTTCTATAGTTTTTCCTAAACCCTGATTGACTCTGTAGTAGTATCTTATTTTGTTCTGCATATTCAGTTAGCTGCTGATGTACAACTTTCTCTAACATTTTAGAACCAGGTGGTAGGATACTAATGGGGCGGAGATTGTCTAATTCTTGCAGATTATCTTTTTTTTGTAATGGTATTACTTTAGCTGTCTTCCATGAGAGTGGAAGTCGGCCTATCTCCAGAGAGTAGTTTATTATGTGACAAAATTCATTTCGACAAAAAGGTAGGCATAGTTTTAGCATCTGGCTGGTTACACCATCCAAACCCAGGGCATTGGATTTTATTCGATATAAAATATTCTCAACGTCTTCTGTGCTGACTGATTGTAGTTTGAAATCTTCTCTGTTATCAATGCTATCATTGAAGAAAACTGTCTTTAAATTATTGTCACAGGTTATATCAGATGCAATATTTATAGTGTTCATTTATCTTGTTGGGGCTGGAATAGTCTATGGGTACCATTTCTTTCTTTTTCTTGCTTATCATACCCCACTCCCTCATATTTTTCCAAAATTGTTTTGAGTCTTTAATACATAATTTTAATTTCTGTTCATAGTAGTGTTTTTTTTAAACTTTAATAGCCGCATTTATGTAGTTTTTCATCTCGCAATATTGTTGTCTGTCACTTACTTTTTTAGTTTGCTTATATCTTTTATATGCATCCTCACGAGTTTTTATCATGCATTTAATATTGTAGGTCATCCAAGGGGCTTTTGATTTTTTTGGGTTACTTGCTTTGTAAGGTACATAGAAATCTATTAGTGACAGTAAATAATCATTGAAGTAATTAACCTTGTCATCTATCGACTCGAGATGATATATATGTCCCCAATTCATTTTTTCTGCATCCTTCTGGAACTCGTCCATGTTAATGTTTTTAAAATTTCTACAACATCGATTATTCTCTTCTTGGTCAATATCGAACTGGAGTTCTGCATATACTGCCTTATGATCAGCCAAGTCAGCAGCATCTATTGTATAAGTGTCTATGCAAATCCAGTCTTTGTTTATGCATATGATATCCAGGAGTGTTTCTGTTGTGGTTGTTATACGTGTTGGATCTTTGACTAATTGTTTCATGTTGTATGTCTCTAGTAGTGTGTGGAAATTATCAGTATGTTTGTTTTTAAGAAGTAGATCTTCATTTAAGTCCCCCATGCATAAAATGTGGTCATATCTATAACATATATCTGCAAAACTTTCTTCCAACTGTGTATAAGAGTTCTGTCTATGAGGTCTATATATAACTCCTACAGCTAATTTTTTTGCCTTATAGGTACACTCAATCCACATCTGTTCGAATCCATTATTGTTATTTGTCACTTGATTAATAGACTTGCATTTTAACTGAACTTTTGCATATAACGCTACTCCACCACCTATATTTTGTGTCCTATCTAGCCTCGTAAATGTATATCCTGGCACATGATATAAGTTGCTGTTATATTCTGGTGTAAGCCATGTTTCACTGATCCCAAGCAAATCAAAATTATACAGGGTGAGTTCACTTTAAATACAATAAATTTAAGGATCGATAGAACACATGAAAATAATTGGGATCCCGTTAAAAAAAATCTCTAAAATGTCCCGTTAATAAGATACAGGGTGTTGAAATTTCAATTTTTTTAAAGTTTTTCTTATTTAACTCCTGAACGGAAAATAATATCAACTTCAAATTTACCACGAAAGTTTAGTATATCAAGAGCCATATTTCAAGTATGAAATCATCGGGCTACATATACTGGGTGATTGAGTTTTCAGTACCATTGAACCTTCTTTCCGCCCTATCTTTTTGTCAGTACGTCACTGATTATTATTGATAGGTGTATTAAAACCGCTGCCGTCTTATGAAACTTTTTTTACTCTTGCAAAATTTCGATATTTTGCTTCCCATTTTCACACCAACCCAGGTTGTCTGAAGTTTTAGGCCAAAATGATATTAAATATTATAATAAAGAAAGTATGAATACAAATAATAAAATCATCCAGATTATTTCAATTGAGTCATTATTAAAAAATATTTTTACAACCTACATTCTTACATTTTGCACCTTCAGGAAAGCAACAAAAAAATTAAAAATAATAATACAACGAAACTGTCTTTAATGTCTAATCAGCAGTAAACAACATTAAATACAAAAAAAATTAGGCGACTAGATACTATATAAATAAATAAAGAAAAGGTTCATTATTTTACTAAAGAAGTTGTTCAAAATGAAGCCCCCCAACATCAATACTTTTTTGGCACTTTTTCAACATAGTATTTATTGAAGCATGAATCATATGATTCTGCTTAAGAATATTACAGTATTCCTCTATCCTGTGCCTTAATTCATCCCGCGTTGTGACTGGTGTACTGTAAATTCCTTATTTTAGAAAACCCCAAACGAAATAATCAAGAGGGTTCAGGTCAGGTGATCGAGGTGGCCATTCTATTGGCCCTGCACCAGGCATTCTTTCATCATTATATCTTGGTGGTAGTCTACCGATCCAACGATGGGTATAATTTTCGTCCAGCCATTGACGAACTTGCCGGCCATAATGAGCAGGTGCCATTCATCTGAATCCATAAAGGCCCTCTTAAATTTAGTGGTAAATCGTCTATTGCAATATCCATTAGTTGGTGGAGATCATTTTCAAGAAATTGGTGAAACAACACAGAATTTAGCCTATGGGGTAGAAAATAAGGTCCACAAATGGTATTGTGGAGAACACCCAACCAAACATTAAAACTAAATTCATGTTGAAACGATGAGGGGCGTATTTCATAGGGATTCTCGTGTGCCCATATGTGCAAATTATGAAAATTAACAATTCCGGTACGTGTAAAATTTGACTCGTCGGTCCACAGAACTCTATGAAGAAAATGAGGGTCGTGCCGATGTTTTTCTAAAATCCAGTTGCAAAAATGTGTTCTCTTTTCGGCATCACCAGGTAATAAATTTTGAACTGGCCAGAAGTGAAAGGCTTTACGGTTATCCCGCTTAAGTGCTATAATTATTTTTGTCTGTGATACCTAAAGTTGTAAAGCAGCTCTCCTGGTACTCAAGCGTCTGTTTACATCAAATAATTGAAGAATTCCATTGTCTCTTGGATTGTGATAAGCTTCTCTATGATTAATTTTCCGCAATCCACATTCAGTGAATCGTCTATGAGTGGCAGTAAAAACCCGGTCATTTGGAATTCTGCGATTTGGAAATCGTCGACGATATTCCTGTACTGCTGCGTTGGCATTTCCGTTGCAAAATCCATAGACGAAATGAATATCGGCATATTCAGCATTTGTAAAGTATTGTGGCATGACGTTTATAAAATGATACTACTTATTAGAAATTGAATAAGGCCCGATATGCGTGATTTAAATTTACAAGCTTGCACTTGGATCAGTATGACATAACGGAAAACAAATAGTTAATAATGAAAACTCAGAGCCACCTATTACGTGTAGTTAGTTTAAGGTAGTTGCCTCATGAATCGAACTCCATAAGATATCAATGAAATTTTGCCTATATCTTTTGGAAGTGTTCCTTGAACTAAATCTCGAATTTCAATGCATTTTACCGTCCTGAATGAAAGTTACAGAGCTCCGAAGTTGATCTATTTAACATGGAGGGCATAGGGGAAGGTACTTTGAATTGAAACCTTGCCTTGAATTGACTCCCGAAGCTTGAAAATCCATCAGATTTCAACAAAAAACTATGGAAATGTTAATGAAGTCACGAGAAAAATAATGCGTCGAAGAAAAACATGCTTGCCCATTTAGTTTTTGAGTTACAGCGTAAAAAGCTCGGAAATCTCATGGTCAGAGAAACTTGAAACCTGCAGCTGGTAGTGCTACCGCTCACGTGACTTATGCGCGTAATACAAATTTGAGTAAGGACACGCAAGTACACAAGTTTCTTCTTCAATTCAAATAATGGTGTAATGGTGCTTGCTTTTTCAGATACTTACATAATCTTTTATACGGAAATCTCGGGCGCCAGCCCTTTAACTTTTGAGTGCAAAGGACAGCACTTTTTGGCTTTCCTATTTGGGAAAGCAATCCGGGGTAGCTAACAGATGGAGATACAGATAAACGCCAGTGGGTCGTAAGTTGGGGGTTTGTCTAAAGGACTTCAACCCCTACTCAAACGGATTAATCAGAAATTAAAACAGCAGAAATAATAACTCGTGAGTTTTACCTTTTTAAAATAACGGATTTATTCAAGGATAATAATTAACAAATTATTTTACTCTAAACCTCCACGACTGTACAGTCGAGTGTGTATAAAATTATTTCAAAAATGATAAAATAAGTCGAGCTGGCAAGCAAGAATCTTTACGAGTTTTTAGCGTCGAAATTTTCGGATACGTGGGATTAATGAATTTTTATTTACGACAAGCAAACGGACCTTTCCACTAGGATGAATTATGCACGGCGGGCAATCGATTAGCTATAGAGATTCTGGGTTATATAAAATTTTGACATACATGGCAAACTACGGCCACAAACGTAGAGCTATTTGCTAATGTTTATGTTATTATTACGTAAGTTTCGCGAGCCAGTTCTATGCAGATCACCCGTTTGGAAGGCCCTAGCGAACAATTCCTCTCAGTTGATGCATATAATGGCTATTAGATTTATCGTAGGTTTTCCGGTAACCTATTATGCAGTGGAACTTTTGAGGTGACCCTAGCGAATAGACCTCAGCGGCTGCTGCATATATTAACAAACAAAAGACCAACGGAGGTCTTACTAATTAACTCTGGTTTGATTGAGTAGTATGATACAACAATATGTGCGGACACAAAAACCTTTGAATATCTATACTTAACTGAAAGCAGTACCTGCAAAATGCAGTGCACGACGATGTATTCTTACCAAAATAATTTTCGGAATCACGTTCTGATAGGATTTGCTATTTAATTCGGAGCGGCGGCGCGAAACTGTAGACGGCTTTGGTTCGATCTGACACTTCTGAAGGTGGATCGGATCTGATGTGATGCGGACTATTTCGGAATGAATCTACTGCTGGAATGAGGACGGAATCAGCACGGAATGAGCACGGAATGAGAGTGAAGTGACTGTCTTTCCCCTTTTTGTAAACTTTTATGACGTATCTGTCGTGTTAAAAGAGAGGCGGTCACCGACTTTAAACGACGTACTCGTATGCATATCCCAGCGTAACTTGCAGAGGTGCAGCGGATTATGCATCTTAGTGCATCGACTCAAAACATATCTAACCGGAAATGAGTTGCTTGTAATTTCTATACTATGTTGCAAAAAGAAACGGATCAAAACGAGCAAGGATTAATAATTTTAGGAACGAATGATTTTTATTTCCGACTCGGTCATTATTTATAATATTTCTCGGATTTTACTTATACGAGGTATTGTCGAAAATTAATCAATTAATTACTTGATTGCTTGTTTACCAGCGGACTTTTTAACAACTCATTAATAACTTAATTAAAACAGGACTTACTTACTAAAACAGCGGCAGGGTGTACCCAAGTGACGGTAATATTTAAAGCAAAATTTAACATTCCTTGTTCGGAAAAAATCACTTCATTACAATGGACACAATTAAATATTTTTCATGCATATATATGTATATTTATTTATTATAATTATTATTTGGCGTTTATCTAAACATTGTTAATATTATATAAACTAATGAAGTGGTTTACAGGGTTGTCCAGGTACCCCTTGTTACTCGGACACTTTTGGTCCTTTGGTTGTTTCGCAAAGATAATTACGGAGGGAAGATGGACCAAATAATTTCAATTCAAGTGTTTCTTCGTACTCTTTCATCTCTGCAGTTGTGCTCTTTTTTTTATTACGTTCTATAAGAGCCGCTTTCTTATCAAGAACACTCTGTTTGGCATAACATCCACGTTTATCACGTAATTTCGGCATTTTTTATGAACAAATATCAAAGACAATAATTACTCTTATATGAGATGTTGTGATGTTGACAACTAGCAGAAGACAGAAAGTCAGAGCAGTGCTGACAATATTTTTTTTGTCTACGTGTTACCTACAGGAGTCAATAGATGGCTCTCGCCTCATGAGGCAACTACAGAGACTTTATAGGGACAGAGGCGACAATAGGTGGTCAGCATTTTGATTGGTAGTAGAGGTCACGTGGTATAAAATGAGGCTAAAATTTTTAAACAGATCATGTGCGTATCATATATCTAACATAACCTTACATTCTTAGTTTTTGTAAATTAATTTTCAATTTTAATTTTAATTTTTGTAGTTTCAGCTTGGAACCATTATAACATTTAAAAACTCTTTCAGACAGTAGATATAGAAAGTTTCAATATTGTAGATCATTAAAAATTTACTGCTAATTATAGGTTGGATTTCCAACCAACAAAAATCATCTTATTTTATTAGATCAAGGTAATTATACTCTTCAGTAATAATGCACTGAACAAGATTTCAGTTGATAGTACAGCAACCAAACAGAAATTTTGATAAAAGCAACATAATAATCTAAGAACTTAGAAAATGCACATTTTTGAGGTTAGTTGTAATACCACGTGCACGGCACTAATTGTTCTGTCATAATTAGATATTTCTGATTATTTTGTGCTGTCATACTGGAGTATTCTTGGGCATCTTTCAATTTATTGGGATTTATTAAACGTATGAAAACTATTTGTGATAGTGATTGTGATAAAATAGTTTCCCGGTATGTGGATTTCGATTAAATAAAATAGCCAACAAAAATCAAAAAGAGAACAAATTTGCAAGTAAATCACTTGGTAATCGCACATAACTTTATCTTTTATGGAATTACATTAAATAATACATAGATATCATTCAGACGTGGTTCCTGATGGTAACTTCAGCAATACAAATAACGAAAGTATCACTCTCAACAGAAGCTTATTCAGTTTTAGAAGGTTTCGTTAATATGCATCGAATTAAGCTTTAACTTCACAGTCACGACTTTCTTCAAGCGACGATACAATACCTAAAGAATCAAATCCAGTGATTTTTCAGAAATTAAAAAAGAAGCAGAAATAAGAAAAGAGAAAAATTGTACAAAAGAAAGATATTCTCATTCAAATCTTATCGTAATAAATTACAATATTGTAAAACTAAAATTAGGTAGAGAGGTAGAAAAATTTGTGGAAATTGAAGACATCATCTTTGAAATCATACCGTAATAAATTACAAAATTGTAAAACTAAATTTAGACAGAAAGGTAAATGAAAAAAATTTTTAGAAAGCAATTATTTGCCATTATTTGAAGTGCCTCCCTAACACCTACATTTTGTATTGTTTTGTATACAATCGTGCATATATATACTGTGATTATAATGATATTTTTTCTTGTATAATATATTTCTTATATAATATAATAATATTTCTTATATATTTACTCTACCCATGTAATGGAATTTTGTTTATATTAATAAATAAATTAATAGATGTTAAAAACTGTCTGTCTTTCGCTTATTGTTTATTTGTTATTCTGTAGATGAGAACCATCAGATGGGATAAAGTACATATTTTTATAACTAATTAGTTTTGCTTCAAATTAAGAAAAATTTTTCACTGATATATTTTTTTTTATGTCGGCATAATTTATACAATCATATTTAGGTATTAAGCATAAGAACAAATCTTTCATTCCTTCTATTCAGTTAAGAAAATTATTAATCTTTTCAAATTAATGTGCTTACATATGGATCATGGGCATCATATTACTAACATAACCTTAAATTTTTAGTTTTTGCAGATTTATTTTCAATTTTAATTTCGGCAGTTTTAGTATGGATCCATTATAACATTTAAAAACTCACTCAGATAGTAGATACCTATATATAAAGTTTCAATATTGTAGATTATTGAAAATAGACTACTAATTATAGGTTGGATTTCTAACCAACAAAAAGCATCTTATTATATTAGATTAAGGCAATTAAAAGTTCATTAGTATGCACTGAACAAAATTTTAGTTGATAGTACAGGAATCAAGCAGAAATTTTAGAAAAATTTACATAACATCTGAAAATTTTAAAAAATGCATATTTTTGAGGTTAGTTATGAACGTTAAATACATAATTAATTTTCTTCGTTATTATAATAAATTAAAATATTCTAGACTTTCATTAAATTACATTAATAATTATAACATTATAATACGAATGTTTCAATAGTGAACTAAATAAAACCAATCTAAAATTAAACTATTAAAATATGCTTGCATCATCTTATAAATTTAAAAGCGCCATTAATTTTTCTTAAAATTTAGCCTCATTTTGGTGAGCGTGGCCTTATTGTCGTCTCTGTCTCTATAGAGGCAACTACCTTAAAGGATCTTTTATTACTTACTGCTTGCTTTCTGTCTAAAACTTCAGTCAAGCTGGATTGGTGTGAAAATGGGACAAACTGTATTATCCTCATGATGCTAATTTTAATGAAATGAAATGAAATTTATTGCGTAACAGTGACAATAATTTTACAATTTTTGTTTGCTACATGTCCATAAGTTCTACAAAATTAAAAAATACATAATAAACAATTACAAACATACATACACATACACATTTAAAAAAAAACAAAATTGTTGAATTATAACTTTCTTCATGGTTTGAATGTTGTCTCATTCACTTCCTCTAAAGTGTAAGGTTCTGCTTGTATTAAAAACTTTTTAACATTTTTTTTGAAGATCCTTCTTGAAGTAATATTTTTTATTTGAATAGGCAGAATGTTGTAATAGTGCAAACATTTGTAGAAACAACCTTTTTCCAAAATTGTCGTGTTATGAATTGGGTAAGAAAGAATACCCTTGTGTCTTGTCTCATAAGTATGATCTCTGACATTATCGGTAAATTCCTTCATATGCATAAAAACAAAACAAAGACATTCATATATGAAAAGAGCTGGAGCGGTTAATAAATTTAGAGACTTAAAGGGCCCACGACATGATTCGATTACCTTTAAATTGGATAAAGTTCGTATTGCTCTCTTTTGAACTACAAATACTTGTTGAATATGAGACCCACCCCAAAGTATTATCCCGTATGACATTAAACTGTAAAAAATGCCCATAATAAGCTGTAACAAGAGTATTGTGATTCACAACCTTTCTCAGTTCCTTCAAGGAATAACAAACTGTACTGAGCCTACTACAGAGCACCCGCACATGATCCCCCCAATTCATATTCGCATCAATAATCACCCCTAAAAATTTTGTGTTTTCTGTATATTTAACTTTTACATTATTATTAATCTCTACCTCTGTTGGATATTCAGTTTTATTTCTGCTATGTTTAAATAAGATACAATTTGTTTTATCATTATTTAAAATCAACGAATTTTGGTGAAACCATTCAGATATTTTTTGCATTACATCAGTTGCTTTGGTTTTGATTCCATCATAGCTTTTATTTACAATTAGAATGTTGGTGTCATCAGCATAAGTGGTTATAAATACTGAGCTATCATTTAGATATTGCTGTAGATCATTAATGTACAATATAAAAAGTATCGGTGCAAGTACACTGCCCTGCGGTACTCCCAGTACAACTCTTTGGGAACTTGAACAATATTCCAATGAATTCGATGTAATTGAAACTTTTTGATATCTTTCATTAAGATAGGAACTGAACCAGTTATAAGCTACACCCCTGATACCAACTTTATCCAATTTATTTAGAAGTGTTCCATGATTAACACAATCGAAGGCTTTGGATAGGTCAAGGAATATTCCGAGAGCAATATATCCATTGTCAAGATGTTCCAATATACTTCGAACAAAATCAAAGGTAGCTGTTGTGGTGGATTTATTTTTCTGATATCCATGTTGACTTCCAGTAATGATCTTATTTAGTTCTAAAAAAGGAATTAATCTTCTACACATGACAATTTCAAGTAACTTAGAAAAAGAAGATAACATACTAATGGGTCTGTGGTTTTCAATTAAGGAAGGATCACCTTTTTTGTATAAAGGTTTAACAACAGCCATCTTCAACCTTGCAGGAAAGATACCGTTTTTCAAGGATTCGTTTACTAAATAAGTTAAAGGTTCAAGTATAAAACAGCCAATTTTTTTTAACATAATGTTACTTATATTATCATCTCCACTTGAATATTTATTTTTTAAACCGTTAATAATTTCTAAAATTTCGCTTTGTGTTACCTCAGATAAGAAAATTGAATTGTGATTGCAAGTGATGTGTTCGAGCGTAGTATTTGTAGGAATTGCGCCAGCTAGGTTTTTAGCCATGTTAACAAAAGTATTGTTAAAAATTTCAGTCGCAGATTGGGGAGATGTTATAATAGTACCATTAACATTAATTTCATTGAATGTCTCATATTTATTTCTATTTTTACCATTTTCAGTATTTATAATATTCCATATTGTTTTAGATTTATTATAACTATTATTAATTTGAGATTCATAAAAAATTGATTTTTCGTATAAAAGAAGATTAGTATAGTAATTTTTATAATCTACGTAAGTTTGCTTTGTGACCTTATCTTGCCGATATAATTCATGTAATGAAAATTATATTCTTCTTCTAATATACCAAATTATCTAGAAATTTAATATGTTAGTAACATGTGGCAGTTAAATAAATTTATTTATCTAAAATCGACAAATTATGTGCAAACAATTACGTTTTGTTCCATAACTTCTAAACGAAGCAAAATATCGAAATTTTGCAAGAGAAAAAAAAGTTTCATAAGACGGCAGCGGTATTAATACACCTATCAATAATAATCAGTGGCGTACTGACAAAAAGATGGGGCGGAAAGAAGGTTCAATGGTACCGAAAACTCAACCACCCAGTATATGTAGCCCGATGATTTCATACTTGAAATATGGCTGTTGATATACTAAACTTTCGTAGTAAATTTGAAGTTAATATTATTTTTCGTTCGGGAGTTAAATAAGAAAAACTTTAAAAAAATTGAAACTTCAACACCCTGTATCTTATTAATGGGACATTTTAGAGATTTTTTTTTAACAGGATCCCAATTATTTTCATGTGTTCTATCGATCCTTAAATTTATTGTATTTAAAGTGAACTCACCCTGTATAGTAGTAAAAACTGTTTAATATTCCAAAATTTGTTTTTTATTGATCTTACATTGATATGGCCTACAAGCATATTTTAAACATAGTTATTTTTTGTCATTTCGTGTTTTCGTTGCTATGCTTCTTCTCCATCTAGATAGTCAATTTTACTACTTCGATTTTTTAGCATTTTTCTGTAACATGGACAATTACTGTCAAAAGCTGTGTGCTTTATATCTATTTCAAGATTAAACTTTTTTATTGCTTTTATGCAGTTGATACATTTTACTGTTTGTGATTTACATTCTGTGGAGCTGTGCTTCTCTTGTGGTTTCATTGGAGTTGGTATTTCAACAGAGTAGTTGTCTCCCATTTCTTCAATAAGCTTCGAGTGCAATATCGATCTATCTGCTTTGTTGTCACAGCCTATGACCACGGCACCCTTCGAGGTTTGTTTTAGCTTTGCTATGTTTATAAGTACCTATTTCTGCTGGGTTTATTTTCTCCTTTATATAATTTTTTGTGGACTCGCTTTCTTGTTCATGGTTTGGTTTTACCACAATTATTTTTTCTGAAGGACCTCTTAAAGCTTCAGCATAGCTATTTTTTCCTGTGTTATTTATATTTTCATAAGATTTGGATTGTTTCACTTCTCTGTTATACATCCTTATTTGTTTTTTCATTTCAATTATCTCTGTTTTCATTTCTTCAATCATATTTATAATTTTAGGTAGTTTGTCTAAGAATTTGCAACATTCTTTACAGATAAGTTTTAACATCCTTTTTTTCATTGGTACGCATCTTGTTTCCGAACTTGTGAGTTCTATGCATTTTTTATGTAAAATTTTTGTGCAGCTATCACATTAATAAAATTCTTCTTCATCTAATACATCGTTATTGCACTGAATACATATGTTTTCATCCCCATCCATTTTTATTAAAGCATGCTATTTTAAAATTTGCCGAGTCCGGTCCTGTGTTAATTTATCCTTATCAATAATAAATTATCTATTTAACGAAAAAAGAGAAATTTTGTTTTTCTTCAAGCGTATAACAATACTTACATTACATAATGCAACACATCCTGTAGAAGGAGCCTATTATTGTATTAGTACAAATATTTCTCATTTTTTTCCTAGTACAAAAATGAAATAATGTATCCCTGGCAACGAATTAAAAATCTAAATTATGACTTGTCATAAACTGTCATTTTAAAAGTTGACGTCGCGGGTCGAGCCGTTTTTTAAATTTAAAAGCGAAAATGTCTGAAGAAATGCAGTACGTACCACCTGAAATACTTGAAATTGCAAATTCACCTATGACATGTTTCATTGATAAATAAAATGGTTAGTATTACATATATTTTTTTTTACTAACGTTGAACGCATTTGACCTGATGTCATTTTTCAAAATTAAAGTTTTGATATTTTTGATTTTAACGCTTGAAGAAAAAATAGTATATGTCACTCGAAGTAGAAGGCTCATTATGTGTTTCGCCCAGTTTGCTGCCTCGGCTTGCGCCTTGGCTGAGCAACCTTCTGGGCTCAACAATAATGGTCGCCTTCTACTCCTTGTAACATAATATACTATTTGATAGGTTTTTATGGCACTAGAACTGTTAAGTTTTTATTTGCACTGAGATATTTAGGTTATAAGTTATTTATTTATTATTATTATACTGTGGTTATTAACAATGATTATTTGTTACACTTTTCCATTGCTGTTTTCCTGAGTTGCACCCATGAACACACAGTCAAATTTAGACTTTTTAAATTGCAGTATTATTAAGGAATATGATAGAAACTCTTAAGAGATTAAAATCACACACATTCAGTATCAATTGAGTTTTTCTTTTTTTTTTCTTTTATTAATAAACGCTTATAAGCTCCTACGAACTGGCGTGCAGTTGGATTGTTATTCCAGCCACCTCATCGAACAACGATTGTGCGCTATGAAGACCAACTATAAATCCAACGAACTCAGTTTTGTGTCTAGAATTTATGACAAGTTCCTCATTTCCAAACTTTAATGTGGAGATATACTCTGTAGCTTCTTAAATAAATACTTTTGTACAGTTTATGTTGGTTTTTGTTAAGAATTTCTTAAATCCAGAGGCTACAAGTGTATGACTATTCAAAATGTCGAAAATATTATTCATTATACGAATGAATCGTATGGTACCTTTACTATTATGAAATTGTGTTAAATTCAGTACCTCATCACAAAATTCCAATGCATCTGCAACTGAAGAACTCAACAATTGTACAGCCAGCCTAACTTTCATTTTCTGTTTGAAAAAGTTGATATGAGCAGTTCTTAACTTATTTCCCAAGTGCAAACCTTCATTACGTTGCAATTCATCCAACAATGGCAAAAACTTCCATTCAATGCTAAGGCCTTGTCCATCTATTAATAACTGCCTTTCGGCAAAAGCATTCCTGATCAATTTCAGCATATGACAGGGATCATAAAAGACATGCACATTGCAGTCATCATATGTAAAGGATGTCTTCGGATTAGGGAATGATATTTGACAGCCCAACATATTGGACATGGAAATGTTAGATTGAGCGCCATCAAATGTCAGAGAAACAAGTTGTACCCCAGTTTGTTTCAGCGGTGAAATGCATTTGCAGACTAAATCCTTCTTCTGAATAGCTGTAAGTCCAGCAGTTAAAAAATATCCACATGGCACCTTCCACGTGCAATTTATGCACACTACTAACATAACGAAAGCTTCTTTGGCCAAATCATTCCCATCGTCATTTAATTCCACCCCAAAATTTACATATCCATAATATTTTTTGCCATTCCACTCCAAATGACGCCTTATTGCCATTTCATCAATGACCAACGTACACAACAATTTATGTGGGGATGATTCAGCCTTTCGTTTTATAGCTTCAAAAGCCTCAGTTGTAAATCCAGGGTCAGCATTTACATTTTGGAACCACTTTCCTATTGTGCTTGGATGAGGCAAAGAGGTATTAAAAGTATTTCGTACATACTCGTACGCTTTTGGTGAAAGATAATTTAACGTAATGGCAAATTTACGTAGTATTGGCCCGTATTTACTTTTAGAGTGCTGTTTTCTCTTTAATAATTCTTTGTTAAAATCTGATAGATTATTTAGCAAAATGGAATTCTCAGCAGATATTACATTTTGATTTTCTAGTGCACAAATAATTTGTTTTAAAGAAACAACCTTTTTCTTATTACGTTTTAAGGATTGGCTGACAACTTTCATTTTCTTTGATTTTTCTCGATTACGTAAATTTAACTGAAATAATTGCCTCTTGAGTTTAGCTTTACGAGGTGTATCTGGCGAGGCTGATGGTCCAGGTTGTGGCTCTGGTGTGGATACTAATTCTGATCGACTTCGACTTGTTCGGGGCCTTTTAGAACCCTGAAAAAAAAAAAAAATGTACACTTGCGTATACCAAAAAAATACCAAATTGTTTATGTAGCTTATAGATTGAAAATGTGTTTAAAATATATATTATTTACTTACAGTCCTCAACTGCAGATAAGATGGAAAACTTGTAAATCTTGTTGGCACAGTTTGTAGCAACAAACGTATAGTTGTGCCTGTCCGACGCAAGTATCGCTCTTCAAAATGTGCAGAACATAATCTGTCATGCTGCGATGGAGTCCAGTTTACAAGTGTCATGTTACTGACCCACTGACTTCTTCTTTCTGCATCCACAGGAAATCTGGAACAGTGCATTTAATATCAGTACCGAGCAATAGTCAGATTAATATTATTTTTGTTCACCTAGTTATTATGAACATAATAATGATCAGTTTTTATGGGTCACTCTTAAAGTATTTATAAAGTTTGGTAGCCGGGACAAAGCTGTTCAATATGAAAATGATACGCCACTGGAAAAAAATGGCCGCCATAGGTACTCTACGCTACGCAAACATCTAGCGCATAGCATAGATTAGATATTTATTTTAATCTAACACTACGGCGCTACGCAGTTTGCACTGTATGCAGTCTTTGCATAGTCATAAGGGGTTTTTTGGCAACCCAAACCACTGGTTTGGTTAACTGTGGTTTGAGTTGTGATTGGTTGAAATAAATTCCTATTTAAAAATACACCCATCACGAGAAAAACCGCAGCTAACCGGAGTTAGTGGTTTGATACGTCAAAAAATGCTTATAGTCACCGTCACACAAAAACGTATGTTCTAAAGTTTCACAAATTTCAAATTTTTGTGAATTGTAATACAAGCTGTAATTTTATTTCTCTATTTTTTCGTAAACAAAAATTCAAAAACTGAACTGAACATTTACGGCACAATGGGTGCCGCAAGCAAATTTAACATTAATAATGAATGAAAATTTTCCAATTCGGGATTGTAAATTGCAATACACATGCAATGCAATATGAAGTATTGTATATTGCATCGTTATCATATTTTTATGCTTAAACCTTTTCTAAAATAAGAAAATTAGGTATGGACAATTAATGTTTTAATTCTTTTCTTACCTATGAAAAGTTACACCCTCCTCTTTTTTCTCCCTGCGATTAGAGCAGCGGAATGCACAACAATTCACCATAGTTTTAACCATAAAAAATCACAACACTTCACTCAGGAATATACAAATAAATATATTAATGCAAATGGTGTCACCCGCTTTGTTTGCCACCAATTCAATGGCCGCCGTAGAATGACCGGACACAGCAACTAACCACGCGCATAGTGCCTATTACGAGTCCCCTTCTTTCCTAGTCTAAAGTTTAAGTCACTATTGTCACAAATTCCGTTAGATACATTGTTATTAGCACATTTAGTAGTATTTTGCCTGGTTTCTTTCATTTTTTAATAGCTTCTTGAGATTGGTTTAACACACAGCGTATTTTAATGTACCTCGCACGGCGTACAGCACTAGATACTTTGCCTCTTAATATAGATATTTGTAGCTTTTATCAGCGCGTAAAGAGAGACGCTCCGGCCGCATCGACACTAGAAGGATCCACGAATTGAATTTGAAAAGTAAGTAGTCTACATCGGCGACTTCATCGTTCCTGTTGTATTTAGGTCACAGATTAATAATCTGTGTTTAGGTAATAGTAAGCTAGTCCTCACTAGGCATATTTGCGGTACTTGAAGTAAAAGATAAAACCGCGTTAATTACTTGTTTTTTGATTTAGAAATAATTTGCGAATTATTTCAATATTCTAATAGAGAAATGTGTAATCAATTACTAAAAAGAATTAATTATAAATTCGGATCATGCGTTAGTTACAATTGATTTACAATCCGTGCATTGTAACACCACTGCATTTTTATGCGTTTAAGTTTAGATGACGAGTAAAATATTTTACTGGTTTTGAAACGTGATAGAAGGTATTAGATTTAGTCATTTCCGTAATTGATAAATTATTTCATTAAATAAATTTAGTAGTCCATCTGTCTGTATGCTGGCCCGATAGAATACGAGACAAATGAGGTGTGTTTTTTTGGGCTACCTGGAAAGCGCTATTTTTTCTGAACATTTTCTATTAAAAAAGATTTTTCGTATCTCTTATATTTAAAAATATACAGGGCAAAATAGTTTGGAAAATACCCTCAATTGCATACGAGTTAGCCATGATGTAATCGAGTGGCCTATGGAAAACAATGAACAAAATCTATTTATATGTTTTATCAAAGATTTGTAACAGTATATTTTAATAAAAAAAAAATATTTTAAAACAATAACAAAATTCTAAATCGTTTTTTTTTGGCGTTCGGAAAATTTTTTAAACAAATAATACTTTAAGATCGATCTTGACAAAAACGAAACCATTAAATCTTGAACAAAATTAAAAAAACTGTATTTACAGTATTCCGTGTGAGTGTAATAAACATTTTATCTGGGTGAATCATCTAGACCACTTAATGTAAGTTTGGGCGAACACAAAAGTTATATTAGAAAAGGTAAAATAGAAAAATATAAAATTTTTGAACATGCTTGGGAAAACGACCACAGGATAAAATGGGATTCAGCAAAAATTTTGACCAAATAAGCAGACAGCAGAAAGAGAAAAATCAAAGAATCTGCAATAATTTTACTTAATGAAGTTAAATGCGTATCAAATTGTTCATTTAGAATTTTGTTCAACTTGGTTACCAATGTTGAGAGAAAAACTCAATAAAATTAATATTATTTAGTATATTTTTCAACATTTCTATGGTGGGTATCTATGGAAATGATATAAACAATTTTTATTTTATGCCGTGTTATTCTACACGTTACATAAAAAATCTAAAGAAAAGGAAACAGATATAGTTTCTGAAACGACAGCGCAGTGTTTTTGACATTACGTCAAAGGCGTAGAGGTTATTTTCCAGTTTTAAACTGGTTAATTTGAATATTTTTTAGATACTTACCTAATATAAATTGGATAGGAATTTCAAGAGATCTGGTAATAAATCCCAAAAAGAAAAGGAAGAGAAAAAATATTGATTAAAATATGTCAACTTTTTCATTGTTTGTAAACATTTCGGCGCTATTTAAATTAATTGACACCCGTAAACTATTTGACACAAACAATATATTCACTAAACAAACATGTCAACAGCCCTAGTTCATTGTTTTCCATAGGCCACTCGATTACATCATGGCTAACTCGTATGCAATTGAGGGTATTTTCCAAACTATTTTACCCTGTATATTTTTATATATAAAAGATACGAAAAAACTTTTTTCATAGAAAATGTTCAGAAGAAATAGCACTTTCCAAGTAGCAAAAAAAAAGTGTATGTTCCTGGGAAAAACGTTCTGATGACGTCAATTTCGCCATTTTCCAGATTTCGAAAAAAAAAAAATTTATAGCGTAAAATGTACCTTAGTGCACCCGAAATTAAACCACGTAAACGGTTTTGTGATAAATTTGTTCATTCTCTGTCCCGAGACATCAACTTTGGGACACCCTGTATAATAAATACTTATTATAATAAATTTGTTTTATCAAATAGTTTATACTTTCTATCTCACTAACATCACTACCTTATAATAACATCAGTATAAGCCTCTAACTCTAAAAGAATATACAGTCAGCAGTCGGGACGCTCCATTAGAGCGGCGACCAGCAAACCTAGAACCCGGACATACTGTGTCTTCATTGGTCAAAGTGGCATTCCTACACGTTAAATAAGGGATTAGCGCCCGAGGCAATAATATTAGCGACAGTCATTTTGTGCAACATTAATTAAACATTTAGGAAAAGGGACGTCACAAATGGCGTCCGAATAAAAAGAGCGTCACAACATTAAGTTCACTGTTCTCTTGCTGTAACTGCTGCTATAAGTGAAAAAAAAAACATGTATGCTGGTCTGAATAAATTTATTATTAATATTATTATTATTTATTATAAATAATCTAGATTTCTAATAGAAATTTAAAAAAATGAAAACATCTACAAATTTGTGTTTTCTTGAAATTCTATGAAATGAGGTGTTACAGTTTCCCATCATTATATCCATTTTTGGTACATCCCATTTAGCTTTTTTTTTGCATGTTATGTAATTCATTTTTTCTTTGTTTACTCTGAATTATTTATGTTTTTAACAGCATGATTACTTTGCACTTTCAATTCCAGAAACTGAACAGACTTAACCATCAGAATTGTGCCATACACGTAGCTTATTAGGCCATATTTTGATTTGATAAAACATTCACGTAAATAATACAAAATAACTTTCTTCCACTTGTCATACCAGTTGGATTTTTTAAGTAATGCATGACCTATTTACGCACTCTATTGACTACTTCTTGCTATCTTTCATGTGTTAAACAATACATCATTTATGTTTCATGGCTAAGTGGATATTTATTTAATTCCTGTTGACATCTTATACCATATTTATGAAATTACTTCATAATTTACTTTATTCAATTGTTTAATAATAAGAAGAATAATGATGATAGGATGTAGGTGTTGGTGACGAAACATGTGGTCTTGGTGCAATTGGTGTAGGATGATAAGGACTTTGAGTAACTGAATATCCAGTAAATCCTTGTACTGGAGAAACTGTTCCACTAGGATTTGAGGGTGGTAATATTCGTCCTTCTATCAATCTGCTTTGTTCAAGTAAACGTGATTGATCAGAAATAATTCTTGATTCATCAGAATTTAATAAATGACTGGCAGTTAACTGATCAGTTGATACTGATAGTATTCTAGATGTATGTTCTGAAAGTATTCTACTACTAGTTTCAGATATTAACCTAGTATCAGTAGGCAGATGTCTCGTAGAAGTTAAATCAGTACTTAATAATCTACTTTGGTCTAAAAGTCTATGAGGATTAGTTTGTAATCCATGTTCAGTTAACAAACGTGTATTGGCAATTTGATGTAGCGGATGACTTCTTAAACTTAAGTCTACACTATGTCTACCAGGTGGAGTTAAATCGAGTGACACAACTCTTAAAATATCAGCATGTGTATATGCAGGTGGTGGGGGACTATAGTTTAAACGTAAATCGACTCTATCAACTTCTGGATATAAATGATGATATCTATTAATGTTTGGATAATTATGAAAACTTCTAGCAGACATATCCAGTCCTTGCAGTTCTGAAGAGTTTAAAATTAACGGCTCAAAGTTGCGATCTGCTCGAAAATCTGAATCTATATTTTCGTATTGTTTATTACGATTTTCCACTGCATCTAATAGATCATATCCTTTGTTTCGAAAATCCAAATCATTATTATCATAGGAATTATTCCTTTGTCTTAAAGTCTCATTATCAATGTTTTCATAGCTTTTAAGTCTAAGGTCTAAATCGATTTCAAATTTATTACGAATATCATTTGACGATAGATCATCAGGATATTTTAAACGATTTTGATTCTCAACTGTTTCCTTATTTTCAGATTGTGATGACTGCATATTACTTGATAATTCATTCTCATTTACTGAATTTATTTGTTCCTGTCCTAATTGATTATTTTCATTTTCAAATTTCATTCTTCTCATATAATTTTGATGATCTGTTTTGTATGAAGCTTTATACAGAGATAAATCTAATTGAATATCATTTTTAGAATTATGTAAACTTAAGTTTTGTGCTGCCATTCCATTACTTTCATCTGAGGATAAATGATCAGTATTTACAGCATGCCCAAAATCATACCTAGGTGGACTTGGTACCGGTGTTGCATTTTTTTGTTCATAAGTTGCATTATGTGGAGAAAGATTATTAATATAATTTCTTACAAAATTTGATCTGGGTATTCCTGGGCTATTTGGAGGGCTAAAATCTTCCTGATGAAAATTTGTATAATCAATTCTAATATTCTGACTGTGTCTTAACTCATCATTTAATTCATCGGTTACCGACACATGATCATTTACTGATGGGGAAATTAAATTAATATCTCTTGATTCACCAATACAATCTGTATCAGAGTATGAAACATCAGGTAAATTTTCAGGTTGAGTTAACGTGTACAAATTATTAACTAAAGAATCAGTACAATTTGGGCTAGGGCTAACATCAATTTCTATGTTTGGTTCGCTACAAACTGAATCTAAAGCTGCTTCTACTAATAGACTGGCATTGGATGCTTCATGTCTACTAAAATCGTTCATGTTATTAAGTTTACCTCTATTATAAATTTCAGTCTCTTGTAAAGATATATTTGATAATTCATCTTTATTTAATTTTTCATTTGTATACATATCCACAGATTTTTCTATATGTGATGATTCGTCAGCTATCCATTTTTTTGATCCCTTACTTACTACCTTTATATTTGTATTAACAGAGGAATTATTAATGTAACTATCTATGGGTGGTGGGCTAGCATTTGGCGTAGAAGTCCGTTCATCAGTAACCTGGGGCGATGATTCTAATTCTGCCGGATCATCTATGCTATGACTGTCTAGGCCTGTGAAAAATTAGAAGAATATAATATGATTTAAAACATTTACATATTATTTTTATTAGCCTGAGTAAAGTTGACTGAATGATTTTTTACTAAGAATTTTATTTATTATTAAGACTCTTAAAACTATATGACATTTTTGTTCATCATAGCCTTTAAAAAATGTCCTTTAAAAAATAGTTAACTTTTAAAATCGGCTGTTAAGTATTAACAAAATTTTTTATTACTAATGCAAAATTTTAATTAATACCTACCTAATAATGTAGGTACTATAATATGCAACAACAAAACAAAATAGGCAACACTTTAAACGTGGTATATATTCTGAAGGATTATGTGGATTATAATTCTCATGATACTGTAAAATTAATCGATTGGCCAATATAGTCCATTCTCATATTGTCATTCGCTTGGATGCTCTGTCAATTTTAAAAAACCTCCATAGCACAAAAGTACTCCTCTAATATAACAACTTTTTTGAGGTTGGCATTCTGGAAAATTGTTATAAAATAAAATATGGCGAATCAAAGATGGCGGCGAATGACTTCTTTCCACAAATTGTATCTTCGTTATTTCTTAACGGATTTTAAAAAACAAAAAAAGGAAGTACTCAGTTTAAGTACACCTTTTATAAAAAAAATAGTACTGTCATTTAAATTCATGATATTTTGTAAATTTTTTAGATAAGTGAAAATGTCAGATTTAATTATTAAGTTATTTACTTTTAACGGAAAATCTATTATAGTACATGAAAAACTCTTCAAATATAAGTTGTGAAGAATTTAATGCTGATTTTAAATATGTTCTCACTTTTGCTTTTACTTTAAATAATACCAGTTTCAAACGTCAAAAACCTTCCGCGTGTCGCTTTCCGATCGAAAGAACCTGCCAGTTCAGTAACTGTTATATGAACTATTTCAGAACAAAAGTTGTCAACGTTTCAAGACAGATGTAACCATCTGTCTTGAAATCAAATAAGTTTGAAAATTTTGTCCATAGTTTGGCGACGAAAAATTTGTTATAAAAAAGTATGAGTAAAAAATAAACAATGTTTATTTGTTATTAAATACAAAAATAAAACAGTATTGTATGAATATAAAATTTTAATCAATATCGTACCAAAGTTCTTGCAGCTAGACCGAAATTTGTTTGCTAGTCTTCTGAAAGAAATGTATTCTTACTTAAGCTATTTTTTTTACCTAAAATATATTGATCTAACCCGATTCATCTTCAGATATATCAAGTTCCGTATCGTCATCATCATTTATGTCACTGACCGGTACAGTTTCAATATTAGAACATTCAAATTCAATACACGCGCAAGCTTCGGTAAAACATAAGAATTTTTTTTGCAACTGCAACTTTTGCCTGTGCATCCTTTTCTACAGCCACATTTTACTAAATACAATAGGCTTTTAGGCATTTCCACCCACATAGGTCTGGATTTGCAAATGTCTGTATGTAGGTATGACTTAACTTCCATACCCTCGCTATAAAATTTGCCCTATATAACAAATAACACATTACGAAATAGCACAGCATTCGATTAAATTAATATACTTAGGTACCTAAGATTATGCAAATCAAGAGCATTAAGTGTAGGTGACAAATTCTCTCCCTGCTGTCAGTTTATAGAATATACTTTCCATCGTAATTCCTTGACAGAGGTAATCATTGTAGATCTGTAAAGTATACAAACAAATATTTGAAACTCCCTATTCATTTCGGCATTTGGTGTTTCCTCCGACCCTAGTAAAGCAAACGACTTTAAAATACTGTCATCTTCATTTAAGCCTAAAAGTATCCTGAAACACATCTCCTTGCTTTTCCTGAAAAATTTTCCAGTTTTATCGGTTCCAGTAAATACATGAAATCCAAGGATAGCTTCTGTAACAACTGGGCCTAAAGCAGCGGTGATATGTTTTAGCCAAATCGTTCTTCTTGTTTTTCCACGTCCTGTTAATATATTTGTTCTTGAGGTAAAACTTTATAATAATTTAATAAAATGATAAGAACGTCTGTATTGGAACTCTATACAATTAAACTGATGCTGTTACGATATTTTGCTCCAATAATTATTGCATGATGCACAAATAAAGTATCAGCTTCCTCATGGTCATTTTCTGTTAGGATTTCAAGGGAAATATCAGAAGACTTTGAATATGGTTTGCTTCCATATGATATAACTACATTTTCAATACTATTGTTCAAATTGAAGTTATGCTCCATAATTTTTTTACCAAGATATTTTGTTACCTCATCTTTTGTTTTAATACTTGATAAGAAATCTCTGAGACTTACATTTTGATAAATGCGAGGATAAATGTATTGTCAGTAATTCTGTAATATGTGTCTTTTCCTCCAGATCTTTTTTCTCTCATTTGGCTTCTTAATGAGTCTTCTTTGTAAACATCGAACACAATATAAATATTGTTATAAGCAGAATAATCATATGATATGAAAAATGCTTTTGCAAAATCCTTAACAAAATTTTATCTCGTATGTGTTTTGTTCATGGATTGAACCAGTGCCATGACATCAATCAAAATGAAACTTTTTTGTTATTCAATTATAAATAGTTTATTTAAAACATTGTAAACTATAAAAAATTATAAAAATAATTATGATTTATGTTTTTGTTTAAACATATAGTTGATAGTAGCACATTATGCATAACGACTGTAATAGATAATAATTAATCTGTTAGAAGTAATTTGTTTTGAAAACTTTAGAATTGTTGTTATTAAATATATCCCGAGATATATCCATAACTGCACCGTCAGATTGTAACGTTTTGGAAAGCGACACGCGTAGGATTTTAGACGTTTAAAACTGGTATTATTTAGTGTAAAAGTAAAAGTGAGGACATATTTAAAATGAGCATTAAATTCTTCACAACTTATATTTGAAGAGTTTTTCATGTACTATAATAGATTTTCCGTTAAAAGTAAATAACTTAATAAATTAAATCTGATATTTTCACTTATCTAAAAAATCTACAAAATATCATGCTTTTAAATGACAGTACTATTTTTTTTATAAAAGGTGTACTTAAACTGAGTATTTCCTTTTTTTGTTTTTTAAAATCCTTTAAGAAATAACGAAGATACAATTTGTGGAAAAAAGTCGTTCGCCGCCATTTTTCATCCGCCATATTTTTTTTCATAGCAATTTTCCAGAATGCCAACCTCGAAAAAGTTGTTGTATTAGGGTAGTACTTTAGTGTTCTGAAGGTTTTTTAAAATTGGCACGAAGTCCAAGCGACACGGGATTTTTGGCAATATGAGAATGGACTAATACGCATGCATACAAAAAGTATCACATTCAGGCTGTCTCCAAAAAAAACGCAGCAAGTTATAACTCCGTTTTTTATAATCTGATTTTAAAAAACAAAATTTCAAATGGCAATTTTCTTTTATTTACTATTGTGCAGATTTCTTTTCTGAATCCAGCGATGTATAACAAATTGACTTTTGTAAAACATTTTTTAGAGAAAAAGCCTATTGCGCTATCGATAAACATTCTTTTTCTGTGATAAATGTTTCACAAAAGTCAATTTGTTATACATCGTTCGATTCAGAAAGGAAATCTGCACAATAGTAAATAGAAAAATAAAATTATCTTGTCATTTGCAAAAAAAGTTGACTATTGCTTTTCAAGAAAAAAACAGTTCAAGAATACTGCGGTAAA
The DNA here is from genome assembly GCA_963680705.1 of Rhagium mordax. Lineage (NCBI taxonomy): Eukaryota > Metazoa > Arthropoda > Insecta > Coleoptera > Cerambycidae > Rhagium > Rhagium mordax. The sequence goes on along the minus strand of OY796656.1, from coordinate 51,173,951 downwards.
CTCCCTCTATAATATATTTAGAGCCATTTCATTTAATTTTTGATTTTTTAAAAATCCCATTATAAATAATGGAGTTATGGCTTGCGGCGTTTTTTTAGGAGACAGCCTGTATAAATGGTTACAGATTTCAACTTTACCCAGGGGATATATCCATATGTCCCTAATGGTTAGATGCAATGTCATCAATTATCCAGTAAAGTAAACTATTTCAAATTGGTTAGTTGGTAACAATTCCTCAAAGCCAGATAACAGTTTGGCTATACAGGGTGTCCCATTTTTTAGGGGTAGGACTTCAGGAGGTGATAGAACATAAAAAAATAATAGTACTTTCTCAAATGAACTATATGTCGGAAAGGCGTATTTTTCGAGATACAGGGCGTTGAAATTTGGAAAAAGAAATAGTTTTTCTTTTTTTTTTTCTATTATTAATTTGTACCTGAATATCAAATTTCGTTCTTGATAATTATTTATTATTAATCTATTGAAGATGGAATTGCATTTTGATTTTTTTTAAGAAATGAATATCAATCAACAACTTTGAACGAAAATACAAGAACACCTATTTTTCAATTTTCTACGAAAACAGTGCATCTGACGGAATTTACCAAAGGACCAGTTCTTGTTCAAAATTCAAAAATATTATAATTTTGTCGAACCGGTCATTGGCGTATCATATTTTATACAAAAGGGGGTTCAGCATACCCGAAGGAAACACCCCTGGCAAACGATATGATGCGTTAAACCGAGTTTTCCATGAAGCTTGATACCAGTGGACAATACACCAAATTTCAGTTCATAACTTCATCCGTTTGGGCTAGAAAAAAGAAAAACTATTTCTTTTTCCAAATTTCAACCCCCTGTATCTCAAAAAATACGCCTTTCCCACATATAGTTCATTTGATAAAGTACTATTATTTTTTAATGTTCGATCACCTCCTGAAGTCCTACCCGTAAAAAATGGGACACCCTGTATAATTAGGGAACTTAGCTAGATTAATTTTAGTTTTAATAAGGTCTAGATTATGTTGAAGACGACTTAGTTAATGAAACATGTGTCGATTTAAGTATTAGTTATTTTGATGTTAGTGGAAACTGTTCAGGTCACTACCGATCAAAAAGTTAAACCCTCTTTAGTGTTTTCTACATACTATTTTACATATGGCTAAAGAATTTAAAATTTTTGACTGAACAAAAATTTCACAATTTACTGACGGTTTTGGATCAGAGTCAACCTATAACTTGGTTAAAAACAAATGTATTTCTCAATAATTCCTAAAGATTTTTAAGTGAAATGCTGAAACCATCCTGTTTAATCTTCTTATATGATCTTATATCATATTATGCCGCAATAATGTCCTTAAAAAGTTCAATGGATATTTATGACATCGATACTGCAATGATTGAAAGTAACAATCTACATTATTGTCGTGCCTTTAAGTAATTTATTTAATGCATGTTTTAATATTGGTCTTTTTCCTAATACTACTCCACTTTCCATTCTTTAAAAAATAAAACTGGTCAAATATCTGGAATTGAATGTGAAAAATTATTTCACAATAAAAGCTGTCTCAATACACTTTTAGTAAAGTTTGTGAAAACTAATGATTGAATGGTCTACCGCGAAAAGCAACCATACTTTCATCAACTGCCAATAAATTACCAGACACCTTATTTTTCTTGAAGTTAGACACAAGATGATTTATGAGAAGTGTTAATTTATACATTTTATCATTTTGAGTAAGTATTTCTATTTTCTGCAAAATTCCAAAATCTAAGCAGAAGTTGACAGTGGTTTCGACTCATATCTTAGAGCTTATATAATTTCTATACAGAATGTTTCTACTCCAGTAGCAATCAATATTTGGTAACCTGTGAATACCCATCCAAATCAGAATGCCCAAAAACTATTTCATTTCGATGTTGTTTGTGTCTCGCCATGCTTTGAACCTGCTGCTTCTACTAAATCTTGTATCTAGTAGAGTTTGCTTGGCATGTTCATTTGTCATCGACAAAGAAATTAAAACATTTCTCTGTACGCCAGTCAAATTAGACAAAATTAGGGCGATCGGTGGAAAAAATTCCCAGAGATTTGGAATTTTTTTTAAACGCTTCCTTTACACTTGAGTACAGATATATCAAAAGTCCCCGAGGGTGGGGGATGAGCTCGAGGAGGGGGGGCGGATTTAAAGGTACCATTTTTCAGTTTTTTGTTTATATCTCGGAAACGATCACTCCTATCGATTTTTACCTTCTTACCAAAATTAAAGCTAATAAAATTTACTACAAATGGTTCACCGCATTTTTGTCGTAGGACTAACCGTAAGCGAGCTACGGGCTTCTGAAATTTGGATTCTACATAAATTGAATTAAAAATCCTTCCAAACACATTTCATTAGTATATGGTAAATATTTATATTTATGGAAATAGTGTGTGTAGAGCGCCCCCCAACTAAACTGGCCTGCCTGAAGGGGGACTCTTTTTTTTTTCCCGCGGATGAAGGAATATTGCTCTACAGGGCGAAAATTTGGCAACACAGCACTCCTTGCGTAAAAATTCAAGTTCACACTTGATTGATGGTGGATTCCTGTTAAATCGAGTCAGGTGGGGTATACATAGGATCAACCTTCTCAGTGATATTCAATCAATATGTGACTTACTTAAAAAAACACTATGGTGAATACTGCACAGTCGCACCACCATCACCACCGCATCAGTCGACATTGATTTCACCGAAGAAGAAGAAGAAGAAGGTAGTGACGACTCAGCAACTACACTCTTTAGGTAATGAAAAAAATAAGGACAGATCCATCAGTATGCTGTCTCGGAAAATGATTGCAGAGGGGTTAGAAGTTAGACAGGCGATGCTGATGCGGATACAACTATTGTACGGTGCGCTTTGGAGAAAGCAGAATGTAATTGTTCACCGCTTGTCATTGGCGAGGATGTGGATCTGCTGGTCCTGCTGATCGCTTTAGCGAATACGAGAGATAAAGTTTTTCAAACCTGGGAAGGGGAATGAGGGAAGCAAAAGTTATTACCCTCCAAGGAATTGCAGGAACTTGACTTTGCCAAGAGAATTTTGTTCATTCACGATTGTAGAGAAGAAAAGAAGCATGGTGGAAGTGCAATTTACGTAAAAGAAGAAGTGCAGTGCCAGGAAAGGTCAGATATCAAATCATTATCTGTAACAGACAATTTTGAATGCGCGGCAGTAGAAGGTTTTTTCGGGAATAGCAAATTTGTGGTATTATCAATATACAGACCACCGCCAGGAGACGTAAATATATTTCTAGAAAAATTAGAGATGGCTTTACTAAGAATTGTTGAGGAAAAAGCAATAGTGGTTATTGCGGGGGATTTTAATATTGAGTTATTAATAGATAACAATACGAAAACGAAAGTATGTTCACTGTTAAATTCATACAATTTGCAGCAAACAATTTTTGAAAACACACGAATCACTGCCCACGGTGAATCGTGTATTGATAATATTTTTACAAACAAGGATGTATACCTCTCCAAAGTAATACATTCGGCAATATCTGATCACACAGCTCAGGAAATAGAAATGAGTCTAGAAACAAATGAGTCCAAAAGCTTTATATATAAAAAGATTTTTAACGATAAAAATAAGGAATCCTTTTTAGGGAACTTAAGGGTAGTTACATGGGATAAAATTTACTCGATACCAGAAGAAGAGGTAAATAAACAGTGGAACTGTTTTAGTGCACTGTTTATGACCACTTTCGACTACTATTTTCCAACGAAAAAACTACATAGTAACATAAATTCAAAAAACAAATATATATACGAGCTGGAAGATGATATTAAAGAATGTAAAGAGAAATTAGATATTCTATATGTAATTAGTAATGTAGACAAAGAGTATAAACCAACTTATAATAAGGTGAGAGAGGAGTACAATAGATTGCTAGCTAGTTCAAGAAGTAAATCTTTTCAAAAAAGAATAATTAAGTCAGAAAATAAATCAAAATGTGTATGGAACATTGTCAAAGAGATAAAAGGGGAATATAAAGTAAAAAACACTTTTGTACCGAGGGACCCAGAAATTGGGGCAGACGAATATAGTCGATATATTTCAAACGTAGCATCAGGATTACTAGCCCAGATATCTAATGTGCCTTTCTCTTGTAACCTTAATCAACATGAAAAATGTATAGCATTAGAATATGTGACCGAGGGTGAATTATTAGAGCTAAGTAAGAGATTAAAAAATAAAATGAGTAGTGGTGGGGATGGCATCCCGTCAAGCATTTTAAAGTCAAGTATAGTAGTGATTGTCAAGCCTTTAACTTATATTATAAATAATTCTTTAAAGTATGCTACTTTCCCAGAGCAATTAAAATCAGCTATAGTGGTACCAATATACAAGGGAGGCGATCCTAATGATATGTCAAATCATAGGCCTATAAGTCTTTTGTCGGCTTTTTCAAAACTTTTTGAGTTAGTTGTTCACACTAGAATAATGAATCACATGATAATTTGTGACTTACTGGCTAGTACTCAGCATGGCTTCTTAAAAGGCAAATCAACAAGTACAGCCCTGTATAATTTTAACCACAAAATTGTACAATGTTTAGAAAATAATGAATTGCCCTTAGGACTGTTTTTTGACCTTTCTAAGGCCTATGATTGCGTAAATCATACTATATTAATAACGAAACTTGGAAAGTATGGAATAAATGAAAATTTAGTGCGGTGGATTCAATCATATTTGATAGGTCGTAAACAAAAGTTACAGTAACAAAAAGTGGTAAATCAAGATTTTCAACAGAAGTAGAAGTTAACATAGGGGTCCCACAGGGAAGCATTCTTGGACCACTATTGTTTATGATATTTGTAAATGACTTGTCATTATATACAGACCACGAAAATAACATAACTATGATCCAATACGCAGATGATACAAGTATACTTGTCAGTGCCCCAAACTATAAAGATATAATTGAAAAAACAAAGCACTTTTATAGTAAAATTATAAACTGGTTTAACGAAAACAAGTTAGTGCTAAACGAAACTAAAACAGGGGCAGTATTGTTTAAAACAAAACAAAACAGTTTTATTACACCAACAAAAATTGCATTAACAAACGATGTTGAATGTAAATTAACAGAGCAGACTAAATTTCTCGGAATATACATAAGCGATACCCTCAGTTGGAAAGGTCATATTGAATATGTTGAAAAAAAGCTAAATGGTGTATGTTATAGCCTGCGCGTGGTAGCTAGATATGTAAATTTCAAGACCCTCAAAATTATTTATTATGCAAATTTCGAATCTGTTCTAAGATATGGAATAATCTTTTTTGGCCAAAGTGCACAAATAGATAGGCTTTTTATTATTCAGAAGAGAGTTCTAAGAAGCATGCTAAAGTTGCCCCCAAAAGAATCCTGTCGCGGACGCTTTAAAGCCTCTAGCATAATGACAGTTACAGCCATATATATTCAGGAGATTCTTCTTTTTACTTTCAAGAACAAAAATTATTTTAATGAATACCTGCAAACTAGCACCTATAATACTAGAAATTTTCAGTTTATATACCCTAGACATCATCTCACAATAACGGAGAAAAATGTGAACTATAGCTGTATCAAAATTTTTAATAGGCTCCCGCAGGAAATAAAAGATTTACTAAATCTAAACCAGTTTAAGAAAAAAATTTATAATTTACTAGTAGATTTAGAACCATACAAATTAAGTGACTTTCTTAATAATTAATGCCAAAATGTTACCTATATTGTACCTAAATTTGTTTTAATTTTATAGGTTGTTGTTCTGTGACGTCTATTTCACCTAAGAGTGCCATGTACAGCTTGTATGTCTCACTGTTATTTTGAAATAAAGATTATTATTATTATTATTATTATTATTATTATTTAGCGGCTGCTATACAATTTTCCGAAAAGGTAAGTCAATAATTGCTTAATTACTCATGAAGGGACAGCATCCTACATTTGATTTCCAACGAATTTTACACAAAGACTTCAACAACTGAGGAAGTTGCAAACGCCGGGAACAGATGTTCCTAGCAATGTACAACGCTAGAGTAACAGAACGGGATAAACAGCGTTACGCAGCATTTCTAAAATCCAGCACAAGCGTGAAGTCAGTCTTCCCCTCTCTACCACCAACTGAAGGCTCTGCACTGCAACACTTATACAGAGTCTATTTGCAAGTTCAAGATTGGCTGGGCAACAAACTGGAACTTACTGATTGGGTTTGGATGAAAGAAGCAGATCGAGATCTTCAACCCTTGACAACTTTAGATCAACCTGCCCCAGCTGCCATCCTTTCAACAATATTCTGCAGCTGCACCAAAGGTTGTGGGGCATTTTGTGGATGCCGCAAAGCAGGTATCCATTGCTCTTCAATATGCGGTAACTGTGAGGGCGCGTGCACTAACGGCCCTCCAGTTGAAGACGACAATTCAGCATATGAGGACAACCCGGAAGACTTGACACCCTTTTGGACCCAATACATTCCCTCCCGCACAAGACTTTCAGAGTCTTCAGGGATAAAGGAGGTCGTGTTATTTATTCAATTTACTAAGTTTTATTCAAATCATCTCTATTAAATCATCTATCTATTAATATTGTACTGAACAAGACTGTAATTCGGTTTTCAATGTTTAGGTTGAAGAGAAAATGCAGCATATGAGGACGACTCTGAAGACTTCATGGACCCCCGTGACCCAACACCCTCCTCTAATGAAGTGTTGGACCCATAGAGATAGAATATAAGGAGACGCTATACGATATAAATAGATAAGGAAATAACGGTACCACTGGGCGGAGCTTATTGTAGCACCAATATGGCGGCTTTAACAGAGTTGGATTAAGCGCGTTCTCACGATTCGATTTTAGTTGGGCAACTTTCAACTTTCGTAATCAACTAAATTCTGTGAAGTTTTTGGTTCTTTTTAGACTAGATATTTAATCTAGTGGAACTAGTTTTATGGGGCTTATAGGTCCCTTTGAAGGAAATACTGCACTATTAGGTCAATAGTACCAATTCCTACAGCTTCTTAATTGGGTGTGTGGATGATGGTAAATATGGAAAGTAGAACAATAGGCAAATAAGTAAATTTATCTTTAATTTATATACCCATGTTATACATTGTTTCAGAATACATAAATATACAGTACCCCAAGAAAAATTATAGCCAAATTGGAAACAAAGACGGGATGATCGTGCGTAAAGCGTAAATAGAGAAAACGATCAGTGAATGTGTAACGCCCACATTCCTTCGAAGTGGTACGTACCAATCAGAAGATTTTCTCCAGGGCTATATTGAATAACTGACACGTCAGCAGATATCTTCCTGTCGCAGTCCTTTGTGTATTTCGAACGGTTCCTATATTATGTCGTTCTGAAGTTTAACTGCGGACGTGGTATCAACCATGGTCATTTTAATCAGACAAGTTAGCTTCATTGGTACTCCGAGTTCGTTCATAACATCGTGCAACATCGACCTAAGAATGTTATCATACGCTGCTTTAAAGTAGATGACAAGTGGTGCATACCAGTGTTATACCAATGTCAAATTCTCTGGATTTTTCTCGGATTTGATGCAAAGTGAACATTTGGTTGGTAGTTGAGCGACCTGGTCTGAATCCTGACTGATATTCTCCGAGGTGGGCTTCAGAGAATGGTTTCAGTGTTTCATTTGGGTTGGTTCTCCGGCCAGCAGCTCTTGAAAATGTTCTGACCATCCAAATAGAATATATTTTTTATTGCTTATTAAGTTTCCTCCTTTGACTCTGATTCTACAGATATTAGTTCTTGGTTTAAAAACCTTTCTTGTCGCATTTCTCTTCCCTTCTAAGATGCTTGTATTTGTCTACCGCCGCCCTTTGTCCTACGCTGTAGCATGTATAAAGTACACTACCAATAATAGCATTTATATACCATAATTTTGTAGGTACGGTTCTGTTTATTGTTTATACTAACTTATGAAATGTTATTCCCGACATCTTTTTATCCACGCCGTCTCTGCTACAGCAGCTACGCACAGCACAAGACAAACTAACAAAAAATACTTTGACAGTTCTCAAAACACAAATGAAATGCTAAATATTGCTCAACATACACTGACAACAAATGACACTACAGTTTGACATTTTTGACAAAAAAGTAGTAGCAATATGGCGGACATGAAACCACTTTTGCCACGTGATGCCGTCTCCCTATTATATTCTATCTCTATGGTTGGACCCAATAAATTCCATTTACTGTCAGTTTTTTTTTAAATCACAACACTAATTCTGTTTTAAATGCGGATAAAGCACATTTTTTTAAATGACGTTTCTTTTGTCGCCCTATAACTTTTGTCAGCTTTAATTGTGGTAAGGGGGCAAAAACTGATAGGAGTGATAGTTTCCGAGATATAAGCTAAAAACTGAAAAATGGTACTTTTAACCCCCCTCCCCTCCTCGAGCTCACCCCCCACCCTCGGGGACTTTTGATATATGTCTACCCAAGTATAAAGAAAGCGTTTAAAAAAATTTCCAACTCTCTGGGAATTTTTTCCACCGATTTGTCTAATTTGACTGGGTTACTGGAGTATATAAATGTACTGGTAGAGGAGGAACTGTTCTGGCTGGATTAAGAATGGAAAATTTTGAGTATTTGTTCCAGTAACATCAGACCAAATGTCCTTAACACGTTGAAGGACACTGATGCCATACAGCGTCCTACTTGATATGTCAAATGTGGCAGAACGCTGTACAGCGCTGCAACTTTTTGTCTAAAGTATTGAAAAAAGAATTAGTGACCAAATTTACAAGTTTTTAAATTGTGCTGTGTCCTTCAACGTGTTAAAGCCTAAAGATTGTTGGTCGAGATTAGCTTGTTCTTCTTCTGCCTCAGACTCTGAGAGATTTTCTATATCACTACTTGATTCTTGAGAATCATTCTCTAGATCAGACGAAAGGAAGAAGTCGGGATCACGATAACTGTCATCTGAGTCACTATCAGACGAAGTATCAATAGCTTATTTTTTTCTTTTTAATGTATTACGGAGATTTTCAGTGGAACTGGAGGTAGATGGAAAATGATTATAAATTAACTAAATCACAAATGTATAAACCAACACTGTAAACTATAAAAACTGTAGGGTTAAGTAACTATGACTGTAAGTCATGGAATAACAAATGTAGTGTTATATAGTTATCACTTCGCCACATGGAGTGCAATAATTAGGCCTGGCGGGAAGCAAATAGATGTGAAGTTGTTAACTGCGCAATATATTAATGGTGATTTGATTTGAATTAGCAGCAAATAGAAACAACATGTTGGTCGTAGGATACGTGCGCTCTCAGTAATAAATATATGGAACAGGCACTTTGGGTGAATATTTGTATCGTCGTAAAATTAACTTCTTATTTCAACAGGTATTTAGAGTTAAATTTAACCATAGCCAATATTCATTATTTTACTTTTGACTCTTTGGCTAGAGGAGACTTGTTGCCTCCTCTAAGAAGCCGCCACTGATTTCATATCATACTCCTAATTAACTTTAAATTATTAATATATATTACATAGTTTTATAGTACCTACATACTGGACAACATTGGACATATCAATTCTTCTTCATTTAACCCAAACACCATCATGTGCTTCCTAAATTTATGAATAAATATTGAACTCTCAAATCACAAATTATAGAACTTTACCAACAGTTAAATGAACTATTTAGTAACAGCCGGTACCATAAATAATGCCAAAAGGATCCATTAACTAAAAAACACTTTATGGTTAAAGTTGACTTTTAATCACTTTTAAAATCTGCCGTGTACCATAAAGCAAATTCCATCGTCTGTTGGGTAAAGGAAGCTTTCTGTAGTATTGTTATGTTGGCTGGACTGAAAAACCTGTGACAATACGGATTTGTGCAGTTCTTACGGCGCTTACGGCGTTACGTTACCTAATTTATGATAACCTGTCAATTTCAATTTATTTAACCTGACTTTTTGCCCATACGAAGACTGAGTTTTCTCATAATTTAATGACATAATAAATAGATATAATTATTGAATAGAAATATGTTTATTAAATAAACTTTATAAATTTGCAAAATGTTCATTAATAATTAAATTTCGAATATTGCCTCCTGCGATACCAATATTAGCGTTCTCAGCGTCACCATTCTGGCCATTTTCTTCATCTCCGTCTAGACCGTTGAACCACTCCTCAGGAATATGTGCGTTCATATCTAAAGTTATGTTATGCAACACAGCTGTAGCCACAATGATAGTCATAATTGTCTGCAAGTTGACCCTCATGCCAAACCGTAATATTGGAAATCGCCGCTTCCAGATTCCATATTGTCTTTCAACTGCATTTCGTGTTCGTATTATCGATTCATTATAAAGATTTTCTGCTTCAGTATTTACATGAGCCAACTTTGTCATCAGATATGGTTCAACTGCGTAGCCACTGTCACCGACCAAAAGAAATCTACCATATCTGCCGGTTTCAAATTCTCGTTTCACGCGACTGTTGTTGAAAATTGTCTGATCGTGACAAGAACCTGGCCAACGTGCCACTATGTCCCGGATTTTTAATGACGCGTCACAGATTGTTTGTACATTTAAGCAAAAGTACCCCTTTCTTGAGCGATATATTTCGGCTTCAGGACCTCCTACAGAATCTATTTTCACCGAGGTGCAATCTATATGTATATCCAATGCAATATATATGTATATCCAATGTGATAATAAATTATTCTATTCTATTCTATTCTATTCTATTCTATTGCACCAATTACCCGTGGAAAACTCTTGAAATGTTGCTGTCATCAAATTTGTCACAATAAAGTGACTTTAACTAGCAAAAAAGAGCCAAAATCGAGACTTTACCAAAAAGAAAGCTTTATTGCTTAATCCTCCTTTAAAATCGGTTTATGGTACAGGTCTGACAGGTAAAACTGATCCTTTACGTTTAAAGTACACTTTAACGTCCTTTATGGTACTGGCTGTAAAACATTTGATCCAATAAATTCTCCTTTTAGTATAGTTTAGTTAGTGCAAAACAAAACATTATATTAAGATAAAAATTCCATCAATTTTATTGCCGGGTATTCAAGAACACTTGGAATTATCTTTTGTGTCTACAGGGGTTCCTTAACGGTCTATTGTGAGACTTTTGTCCGATTTCGTTTAACATTTATCAAAATTAATGTTAACGAAGTTAAAAAAATAAATAGTGAGCTTTACAAAATCCAATATTCTTAACATATTGGACTCGATCTACTTAAATGCTTCTAAATATTTTGTGATTTCTGACCACATTGTACATGGTAGATTGAAATAGAAATAAAGGACTTCCAGTCATTATTGAACTCCAAATATTTAAGTTTAATCTTTACGACTGATTAACATTTTTTAAAACAACATATGAGTAAATTAAGACAAAAATGGTACACAGTCACCGTTATGACAAAAATGGAATACCTATTGGTCATATATACAAAAGATTCAATGTTCTAGGTTTACTTACTATCATTGTCACTATCACTTTCTTCACTATTGTGGTTTAATAGTACCGATTCACCAGCATTCTCTTCTTTTCTTTTTATATCATCATGAAAACCACTGTATGCTTGAAAAGTATAATCAATACTTCTTTCGATTTTGGGCATACTATCTTCTGTAAAATTATGTACTTTTTTATAGTGAAATTGGAGACATTGTTTTGTGGTAAACGCTGCTTTACAATTATTGGCAGAACATCTGAAAATAAAAAAATAAAAACTCTTAAGAATATAGTACAAAAAACAGTGTTTTCGAAAATCGTGTACTTATTGAAAATGCTAATAATCATATCGTGTGCAACAATAAATTCTTGTAACATTTTTCTTTATAAAATTGTACATGGCAACATCAGTTTCTCAACAAGTGTTTCTGAGCTGAAGCAGCACTGGCTCTTAATTGAAAAATATAATGTATTGTATGATTTACTGCAGCCTCTAAACAGTAAAACGATATCTACAGGTCTTAGACATTTTTTTTACTGTTTAAAGGCTGTGGCAAATTATGCAATACGTTTCTTGTTTTTAATTAAAAGTGTGTGCCTACATTCATTGTAGCTCTGCAACACTAGTTGAGAAACTATCACTGGTACATGGCATATTTTAATAATTGTAGTGATGGGTTTAACGGTGACTTTACCATCACGACAAGTCGTCAATGATTTTTACCGGTAACCGAATCGCTGGTTATTGTAAATAACTCCAGCGAATTCACCTAAATCTAAAATGGTGTCCGGTGAGAGTATATACATATCCGGCGTCCCGTCGCTGAGATATTTATTGAGATAGGAAGCGATCATTATTCTCGGCGGGTCGAAGGGATTTAATAAAGGTGATGCCGATGATGGTTATACGATACGATACGAAATTCTAACGAGTCTTTAAAAGGTTAATAGTTTTTTAGTATTTATTATTACAAATAGTGAAATATTATATTACCTTCTCAGAAGTTGAAAATTTACATTGTATTGCTTATATAATCATATGTTTTTTTTTATATTTTTAATATTATACTAATACAGTCGAACTTGAATATAACGAACACGGGATATAACGAACACTCGGTTATAACGAACGAATTGAAAAGTCCCGTCCGAAGTCCCTATTAAGCGCGTGTATTTTTGTTCGGCTATAACGAACTCGGATATAACGAACACTCGGTTATAACATACCGCATTTTTGGCCCGGCGGACCTCTAAACTCGGTTATAACGAACTAGCGAGTGGTTTGTTGACTCAATGTCGAACGAACGGTGCGCGACGAATTTGAAAACAAGTCTCTGCAAGTTACCTACAATTAATATTTTGTTTGAGTGGGTGCTAAATTGCGTGTTGAATTTGCATTTGAACAATGGCTAATGTTGAAAGCAAATAGAAAATCTATTTCTTTGTCGGATAAGTTAAATATAATTCGCAAGCTGGAAAATGGCTGTGCAAATGCACAAATTTGCCGTGATCACGGGCTCTCTAAGTTGAAGCTGTTTTTTTGTCGATCTTTTATAACGAACGTTCGCATATAACGAACAGTTTTACGGGTCCCTTGGAGGTTCGCTATAGCCGAGTTTGACTGTATATATATATACTACTAAAAAATAAAAATTACATCTAATTCTGGTTAACTCTCTTGGTATGTATATTTCTATATTATTGTTTCCTTTTTTTTTCTATTTTCCCCTGCTTTTCACAATTTTGAATATTTTATATTATTATTATTATTTCATATTCATCAAAATTTATATTATGTTACACTTAACCCTATTTATATTATGTTAATATAAATAGGGTTAAGTGTAAGAATATAGAAATAAATAGACTTCGCACTGTACCTTGTTGAATGTATATGTTACACATTTACTTAATAAAGACGTTTCATTGTTATTATATTATTATTATTACATCTCAGACAAAAGATATCAAATAACAATTATAAATGAATTATGATCACCGTCAATTTTTGTCAAATATTATTATTTTTATTATTATTTTTTTAGTAAAATGTCTTGGTGCCGCTACAAGGGCTGAAAATCCGCTACCGTAGTGAAATTTCGCTATAGTTGACAACACTGGATCTCTGCTCTTCAGTTAAATACCCCAGTTGAGTAGAATTCTTTCTCAACTGTGTAAATACAAATGCAGTGCTTATTTGCCTTAGGATAAATTCGAATCATCAATCTTCGTAACCAAGTAAATATATACCAATTTATTTACCCACTAGTTTACCGTACAAATGTTTTGTAACAGGCACCATAGTTATTTCAATCAATAAAATTTTTCCCGATTATTTTTCCTTCTCGTCATTTCATCAATTATAGACTTTAGATAATTATGGTGCTTACCTATAAATCGAATGATAATTGTACTACTACTTTATAGGTCATGTTATTTTTGAGTTTCCTCTTGTTATAGATATAGATTAATTAACCTATTAAAAAACTATTTGTATTCAAAACTAAAGCCATTTATATGTTCTAGCAATAGGCTTTCTAGTAGTTTCCGAAATATTTCACCAGGGAGTTTTTATTGGCACATATAGCATAGTGTCATCTGCAAACAGATGCATTTTACAATTTCTTATTGATCGTACAACATCAATAATGAAAATAATGAATAATATTGGTCCTAGGACAGATTCCTGTGGAACTCCATTTTCTGTCTCTTTTTCACTAGATACACTTACACCAAACTTTGTTCTTTGACTTTGTTCATTTATTTAAATAGGATGAATTTATGAATTATATGTATTATGAATTTATGTTGTAAGAATATATTGTAGGCATATATTTTGTATTTATTGTGTTCAAATTTTATCTGTTGGTAATAGATAATATATACTTAAGCAGTAATTAGTGCCGAGTTTATGCAGCATGAGTATTGGTATTAGCAAAGAATATTTCGTACACTAGATGGGCAAAGTTATTGTTTGTTTCCTTATGTAGATTCTCTAACACATGCAAAATTGGATACCAAATAATAGAGAAGTATTGACTGAATTAAAGTGAGATGAAGCATACGTTGAGGTCCATTTATGAGCAATGAAATTAAATAATAGGTCTGACCATCTAGTGCAGGGCTGTCCAACTGCAAGTGCCCCAAGGGCCGCTTTAAAAATAAATGCGGTTTGGAGGGCCGCATTATAAAATACTTCGTATGCAACTTTATCAGTGAGTTTTAATAGGTATAGTATACAAAGAAAAAACGCGATTGTATTATTATTTTAATTTATTCAAAAAATATCAACTTACTGATTAAATAGTCTGATTCCCAATGGTCATTATAAACTCGATGTTAGTTCGTTATTTTTCTTTTCTGCGAAGACATATTTCACCGAGTATTTCGCTTAAAAAAGCTTTAGAATTGGTGCATACCGCTATTTTAATCGTTAACAGGTTGAGCGCCGAGCCAAATTTCAATGTTTAGCCTCCTGGGCCAACAGTGAATTTGGTTTTCTGAGCATCGCAGTATTACACCTGTAAAGGTGTTTTTCAAAATCGAAAAAAAAACAAAGCAAAAAAATTAGGGAAACTATTGTAACCTCATGCACCACTGAGGCCATAGAGGGCATGCTGTATAGCCAAAATAAGTGTATTAGCGGTCACGAAGCTACAAGATCACATAAATGCGAGTAGACACCGGTGTCCGCCGTGGCCTGTGTGGACGTTTCAAAATAGTCACCGGTGTCCTCTGTGGTGCTCAACCTGTTAATGTAAGAATTGTGCATATTTCGTATTTGAGGGTAATTTAAACATTTAGAGGCACGCTCCGCGGGCCGCAAAAAGTGAGGTCGCGGGCCTCATGTTGGACAGCCCTGGTTTAGTGTATACAATGGTCTTTTGGTATTAGTCATAAATTTTCCCAAATGCAGATGTCTCAAAACTTAAGAATGAAAAATTTAGCAATTTAGCGTATCACATGTGCGGTGTTACCATTTTTTTTTTTCAGGAAAAAAAAATAAAAACGATAAGGTAGGTAAAATATCTTTTGCACAGTTTTAAAAACTTCAACAGTTCAGAAAACCACTATATGCAATAAAACGTAAGTAAATTTGTAATCTAAATTTCAGTATAAGTAATGACTTTAATAAGAAAAATGTAGGTACTTACTTGAAAGGTTTAATCCCACTATGAGTTAACATGTGAATCTTTAAATTCGATTTATTTTGAAATCTTTTTCCACATCTTGAACAGGAACAAGCTCCCTCAACTTGTTTTTGATGAACTTCTTTTGAATGTCTTTGCAGTGCAGCTCTTGATCCTAATATTTTCAAGCAATTTTTGCATTGGAATTCTTTAAGAACTTCAGAAAAATCTAAAAAAAGACGAAAGTTAAATATCTCAATGGCAATTTCAGTAATGATTTGTGGTGAAATCACATTTGGTAAATTGCCTCCTCCCTCAAGGAGTAAAATAATATAAATAAATGGGATTTGTTTGATAATGCTTAAAATAGTAAATACCTGCAGCTCGACTGACAACGTAAATTTATTTCTTAAACTCAAGACCAATTCCAGTCTTTCAATTTAAACAAAATTTTAGCGGAATCAGTGATTCACTTGATTCATATCGCGAGCCGCCACTAATAGATGATATCAATATACTTGTTTAAAAAGTAGGAAGTATAAGTAGGTATATTATTTATTTGTCCAGGCACGAAAGAACAAGTAATCCTATTATTTTGTTTGTAAAAATTATGGAATACATTACATGCATCTTAATTAGACATTTCAAATGTATTTAAAGATATTTCTTGTGGCATTGTAGAGGGAATGATCCCCTCTAATTGGATACATACTCTCCAATCGCAGTTTAAAAAATCTTCGTTGTACTTTGTAATTACTTTTTCCAATGATGGTACGTAAATGTTGTAAGTCCGACTCCAAACAATAAAGACATATGCAAGTTTGATCCTAACAAACAACATACGTAAAGTATATAGTCTCTTAAAATATTTGCTGTTGTGCAGAATAAAACCTAAACTTTTGATACTGCAGCTACACGTTCCTCAATTTTTCAAAAATGCTAATGAGAGGTCACAGGTAACGTCGAGGTCTTTAACGAAATCAGGCCCATATGTGTGTGTGTGTGTGTGTGTGTGTGTGTGTGTTTCTTTATGGCTTTGGTTCTCAGACGTATTAGCCAGGCTAAATAGCCCATCTAAGATACAATTGTGCAAACAATTAAAAATGAAAGGATTCGTTTTTCAATAAAAGGACATAACACTACATTTGGCAAAGTTAAGTGAAAAATGAATATTTATGCACTAGTTGTTAGAAGGTCAAAATTATGAGAGTCTAATACAGTCAGGCAAAAATATAACTTTAATCATCAGCGACAACAATATCAATTATGAATAGTATAAAAATAACGATCCACATATGGAACCTTTACGACACTACTGATGTTTAAGTAAATTTAACAGATTAGTAACTATGATACCAACTGGGACAGACATGACAGGTGTAAAGGTGAAATAAATTTATAAATTGAAAACAGCTACTGCTTATTCTACAATTTATTTACAAAATGCATTTGCTGATATTGGCCCCCTATATAATTGATACACACCCACGGTAACGAACTCTACTCGTCTCCCCCGACCCGCTATTGTTCCCTTCTACGATTGTAGACGCAAAACGTAAGCAAACGGGGTCTATCCTATATGGTCGAAGGTTTCCACATACCAGAAAATGTCTCTGTTCTTAATATTAAGTTAAAAATAATACGGCTTCAAGAAAACATCGGTGCAGGTGCAATCCCTAATAATAAACGCAGGTCACTTTATCAGGTGCAGTACTAATATTTTCTTTTTTCAACATTTTTTTAATATAGTTATGCAGCCGAATTAGCCATATAGCGGAAGTAGCAAATGCTACGGACCCCGCGCTCAAGCAAAAAAAAATCAGAATTGAAATATCTCACCCACTCTGGCAAGTGGCAAGGCAGGCAGGCAGGCTTGCGGCTCTGGGATTGCAATTTTATAGACTTATAATGGAAAATTCATTAGTCGTCTTTCCCAAAAATGTGGAAATAGTCTTACCCATTTACTTATCTTTAATGATTACTAACTGCAGCGGAGAACGTTCTTTTTCGACATTAAAGCGTATAAAAAATGAGTTAAGGAACACGATGGGACAAGATCGTCTAAATAATCTCACCTTATTGAACATTCAATGTGATTTACTTAGAGAAATTGATTTTACTAGTGTGATCTCTAAATTTGCTCACATTAAATCGAGAAAAGTTTGTAAAAGTTGTGTTTTATTTTTATTTTATATCCTAAATCAAACTAAGGGCCCCTTGATAACATTTGCTACAGGGCCTGCGCGATGGTTTAATCCGGCACTGGAGTTATGTACGCCAGTTTTATTAAATTCTCAAATGCAAAAAATTTTATTATTATATGCTGTGTTGTGTACATTGGGAGAGGGACAAACGTTAACTGT
Organism: Rhagium mordax; assembly: GCA_963680705.1. NCBI lineage: Eukaryota > Metazoa > Arthropoda > Insecta > Coleoptera > Cerambycidae > Rhagium > Rhagium mordax. The sequence continues at coordinate 51,155,961 of OY796656.1, read as the reverse complement.
AGATAAAGGTCACCAAGATGGTTCCAAGTAACCCATACCTAATGGGTATCACCCTTTATAACCGAAATACAGGGTGTTTTATCAATTTTACCTATTTTTTCTTGATTCATAACTGTGACGTAGTAGAGTGATCCGCACATGCGTGCAAGATGATAATCAGAACCACAAGGTTAAGCTCTCTCTCGCCTGAACTGTCAAACTGAAAAGACGTACCTATGTAATGATCTGTGATAGTAACGAAATAAAGAAGTATACTTAATAATAGAGTACCTAATAATTATTGTGAGGTATAACGGTAAGACGTTACAATAACTAACAAACCACCCTGTATATTTTTTTGACATTTGGCACACGTATTCTACATAGTTTGGCAAATCCTCTAAGACATTAATGACAAAAATTTACAAAATCTTTCATATCTGAATTTTAAAAATTTGTTGCCATATTTCAAAAGTGCGATGAAAACAGAATTCAACCATGTACTTTTTATTTTCCCACAGAAAATTTCACTACTAAAAACGAGCATTTTGGGGGTACACAATGAAATTAGATAGATTTTTATAAATTGTATTATGATTATGTTATAATTAATGAGGATTACTTAATGTATTTCTAAAACGTACATAGTTTGTATTTGTATGCCTTTAGACCATAGAAAATGTAAATACAGGTCCGTATCTAGGACTACAATAACAACCAATAAGAACACCAATAACTAAAGAAAATAAATAAAAACCAAATTACTACGAAGAAACTACAACAATTGCTCAAAATGACCTCCATATTTAGGTGAAAGAAAATCCATTTGCTATAAGGGAGACTTATTCACATTGTTCCCACTAAGCATTGTAACTTACAACTATTTGCAGCAAACTTAGTTTTATTTTATTTTTGAAAATTAAAATTAAATTTTCATAACCACCTCCCGAAAACTAACTGCTAACTTATCAGTGAAAACATTATCTAAATATTAAATAAAAGCTTACGTCAAATTTACAAATTGAAAGTTAGTAATGCTAAGTTTGCATAGGTGAAATATATTTTAAGAATGTCCTGTAATGTGCATTTGCAAAATATATACAAATTTCAAATGAAAACTTTCAGCAAATGTTATAAAACAAAATACGTTTTGAAAACTGGCAAATTTATAAAATATTTAAACCAGAAGTATACATATTCTGAAAATTGACTATTACACTGCAGTTTAATAAAGCTTTTATAATTTTTATATTTAATTTCAAGAATTCTATTATTTATGAATTTATGACATTACTTAAATATCTTACATATAATTATATAATTATATAATAGGTATAATAAGTGTACGATTTAATTTCAGACAATAAAAATTAGTTAAAACATGTTTATGTCTGCTATTTGTGTTTGAAATAGGAAAAATGTCTTCGTACAGTTCGTACTAGGTATCTCACGTTCAGCTGAAAATACATTTGATTTAAATACTTCACGCAAGTCGTGCGCGCGCGCACCATTCGGAAATTCGCATCGTTTCATTTCGTTCTCGTTACACCTGTTGTGCTCCTCATTGTCAGTCATGCCGTATATATCTTTATTAATTCTGTGAATTTTATTTTGTCGGTTGTGTGTTCCTAATGGAGAAAGGTGGCAAGGTAGGTTTCAAAGAGAGTACATTTGTTAGGTTTATTAAACCTTCTATGGTCTTGTTATTTATCATTTACTTTTGTTAGCGTCAGCGTCATGTCATGGCGGTGTATTCTGGTTTTGTAGGGGACATAGCCACATAAAGTCCTGTTTGCCTATTTTGTGAAGCGTATTAACTAGTAAAGGCAAGTATTATATTTATTTATTTGTTCCAATATGTATAACTACAGAAATACAAATTACAAAAAGAATTTACAAAAGAGAATTAAAAATTTGCGAGGTGAAAAATGTACATAGATAGCACCTAAGCGTATAAAACACTTGTGTTGTGCTTTGGAAATATACTTGTTATGTATACTGTTTGATCACAGAAAAAATTCAAAACAACCCCATGTGTATATTACTAAGAGGGTATATACACATACAGGGTGATTCACGTTTGTGACGGATGCTTGAGATTGGTCGATAAATAGACCAACCACGAACAATATATAATTAAACAAAACCGGAAAATATTATACTTGTTATGTGCTAGTGTCTGAACCGCAAGAGGGGGTCCGTCACAAGGTGTGCCGAGAGCTAGCTCAGCTCTAGTCGGCGAGAGGGGTAGGTTCCCTTTACACTACCGTATAATAATCAAGATAACTAATAAGAGAGGGCGCCACCAGCGATTAGCAACCTCGCCAGTAAGTTCCCTAGATGTTAATGGGTGTCCAAACACTAGTTTAAAATTAAACGGTTGATATTTAAAGGTCCAATTATTAAGTTAATACCTGAAATCACATATGTAGTACTTACCAAATAAGAAAACACACGATAATTTTAAAAAAAAAGAATAAGGGTTTATTGCCAGTATCACAGAATAATGAATATCACATAGGGTGAGCAGCGTAAATAAATATTTAAATATATTAAAAGTTGCAACAGCTGTATATTACCAGGCGTGATATCACGTTAGGCGTACATAAGTAAGTTATATTTTATATATATGAGAATATGTTTATATAGTGATACGGACTAGAAAAATAAAATATGCGACAGGTTACCCTTATACCTCTACTTAAAATTAACGATTACGTCTTGCAAAATTGGAACTGTAAATTTCTGATTGTTAACTAGGTTTCCCCAGTGGGGTTTAAAATATCGGCAAATCCTACAATATTACTGCATTAACTGTATATGAAGTAAAATTTTATTGATAGCCAGTTACCTCGTGAAGCGAGATAAGGGAAATTATTTCTTAGACACAATTAAAACTAAAGTATGGCTTATCTGCTAGTGATTGTCCAGCCTCGATGTAGGTCACTCGTGCTGCAACAAAATGTGGTGGTCAACTATCCAAGAGGGTCCAAGATGGTCCAGGGCAATGCAAGGGTGTCGTTTCCAACAAAAAGTCAAACCAGTGACCATAAACGGTGGGCTTGCCCTACCATCAACCGTTGTCCAGACGACCTTAATTCAATAAGGTGTGTTATCAACTCCAAGAGATGCAATCAATCCTACAGGACAGTCGTGCCACACTTGTCTCGCGCTAAGGGTACAGCGGATGGAAGCAGCCAACGAGAGTAGAGTGGAGGACTCAACAATGGGGAACGTAAACCAAAAAAAGGAAGGAGGAAAAAGAAAAAGGCCTAAAAAAGAGAAGAGTGTTTTTATCCACTTATGCCTAGGTATCCTTTGCAGTTTCACAAAAGAATGTTATGACGGAATTTGACATCAGAATACTTACTGAAGGTTAGAGGGCGGCTTAATTCAGCGATCCAGGGTCTGTCTTGCCGACACTGGATATATCCTTCGAGGAGCAAGGCTTTTCAACGAGACTTGTTTCAAAAATCCGATAATTATCGAGGATCGTGTTCTTTCCACAACAATATCAACCAAACAACTGAACACCAATCCAGCGAACTTTTATAAATCCCACTTCAATAATGGTAAAGCACTAACGGCAATTTTACTAAAAATTCACTCCGAAAATCGTCTCGTTCATTCCACAACGGCCATTTTCTCCCTTCATTCCTCAAGTGGTTTTAGCACCAATTAGCGAGCACCTGCCAGACGCCTCTGACCTTTAAGCAACCCTACTTACATCTGTTAATTATCCGACCTCGACTGGTATGCAAACCGCATTACCTTCTAGTAAATTTTTGGTATGTGAAACGTGAACGTTACAAATTATGTATGATTCTTTAGATATTTGCGATTTTCTAATTTATCATTAATTGTTACTGAGATATTGATTTTTACATTATATAACTATTCCGTCAATATTTTGGGAAAAAAATTAATATCTCAGAAAATATTCATTTTAGACATAGGGAACCTTTAATGAAGTGACCTTTAAATTTTCCGAGGAATCTAAAAAAAAATTGAAAATGGGGGCATCTCATTTAAAATAACAAAGTTAGGATCAACTTCCGGTATAACCGGAAATGCCACCATTTTGAAAATATTTTCATTAAATAGATCCTACCCACTTAGGAGCATAACCAAAATTTCAAATCAATATCTTTCTTCTTTCTCGAGATACTTCTAATAGGCGGTCAACGTGAATCACCCTGTATATAAACACACATATACATATACACATATATACACACACAGGTACACAAACCTACACCTATATACATAGTATATATTCAGTGTCGTAGCTGGGAACTATGGCGCCCAGGGCAAGCATCATAATTTTGCGCCCCCACCCTCCCTAATGGAGTTTGTGTGATTTTAGTCGGATTAACTTAGCGTAGATCAAGTAGCGTGATTTGTCAGCCTGCGATTTTGCGCCCCACAAGGCTTGTGCCCCTGGCGTGGGCCCCGGTTGCCCTGCCCTAGCTACGACGCTGTATGTATTGTTTGGTAGTTGAGTAACAAACTCATGTGATTATTAATTTTCAAGTATCTTAATAAGCTCAGTATAATTTTGGAAAATAAATTGTTTTGATAAAGTTGAAAATTTTTTAAATTTCTTTACATTTTTTATCTCTGCTGGTAAGAGGTTACAAGTTTTTGGTAGTGTATATACTATCAGTCTATGACTAGCATTTTTATGGAATCTTTGAATGTAGTCCATTCACATTTAAAAAAAATAAAGGGTGGCTTTGATTTTTCGTGACATTTCACTCTATATAATAGATTGACAACATAAAATATTTTAAGGTTAGGTATTTTGTCAGCTCTATGTCGAATTTTAATTGCTGTGTGTGTCAAATTTAAATTGCAGCGTTGTAAAATTTTATTAGGTGTATTCTTTTCACACATAATTTTGGGTCATTTTGAGAAATCTTGTAATTTTTACAGTAATTATTTCTATAATCGAATGCACTCATTTCTATAATTATTTCTAATGTGATTGTGACATTTGTGACATGGATGACACATGACGAATATTAAATTATATTTTGTCAAAGTTATTAGTGAAATTATTTAAATAATAATGCCCAAAATAGTTTCGGCAGACAAAAAACTTAGCATTTTGAAATGTTATAAGCATTATAGACTCGACAGGCCAGACTTGAACAATGATGCTATTGTAAATAAACTGGTGGACATTTTCAGTGTAAGTACAATGAATCTATTTTTAATAAATCATTTTGTTTGGAATGTTATTTTAATTTTTAGGTAGGGAGATCCGTTATATGCGGGATAATACGGGATAAGACAGGGGCCATGCAGGGGACGGCGGTGTCTATTAGGAAAAAAACTGAAAATGGAATTATTTTTTTAAAAGGGATCTGGTCGAAATTATCAGTGGATATAATGAAAGAAATCAATTTTTTACTTTGGATAATTTGTTAGAAGCTGCGCGAAATTTAATAGATTATAGGGGAGGGAGAACTACATTATATAAAATTTTAAAATCAATAGGGCTTAAATACAAAATTGCGAATGATAGGAAAATTCTGTGTGAACAGAAACACATCAAAACTTTAAAAATCATATTTTGTCATAAATTTCTTCAATTTCAAAATTCTAGTGAAAATTACATGTTCGTGTACCTGGACGAAACTTGGATTTATCAGAACGGGTCTCCAATTCGTCGCTGGGTACACGACACAGATTTAAAATTTAGTCCGTTTAAAGTTAAAAATGAGGGGAGACGTTATACAATTGTGCATGCGGGGTGTGAACTTGGGTGGTTGGGAGGGTGTGATTTCCTTTTAAATTCTAAAAACAATGACAGAGACTATCACAAAACTATGACCGGAGACCTTTTTCAAAAATGGATAAAAGACCAACTAATTCCTGCATTGGCACAGCTTAAATGTAAATGTGTGGTGGTGATGGATAATGCTCCTTACCATTCCATGCTATTGGATAAGCCACCAACATTTGCTTCTAAGAAATGTGAAATGCAAAAATGGTTGACTGACAGAACTCAAAAAGACTATCAAAATTTGTAACGATAATTTGGTAAATTACGGTTACAACTGGTTTCTACCGGAGACAATTAAATGTAGCTATGTTATGCGCGCGTCGACGGCACTGAAACGTTCTCGATCCTACAGCATTCCTCCTCCACCAGCTTTTTCCTATCTTCCGTACTGGTAAGTCGTAATTTTATGAATATCTAATTATTTTTCTCGGATGTAGAATTTTTCTGTATCTATCGTTATAAAGTATTATTTGCAATACGTAGCCTAGTAAATATTTAGCATGTTGGTTATTTATTACAGTCAAATGTGATAAATATCGATTTAAATCGAATTTATCAATTGGGTGTGTTTGACGCCGGCATTTTAGCCAAATTTAGTGCTCTCCACGCGTGATTGATTTCATGCAAATATCTACACGTGGTGTCGTCTTGCAAGTTAACTTATGTTATTACCGTTCCTTATTATCTTTTGCAATTAAAATTTGCAATTATCGTTATTATCTTTATCGAGTTATTCATAAAATATATGCACTTACACAGATCTCTTTCGTTTGCGGAAGGTGGTAAAAAAAACTCTTCGAAATTAATAGTTTTCGCTTAACGGAAAATATTGGTTTTTATCTTATCTCACAATTTGATTATTGTAATTTTTCGTAATTTAATTTAATATTTAAATTATTCCCTGCTATATCTTAATACGATTTGAATTAATTAAAATTCATAGTTATTATCTAATTGTCGTAATTTAATTGAATAAATTACAGCATTTCTTACCATTTCTTACTCCAATTGGGAGAATTAAATAAACTTATTGTTTCTTATCGTTCTACATTAAATAGTAGAAATTAACTTTAATTAATAATCTAATTAAATTAGTTATAAAAATCAGAATACCTAACTTTTTACTTTCTTACTTATTGTATTATTTTGTGATTCACACATTTTCTATTTGTGAAAAGATTGCGTTTTAGCAATATTAAAACTTAATTTTCTGAGTGTCTTATTGTGATTTGTCTATTTAATTACTGTTATTAAATTTAAATAATATACAAATTTCTTTCTAACATAATTTCTTATTCAGAGGAATTATTTTTATTGCTTTAATCTTGTCTAAGTTATATCTAGAGTAATTTCTAAAATTTCATAGTTTCGAAATTATAATAATTAGTTTATTATAATTTATATCTTGAGTTATTTTTAAAATAAAATAATAAATTCATAACATTGTAATTATAATAATTGATTTATTATAATTCATATCTTTGCTAAATTGTTTAGTCAACTTTTCTAGAAGAAACTTACCTTCAGTAAGTTTTTTTCTAATTTTATCAGCCGTAAGCTAACTTGCATATTTCCAACTTTACTTTGTACATTTTTGACACTGGTATATTTATGTTTTATTGAACGAGACCAAGAAGAGGATTCGACAGATTCAACTTTACCAGACCACATCAGACTGAAATCCAGATTATTCTATTATCTTATCCAGGATTGGTTACATCTTTCCCAGGTGCAGGTGAAGTCTAGCTAGACCCAGAAGATCAGTATACACCAGCATAGGCCATCTTGGCAAGGGAATAGATCATCGTGGAAATCCTTGGAAATTAAGGTCTGTAAGTCTGTGGTAGAACATATTTCCATCATCAGGTCTTCGGTTCCAGCGTAACAAATAATTGCCAGTAATTGTTCTTGTAAATGTAAGCCTTGCAGTTGATAAAATATTTTTCCTTTCATTCATTTTTTATTGTGATAGCCCTTCAGGCACTTATTTCCATTGTTTTGCCCTTCAGGTAAATATATATTTTTCATCATTGTTAAGAGTAATTTGTTATTGTTAATATTTATTCTATTTGTTAATATACTATTTATTTGAGCTGAATCGTTTTATTTCTCTTGTTGTGAAAATCTGATATACAAATTGTTACTAATTTTTTTTAGTAGCTGGCGCCCAAAAATTATCTTAATTTATCTTAATTGAACTTGATAAATAATTCCTTAACTTTTAATCTTTATTAACTTGCAGTTTTAAATCTTACTAAGCTAGAAACTTAAAGTGCACTCTTCAAGTTCTTTTGTTAACAAATCAGGGTTTTAACCAAATTTAATAATAAGTTTGTTAATTTATTAAACACCATATTCTGACTCACGACCCACTGGAAAAATCTGAGCAGCCGACAGGTAAAATAAACTTTGAAACCCAGAAGCCCATAAGGCAAATTAGATTTATTCAGTCTGGGGTTACAAAAATTGTCGTCCAACGTGTGAGGCCTGATATTTTATGAATTTAAACTGCACTATAGTTATATTGAAATCAGATTTTCTCAGGGAGAAATAAGCCAAAGTCAAACAAACAATACATAAAAACTTGTTTACCGATTTCTTTATTTCCCTATTTTTTACAAGTAAGGTTTAAAGTATTTATGAAAACTTAATAGTGTTGAAATAAGAGATTTATTTACCTACCGAATTTAACTTTACATTATTGGAACTTTGTGCATATGGTGATTTAATTTTTTGTCGCGAGAATAAATACGAGTTCTTATTCTGTACACTATTTATAATTTAACTTGTGGATTTTTATCTGAATTTCTTATTATCTGATTAATTTATTTGAATTACAAGTGATTGAAAATTATTCGAAATATACTGGGTGGTTATTTGTTAGCGTTACCTATGAGTTATTGAAATTTATTGGATTATTTTCGCATTTCTATTTTAACTTTTCTCTATACGTGATATACCGATTACGATTGATTGTAATCTTGATCTTGAGTTTTGTAACTTGTTAACGTAACTTATCTTTCATTTCTCGTATTCTATCTTATTATGAAACTAACACGTAATGCCGATCCGGACACCGAAACCGATCAACTCGATTAAAATCTTACTCATTATCTTATTATACCTTTCCTTATGAACACTACTTGATAGTATTTCATTTTAGTGCCCTGTGGTAAGGGGTAACGAATACTACCACCGTGGATTAACCTGCGTGAGGTAAAAGCCCTCTAAACGGCCACTTATCGTGCAGAGAGGCTTGATTGTGATGGGAGTGGTTTCGTCACTGTTTGGCTACTTTTAATAGTAAATGGACAGGATGTGTCTGCTTTTCAAGAGTTTCTGACATCTAGTCTGGTGAGCCTTGCTAGCATAATGATTCTCAATGATCTGCTGTTTATACAAGTCTGTTTCATTGCCGGACAGGGAAATTAGCCACTGTGTTATAATCAGGAGCAACCTCGTCGCCTTTTCTTTTCTTGGAGCTACGCGTCCAATTTCAGTAATGGTAACTACTATACAGTACTGAGGCGGCAAACCACGTCTCTGGAGACTGACTTAGTGTCCTCTCCTTAACTTCTTTCTGGTTTTTTCTCTATCTCTCTCTCTTCTTTTCGTGATTCTTTTGGGCGAGTGTTATTTGCTTCTTGCATCTTCCTTGTTTTTCTTCATGGACTTCCGAGTAAGGGTACATTAACGAGGCTTTTCTTGCATCTAGAACTGCGCATAATGTCCTTTGGTTTGATCCCATTTCATCTGTGATCATGCCACATGTCGATTGACTTGGATGTGTTCGAGGGGATTAATCACTTCTCCAATAGAACCCAGTATCTTTCCTTCCTGTCTATCTTGTCTTATGTCTTATTTTTTAATCCTTTATTTGGGGTAATTACGATAACGAAAATTTGTAACTCCTAGAGTTAACAAATTTTCTACCCGAAGCGAATGGGGTGTGTAACGATAATTTGGTAAATTACGGTTACAACTGGTTTCTACCGGAGACAATTAAATGTAGCTATGTTATGCGCGCGTCGACGGCACTGAAACGTTCTCGATCCTACAGCATTCCTCCTCCACCAGCTTTTTCCTATCTTCCGTACTGGTAAGTCGTAATTTTATGAATATCTAATTATTTTTCTCGGATGTAGAATTTTTCTGTATCTATCGTTATAAAGTATTATTTGCAATACGTAGCCTAGTAAATATTTAGCATGTTGGTTATTTATTACAGTCAAATGTGATAAATATCGATTTAAATCGAATTTATCAATTGGGTGTGTTTGACGCCGGCATTTTAGCCAAATTTAGTGCTCTCCACGCGTGATTGATTTCATGCAAATATCTACACGTGGTGTCGTCTTGCAAGTTAACTTATGTTATTACCGTTCCTTATTATCTTTTGCAATTAAAATTTACAATTATCGTTATTATCTTTATCGAGTTATTCATAAAATATATGCACTTACACAGATCTCTTTCGTTTGCGGAAGGTGGTAAAAAAAACTCTTCGAAATTAATAGTTTTCGCTTAACGGAAAATATTGGTTTTTATCTTATCTCACAATTTGATTATTGTAATTTTTCGTAATTTAATTTAATATTTAAATTATTCCCTGCTATATCTTAATACGATTTGAATTAATTAAAATTCATAGTTATTATCTAATTGTCGTAATTTAATTGAATAAATTACAGCATTTCTTACCATTTCTTACTCCAATTGGGAGAATTAAATAAACTTATTGTTTCTTATCGTTCTACATTAAATAGTAGAAATTAACTTTAATTAATAATCTAATTAAATTAGTTATAAAAATCAGAATACCTAACTTTTTACTTTCTTACTTATTGTATTATTTTGTGATTCACACATTTTCTATTTGTGAAAAGATTGCGTTTTAGCAATATTAAAACTTAATTTTCTGAGTGTCTTATTGTGATTTGTCTATTTAATTACTGTTATTAAATTTAAATAATATACAAATTTCTTTCTAACATAATTTCTTATTCAGAGGAATTATTTTTATTGCTTTAATCTTGTCTAAGTTATATCTAGAGTAATTTCTAAAATTTCATAGTTTCGAAATTATAATAATTAGTTTATTATAATTTATATCTTGAGTTATTTTTAAAATAAAATAATAAATTCATATCTTTGTAATTATAATAATTGATTTATTATAATTCATATCTTTGCTAAATTGTTTAGTCAACTTTTCTAGAAGAAACTTACCTTCAGTAAGTTTTTTTCTAATTTTATCAGCCGTAAGCTAACTTGCATATTTCCAACTTTACTTTGTACATTTTTGACACTGGTATATTTATGTTTTATTGAACGAGACCAAGAAGAGGATTCGACAGATTCAACTTTACCAGACCACATCAGACTGAAATCCAGATTATTCTATTATCTTATCCAGGATTGGTTACATCTTTCCCAGGTGCAGGTGAAGTCTACCTAGACCCAGAAGATCAGTATACACCAGCATAGGCCATCTTGGCAAGGGAATAGATCATCGTGGAAATCCTTGGAAATTAAGGTCTGTAAGTCTGTGGTAGAACATATTTCCATCATCAGGTCTTCGGTTCCAGCGTAACAAATAATTGCCAGTAATTGTTCTTGTAAATGTAAGCCTTGCAGTTGATAAAATATTTTTCCTTTCATTCATTTTTTATTGTGATAGCCCTTCAGGCACTTATTTCCATTGTTTTGCCCTTCAGGTAAATATATATTTTTCATCATTGTTAAGAGTAATTTGTTATTGTTAATATTTATTCTATTTGTTAATATACTATTTATTTGAGCTGAATCGTTTTATTTCTCTTGTTGTGAAAATCTGATATACAAATTGTTACTAATTTTTTTTAGTAGCTGGCGCCCAAAAATTATCTTAATTTATCTTAATTGAACTTGATAAATAATTCCTTAACTTTTAATCTTTATTAACTTGCAGTTTTAAATCTTACTAAGCTAGAAACTTAAAGTGCACTCTTCAAGTTCTTTTGTTAACAAATCAGGGTTTTAACCAAATTTAATAATAAGTTTGTTAATTTATTAAACACCATATTCTGACTCACGACCCACCGGAAAAATCTGAGCAGCCGACAGGTAAAATAAACTTTGAAACCCAGAAGCCCATAAGGCAAATTAGATTTATTCAGTCTGGGGTTACAAATTTCAATAAAAAGCAACTTTGGGAGGTAATAAAACCCTTTCGGCGTGACTGTAACAAGACTTACGTAGTTGACGAACTATTGAGACAGCAAGGACATGAAGTCCTTCGTTTACCACCATACCATTGTCAGTTCAACCCAATTGAAATGGCATGGCACGTAACGAAGGACTATTATAACAAACACATAAATCTCCAGTCTTCTTCTATGAAGCTGACTGAAGATTTATGGCTTGAGTCCTTGCGTCAATGTACTGCTCAGACATGGAAAAATTTTTGTGTGCATTGTGAAAATCTGGTGAGGGAGGAATGGATACGGGAAATGGGACAAACATCTTATGAAGATATGCCTCCTTTTATTATTTCACTAGCAGAATCTGACTCGGATTCAAACGAAGAAGAAGAATCAGACTCTGATAGTTAAATGGTGAAAGGGGATTTATAAGTCAGATCCAATTTAAAAGAATCATATCATTTTTCATTTTTTGGTGCATTCTTTAGTAACAATCTTGATTCTTGTTTGTAAGGATCATCGAAAACATGCGTTCATTTTTCGGTTACGCGAACAAACAGTTGGGAAAATAAGTGCCAAAAGACTTGCGTTTCTGAGATCAAAACGCGTGATCAGTGTTGAAAGAATGCGCCTTGTTTAAATATGGTCGAAAATTTACTTAATTCGTATCTTATAATAACACCATAAAATACATATATTATAACCCCTGCATGTATCCCTGAACTAACGCTGTGCAGGAGAGGGTACAAGTTTAAAGGTAAAGGATCACACATCCAATATGACAGGAAATCGAGCCCGGGACCTTAGGAGTGCGTTAGTCTCTCGACCGTTATTATAGTCATATCATATTTGCATTTTATACAAATATAACCAAGATATCCCGAATGCGACAAAAATTAGACAGAATAGATGTGAAGTCGACTGCGCCACATATATTTTATACATAGTGGGATGTACCAACTCTCTCTGTAAGAATGTTGATTTATGCATTTATGGATAAGACAAACCATCAGCGTCGGCGAACCCCGATCCCACTGTTCACTAGAGCCTGAATCTCCAATTCGAGTGATTAGCAATCGTATGATGAGAAGAAAGATGGTTCTATATAGAAGCAATAAAGATGACAGAGATAAAAGAAAAGAAAATTAATTTTTAAGTACTTCTCTGATTATTGTTTTGTTTTCTTATAATAATTGAAAGAAATATGCATTTAATTTAATTTACCTCCAATATGTTTCTAATATGGATATAAGTATCTATGTATACACACTTATTTTGTATTAAATATAAATGCTCCACTCTTAATAATTATCTATTTTATTGCTATAATTAATTACTACGTTGTATATTTATTAGTCTCTATAATGTCAATAAACATATATTATTTTAATAATTTTAATTTAATAAACTTTATGCCAGACTATTCCACAATTACAGAACCAATAAAAAATCTAAAAATTGTATAGTTACAAACATAGAACATATAGGGTCAGACTGTTGCTAATAGAAATTTAAAGAAAATGGCAACGCTTTCTTGCCGAAATATGTCTGTCAGTATACATAACCTTAAAATATTTAATGTTGTCAATCATTATATAGAGTGAACCATTATGAGAAATCACAGCCTCCACTATTTTTTAAAAAAGTGAATGGACTGTATAAAGGCTCGTTAGCAGTACTGCGGGTGTGATATTTAGGAGGTATAAAATTTGGAAAAATTTTATTCTTAAAAGCAAATATATATAAGCTGTGAAAATATAATGATCTAATATTGCATATATTTTCATTGTATAGCAGATTAGTATGATAACACTTTTGCTTATGAAATATCGTCTTAAGCATATAATTCTGAACTGTTAGCTGAATTCTGTTCGTTTTTGCAGTGAGCTCTTATACATACCTCCCCATACTAAGATGCCATATCGAAACAGTGATTCGACAAGGACTTTATAAATCATTATTAGTAGGTTTTTGGAAAGTAATTCCCGCAACTGATAAAATTTGCAATTAATTCCTAATTCCTGACTTTTTTCGTTAAATAGTTCACATGGTTATTCCATTTTAAATATTTATCACTGACTATACCCAAGTACTTGATCTCATCTGTTTCATTAATTTCTTCTTGTATGCCCGCGATTTTTATACTAGTAAAATCTGGTCTATTGGCTTTAGTTAGTGTAAAAGCTAAGTAGTGAGTCTTATTTACATTTAATGATAGTTGATATGCATTCAACCATTTTTTAATCTTTCCCAGGCCTACTTGAACTGCTGTTTTAGTTTCCGTCCACGTATCCTCACTAAAAATCGCAACTATGTCGTCAGCATAAGATATTATTTTTGCACTTGTTTCCAGTGACAAAAGAGAGTTAATGTAAGCTAAAAAGAGTACTGGGCCAACCACTGTCCCTTGAGGCACGCCTAATTTCACCTCTCTTACCTCACTAACAACTTCATTTAGTTTGACAAGTTGCACTCGATTTGTTAGATAATTACGAAAAATATTCAACACTGAGCCCCGAATACCATAAAATTCCAATATTTCAAGTAGTTTTTCGTGATTAACAGTATCGAATGCCTTTGCCAAATCTAAGAAAACTGCAATACATTTTTTATTATTATCTATATCTTCAATAATTTTTTTAATGACTGTGTACAGGGTGTTTCCTATAAAACTATACCCCCCCTTATTTCGGTCAATTACCACCGATTTTAATTTTTCAAAAACGGTCTATACTCGATCTGTTCAAAACATAGAGCTCGACTCCGCCCCATTAATTTTATGGTAGCGCAGAACGGTGTACGCAATAGTCAGTTTTACACGATGGAATTAATGAAAGCTGTGATAGCTTCAACAAAATTTGTTTATTATACGTGTTCGGTGTTACATTGTATACTGCAGCGATGCTATATTTTTATAATGTTTATTCCCATTAAAGTTTCTATTATACATTTGCAATATTGGACTTTTAAAAATAATACTTATTCCCACGAAAATTTAAACGACGTTTTTTTATTAAGTCCGCACTGCGCAAACTCACGATACCTACTTTGTTTATTTCGCCGTCTAGACGTAACGAAACGACCAGTCGCCGATTGCTGGCTGGTTTGTTTACGTTTGTATCCGTTTTTAGGTTAGGTGCTTTTGCGAGTAATTTCCACATACTTTAAAAGAACGTATGTGGTTATTTCAGGCAAAAAAGTTTAGTTTGTGATTTACTGTAAGGCCCTCCACATTAAGCTACTACAAACTAGTTACAAAGTATGAATCGCACACGACGCTACTGAAAGTTTATAAAATCAAGTCACTTCTCGATTGTTGCGGCTTTGTTACATTGTGTTTAAATAATTATTCTATTACTGTGATTAAAGCTATTGTTGTTATTGTGTTAAAAAATGTCTAGTGATAGTAGTGCTTCAAGTGATGAAGATATTATCCTTTATTTTAATTAATCGTATAAGAAAGTTATGAGAGATATCAATATAATATAATAATATAATTATATGCTTTATTCATCATTTCAATCATTTCATAACCTGTGTAAATATGAACATGACAGTTGACAGTGCAGGCCGGATCCCCATTTATTCGCGTTTTTCGTAAGTTTAGCGTTTATGCGTTTCGCGACAATCCATAACATAAGCTGATTGCTGATTGGTCTGATGCAAAATACGTAAAAGTTTAATGTGTGACGCAAGTTCTTGTAGAGGCGGCCTTTCAGTCAAATCTAGAAGTTGCATTGTAATTTGGGTTCTATAAATACGATCAATAGAGAAATTCCATTCAAATTTAGCGGACATTTTTGGGGCGGAGTGTATTTCTATCTTTTGGACAGACAGAGTATAACACAGAATTTTCCGTATATTTTGAATATGCTATTACTTTTTTTCCTACTTCAACCGTATACGTGGGGCAGAAAAAAGTATGGTTTTTTTAAATGGAACACCCTATATATTTTTACATATTTGGATTGGCCTCGTCCTTCTGATTACAAATATATATGACACTTATAAACTAGAGAGCATAACTATAGCGCCTCCCCATATTTTGCAGTGTTTGTCCACTTAACATTACCAAGGTTACCAAGGACTTAGGAGGTAAGAAAGTACACTAAAAGAGGGTAATTAAACAAGTCTTAGTTATGTTTTAAGTTTTTTTATAAAATTAACGCATAAATTAAGAAAACATCCTGAATTTATTGGTGCATAACTATAGCGCCTATTGGATAAAACTCAACAAAACCACTAACAAACAAAAATCAATAATGTGTAACGTCTCCATTTTTACGAATGACTTCAAATAGTCTATTATTCATACTGTCCACCAGGTTATTTAAGACTTCAGGCTCCAAATTGACCCAAATCTCTTCTATGGCAGTCTTGAGTTCACGAAGAGTATCGTACTTCTTATTATTGGCATACAGCCGTCGAACAATAATTCCCCAGAGGTTTTCAATTGGATTTAAATCCGGCGAGCATGCTGGCCACTCCAATAAATCAATTTCATTCTCAAGGAACCACTCCATGGACTCTCTGCTAACGTGAATTCGAGCATTGTCTTGCTGGAACTTGAAATCAACATTAATGTTTTCATTTAAAAAGGGGAGCAAATGATCTGGAAGCACATCAGTATATTCTCTGCTATTCATACGTGTTGATGGATAAGCTAGGGTCAAAACACTTGCTCTTGTAAAGGCACCCCACACCATTAATGCTCCTCCAAAATTGCGCTTTGTTAGAATTTCAGGTTCTTTTCTCAGATCGCGCCAGTAGCAATTAAATCCGTCTGGACCATCAAGTTTAAATTTCTTTTCATCAGAAATGATCACCTAAAATGATTTTTTTCCAAATAATTTAAACTTTCTAGGATTTAATTGCTACTGGCGCGATCTGAGAAAAGAACCTGAAATTCTAACAAAGCGCAATTTTGGAGGAGGAACATTAATGGTGTGGGGTGCCTTTACAAGAGCAAATGTTTTGACCCTAGCTTATCCATCAACACGTATGAATAGCAGAGAATATACTGATGTGCTTCAAGATCATTTGCTCCCCTTTTTAAATGAAAACAACAATGTTGATTTCAAGTTCCAGCAAGACAATGCTCGAATTCACGTTAGCAGAGAGTCCATGGAGTGGTTCCTTGAGAATGAAATTGATTTATTGGAGTGGCCAGAATGCTCGCCGGATTTAAAACCAATTGAAAACCTCTGGGGAATTATTGTTCGACGGCTGTATGCCAATAATAAGAAGTACGATACTCTTCGTGAACTTAAGACTGCCATAGAAGAGATTTGGGTCAATTTGGAGCCTGAAGTCTTAAATAACCTAGTGGACAGTATGAATAATAGACTATTTGAAGTAATTCGTAAAAATGGAGACGTTACACATTATTGATTTTTGTTTGTTAGTGGTTTTGTTGAGTTTTATCCAATAGGCGCTATAGTTATGCACCAATAAATTCAGGATGTTTTCTTAATTTATGCGTTAATTTTATAAAAAAACTTAAAACATAACTAAGACTTGTGTAATTACCCTCTTTTAGTGTACTTTCTTACCTCCTAAGTCCTTGGTAACCTTGGTAATGTTAAGTGGACAAACACTGCAAAATATGGGGTGGCGCTATAGTTATGCTCTCTAGTTTATATTTGCTATAAAAATGGCGTAAATAATTGAATTTAAACTTGGGGCGTTTCCTTAAAAACTATACCCCTCTTATTTCGGTCAATTATTTACGGATCAAAATTTTCAAAACCTACACATAGAATTTTTCGTAGATTTCATATATGCTATTACTTTTTTTCTCCCTTCAACGGTATACGAGGGGTGGAAAAAAGTATGTTTTTTTTTATGGAATGCCCTGTATTTTTTTACATATATAAGTATTATAGATATATTTATAATCAGAAAGGTAGGGTGGATCTAAATATGTAAAAATATACAGGGCATTCCATAAAAAAACATACTTTTTTCCACCCCTCGTATACCGTTGAAGGGAGAAAAAAAGTAATAGCATATATGAAATCTACGAAAAATTCTGTGTAGGTTTTGAATATTTTGAATCGTTAATAATTCACCGAAATAAGGGGGGGAGGTATAGTTTTGAAGGAAACGCCCTAAATTTAAAATACGGTATTTGTGGGTTATTTTTTGGACAAAATTAAAAACACTTTAATGTGATTGACCGGTTTCTCCTTTAATATAAGGCTTCATCAGAATCTATAATATTTAATACAATATAATTTCAAATTAAATGAGAAACAGTAATCAACACTTACCAATCAACACAGTCATTAAAAACACTACTACAAACATAATATAACACTACGTCTACGTCAATAAAATATTTTTTACACAAAACGCACATTAAAAAACACGTAAATAAATTTTTACTTTGAAACTAATAATTAACAATAACTATCTGAACATTAACCTATAGGTATCTTTTATCAAACCTCACTAAATCTTCTTCTTAATCGTACTGCAATAACATATTACTAATTTGAACTACTTTAAAAGGTTACTTTATCAAGACAATAAGAAGAAGAATACCTACTTAACCTAAAATAATTAATATCACACTAACCACCTTTTAATACATTTCTATAGACATTACTTAATCCCTCTATATCCGTTCTTAGATTTACACAATTTTGATTATTAATAATATGAATCATTTCCAAAAACAATCTTTTATCTAAATTACACTCCGTGTCCAGAATCTTAACATTATCGAAATCAAACTTATGATCTAAATTAAAAGAATGTGCGGCTAACGCCGTGGTAGTTTTGTTTTTGGAAACATCATATTGATGATTTTTTACCCTAGCCTTAACCCATTGCTTAGTTTGACCGATGTAACAATGACCACATTCACAATTTATTTTATACACCACATTACTTCTTACATCAACCGGAAGTTTATCTTTATTTAAATTAAACAATGGTGCCAATGATTTTTTATTATAGAAGACAATATTGTTATTTGGTTTGATTAAACAATTACGAATATTATGCGATAATCCCTTAATATATGGAATTTTATAGTAAACTACCTCATTATTATTAATATTCTCGTTAGTTCTTCTATACTGGTTATCATGAAAGAATACAGTGTTAACTAAACCTTCTGGATATTTGTTCTTAATTAAAATATTTTTGGCCAATTGAAAATTATTTTGTTTAAAATTGTCATGACATAAATTGTTTATTTTATGTTTAATGGATTTGATTATTGCTATTTTTTGATTCATCGGGTGACTAGAGTAATAATTTAAAATCCTATTAGAGCTAATATCTTTTCTGTATATGTCTGTCAAAATCTGATTGCCCTCTCTAATTAACAATACATCTAAAAACGGAATTTTTCCATTATTTTCCATCTCTACTGTAAAATTCAGATGTGTGTCGAAATTATTAATGTTATCTAAAATAATGTTTATACCATTTTCAGGTACACACATAATAATGTCATCTACATAGAGAAATAGAAATGGAATATTATATGGAAGAGTATTTACCGTAGTGTTTAATAATTCATTCATCACTAAATTTGCGAATATAGGTGAAGCAGGATTACCCATTGCTGTACCAAATTTTTGTTTATAAAACTGATTATTAAATAGAAAATAATTGCAATCAAAACAAAAATCTACTAATTGTATAAACTCTGATTGAGGTATATTGGTAAATTCCTTAATATTATTCCACATTTTAATTATGACTCCTGTTACAGCTTCTTTGGATATATTCGTAAATAATGATGTAACATCTAAAGAAATTAGTACATAACCATCCGGAATAAACATATTTTTAAGATTAACGACTAATTCAAACGAATTTTTTATTGAAAAATTCAATAACGACTCTAAATTATTTAAAATACCTGCAATAAATTTTGCCATTTTATATGAAGGAGAGTCAATGGAACAAATAACCGGACGAAGAGGAACATTATTTTTATGAATTTTCGGGAGTCCATAAGCCCGTGGTGTAACTAAATTATACGTGACTAATTTCTTGTACTCATTATTGTCTAAGTATCCTCTATCTTTTAAGTTTTTTACTAATTTATTATTTTTATTTTGTAGTTTGACAGTAAGGTCTATATTTATTTTATCATACGTATTTTGATCTTCCAACATACTATTCATTTTCGCTATGTAATCATCTCTTTTCATAACTACTGTTTTATTCCCTTTGTCGGATTTAGTAAACATGACATCCTTGTTATTTTTTATAAAATCTTTGGTCTCTTAAAAAACTTTATCAATCTTATTAGAACCCATGTTAATATTTCTATTTAAATGATTCGTTATGACATTTGTAACGGACAATCTTAATTCATTTTTTTCTTCTTCTACTATTTGTTGTTTTGAAATATAATATTCGACATCCGTTATTAGTCTCCTTACAGGTACATCTTTCTTATTATAATCAATTGCAAATTTAGGACCTAACGACATTAAATTTGCCACATTACTAGGTATTTCTAATCCACTGATGTTTTCCAACCAATCCTCTTCTCCATATGTAACCACTAACCCTTGTTGATGTTCCAATTCATTCAATTTTTTCCTTTGGTTCTGTTTCGTTTTCTCAAAAATTACTTTATTCTTCCTTATCTGGTTGTGTAAAAAACTATCCACCGTTTCTTTAGGTAAACAGCTATATGCATTAATTATATTCTCATTTTTTACTTTATTACTGTTTGATAGTTGCCAAAAACAAATTTTGATTTCTAAGTTAAGTATTGATTTCTTTACTTTATTTATAATTCTATCTACTAAATAATTATAAGGATGATCTTGTGGCATTAATGGCCACAAACATTTAATGTTCTGCAGAATGTGTCTAGGTGTTATACCTTTTTGACGACATTTTAATAGAAAAACCTTTTTATTGGCAAGTGTCGAACATCTTTCCATTTCCTTTGAAATTAAGTGAAGATAGTTCTTAGCTTCAATTCCATAATTACTGATAATATGTCTATAAAATCCCATCACATAATTTATTTTCTTACTGTTTTGTGTCCACTTTAAAATTTCTAATACGGTATTTGTGGGTTATTTTTTGGACAAAATTAAAAACACTTTAATGTGATTGACCGGTTTCTCCTTTAATATAAGGCTTCATCAGAATCTATAATATTTAATACAATATAATTTCAAATTAAATGAGAAACAGTAATCAACACTTACCAATCAACACAGTCATTAAAAACACTACTACAAACATAATATAACACTACGTCTACGTCAATAAAATATTTCTTACACAAAACGCACATTAAAAAACACGTAAATAAATTTTTACTTTGAAACTAATAATTAACAATAACTATCTGAACATTAACCTATAGGTATCTTTTATCAAACCTCACTAAATCTTCTTCTTAATCGTACTGCAATAACATATTACTAATTTGAACTACTTTAAAAGGTTACTTTATCAAGACAATAAGAAGAAGAATACCTACTTAACCTAAAATAATTAATATCACACTAACCACCTTTTAATACATTTCTATAGACATTACTTAATCCCTCTTCATTCTTTTAATTTAGATCATAAGTTTGATTTCGATAATGTTAAGATTCTGGACACGGAGTGTAATTTAGATAAAAGATTGTTTTTGGAAATGATTCATATTATTAATAATCAAAATTGTGTAAATCTAAGAACGGATATAGAGGGATTAAGTAATGTCTATAGAAATGTATTAAAAGGTGGTTAGTGTGATATTAATTATTTTAGGTTAAGTAGGTATTCTTCTTCTTATTGTCTTGATAAAGTAACCTTTTAAAGTAGTTCAAATTAGTAATATGTTATTGCAGTACGATTAAGAAGAAGATTTAGTGAGGTTTGATAAAAGATACCTATAGGTTAATGTTCAGATAGTTATTGTTAATTATTAGTTTCAAAGTAAAAATTTATTTACGTGTTTTTTAATGTGCGTTTTGTGTAAAAAATATTTTATTGACGTAGACGTAGTGTTATATTATGTTTGTAGTAGTGTTTTTAATGACTGTGTTGATTGGTAAGTGTTGATTACTGTTTCTCATTTAATTTGAAATTATATTGTATTAAATATTATAGATTCTGATGAAGCCTTATATTAAAGGAGAAACCGGTCAATCACATTAAAGTGTTTTTAATTTTGTCCAAAAAATAACCCACAAATACCGTATTAGAAATTTTAAAGTGGACACAAAACAGTAAGAAAACCTAAATTTAAATTCAATTATTTACGCCATTTTTATAGCAAATATATAAGTGTCATATATATTTGTAATCAGAAGGACGAGGCGAATCCAAATATGTAAAAATATATAGGGTGTTCCATTTAAAAAAACCATACTTCTTTCTGCCCCTCGTATACGGTTGAAGTAGGAAAAAAAGTAATAGCATATTCAAAATCTACAGAAAATTCTGTGTTAGACCGGTTTTTGAAAAATTAAAATCGGTGGTAATTGACCGAAATAAGGGGGGGTATAGTTTTATAGGAAACACCCTGTACATCGCATCACTTGTTGTTTTGCCTGTTCTAAAACCGTATTGATATATTCTATATTTTTGAAATCAGACTGAATTTCTACGTCAAAAAAGGCAATAAAATACAGGGTGTTCCATTAAAAAAAAAACAATTTATATGTACAGGGTGTTCCACTTAAGTCGGATTCTTCCATAGCTCTCTTATTATAAATTTAAGAGAAAAATGTTTCAAATAAAAGTTACGCTGAATTATGCGGTGTATATATAGAAAATATTTTTGAATACACAGGATGTTCCATTTCACCTGGACGCTATACAACTTCGTTATTTTAAATGGAACACCCTGTATATTTGTGTATTTTTGGATTCCTGACTTAATTTTAAGTTGATTTTATGTATCATACATTGTGCCCAAAACATACCGTTTCCGAGATATTCAAGTTTTTTTGAGAAATTTCACGATTACAGCGCTCTGAATATTGTAGTAGTAGTAGTAAATATATTTATTGAAACCGAGGTAGGTACAAAAGGCTATCGACCGTGGTCTTTCTGCCTAATTAGTATACATTTTATCTTATTAATATTTTTGTTAGATAAGATAATCAATTCTATATTACAAAAAAAAAAAAAAAAAATTATATACATATATATCGTAAACAAACAAGGAAAAAAAAACATAATTAAATAATTTCAAATTAATGGGCATTTTCATGTTTTTCAGAAATAATTTCTTCAAGTGTTTGGACTGGGTACATTCTTTTCCTCATAATTGTCTCATTTCTCTTTGTGATTAGTGGGCTGATGATGTTGATGTTGACTGGGTTGGTTGCAAATTTGGTTGATAATATGTCAATTCTATTCATTATTGGTAATATTCCGGTTTTTTCATATAATAATGTATTGGATGGATTGTGGATTGGGTTATTGGGGTGACGTATTTTTGTTATGATTCTTAGACTGCTTCTCTCTGCAACCTCAACGTTGTTCTTGGCTGGATTTTTGCAGTTTAGGAAAAGTAAATTTGCGTATTCTAAAAGTGGTCTGCAAATCATTTTATATATTTTAGTTGAATTAATCGTGCTGATTCCTTCATTTTTGTAAGTTAGTCCCCTAAAATGTTTTGCTCTTTTTATGACCTTTGATTTAACCATGTTTGTATGTAAATTAAAGTTCAGGTTGTTGTCAATTTCCACTCCTAAATATTTCGTATGAACAGATGGCTCAATGGTATTGTTTTGTACTATTATTGTAGGGGAAGTATGTTTTATTTGATGGTTGAATATTATAAATTTTGATTTAGTAGGGTTAGGTGTTATTCTCCACTTCATCATCCATGCTATTGTCTCATTTGTTCTTGCCTGTAGCTTTTCAATACATTGGTTGAGAGATCTATGATGTTCGATTACTGCAGTATCATCGGCGAATTGTAAAATGTAAGAATTTGGATTAAAGTATAGAGGGTCTGGAGTATTGTGATTATATATGTCATGGCAGTATAAGTTGTACAAGATAGGAGACAGAGGTGAACCTTGTGGTACTCCTTGGGATGCTGTGAATTTTTTTGACACTGAGTTGTTTATTTTGACGCACAAGATTCTGTTATTTAAAAATTCTTTAATGAGGATCAGTAGATATGATGGGCAATTTATTTTATACAATTTGTACAGTAAACCTTTATGCCACGTACTGTCGAATGCCTTTTTAATGTCTAAAAATAATGCTGCACTTTTATTTCCTTCTATACTATTTGTTTGAATATTCGAGACAAGTATTGTAAGAGGGTGTACGGTTGACGTTTTGTTTTTGAATCCAAATTGGTAATTTGGTATGTTATCTCCAAGGACTGCTTCCAATCTGCCTTTCAATATCTTCTCAAAAATTTTTCCAATTACGGGGAGAAGGGTTATGGGACGATAGCTGTTCGTCTTGGAATTATCTTGATTGGGCTTTAGTATTGTTATAATAATCCCGGTTTTCCATTCATTTGGGTAGTGAGTATGTATTAAGCAGAAATTAAGTATTTTTATTATGTGAGAATGTACTTCAGGTGTTAGTTTCTTGAGTATTTTTCTTGGTATGTTATCGTAGCCAGGTGCCGTATTTTTTCCATTATTCAGTACGTTGTAATATTCCTCTTCGTCTATTGGCATTATATCCTGTTGGTGTTGTAGGTTAATAAGGTAATCATCATACCAACTCTCCACTGTGTTGTAGTTTTCATTGTCAAATTCATCGTTTTCACTTTTTTTGTAGCTTTCTTCATAATGCTCAGCAAATATTTCCGCTTTTTCTGAATCTGTAGTGTAGGTTTTATTGTTTTCTTCTATTTGTGTCTGAATATTGCTAGATAGCTTCTAAGCCATACGAGCTAGAAACTTGCGGTTTGCATAGTTCGATTTACCACGAATTACGCTATCATTTCCACTATTAGAAAAATATGGTAAGTAGTATAAAGTGGTAAATATCGGTACCTGCATTTGACAATCTTTCAACAGGAATAACTTCTTTTTTTCAAATGGAATGACCCATATTTTTTTCCGCCGTTGGATGCAAAATTAAATTCTCTTTCGATTGATATAAGGTTGTCCATATTTATCTTTAACAGTTTTCGAGAAAAATGCAATTCTTTCTAAAGTTTGAAAAACGAGCTGCCTACAGCGTAAAGTAGGCTTTGCCAATATCGCTTAAAGCATCGTTTCAATGTTATGTACGTTCATCTCGACAAACAAATTGTATTGTGAATTGTTTTCGTTTTTCCCGGTAAAAATCCGGTCACCAACAATGACATCGCGTGAATTTAAAATTTATAAAACATGCCAGTAACAATATTACTGGCATGTTTAAAAAGTGATCTAACAAACAAAACTAAACCACTACCAACAACGAAAACAAAACGCAACATGATAGAAAATTCTAAACGCAATAAAAAAGGGTACGTGAACTTAAACTGCAATTTTACATTAAGTGTTCGAAATGTCCTCAGTCTTTTAATGAGGTGGAGCACAATCCTGTTGTAACCACATCCTTCGAAGGGTTGCTAAAGGAATGTCGCCCAACAAATCATCCAAAGTGTTTCGCAGAAAGTCCAAATAAATTCTTCCTGTCAAGTGTCGATTAAAAAAGAATGGTCCAATGATGTGGCCTCCTAAAATTCCCGTCCACACGTTCAAGGACCACCTGTATTGGCTACCGGTTGTCTGGAATTGGTGCGGACTTACCGTGTCATAATAATGACAATTATGGCGGTTAACAAAGCCATTTTTGTGGAAAGTTGACTCATCCGAAAACATGACCTGTTTAAAAAAAATTTCTTCTTCTCTCAAGTGCCCACTGACAAAATGCCTGCCTCCGTTGAAAGTCTCCTTCGAGTAACTCCTGGTGTAATTGGATGTGGTAAGGATGATATTTGTGTTTCTTTAAAATCCTATGTACTGATGTTGTACTAATATCCGTCGTTTGACTAATTTGTCGCACACTAAGTTGAGAGTTTTCCTGTATGCATCCCAATACTAGATATTCGTTTTCATCTGTAACTACTGTGCTAGTGCGATTCCGTTTTTTGCATTCGATGTTACCACTATTTATAAACTTCGTATTTAAGTCAATGCGATGTTTTAAACAAAATTTGCAAAGCCTACTTTATGCTGTAAGCAGCTCGTTTTTCAAACTTTAGGAAGAATTGCATCTTTCTCGAAAACTGTTAAAGATAAATATGGACAACCTTATATCAATCGAAAGAGAATTTAATTTTGAATCCAACGGTGGAAAAAAATATGGGTCATTCCATTTGAAAAAAAGAAGTTATTCCTGTTGAAAGATTGTCAAATGCAGGTACCGATATTTACCACTTTATACTACCCAACTAGCACAATTAGTTGCTGGAACGTAGCGGCGACTATTGTAGGAACTTTAAAGTATTTTGCCACTAGCTACGGGCACGTAATAGGAACGCTCCCATTACGTGAACGCGACCAAAATAGGGAACAACTTTTCGGTGACCGCAACGTTCCGGCGACGTTCCTGTAACTTGCCCGGCTACGTTCCAATGACGTGGTGGTTACGTAGCGGCGACGTATTGGCGTGGAAGCCGCGACTTTTATGGAACTTTACAGTTCTCCACTCTTTCAAATTAGTGTTGCCAGCTCTGTCTGGCAACTGATTTTGTTATACTTTATCTCATTCCTTCATTATGCTCGTCCAGTTCCCTATCTCAGACACTTAGACACTTAAAATAATACTATAAGAGTAATATTAGAAAGCAAAACTTGTACTGTTTCTCGATCGATCTTAGCGACAGGATTAAAACGAATGCAAATTTACTGTTAAACATAATGATGACACCTCCAAATCCAACCACGCGCCTTTAAAATTTACATTTTTTAATTAAAATATTGTCTTTGAGATATCTAATAACATGCAAGAATATGACACCCTAGATGCTGAAAGCGTTTTTTATTATTATTTGGAACTTGAAACTAACTATTAAGCATAATTTAGGTCCATTCCTTTGTTTTTAGTGTAGTGGAATCACAGTGGAATTTACACTACACTTAAGTCAGGTGATAATTCGGTGTAGCTAAAAGCAACGGAATGAAAAAGTGTAATAGATGTCAAATTGAAATTGTGTAAGTTCGAGATTGTAGGTTATGTTATGTTTACAAAACAAATACCTGGCAAAAACGATGGAAGAACTTGGACGCGAAATTTGTCAAGACGACTTAGAGGATGAAACCTATCGATTGAGTTCCAGTAGTTCATCCAGTGATAATGACGATGAATTTGAACTTTTAGCTGTTTATTAGAAAAACATAAAAGGAATTTATTTCCTATGTATTCATTTTTATAATTACCATTTCTGAGTAAAGTAATTATTTCTGGATTATCTTTCAAGTTTACAATTTTACCACCAATTTTAAACTTAATTTCGTGCTCCATTTTATCACATCACCAATTGCGCATGTCGAGTGTAATTCACACCTGCCTTCGACGAAGTGGAGATAAGCTACACCAGTGGATATTACACCGTGCGAAGGAATATATAAGTGTAGTGCATATTCCACTATTTTCTTACAAAGGAACGACATTGGACTATTCAGTGTAATTCAGTGCTACACTTTGCGTGCAAAGGAATGGACCTATTTATTATATTTGGTGCAGAATTGATGACAAATGCATTTTTCAAGTAATCTGTGAAGTGAGGATTCTTGTTTTATAGCAATGGCGTCGTAAGGTTTGTCCAAGAAAATGGCGTATTTCGGATAAAATAACTGAGGTCCTTTTTACTAGAAAATGCGACTTGTAAGTAATTATTGCTTGGCAATAGTGACGGGAACTGCAAATATGTAGCTTTAAAGTTATATTTACTACAAAGTACCGAATGGGACTGTGATGTCACTTTAAAGTCGCAGCAAAGTTGTGACTACCATGATATACCAGTCTCTAACCTAACCTCACATTATTGACAGGCAGATGATGACGAGGCAAATTTCACTTGTTGTGAGTTGTCTGCGAATCTCACATACATACAGGGTGATTCTAAAATGTATGGCCAAATTGATACAGCGTCATCAGGAGACCAAAATAGGTTGATTCAACCCAATTTACCTATATACAAAAATGCACCCCTAAGAAGTTACAGCCCTTTAAATTTCAAATAAAAAAACATTAATTATTGATTATTCCCAAATGGCTGTAGATATATTTTTCTAATTCAGTGTACATTCATTACCAATAAACGCCAATGTTTTGAGATTAACAGCAATAAAATACATTACATACATTACTTTTTTCACATAATGAATGAACTGTAGCTATATTCACTACACTCACAACTGATGACGCACACCATGAAATTTTTTCATTATTGGGAACTAGATGGTGAAGTTTACTTCATGGTGAATTTAAGAGGTGACACACGCTTTGTAGTAATCGTGAATAGTTGAAGTTCAGTCTTACAGGTAGCGGTAACGTCATTAACGCTAATAATGATTACTTACAAGTTCCACGACTGTAAACGGATAGTGAAGGTCCCTAGAACGTCGCGGCAACTATCAAAGCTACTTGAAAGTGACTGCAACTCTGGAGTCCCATTTCAGTAACGAGTTAGTCGCTGCTACCATAGTTTGCCACCTTCAAGTTCTAAAAACTAAAAGGTCTCTCGACTGGTAACTACGACTTCCCCAGTACCAGGTAAAATACGTAGAAGTCTCATAACTATATAGTAACCATTAGTGGTAGAAACTACGTGGCACCGACTGTAGATTTGTCAAATTAAGTTATTTATACATCAAAGTCGAAAATTTAGTAGCAGTTACGTAATAGTTACTCTTTCGAGGTTCCCGTCTGAGTCACAATTACTTTGGTGCTAGTTGGGTACTTACCATATTTTTCTAATAGTGGAAATGATAGCGTAATTCGTGGTAAATCGAACTATGCAAACCGCAAGTTTCTAGCTCTTATGGCTTAGAAGCTATCTAGCAATATTCAGAGCGCTGTAATCGTGATATTTCTCAAAAAAACTTGAATATCTCGGAAACGGAATGTTTTGGGCACAATGTATGATACATAAAATTAACTTAAAATTAAGTCAGGAATCCAAAAATACACAGATATACGGGGTGTTCCATTTAAAATAACGAAGTTGTATAGCGTCCAGGTGAAATGGAACATCCTGTGTATTCAAAAATATTTTCTATATATACACCGCATAATTCAGCGTAACTTTTATTTGAAACATTTTTCTCTTAAATTTATAATAAGAGAGCTATGGAAGAATCCGACTTAAGTGGAACACCCTGTATATACAGTCTTCTAAAAAATGGCCAAAGCCATAACTCAGTGAAAATTTAACTATTATTTTTTTTAATTGGGGAATATATATTGGCCCACAAGACATTCTTTTCAGCATATAAAATATGGAGGTACTACTTCCGGTTTTACCGGAAGTGACTTCATTGTCATTTTTTTAAATAGCACCCTATACATTTTTTTCGAGATCTCTACTAAGCGTAAAATTTCCTTTCCGATGATGTGTCACAAGTCAATATTTCAATATTTTCCCACCAATAACCCCCTAACAACTTAATTCTTCTCGAGGTAAGACAAATTGCTATTAAATTATCAATTGTGCCGTGAAGAACAAAACAAACACAAATGTCAACAAATCGACATTTAACATTAGTGTCAGTTTTTTTGCACTTTGTTTTGTTTTATGATGTTATAACAATAAAATCTCTTTCCATGGCACAACTGATAATTTAATAGCAACTTGCCTTACCTCAGGAAGAATGGGGTTATTTCACAATTTATATTTATGTTAAATGTACAAGCAGGAACACTTAAAAATACTGTATACTTGGAAAAAAAATATTTTTTTTTGCGCCTACGTATTTTTAAACTCGGTTTGTAATTTGAAAATATTAAGTTCCCGCCAACAGTCGTGACGTAAATGTTTACGCATGCGCAGTATAGCGTAGATGAAATATCTCAAGAAAACTAACCTCACATTTTTCACGCTCTTAAACTCGACACTGAAATAGTCCATATTTTTCGCAAAGAATTCCTGAATCATAACTTCAGGTAAATTTTCACTGCTAGCTTTAACGAAATTAGGCTCCATAATAGTAAAAAATGATGAACTAACACAAACTAAAGCAAACTGTCAAAAGTGTCAAATGCTACTGGACTCTTAACAAAAACAAATCTTCCTAGATTTAGTTCTAAACCGTGATGTCAGAAGTTAATAAAATTTGAAATTATTGACGATACTTTTTATTAATTTATGAATAATTAACAAATAATAAAGACATGGTATTTACCAATACATTATTCTAGCATATTCTACTATCCAAATTGATAGGTATTTTTAAGTTTTTCTTTAACATGAAATAACCCTATTAAGTGTTAGGAGGTTATTGGTGGGAAAATATTGACTTGTGACACATCATCGGAAAGGAAATTTTACGCTTAGTAGAGATTTCGAAAAAAATGTATAGTGTGCTATTTAAAAAAATGACAATGAAGTCATTTCCGGTAAAACCGGAAGTAGTACCTCCATATTTTATATGCTGAAAAGAACGTTTCGTAGGCCAATATATATTTTCCAATTACTTCGCACATAAATTATGGAATAGGTAAAAAAAAATGAGTCAAGTTTATACATTCCTATTTTTGTCAATATCGAAGCAAATTCAATAATTTTTTTTATTGCGGATAGGTCATTTCTTCTGCAGTTTAAATTTAAATTGAATGATTCTTTTCTGCGTTTGCTATAGACATAAGCGACATCTCTGTACATAACCCCTGTTACATAAGTTTTGAGAAAAAGTTTGGCATTACTTTTCTGAAACTGAATAAAGTTTTATTGTCACAACTTAATATATTTATAACATCAATTCTTACTCTACAAAAGTCAGTTAGTTTATTGCCGCTAAGGGTCCGTGTTCTTCAATAATTCGCAGTACATGTCTAACTGGTCTCATGAGGTTTTGGGCGTCATTTATATTCATTTCTCTTATTTACCGGAAAATTCGCTGCCGAAGTTCCTGCTCGTTTTGGGCTTCCCAATCATTGTCGTAGATTTTCTGAGCCAATCGAGCCCAAAAAGTTTCAATTGGCCTGGCTTGGGGGACCTTTGGGGTGTTATCAATCCTGGGCACATACGGAATATTTCTTGCTTCCAGCCAATCAAGTGTAGCTCTGGCATAATGTGCTGATGCTAGATCCGACCAAAACATATATTTTCCATATCCATGATGCTGGTTGGCGTTGAAAATTCGGAAACGAGGAGCAACTTTTCTTGCAGATTTTCCAATTTTTTCATCATTCGAGCTTGAAAAAGCCTTACTATTGCAATTTTTTAGCATTTGCCCAACAAGTCTATGAATACTTCTGCGAATATCTAGCTTGCATGCCATCGCGAAACAAATTGTCAACAATATGACATGTTTAACAAAATGGCAAAACCCCTAGCAACAGTCAATAATTCCAAGGATGACTTGATGTACTGCATTCCTATTTTTGTAAAGCACTAGAATTTTTTCTCAAAACTTATGTAACAGGGGTTAGTGTAGGTACAAACTTTAATACAAACGCGACTGACGTAAAGTATGCATAAACTTATATCGAATAGTTCCCTTTGATATGCCCAAATAAGTTCAGGTCTCAGACAAAATATGGGTTGCCATTAAAAAAACAAAGTTACTAACCTGCCCAGATGAAATACATATAATCATTATTTTGACTTTGTAGAACTTGAAATTAGGCAAAAAAAATCAAGTTCTATTTTATTAACCAAGATTGGACTTCCACACACTAGGTGAACACCCTGTATATGTATATATGTATTTGACTCTTAATTCTCTATCCAGTCATATATTGTTTTTGGACTTACTTCTGCCAGGTTTTCAAGGTTGAACCCAATTAAAAGTTATACTTTACTCTGATTAATCGAAATAAATGATTAAGGTCTACACCAATAAATTGTGATTAATTCTCATCATCTAGGTTATACAGCAAAGACATAAGATAAAAGGAAAAACAAGATATTGATATACATGCCATTCACATTTTATTTACGTTAGAGTAAGCTATATGTTTTTCTTAGGTTGTCTCAGGGTTGTCTACCTTTGACTAAATATCGAAGTATCAGAATTGATTGCCACTGTCATTTAATTTCGCCATAGCCCCCTACAGTTACAAGCCATGAAGTAACAATGGCAACATCGCATTTCCTGTCAATGGTAGTCCTGTTTGTAATTCAGCCATATTACTTTCATGCACTGATTTAAGGATTTTGTTTAGGAAATAAAGTATAGATCCCAAAACTTGTGCTATAAATTTATTTCGCCAAGAATGAGTAATTTATAAATATATAATCCTAGAATATACACTTTTTTTTTTTTTTTTTTTTTTTTTAATCACTTATTTAACGTCGGCCTATTTCCGCTACGGAGGCCAATCACCGACGCCAGGAGACGAGCAACCCCCAACCTGGAAATTTTGCCGAACCTCTTATCTTACTAAGAGTAGGGATTTTTTACTTGCCTAACATTTAATAGACAAGGGACCGACTGCTTTACATCCCCTCCGAAGGATGGTATATCCTCAATACACCTCTCGCCTACAGTTGTATTGCTTCTGCGATATAGCTGATATACAAGCCGCTAGAAGTAGGGAAGCGAGACCGCGTCTTTCCGTGGATAGTCCCCATCCATGTACTACACGCGGTAAATGTTGCTTTACTCCTAATATCGCTATGAAGTGAGTGAAGTCAGTCCTCCGTTCGCTGCCCCAATATACACTTAATAGGGTAAAATCCACTTTAAATTGCTTGATGGCAATTCATGACTATTTATAAAAACACTAACATTAAAACTTTGATTTACGCTAATACTTGAAACTACTTTTACTTCGCTACTATCAGTATCAGATTCTTCACTGTCAGTCAATATTTAAAATGTAAAAATACAAGACATTGTGCACACACACTTGTAATTCCACTTAATGAGGCATCATTTTTTTGGCACAGCCTGCACAAAATATTCAAGGCTTGATATGATGTCATCGGCAAGAAACTGCTCAATATCATTATTTTGCCTTTGTAATCCATCTTGTCTTCTTTCTTCAGAACTGCATCCTCATTTAAACGAGGATATGTTAGTTTAGCCTCGTGCGTATTACCTATCTTTATAAAGCTCCATGGTTGTAACTTCTCTGCCTTCAAAGTGCAAACTGCAAATAGCTGAATGTTTACTAATGCAGTAGTCTTCCGTGTGTATCGCTCTAAGCCAATTTTTTGCAGCACTGGATCCTTTGGGAAAGAAAAAGTACTATTTGATGATTCAGTTTTTAAAGTACTTGCATAGTACACAACAA
This sequence comes from Rhagium mordax, assembly GCA_963680705.1. Taxonomy (NCBI): domain Eukaryota; kingdom Metazoa; phylum Arthropoda; class Insecta; order Coleoptera; family Cerambycidae; genus Rhagium; species Rhagium mordax. The sequence goes on along the minus strand of OY796656.1, from coordinate 51,122,646 downwards.
TGTCGAGGCATCTACAATATAAAAAATTAATAAATAAATGCACATTTAGTGCGCGTCACCAGTCATGTATAATGTCAAAGAATTGAATGCAATTTATGAATTTATAACATCCACTGATAGAAACGTGTAATTTTGTAACATTTATCAAATAAACTGTATTTATTTATAAATAACCATTTGCAAGGTATGTACAGGGTTATTCCATATATTTAGAGAGCGTCTACCTCGCTTATTATAAAAGATAGAAAAAAACTTTAAATACAAAAGTTGTAGGGTTTGTCCTAAATCGTCAGAAAGTGTTGCGCCATATCACGAATAGATATTGGAAAGTTAAAAAAAACAACAAGTTGGTAAATTTCTAATGGAACATCCTATATATTTTAAAAAAACCAAATAGATCTTTTTCATCTGAATTCAAAAATATATGATATGTTGATATTTGGTTTAGCCGTTTCCGAGATATTTGCATTTAAAGAACGTGATTATATTGTTTTGCCTATCGCGGTTGCCATGAAAAAACAAATGCTCCAAACGTCAATAATAATTATTGTTTATTCGGGTATCACATTTTCTTCGTTCTATCCGTAAAATGGGTTGTACAGAAGGAGAAATGTTAGAAATAATTGTTTTTTCATGGCAACCGCGATATGCAAAACAATATAATCACGTTCTTTAAATGCAAATATCTCGAAAACGGCTAATCCAAATATCAACATATCAAATATTTTTGAATTCAGATGAAAAAGATCTATTTGATTTTTTGAAAATATATAGGGTGTTCCATTAGAAATTTAACAACTTGGTGTTTTTTTTAACTTTCCAATATCTATTCGTGATATTGCGCAACACTTTCTAACGATTTAGGACAAACCCTACAACTTTTGTATTTAAAGTTTTTTTCTATCTTTTATAATAAGCGAGGTAGACGCTCTTTAAATATATGGAATAACCCTCGGAATAACCCTGTACAATACTATTTTATTTTTGTTTTATAAGTATCATTATTATATTATTATTATGTTATATCATAACAGGTTATAAAATACTGGTAATCAATCGTATACATACCTTTCTAGTGCTTAAATATTTTTATTTAATTAAATTATTATCACTTTTCCTAACTTCAAACAGTGTTTGCATCCATTATCTGTCAGATGACGTTTTCACTAAATGAACGTATAATGCTTTCTTACCTTTGTCCAGTTTAAAAACGTGAAATAAACAAAGTTAATGAATTATTAATAATATTCTTATTAACACAGTACAAGAGTACAAACAGTACAAGTCTAAAAAGTAATTACTAAACAAACACCAGGGCTGGTAAACAACACGACCAGAGTGGACTACCTGTCGCGTTGCCAGATTTCATACTTCATGGCTTGTAACTGTAGGGGGCTGTGCTTTCGCTGTATTGCCAAATTTTTTATTGATAACATTGCTGTGCTTTCTTTAGGGTCTCACTCTGGCAACTATGTAGAACTAATTGGAATTTGTGGTTATTTTTTTTTACTTTTCAACATAACCTCAGTAATTAAAACAGTCATTCATACCAACAGAATTCAGATTTTCCAAAGCCTACTCTAATTTAAATAAAGTGTGCATGGCATATAAGAAATTGATTTATAAACACATCTGTTACTTACCACTATGCATTCTTTTAATATGTACTTTTAGTTTTTGGGGTTGGCAAAATTTTCTCCCACAAAAGTCACAAAGGGGTCTTGATCTATGTGGATTTGCTGAACAACCATATGTTCGATGCATTTCCAGGTAGTTTAATCTCAAGAAAAACTAGAAAATAATGAAAATTTCTTAATATAAATTATATACATAAGCTAAAAATAGTAAAAAATATATTGTGTTAATATGTTTTAATCCATAAAAATTTGTTAGATGTAAATTCTACCGAGTTGGGGTTATGGTGAGCCAATAATATAAATATGGGTAGAAAAGTTAAAACATATTTAGAGAAATGCAGATCCAGAAACTTCACAAGAAGGGTGCACCTGACATGAGTACTGAGAAATAGACAGGTATACTTAAAATAATTGCTAAAGAGAAAAAATGGTGCACGGTTGACGCAGCTGATAAAACTTTTACAGATAGCAGATTGTTGGCCTGATCAATGAATTGAAATAGTATTGTAGAAGTATTTGATTTACAAGGCATCTATGTGAATAGTTAACACGTTGACGACCGCGTGTTAACGGAAGTTAACACACCTTTAATGTCCCCTTGGACCGTGTGGTAACTTTAAGTTACACGCACCTTTCTTTTATATTCATGTCCGTGGCTAATTCAGAACGCAGTTATAATGCTAAATACATAGGATACGTTAGATAGCGGGCCTGGTCGCCCACTAATATTAGCGGGTTAGAAATACCATGCACATTTTTTGAGATTATAAGTCAACATTTGACAGATATCAACAATATCTCCAAATTTAAAAAAATTGTTTCAACGATTCTATGATAAGAAGACAATAAAATAAATTTATTATTTAGACAAATACTATTTTATTTAGACAAATAAAAATATTTTTAGAGTAATAGTACCACACTGTCCCAATAGGTAAAATCTACCTTTGGGACAGTGTGGTATCTACATGGTACACACACAAAAATATTAATTGCAGGGCACAAAAATAAGTAAATCAATCCAAATTATTACAAAATAAAAATTTATTTAGGTTCCAAACCAAAACCTGAAGAAAATAATGCCGGTCATGGAGACCGATTTTGGTTAATCGACAGCGGTCGTCAACGTGTTAAATTTGTCAAATAATTATTTTCATTACATATCATCAAATAGGATTTTTTATTTTTCCAAGGAATTCAAGGAATCCAAGCTTATTATTCTTATGGTATGGAATAACTTAAACTGGTAACAGGTAGATGTAGAATATTGAATGTTGTGGTATTAAGAGATAGAGGCAGCACAATATGTAGGTGTGAAAATTTTGATTTGTATACTCTTTGTATTACTCTCTACAGTTACTCTCAATTGCACGTCTATTTGAGAGTATTTTATGTAGAATCGTTTTTGTGCTCTTGGAGAGTGAGTTTGAAAACTTGTATGGATGTAAAAAAATTGAGGCTGCAACTGTTGTTCATAAGGTCTTAAATAGGAAAAAAAAACGAAAAATAAACTGAAGCTGCTGGGTGAAACCGAGGATTCAGCGTAGATCGGAACTAGGTGCATGTTTTACGCTGACAAAAGAATTTGTCCTTATTTTCACGTTTCTAGTACTCTTTACATTGGAAATTCCATAAAACCAAGTTCTCCTCATATATCTTGATCAATTCCATGGTTTTGTTTTTTGACCGCTCTTTTTTAGGCGCTATTTCTATACAAACACTCTCAGTAAAATTCTTGGTATTCAGAGAGTAACTATCCAGACTAGATGTTCTGGCATGTCCACTTGAAAGCAAATCTCAGCTAGTTTGCTATCAGATAGCCAGCTCGTCTCCGATAGTTACTCTCAGAAATGCGTCCACTTGCGATAAATAGAGTAGCTATCGATACTCTTGACAGTATTTCTCTTAAATAGACACTCGCCTTAAGTTTTGGAGATATTATAAAATGACAGTGAATACGTAAAATAGTTGAGGTGGATTAAAGCAAATAGTTATTCGGCCTAGAAAAATTCTTTCCCAAATAAATTTATTATCTAGACATCATTGCTATAAAATGGAGACATGGATTAATTATTAATTTACACAGTAATTTCATTATGTCAAATTTCCGACTACATCCATGCTATCTTATTGATAATATTACTCGGATATTATTTGCTATGTGATTTAAAATCAGTAGCAGCAGGTAATTCTATTAAATCTTAGTAACGTTTCATCACAACATAATCTGATATAAGAATAATTTTGCTTAAGTTTATTTTCCACCAGAGTTTACAGTAATAAAATACTTTGATAATTGAAGGTATAACAACCTATTCTAAAATGTCTTACTCGCTGGAGTCTGAATAATGTCTGAATTTGTAAATGGTTGTTTTTGTCATACGCAATTTAGTTTTCTTATTTACATCACGAATTTGAACAATTGATTGATTTTCATGGCTATTTCTCTTGTAATCAACTACTAAAATATGTTTACATGCACAAATTCAAGCAGCAACATACAGCGTGTCCCACTTTTAATGGCCCCCCGTTCACAACTCAGTTATTAGTTATCCGATTTCAACCAAATTTGGGTTACGATCAACGGCCTTTGGTGTGATCTTTTTGAATTAAACAAAACTTATTTTTGTCAGTGGCGTGCATTTTTATTAAGAGAAAACGGGGTCACTTTTTTGAGAAGTCATATTAGGCATTTTTTTACAGAAAAACTAATGCAATATTATTAATCAGCATGCTTTGGAACCCCCATGTTCAAAATTTTACTACATTTTGATTAAGGGTTTCTGAATAACGGGCCCAGTGAAAATACATTTTTTCGGTTGTAAATAACTGATAACTTGAAAACGGTTTGTGTTTCGAAAAAAAGTCATTAGCCATTTTCAATTTATGCTGATTTATTCTATCACATCATGTGCTCAAAAGTTTGAAATGCCGCAGTCGTAAATAATTAATTTGACAACGGTATATTTTTCGAAAAATAGTTTAAATTAATATCAGAGCAACCTTTTTTTCTTTTGGTATAAAATTGATTTATTATCACATAAGATCATTTTTTATCACTTAATGCCCAAATAATACAGAACCGGTTAAAATATTTTTTTATCGTCCAATGAAAAATTTTTGCTTGCAGCATTTGAAACTTTTGAAGGCATGGGGAGATAGAGTAAATCAATTTAAATTGAAAATGAGGAATGACTTTTTTTCAAAACGCAAACCGTTTTCAAGCTGTCAATTATTTACAATTGAAAAAATGTATTTTTACTGGGCCCGTTATTCGGAAACCCTTAATCAAAATGTTGTGAAATTTTCGGCATGGGGTTTGTAAATCATGCTGATTAATAATATTGTATTAGTTTTTCTGTAAAAAAATGCCTAATATGACTTCTCAAAAAAGCGACCTCTTTTTTCTTAATAAAAATGCACGCCACTGACAAAAATAAATTTTGTGTAATTCAAAAAGATCACACCAAAGGTCATTGACACCGATCCAAATTTGGTTAAAATTGGATAACTAATAACTGAGTTGTGAAGGGGGGGCCATTAAAAGTGGGACACACTGTATATAAAAAAGAGCAATTTTTATAATTTCAAATTGTTTGATTGTTATTTGCGGGATTCTTAAAATTATTTCCCCTTGGTTGTATTTAACAAATACTGATTATTTAAAAAAAAAACCTGCATCTGTAACTGTTAAAAGTCATGTGTTACGAAACATACTCAGAGGATTCTTTAAAAAAATCAAATTTCAAACCAAAGTGTCAAGAAGAAAGATGGCACAAAAATATTTATAACGTGATCAATTCTAATAACTTACCTTCTTACAAAATTGACACTGATAGGCTCCTTGTCCATTATGCAATTCTGCAGCATGTTTCATTATGTTTTCTTTTCCTAGGACTGCGGCTCCACATATTTTACAGTGATACTTTCTGATTGTTAAACTATACCGCAAGTCGTGAAAAATTGAACAATGTATTCTATAATAATGTGGATGACTAAAAATCATATTGCATCCTCCACATGCTAAAAAAAATATATACAGGGTGTCCGGATTTTAAACCGACAAACTTCGGGTACAGAAAGTTCACATGAAATTATGACATACCCCTTCTAATATTTCTTCTCAATCGAGCCTCCTAACGGAGATACAGGGTGTTGAAAATTCAATTTATTTTTTGTTTTTCTTTAATAACTTCCACAATATTAAAGATAGGGAACCAAACTTGGTACACATAGTTAGGTTGTGAGGATCCATCAGAGTTGAACTGAGGCGCGCCAGCGGCGTGCGGTGTGGCCACGTCAACATAATTTTAAGGAAAAAAGTATGTGCTCTAATTTTTTTCGCAATTCTGATCAGATTTTCATAATTTACGGTTGATTTTCTAAAAAAACTTGCTCATGTAGAATTTTGACTGAGACATTAGTTTTCGAGATATTTGCGTCTGAACAACCTAACTATGTGTAGGTACCAAGTTTGGTTTCCCTATCTTTAATATTGTGGAAGTTATTAAAGAAAAACAAACAATAAATTGAATTTTCAACACCCTGTATCTCCGTTAGGAGGCTCGATAGAGAAGAAATGTTAGAAGGGATATGTCATAATTTTATGTGAACTTTCTGTACCCGAAGTTTGTCGGTTTAAAATCGGGACACCCTGTATAGTAGAATGGTATCATTCAATGAATTTTATTTAAGAGTTGTCACTTCATGTGGCCAATGTATTACTTAAAATTAGGCGATACTGAAAATTTCAGTTTAATCCGATATACGGCTTTCGAAATATACGACTTTTAATGAGTGGGTTTAAATTGCGGTGCGGCAAGCACCATGACGTCAACGGATATGTAATGAAACGATCACGCTCATAGCACCGGTCGTGCGTTTCGCTCATGCTAGCCTTTTTAATACAAAATTAAATAAAAAAAGGTATCAAAAGATTAAGAAATAAGTTTTAACACAGTATATAAAAAACTCGGGAAAGTACCAGTCCCCCAAAAATAAACAAATAAAACAAATTGAGAAAAAATTCCATACTAAAAGGTAAAAAATAATTTCTTTTTTGGAAAAGAATTTCATGTACGACTGTAAGAAAAGCAAGGCGTGCACACCCCCAATTCCCACCCCTTTCATACAATCATGCGTACCTACAATCGTACAAAGTGCACACGCCTTGCTTTTCTTGCAGTCGTACATGAAATTATTTGCTAAAATAGTTATTTATGCAACAAGTGCGTAAGGTGAGATTTTTTCACGAATGGGAATTTCCCATAAATCCCATGAGTGAAAAAAGCTCACTTTTCGCACGAATTGCATACAATATTTTTTCTACTACCGAAATGGACCTAAATTCTCTAATAATAATGTGAAACGTCAAAAGTTGCCTATTACGTCAAAACTTCATATGTCGTTTAAAAATCACAATACTGTTATAGCCAACTTAATTTTAAATCAGTCAATGTCTATTATTTCTTTGTTCAGAATTGTAAAAAATTCAATCATTATTGTTAAAGAATACTGAAAATTAGGTGGTATGTTTTATAATAATACTGTGATATTAAATAAATGGACTACATAAAATTAAATAACCACATTTAACGTTTTTAAAATAAGATATGTTTATTATAGGTGCTCTAATAGGTATGCAATTGTTTAGTATGTTACGTTACGCACTAGTGAGTAAGGTAAAAACACTTTACGCACTAGTGCGTAAGGTTTAACTTTACGCACACTACAGGCAAGTTTAAAAAATTTTTTTTTTATTTTCAACTTTTTATTCATACTTTAATTAAATTATTATCATTAACTTTGCAAAATTTTATCAATTAACTAGGTCAGAAACTATTTGTTTAGGCTTTTTTGCTCCAATTTACACCCCGCCCCCTGCGTCGGGATATTTGCAAAAGTAATGGTGGAATATTGTATTGCCATTCGACCTTAGTAACTATGCAAAATTTCGTTAATTATGTCAGGAAGTGTATTAAATGAAGGTTGGAAGATTTGAACACAAACATTCCGACTGAAAACTTAAAACTGCATATTTAAAACCGAATAAAACTACAATTGTGAGTAAAATAAAAGCAAGTAAAGATACGTATGTGTTTCCGACTCTTGGACTAGGTGCGGGCAAGAGGACAAACAATTATTATTATAACTATGCCAAATTTCAAGTCGATAGCATATGTAGTTCCTCAGAAAATCGACTCGATGTACAGGGTTAGTTTTATTAATGTAAACCCCCCCATTTTTATTTTATCTTTGCCCGATTTAAAAAATTTAAAAACTGGCCTTACACGGTTTTTTATGAAGATTCCACTGCTGCTAACGGATTGGCAGTAGAGTTTTAAATATACAGGGTATGCAAAAAGTTAGTTTTTTTTTTAAATGAACACCCTGTATATTTTGACGAATTTCAATTCCCTCAAACAAGATTACAAATATATACACATATTATATAATCAGTTTACTAGTTTTGGTAATGATAATTTATGAGGTGGCAAAAGACCCAGGAAATAAGGTCTACATGATGTGGTGTACACTTGATTTCAAAAAAAAGTAGTACATTTTATTTTAGCAACGTAAACATGACTTTTGCAAAAATATTTATAAGTCATCTAAAAGTCAACTGTCACATTTTTTTTCAAGTTGAAGTTTATTAATATTCAAGTTTGATTAGGGAACCATTCTTGAAAATTTTAAATATTTGTCAATTTTTAATAATGGTTAGACAAGTAACAGAAATTCAGAAGATTAGATATTGTTTCCAAATTCGAAAATGGATGGTGCGGAATTGCTTCTGAATATAATATAAATAAATCTACTCTGATGAAAGTTAAAAAAATATGGGAAAATGAAAGAAACTATCCCCCAAGCATGGATCTGGTAGGCCTAAACGAAGTAATGAGCATTATGAGCAACAAGATGAAACCCTTATAAATTAGTGAATGCAGTTTTGGAAACAAATTTTCTTGCATCAAGATCTACTAGCTGCCCATAGAAGAATTAAAAATAGCATTCTGAAGTATGCTGCTAGAAACTACAAATTAACGGAGGAAAAAAACAAGAACTGATCATTTTTGCACTCAACCATAATACCTATTATTGTTGAACAATGAAGACTTTTGGTCAAAAGTCATATTTTCTGACACAAAAGTTTTCCAGTCGTGTAATGATGGACATATAACTATTATCTGTAACAACCATTTTGGCTTTACAATAAAATAAAAAAAAATATAAAAAAAAATGTTTTCTATTTAAAATACCATAATTTTGTAATTGAATGTAATGGGCCAATACAACTAGTTGAAATTTAGTTGTTAGTTCTAAAGTGCTATTTACGAAATATTAAATAATTGAGAGCTTATCAATTATTTAAGTTTATTTACCTAGATAGAATTGAAAACTTCTGGGAAATCGCGGATACTTAAATGTTAAGTGGGTGGTCTAACATGCCAGGCGGAATAAATACAGTATATCTCGCGAGTAGATAATTGGTCAAATGAAAGGAATTTAATAACAAAAAGTGGATATATAAAAATTGGAGAGGACTATCGGTTTTTCGGGAAGGAACTGCGCGATTAGAGAATTATGCTTTGTGCAAGCCGAACGTTACTTAAATTTTGTAATTATTATATTATTATAAAAGTTTATATTTAGTATAAAAGTGAAAAGTGCCATTCTTGGAAAAGAAGGTAAACATTTTATTTTGTAATTAGCCTCTTGCAATCTTCATTAACTAATTAAAAATAGCAAATTACGACAAATTTTTCTTTTTATAGATTTGTCGGCAGTTCACGATACGCTTATTTTACGTAGAGTTTTGTTCCGTATTACCAAGCAGTACCAAGTCAAATTTGAATCATTTTTACTACGTGTTCTATGGGCATATTATACTATTTCCGCTTTGATATTTTTACGTCCGCATTGATGACATTTCCGTTTCAATTAAGAGGAATTTTTGAAATAAATTTTGCATCAAGGCGCTGCCAATTCCCAGAAATCATCAACTAAAAGCTGTTTATCCCAAAGGCATTGTGGAGAGAAACTAAGGTCAGGTCCATCCATTTTTTATTAACGTATGCAAGAACAAATTATTCACTAGAACTTATTGTTATGACAATTATTTATCTTAGTTTTAGAGTATTAAATTGTAAAAAAAGGTTGGAATCCAAAAATAACGTTATTTGCGGAAGTTAAGAGTTTTTCATGTATAAAATAATCTTAAAATCTGATGTGTTATAGTTACCTCCCCAAATTTTTTAAATTTAATTATTTACCACGCTTAAACTGTACTTATATTTGATCAAAGTTTTTAATATAATCTGTTGCAACATTTTAAAAATTGTTGAGTAATTTATTTCTTTAATATGACAGGAAAGTAATATTTTCTTAGTTTAGTAAAACTAAGTGGCGCCCAAGTTTCTTTAGAAAAATTTAATGTTTAGTTTCCTTACTCACGACCCAGCCACCAAGCAAAATTAAAGCTGCCGGAGCATAGTGGCCTACCCTCTACTAATTTTTATAAGGAATTATACTTGAGAGTGAGGGAGGGTTACACAAGTGGCGCCTAGAACGTGGGGCATGAATAAAAAGTGTCAACTAAAAGAAAGGACACGAATAAACATAAAAAAAAAATTTTTTTTTAGTAGTTATTGCTGTTGTATTTTATTGAATAATTTAAGTTCTTGCATAACAATATTAGTAATAATTTATGTAACTGTATTCTTGCAATATTCACGAATAAATTTCGAACAAGGTGTTCTCATTTTGGATATAACTTATTTATAAATTTTATTTGGTGTGATAACTGATCATTCATAATTACAAAATTAGTTGAAGGTAATTCTTATTTTCCTCTATAAAACAGCTAGTTTGTACGCCCGGAGGTGTGTAAGAAATTGATATTGTTTTTCAACGGTAACGTGTTTTATTGCAGAAAGGTGCAGGGTTTATTTAATTAATTTCCATGAAAATTATATTTTGTGAACTAGATATTTGGCTGAGTCCACAGTATCTTTGTTTCTTGTTAAGTTTTTTGTAAAGTATTTATTGATAAGAATGATGGTATTTTATGAGTAAATAGCACTTTTAACTTTGTAAATTCTGATTAATGATCACATACGTTTAAGCAAAGTTCTGGTATAGACAATTTATGATACAGGGTTAGTCAAAAATTAGATTGAATTTTCTTAAGCATTTTGCTGGTTTTAAAAAGTATTGTTAAGAGAAATATATTTTGGAAGTAAACCAAAGGGCTAATATATTAATAATATAATAATATTTTACCGTCTTTGAATATTACGAAATATTATACTCAAAAATTATCCGAATATTTTAAGAAAAATAAAATAAATAGATAGAAGTCTTATTGTAAATTAAATAAAAATGTCAGGGGAAATTAAGCCAAACCACCTAATAATTCATGAAATAAATTATGAGCTTAGAATACGGGGTATTATTACGGAGAGAGACGTTCATGAAAAAAGAAAAATATTAGGTAAAGCATTACGTAAAGACAAAAATAGAGATTTAGTACTGATAGATCCAAATTTTGACTTTGAGGTAGAAAGAAATGAAATTCAATCTACATTAAATAGTATAAAACATCTGGTTGAGGAATTTGAAGGAACAACATCTGATTCGGTCTATATTAGGGTTCAGTCTAGATTATGTCATGCTGCGGGTAGAATAAAACGTATAGTAGTCACAGAGGCGGATGGTCCAGAAGTATTAAATTTCAAAAACGAGGCCTATGCAACTTGTCTAATGTTAGAAGCTGATCTTGATGAGAATGTCAGAGTTGATCGCGAGGAAAATGCTCCTACTTTAAACAATTCGGCTTCTGCACCAGCCACCACTATTATTAGAGTTCCTGAATCGAAAGTTGTAGACATTTATAAATGGGATATTAAATTTGACGGTTCACATAGTAGCTTAGGGGTTAAAGACTTCTTAGAAAGAATTAATGAGATAGCTGCGGCACGACATGTGGCTAAAGCCCAACTATTCGAAAGTGCGGTAGAGTTATTTTCCGGAAAAGCACTTTTATGGTTTCGGCAAATAAGAGATTTAGAATCTATAAACGATTGGGACAGCTTAGTAGTTAGGCTAGAACGCGATTTCCTAAAAAAGGATTATGATGAAGAGTTATGGGCATATATAAAAGGGCGTAAACAACAAGACGATGAAACTGTCGTAATTTTTGCCGCGGTTATGGCTTCTCTTTTTAAAAAACTTAGTTCGCAACCAGCCGAAATAACAAAAATTAAATGGATAAGAAAAAATTTAAAATCACAGTACGTAAATCATTTAGCTTTGAGTAATCATTCAACAGTAGAGGACCTGGTAAGAGATGCAAAAATTTTAGAAGAGGTATTAGCCGAACAAAATTCAAATAATTTTAACGCTAATTCACGTAGTCAAAATTCCAATATAAATTTTGGGGAAAATTCAGAGTCCAATCAAAATAGCAGACATTTTTCTTATAGGCATTCTAATACTCCAAATAGGTAAAATTTTTATAGAAACCCGAGTAGAAATATTGAGGTAAATAATATTAATGGTAATATTCACCAGAATAATAATGTAAGGGCTAGAGTTAACAACAATTCCCACTTTAATAGACAAAGAAATAAATCGGACAACCAAGGTACAACGAGGGTAAATTCCGTACATCTGGTGGAACAAAATCATAATGAGAGTGGCTCAACAATATCTTGTTGGAACTTTGGTAGAACAAACCATAAATTCCGTCAGTGTAGAGACAAACAAAAAATATTCTGTTTTAAATGTGGAAAGCCTGGAGTAACTCGAACAAACTGTTGTAAGAGTTCGGAAAACAAGTAAGGGGGCGAAATCCCGGCCATTTTAACCCTCATGAAAATTTTAAGGCCGACCAAAAATCTAGAACATATAAAAGAATGTTTAGAACTCGTGAACGAAAATACCCGACATTTGAACAAAAAAATAATTTAAAGGAAGTAAAAGAGTTTCTTATAATGAACTCAAGTAATTTAAATAAAGAGATAAAAGCTGCACCGGTTTTTGTAAAAAAAAATTGCGATAATAGACCTTATGTCTGTGTGCAAATATTTAGTAGGGATGTAGTAGCACTTTTAGATTCAGGGGCAAGCCATTCTATATATTGGTTCAGCTGGTTTAGTCACTCTTAAAATGTTTAAGTTAAAAAATAATAAATCCGAAATAAAATTTGTAACTACAGCTGATGGGACGCGACAAGTAGTTAAGGGTTTTGTCGATATGCCAGTCTCAGTTAATAAAACTTGTAAGATAATCAGATTTTTGATAGTACCTTCTCTAAGAAATGCTTTTATTTGTGGTAGCGATTTTTGCAGATCATTTAATGTAAGGATAGATTTTTAAAATAATACCTGGGATGTTCGAAATTCGAGGAATATAGAAATAGCTTCAGTAGACGCAAATGATTATAATTTAGGGACCAATAAAATAGTAATATCAGGGTTTGGTAATCTTTCGGCAAGCCAACTTGGTCAAGTTAACGAGATAATATCTAAATTTAATTTGCTAAGTAGAGACGGAAAATTAGGAAGAACTAATAAATTTGTTTATCACATAGACACTGGAGACGCGAAGCCTATTAAACAGAGGCAATATTTGTTATCGCCCTATATGCTAAGCCATTTAAATAAGGAACTAGATAGAATAATAGAGTTAGATGTGGTAGAACCTTCTAGTAGCGAGTGGTCATCACCTGTTTTACTCGTAAAAAAGACAAACGGGGATTTTCGGCTATGTTTTGATGGCCGTAAATTAAATTCAGTAACAAAAAAGGATTCTTATCCACTGCCTCAAATAGAGAGGATTCTACAAATGTTGGGTAACGCCCGTTTTATGTCGTCAGTTGATCTGCGTAGCGCATTTTGGCAAATCCCACTTAGTAGAGAATCTAAGGAAAAAACAGCCTTTTCTATACCCGGTAGGGGATTGTTTCACTTTAAGGTAATGCCGTTTGGATTGTCAACAGCGGCACAATGCCAACAACGTTTGATGGACGCGATTTTCGGACCGGAATTAGAGCCACATATTTTTGTATATCTCGACGATATCATCATAGTTAGTTCTACGTTTGAGGAACATATAAAGTTGTTGGAAGTAGTTTTTTCTCGTCTACAGGAGACTAATCTTACCGTCAGTATGGAAAAATGTAAATTTTTCAGAGATTCTTTAAATTTTGTAGTCGATAAATATGGATTGAGGACGAACCCAGATAAGATAGCAGCAATGGTGAATTTCCCACAGCCCAAGACGACTACGGAGATAAAACGTTTCGTTGGAATGTGTAGCTGGTACCGTCGTTTTATTCCGCATTTTTCAGCAGTGTTAGCACCTATCAATAATTTACTTTCAGGGAGAAAAAAGGGACAAAAAATCACATGGACCAAGGAAGCGGATGACTCCTTTAACAACATAAAACAGGCTTTAGTTTCAGCACCAGTACTGGCGAGTCCTGACTTTTCATTACCGTTCTTTCTACATTGCGATGCAGCGAATACCGGAGTAGGTTGTGTGTTGACACAGATACAGGGTGGTCTCGAGAAGGTGATAGCTTTTGCGTCCCGCAGCCTATCGAAAAGTGAAAGAAATTATAGCACCACTTTGAAAGAACTTGTCGCCTGTGTATTTGGATGTGAAAGATTTCGGGGTTACATAGAAGGGGTTAAATTTACCATTATTACTGACCATGCAGCATTAAAGTGGCTAAGTAAATTAAAAGATCCTTCTGGACAATTAGCTAGGTGGAGTGTCAGATTGAGTCAATTTTCTTTTGATATTGTTCATAGAAAGGGAAAGCTTAATGTTGTCCCAGACGCACTCTCTCGTAGTCCAGTGGAGGCGGCTCCAGAAAATTATGAGGAAATATTGGCCATAGGTAATCTTGACGATTGTATATCCTTAGATATTGATTTAAGTAGAATAGACAGATTTTATGAAAAAATGCGAACAAATATTTTAACGAATCCGGAAAATTATCCTCAGTGGTGCGTGAAAAATCAATATGTATACAAGTTAGTTCGCTCAAAGGTTCCGTTAGATACAAATATTTCTGAGTGGAAATTATTAGTGCCCAAACCTCAGAGGCAAGAAATAGTTAAGTCTTGTCATGATGTACCAGTTTCTGCGCATTTAGGTTTTGCGAAAACCTATGACAGAGTAGGTATCAGTTACTATTGGCCGAAAATGCGTAATGATATTCTTCGTTACGTTCGGTATTGTAAAACATGTGGAGCACAGAAGGCACCAAATTATAAAAAGTTCGGGTTTATGGGAGCGGAAAAGCAAGTGCGTTTTCCATGGCAGGTCATAGCGGTGGACCTAATGGGGCCATTACCTAGAAGCGGAAGTGGCTACCAATATTTATTGGTGGTAAGTGACTGGTTCACAAAGTACCCGGTGTTATATCCGTTGCGGCAAGCTACGTCTTCAAGTATAGTTCGTTTTTTAGAGAATGACATTTTTCTTGTATATGGTGTGCCCCAGTATATAATTTGTGACAATGGTAGACAGTTTGTAAGTAAGTCAATAAAAAAGTTAGTAGAAGATTATAATTCAAAACTTTGGTATACGGCTGGCTTATTATCATGCTCAAGCCAATTTTGTAGAGAGAGCAAACAGAACTATCTGTACTGCTATTAGAAGTTATGTAAATGAAAACCATAAGAATTGGGATAAGGAAATAGCAAAAATTGGGTATGCACTTAGAACTGCTGTTCACGATGTCACGGGATATAGTCCTTCTTTCCTTAATTTTGGTAGAATTGTTCCTAGCACAGGAAAATATTACGGAAATGTGTTGGAAAACAAGGTTGAAGTAAGGGATCGTGAATCATGGGCAAAAGGTATTAGTAAATTAAAGGAAATATATCAAGAAGTTCAGAGTAAAATTCACGCGGCACACCAGCATAATGCACGTTATTATAATTTGCGACGACGTGAGTTAGAATTTTATGTCGGAGATAAGGTTTGGAAAAAAAATATGGTTCTCTCTAACGCTGCTCAAAATTTCGCACAGAAATTGGCACCACGATATACTCTCTGCACAGTGCATAAAAAGAAATCAAAACTCGTCTATGTTCTTAAAAACGAGGATGGTACCAATGCGGGTGATTGGCACATACAGGACTTGAAACCTTATCACGGGTCCATGTCCGGAATGTCTGAACCTGAAAATTCTTCAGACATTGAGTCCGAAAACTAAGTAATTTAGTTTAAGGATAGTTAAAACAATTTAATGACCATAAAAAAAAAAAAAAAAAAAAAAAAAAAAAAAAAAAAAAAAAAAAAAAAAAACATGGTATTGTATTTGTATATTGTAGGAAAATATATTTTCAGTCGGTCTTATACATAATATTTTTGAAATAAAATACAATCGTTGAACATAGTTGAAAAAAATATATGGGATATGTACAACCGAAGGGTAAGTTTATAATTTGGTATAACCCAACTGGTTATTTCGGTGTAGGTATATGTTAGTAGTTAGATTTAGGCGCGCGCATAGTATGAATGAATTAGAGTAGAGTTTAGGGTAAGGAACTTAAGATAAGGAGCTTAGGTTAGAAACATGTATATTTAGGTTCACAAAACGTGTAGGTTATGTAATATACTTACGAAAAAAAAAAAAAAAAAAAGTTTGTATAAATATGCTATTTATATATGTTTTTTTTTTCATTTGGAAGGGGGTAGTGTAACAACCATTTTGGCTTTACAATAAAATAAAAAAAAATGTTCTCTATTTAAAATACCATAATTTTGTAATTGAATGTAATGGGCCAATACAACTAGTTGAAATTTAGTTGTTAGTTCTAAAGTGCTATTTACGAAATATTAAATAATTGAGAGCTTATCAATTATTTAAGTTTATTTACCTAGATAGAATTGAAAACTTCTGGGAAATCGCGGATACTTAAATGTTAAGTGGGTGGTCTAACATGCCAGGCGGAATAAATACAGTATATCTCGCGAGTAGATAATTGGTCAAATGAAAGGAATTTAATAACAAAAAGTGGATATATAAAAATTGGAGAGGACTATCGGTTTTTCGGGAAGGAACTGCGCGATTAGAGAATTATGCTTTGTGCAAGCCGAACGTTACTTAAATTTTGTAATTATTATATTATTATAAAAGTTTATATTTAGTATAAAAGTGAAAAGTGCCATTCTTGGAAAAGAAGGTAAACATTTTATTTTGTAATTAGCCTCTTGCAATCTTCATTAACTAATTAAAAATAGCAAATTACGACAAATTTTTCTTTTTATAGATTTGTCGGCAGTTCACGATACGCTTATTTTACGTAGAGTTTTGTTCCGTATTACCAAGCAGTACCAAGTCAAATTTGAATCATTTTTACTACGTGTTCTATGGGCATATTATACTATTTCCGCTTTGATATTTTTACGTCCGCATTGATGACATTTCCGTTTCAATTAAGAGGAATTTTTGAAATAAATTTTGCATCAAGGCGCTGCCAATTCCCAGAAATCATCAACTAAAAGCTGTTTATCCCAAAGGCATTGTGGAGAGAAACTAAGGTCAGGTCCATCCATTTTTTATTAACGTATGCAAGAACAAATTATTCACTAGAACTTATTGTTATGACAATTATTTATCTTAGTTTTAGAGTATTAAATTGTAAAAAAAGGTTGGAATCCAAAAATAACGTTATTTGCGGAAGTTAAGAGTTTTTCATGTATAAAATAATCTTAAAATCTGATGTGTTATAGTTACCTCCCCAAATTTTTTAAATTTAATTATTTACCACGCTTAAACTGTACTTATATTTGATCAAAGTTTTTAATATAATCTGTTGCAACATTTTAAAAATTGTTGAGTAATTTATTTCTTTAATATGACAGGAAAGTAATATTTTCTTAGTTTAGTAAAACTAAGTGGCGCCCAAGTTTCTTTAGAAAAATTTAATGTTTAGTTTCCTTACTCACGACCCAGCCACCAAGCAAAATTAAAGCTGCCGGAGCATAGTGGCCTACCCTCTACTAATTTTTATAAGGAATTATACTTGAGAGTGAGGGAGGGTTACATATCTTATTATCTATCGTCATCAAAATGCGGAACAACTTCGTGCCATAATTGAAGATGAATGGGAAAGTTTATGTAATACCCAAATTGCAGAAAATTTAGTTTTATCAATGCCTAGGAGGCTATAAGCAACTTTAGATGGGGATGGAGCAATGACTAAATATTAATTACTGTGATTTATGTTGTAATTTGTTTATTTGTGTTTTAAATTTTTATTCAAAATGTTATATTTAAAATATATTTCTACTAAAAATTTATTTATTTATGAGTATAAACTTACGCGTAATTACAACTGACTGACATCTATATTTTCATTATTAAGTTAATTTCAATAATTTACTGTCAAAAGAACAATTTAGACAACTAGAAATAGGCCATTTCCCATTTCCTTATCTAAGAGTTGTACTACTTTTTTTTGAAATCAAGTGTGCCTAAGATGAAACATACTTCTAATTATTCTCTTTTGCATAATAAAGACGGCTCTAACTAGTACACCTAAGTCATTTTTTACGCCAAATCCTGAACGAAAATTAAAAAAAATTAAAACTATACATTCTAGTAACAGTTGGAACTTGGTTCAGAATTTGACCCGAGTAGCTCGGTACTCGGTTTCAGCATTTGGCCGAGAGCTCGGTACTTGGCTTTTTTAAAAAAGTAGGTCTCGGTGCATCTCTAATAGACAGGTCCAAAAAGTTGGCATTTGTGAGAAACTAAAGTTAAATCATAGACTTTTAATAATACTATGGACTGAGCCTAGAGAGAGAGGTGATGAGGACGAGACCTCGAGAGAGACGCCGATAGATGCGAGTTTAAGGTTATGTATTTTGTTCCTTAACCTTCTTTAGGTACCTACCTATTAATGCATAAATATCTGAGATGCACCTATTTTTATAGTTCACAAATCACTACAACGTGCTAAAATATATTTATAAAGAATCTCGGCAAAATGTTTCCATCCGCCGTGTAAAAAAGTAACTTGGCCGCGTGACTGTGGACTGTGGAAACAACAGTCACGTGGTCTTAAATCTTACTATCCGTGTTCGACGAACTCAATTTATATCGCTCTATCTCTCTTCAATGGCGTCCTCACACTGGCGAACGGAAAATGGCACAATGCTCCGTCCATACGTTAGTATTATTAAGTCTATGAATTAAATTATATTAGTTCTGAAAAAATTCCACATATAGTCGAGTATACTCTAAGTTGGCCGGTCCAAAGGTCGCTACGTCGTCTGAAGTAAGAATGTATTCGATGTGTCAGAAATGCCAGTGGTTCTCAAACAGTTTGGCACTTGAAACTGTGATGTTGTGATCTCTAAATAATAATTGTATAAAAGTATTAAAGGGGTTTCACAAAAAATATTAAGAAGTATTAATTTACTAAATTTGTCGTTTTAGTGGAATTTTGCATTTATACAGGGTGATTCGTGAGGAGAGGGTCGTACTTTACCAACAGATAGGGAACATTGAGGTGATCTTAAATCCCCATATAGTAATGGCTATAGCGGCTTCGTTTCCGAAATACAGGGTGTTTTATATTTTTTGGAAGAATTTTCTCTTCGCCATATATCTGTAATGCGTAAACGGAATTCAATGAAATTTTGTATTATTGTTACAGTAGTCATTCACCATCAAATGCGTGGGATATTAATAAAATATCAGGGCCGGACCCAGAATAAAATTATTTTTAAATTATTCCTAGAAAATAACACTCTGTATACTGTTTATGAAATTCTTGATATTGAAATATTAATTTACATATAGAAAGATACAAGATCCCATAAAAAAATATTTTGGCACCATTTCATTGTTTAAGTAAAAAAATTAAATTGTTGAGGAATCAATTTTTTTTTTGAAAAATTGAGAGAAAATAGTCACTTCGGTCCTGTTGCATGGCCCCCGAGATCACCAGATCTCACACACCTTGACTATTTTTTGTGGGGTTATTTAAAACTGAGGTATACAAAGAAGAAATAAACACCAGAGAACAGCTGATTGCAAGAATTGAGCACTTTTCCAATTAAATTAATAACAATTTAGAAATTGTTAGAAAAAGCATAAATCAAATGACAAATCGATCAAGAAAATGTATCGAATTTGGCGGTGGTCACTTTGAAAACAGACTGTGATTCAAAAAATTTAATTGTATTTAGTAAATTTGACTGTTAAATTGTTAATTTTTATTATGTGTTACTTTTTAAGATTATTAATTACACAATCATTACAAAATATTTTTATTATTTTACTAGGTACCATGTGATACGAATAAAAGAGTGCAAACAGAGAAGAAAAAAAATATATGTTACTGATATCTTAAGTGACTATTTTCTCTCAATTTTTCAAAAAAAAATTGATTCTTCAACAATTTAATTTTTTTACTTAAACAATGAAATGGTGCCAAAATATTTTTTTATGGGATCTTGTATCTTTCTAGATGTAAATTAATATTTCAATAGTAGAAGGGAAATGACAGAGCAAAGGGAGCAGTGTTCATGTTCATGTTCATGTTCAAGGTTATACCCCATCGGGTTACATACACGTATTACATATAGGGTTATACATCCGGTATTAATGAACAGGTGTCACATATCATGTTTCCGGCGGTGTCAAATTAATGTGCTCAGGTTACATAGGTCAATGACACATATCCGGTGGTATCAAATTATTGTGCTCGGGTTACATAGGTCAATGACACATATCCGGTGGTACTTTTCTTTTACTACATTGAGCCACTCCTCCTCGAATCCCCGGTCAATAACTCATATCGGGTTAATGCACACGTGTTACATATAGGGTTTCCGGCGGTGTCAAATTAATGTGCTCGGGTTACATAGGTCAATGACACATATCCGGTGGTATCTACGGGTTACTGATGGTATCAAATGAATGCACACGTATGCATATTTCCGGCGGTATCAAATTAATATACATATCATGTTACATAGGTCAATGACCCACATCAATATACACGTGTCATATATCTGGTAATAATGAACAGGTGTGGCGGCTCAGGTTATATAGCTCAATGACCATGTCTAGTTTCCGGTGGTGTCAAATTAATGCACATATAGGGTTACATATATGGTTACATAGACCATACTCCCACCCCCCTCAAAAACCACCCCTCAAAAACTACCCCTCAAAAAACTACCCCTCAAAAACCACCCCCTCAAAAACCACCCCCTCAAAAAACTACCCCCTCAAAAACTACCCCCTCAAAAACCACCCCCTCAAAAAACCACCCCCTAAAACTACCCCCTAAAACTACCCCCTCAAAAACTACCCCCTCAAAAAAAACCACCCCCTCAAAAACTACCCCCTCAAAAACTACCCCCTCGAAAACTACTGCACATATAGGGTTACACATCCGGCGGTGTCAAATTAATCGGGTTACATAGGTCAATGACACATATTACATACACGTGTCACATATCGGGTTACACAGGTCAATAGCTCGTATCGGGTTACATACACATGTCACATATTGGGTAACAACTTGTCGGGACAAGTCTGTATACATGTCTAAATGGCATCCGGTTTATGCACAAAGATGAATGACCTTTGCAATGAATCAGCATAAAATTGATATTCTATAATTCATCCGATGGTGTCAAATTAATGCACATTAGGGTTACACATCCGGCGGTATCATATTACACACACGTGTCACATATAGGGTTTCCGGCGGTGTCAAATTAATGTGCTCAGGTTTCATAGGTCAATGACACATATTACATATACATGTCTCATATCGGGTAACAACTTGTCGGACAAGTCTGTATACATGTCTAAACGACATCCGGTTTATGCACAAAGATGAATGACCTTTGCAATGAATCAGCATAAAATTAACATCCTGTAATTCATCCGGCGGTATCAAATTAATATACATATCATGTTACATAGGTCAATGACTCTTATCGGGTTACTGGTGGTATGAACATGTAAGCATATTTCCGGCGGTATCAAATTAATATACATATCGTGTTACATAGGTCAATGACCCACATCAATATACACGTGTCATATATCTGTTAATAATGAACAGGTGTGGCGGATCAGGTTACATAGGTCAATGACCCATGTCTAGTTTCCGGTGGTGTCAAATTAATGCACACGTGTGGGGTCAATGTATTCATGTCTAGACGACATCCGGATCATATAACACATGTTCAACACATCAAATGATCACGCGTGGAACAGATATTACAACCGATCGCTTATGAAACACATCTCTAGTGGCGGGGGAACTGCATATATAACTCATGACATATTCCTAGCATGTATTAGTCTTCAAAATGTCAGCACCTTTAAATTTCTTCTCTCACTATGTGACTCAGCTGGACTCTTCACCAAGTTTACCCGAGTTCAAGAAAGAAGATAATACTCCAAAAGTAATTGGTGAGAAAAAATATAACTTGAATAAATCCAAGTGCAAGTTTGTTTCGGTGGGAATTTCATGTGATTTTGGTTATGTACCTTGTATAACGTTATCTGGAAACAAAGGTGACCAAGTGACTTTCAATGAAGCTGATTGGAAGAAATTTCTAACTCATCAAGGAGTAATCATGAATTTCCTGTATTACAATGAAAAACCAGATACAGTACATGAGGGAAACATTTGCATACATTTCGATCAGTTTTCAAATGCTCGAGTAATCAGGATTTCAAAAGAAGATAACTACATATATTTGGCATATGAAACGGTATGTTGTTTAATAGAAATACTACCCCTAGTGAAGTACAGAATCGAGATGATAAAAAATCTACAATTTGAAAACTATTTCAAGATTTTACGAAGAGGATTACAAAGTCAAAGCGGTGACATTATTGAAAATGCTCTAAATATACTTAAACCTGAAGATAATCCAAAAAGTGAAAATATCTGCATGATTCTGGAATTAATTTATACTTACCCTGATGTCTTTGAAAGTGTATGTAGTACAACAGTGTAATGAAGAAAGTAACGTTTAATGAAAAGTGTAATAAACTACATCATCTAATTACATGGAGTTTTGCTTATAGTATGGCTAGGAAAAAATATTGGGAATTTTTGGCAGTGGACAGATTTCGCTTTTGTAGAAGAATCGAGACAGCCTCAAAGTTACTTGATCCTATTTTAGATACAAAATACAGATGTAATATATTTAATGAAAGATTTGAAATAAAAACAACATATATCAAATAAAATTTGTTTTATGTAATTAGAATGTATTATCCGTAAATTGTACAGATCAATAATGAATCCGTGATTGTCATTATCTAAAACCATTCACATTATTTTCAATTTTACTTAACATGATAGGTATTTATAGCTAGTATGGAACTGTAGAGATAAATTACTTTAACTTATATAGTTCTGAAACATCCCAACACATCCTGGTACATTCCGGAACAACCCATGCATATTAATAGCTTTTTTGAATTGGAAACTTGCATAAATCCACTCTTAAATGATTTTTAGAAATATTTGTTTATTAAACTACACTATGGCAGCAGTAAATTCTAATTTATCTTTTTCGTTACGCCTGCATTTGTATTAGTTTCACATACTACTACGTTTGTTTCTTGCGGGGATAATTTTAAATTTACACGTAGACACAATGCTTACGATAACAAATGCCGAAAATAAGAAATATCTCGCTAAGTGAAAATATTCCTATCTTATATGCCCTATACTTTTGGTGCTATTACTTCATTGCCACCACACATATTAAAATATTATTTAATTTTATTCTAATGAATTTCCAGAGTTATTACCATTATGATTTTACTTCTATTATGGCACAAAGGACTTGCTTTCCCATATTACTAAAATATATTTCACCATAACACAACTTGTAGAGTACCGAAAACGTTTTTCTTTTACGTTGTGATGTACGGGATTTTATTATAGTACTTAAAATATAAATAACATAAGATTAATTAGTTTACTACCTTTATTGAAATAAAAAAAAATTAAACACATCATATGTAGCACAATTTTCGTAGATTGTTCCACCACTGTCACCTCAAAATATCACTTTACCAGCTTAAAATTCAACTTAGTTGGCTCTTGGATTCGTCAAAATACACTAGAAAAGGTATATTGTTAGTTTAGTCGTGATTTCAACAGCAATTAAACAAATATCACCTACCTGTCAAATTGTTACATTCTTGCACTTTGGCCTTGTGGCTTGCGAACTTTACCACTTACGACGATAACATTGACTTCAGTTTTACAAAAGTGGGTAGTCTTCTTCGTTGTAATCCTGTAAGTTCCACGGTATGTTAGTAGATGGCGTCGCATGTCCCATTTGAGAAAATAATCTCGAAGCTGGATATCATAAAGACGGAAACCGTTTTTTCTTGAGGTTTTTACCAAATTTAAAAGGACAAATTTTATTCATTCCAGCTTGATAGCATTTTAGCGCTTACACGTGGTTTTAGAAAATTGGTGAAAAGTGTGAATTAACGGTTGAAGGTGCTTTAATTATTTTAGAGTCAATTTAGTACTCATCTTCGTAGTAGGAAGGATTATTGGCCCTTCACCCTTTTTCGGAGTTCTCCAGTTTTGTTGCAGTGGAATTTTCGAGTGAATTTCTGGAAATCCGAGCCGCTTTGGCGGGAGTAAATCACGCTTACAACACGTTTTCACACCCGTAGAACGTCCAGGAAAAGGAAAACCCTTCTAATAAGGTAATCAGTTATTAATAATTATTGTTCTCTATGTCCTTTTTCTAATACCAAAGTAAAGTTAAGATCGTAATTTCGTCATGAAACTGATTAAATTACAAAAACTAGTTAAAACAATTAGATTTTTTTTTAAACTAAAAGATAAACCATAAATAAATTACCGTCTATGTACGTGGTAAGTGCATTTTTGTTTAATTTTTCTGCACCTTTTTTTTATTTAAAAATATAATGATTAGAGATAATTTTCTTCATAGAGCATAAGAAAATATCTGTAATGAATCAAAAATAGGTATATTTTGCCGTCAGTTTAAAACAATTTTTCTGTTTCCGATTTTTCGGAATGCTATTTTTGTAGATATAATGAGACAGTAAAAATAATAATAATAATAATCAGATACTTACCTGCAACAATTAAGGTGTAAGTAACGGTTTTTCTTTTTCCATGGACTGAGTAGGTACTTATACCAACCGTATATTTTAGGGTTTTTTTATGGAGCTCATTTTTTGAAGAGATTAGTTACCATTGGTGCGTTGTTGAGCTTCTCTCTCTCTTGGGCTTGGTTCAGCGCTCCCTCCTGAGCTTGGTGAGATCCGTGGGATTCCTGTTACATAATCTTGCTGTTGACATCATCACCTTGCGCTGACGTCACTATCATCATATGGCTATCCTGCTACCTCTAACCTTGCTGCTTGCTGCCACCAATACCGACACCTGCAGTTACGCTTGTCATGCTAGTATACAGCTAAGTGTGCATGATTTTCTTGCTTGTTTGTGCCTACAATTTTTTTGCTAAAGGGTGCTTTTGCCTACGCTTGCTAATGCATAAAAGGCAGGGATTTTAGGTGTACTTGTGTTAGCTTTAGTACATACAGAGTAATAAGTTTACTATTTTGTAGAAAAAGTATGCTGTTTCTCTTCGTTACGCATAGATATATTTTTTTATGTAACTTAAATATTAATTTTCAGCATATTTCTTTGCGTTGCACATTTATTTAGTTTGCAACACTATATTTTTTTTTTCACTACAGTATTCGCTCGTGGTGACCTTCAGATATTTATCATAGTTCTGTTTTAGTTTAAGGATTATTTTGAAAAAAAAAACGCAAGTTTTTTTTAAATATAAATTAATAATAACCCACTTTCTGTGAACTGCGCGTGTATACACGTTCGGTAATCTACTACACATATAGCTGTATGAATATATGCATATATATTAATATTTGCGGAATTGACTTTACGTAACCTTATACATACTTACCTTTCTTTTATGTCGAAATCAGGATATCAGAACGTAATAAATATCTTTTTTTTATATTATTGAATTTTGTTTGTAATACTTACCTGAGGTAACAGCTAGCACTTTCATAGTATTTCTTGGTTTGACAAGGGTAAAGCAGAGGCGGTGTAAACCAAGTGGCGCTCTGAATTTTTATCTTATTTAGGAACCCCGCCGTCTTCACTGTAGCTGGCAGGCCGCTGTCTCTGCTTTGTAGCGATAGGAAAGTGCATAAGGTAATATTATTGGTAGGGGAACGTCACATTGGCGCCCAACGTGGGGCCGTTTTTATCCAGATTTTTGCACAAAAAAATTATAAAAGTTTAGAAAATTTAAAACTTCGAAAAATTTGAGAGAATTTTTAACTTTTTTTAAAAAGAAAAAAAAATACAATTTGGGTACCGTTTTCAATTTTTTCTGTATTATTTGATATTGGAGTTTGAAAATAGTTAGTTTGTGCGAAATACGTTGGTGAAGTGAAATCGTTGCATATTATTTAAAGCTGTCAAATACCTACCTTGTGTCATATTTTTTTTTCTTAATTCTTTTTGCTCATTAGATAGGTTTACCTAGTAGTTTAAAGTGACAGAAAAATTACGTTAGGTATATATTAGATTATAGTGTGTAAATTGCAATAAGTAACAAAAAAAAAAAAAAAAAAAAATGTCGCGCAGGATGAAGGTAAATCGCCTGGCTCAGGATGAGCTCACTTACGAGTTAACCATTCGTGGGATTGGAATAGGAACTTGTGAACAAATGCGATCAGCCTTGTCCAGGGCTATTCAAATGGAAAAAGAAGGTACACGTTTACAAAGACCTCCCTACCCTTACTCTTTTGATCAAGATGTTATAGCGATTGCGGATAAACTCCGGGATATTACGGCTGGAATTGAAACTTTTAATGGAGGAAAAAGTAGTGGCGACTATGCGAAATGGGAAACGAAACTCAACCATATTTTAGGCAGGATCGAGTTAATCAAGGTTCCGGATGGAGATGAAGATAAACAGAAGACGAAGCCGGAATACCTGGCGAGGGTTTTTGAGTTGCTAGCCGAACTTGATCACAGAGCCGACCGGTATGAAAGTCAAAATATTACCCCGGCCGAAATTTCTATTCTTCAGATAGATGACTCACATAGTGACAGTAATGGAGACGAGGACGATGAATCAGTAGTAGGCACTTCAAGAGCAAGCAGAACTGGCACAGTTAGAAGAGTTCTCAAATCAACACCAGTAGTCAGATGGAACCTACAATTTTCAGGAGATAAAAAGGGAATGTCCTTGAACGCTTTTCTTGAAAGAGTAGAAGAACTAAGAATAGCGAGACATGTTAGTAGAGAAGAACTTTTTGACACCGCTATCGACTTATTCCAGGGGAAAGCTTTGATCTGGTATAGGGCTGTACGAAGGGAAGTGGACAACTGGGAAACCTTAGTAAAATTATTAAGAGAAGAATTCCAACCTAGTGACTACAATGAAAGACTTATTGAAGAAATTAAACGTCGGACCCAGGGTTCTGATGAATCCATTGGCATCTATCTCTCGATCATGTCCGCCATGTTCAGTAGGCTCACTTGTGCAGTTACAGAGAAGGTGCAGCTCAAAATAATTATGAGAAATATTTCCCCATTCTACCAAACACAATTGGGTTTAACCGACATCACCTCCATTGCGCAATTACGTACTCTAGGGCGAAGACTGGAAGCACGTCGTGAGGCAGTTGAAGCATTTACTCCGCCAGCCAGGAAGAATGTTAACAGCCTTGAACCAGACCTAGCTTATGTAGGAGTCGCTTCCGTCATCAGTTCCGAAGATACCTGTAGTACTGTTGATACCAGAGGAAATAGGACTCCCCAACAGATTCTTTGCTACAATTGCAGCAAACCCGGACACAGGGCGATAGGCTGTTTAGAAAAGAGACGAGTGTATTGTTACAAATGTAAAAAGGAAGGGGTCACTACTCGTAACTGTCCAAATTGCACTAGGCAGGGAAACGGACAGAGACGCTCTTAAATGGTCGAGATAAGGGCGCCTATTTTGATAATTCGACCACACGATTTAGACCGGTTTTGGATTATATTTTGGATCAATGCGAAGGAGATGAACGACCATATTTAAAAGTTAGTGTATTGGGTAAAACGTTAATGGGATTATTAGACAGTGGTGCATCAGTTACAATTTTAGGAAAGCCAGGATGGGAGCAACTTAAGAACCTGAACTTGCCATTCTTGGAAGAGAAGACAAACATTAGAGTAGCTAATGGGGAACTATGTGAAAGCTTGGGAAGTTGTGAAATACCTTTTAGTTTAAGAAGTAGGATAGCATTAGTTAAAGTTTTGGTTGTCACAGATCTCCCCCACACATTAATTTTAGGAGCAAACTTTTGGAAACAGATGGGAATTGTACCTGACCTTCGTCATAACGAGTGGCACTTTTCAAAAGAACCACAAGTCTTGGA
This sequence comes from Rhagium mordax, assembly GCA_963680705.1. Lineage (NCBI taxonomy): Eukaryota > Metazoa > Arthropoda > Insecta > Coleoptera > Cerambycidae > Rhagium > Rhagium mordax. Next base: position 51,094,530 of record OY796656.1, on the reverse strand, counting down.
AATTACATCGCAGTTGAGGGACCAAACCATATTGACACCGCAAGAAGAACAACAACTTAAGGAATTGGTTGATAGGAATATTACACTTATGGGAGATAAGCTAGGATGTACAAGTCTAGGTCAACACGTCATTAGAACCAACGCATCCCCAATAAAACAGAGATATTACCCTGTTTCACCTACCATCCAGCGGCAAATTAATATTGAACTGGACGAGATGCTTCGACAAGGCATAGTGGAACCATCCACTAGCGCGTGGTCATCTCCCATTCTTCTGGTCAAAAAGAAAGATGGTGGATATAGGTTCTGCGCAGACTTTAGGAAGCTTAATGCAGTGACCGAACGTGACTCGTACCCTCTGCCTTATGTATCTCACACACTCGATAAATTGCGAGATGCACACTATCTGTCTTCCCTCGATATAAAGAGCGCATTTTGGCAGGTCGAGGTGGAGGAGCATTCAAGGCAATACACCGCTTTCACAGTACCTGGTCGGGGGCTTTTTCAATTTAGACGTATGCCCTTCGGTCTCCACAACAGTCCGGCGACATGGCAGCGTCTAATTGACACAGTACTTGGTGCCGATCTGGAGCCGTATGTTTTCGTGTACCTAGACGATGTGGTGATCGTTAGTCAGACCTTCGACAAGCACCTCCAAGTCTTAGAAGAAGTTTTTAGACGTCTCAGAGAAGCCAACCTCACCGTTAGCGCAGAAAAGTGTCAGTTCTGCAGACCGAATATGAGATACCTAGGATATGTCGTTGACAGAAATGGTCTTCACGTTGACCCCGAAAAAGTAGAGGCCATGTTAAAGATACCGGTTCCCAAAACCGTTAAAGAAGTTAGGCGTGTGATTGGAACTTTTTCGTGGTATAGAAGATTTGTACCAGAGTTTGCCACAATTGTTTCACCCTTGACTTCCCTTCTAAAAAAGTCTAAGAAATTGGAGTGGACTTCGGCTTGCGATGAAGCATTTAGGAAAATAAAGGAGTGTCTTATCTCTGCTCCGGTATTGTGTTGTCCAAACTATGATCTTCCCTTTGTAGTAGAAACGGACGCCTCTGCCTATGGCATTGGAGCGGTCCTCCTTCAACCACATTCAGATGGCGATAAAGTAATAAGTTATCTAAGCCGATCTCTCTCGAAGCAGGAAAGGAACTTCACCACAACGGAGCGAGAATGTCTCGCGGTCTTATGGGCAGTGGAAAAACTTCGGCCATACCTGGAAGGAGTCCCGTTTCAAGTCGTCACTGACCACCACTCCTTGGTTTGGCTTCAGAACTTGAAAGATCCCACTGGTAGACTGGCACGCTGGAGTCTCAGACTCAGTAATTATGACTGTAAAATTGTCCATCGTAAGGGGAAAGATCTAGTCGTACCGGATATGTTGAGTAGGAGTGTCCCCGTCATTGATGAAATGCATCACTTCATCACCAGTCCTAAGATAGTAGATAAATGGTATCTGGGAATGTTGAAAAAGGTTCAGGGGAAACCAGAAAAATTTTCTAATTGGAGATTTGACAATGGTCGTCTATTTAAATATGTTAAGTCACCGTATCGTAGCCTACATGACCCTCAAGATTTATGGAGAGAAGTTGTGCCGAAAGAGCAGAGGAAAGAGGTGATAACTAGATACCATGAACCTCCGATAGCTGGACACATGGGGGTAACCAAAACATACGCTCGCCTGGCGGAACGATTTTTCTGGCCGAAGATGAAATTTGATGTAGCTCAAGTAATTAGACGTTGCAGTGTTTGTGCCGCTCACAAATCAGACCAGAAAGGTCCAATTGGACAAATGGTTCCTCAACCTCGGGTAACTAGACCATGGGAAATGCTATCCACAGATTTAATGGGTCCCTTACCGCGATCTACACGAGGGAATCAGCACATATTAGTGGTCACTGACTATTTTTCCAAATACTCACTTTTATTTCCCTTGAGGACAGCTAATGCGGACAACGTTTGTAAGAAAATAGAAGAAGAAATATTTCTTATTTACGGGGTCCCTCGAATTATCATCTGCGACAATGGACCACAATATCGTTCCCGTCAGTTCCAGTCCTTAGCCGAGAAATATAATTGTAAGATCCGGTTCAATTCACATTACCACCCACAAGCAAACCCGACGGAAAGAGTCAACAGAACCATAAAAACCATGTTGGCCAGTTACATTACAGATAACCACCGAATATGGGACCTTAATTTAGCGAAGATTGCGTGTGCTATGAGGACGGCGAAACACGATTCCATTGGACACACTCCTTACTTTGTCAATTTTGGTCGGAGGATGATACTCAATGGAGACGAATTTAGTGTACGAGTGCCCGAAGGAGATGGTGAAGATAAGGCAGAAAATGAAGAAGGAAGAGGAGAAGGTTTCAGAAAGCTTTTTGACGACGTTAGAAAGAGATTAGATTTGGCTGCTAAGAAAGCTGAGAAGACGTATAACCTAAGGAGAAGAGCAGATGAATTTTTCCCACATCAACCAGTGTGGAGGCGAAATTTCGTGTTATCCGATGCGGCGAAGTATTTTACGAAGAAATTAGCCCCTCAATATATTGGTCCATTTTTCGTGAAAAAGAAATTATCTCCGTGGACGTACGAACTCGAGGACAAAAACGGAAAACCTTCAGGTACATGGAATGCGAAGGACCTGAAGTCGGCCGCTAGCGCGGGAGAAAATTTAGACGGGTAAATTTTCTTCTGGCAAGGGGGGAGTGTGATGTACGGGATTTTATTATAGTACTTAAAATATAAATAACATAAGATTAATTAGTTTACTACCTTTATTGAAATAAAAAAAAATTAAACACATCATATGTAGCACAATTTTCGTAGATTGTTCCACCACTGTCACCTCAAAATATCACTTTACCAGCTTAAAATTCAACTTAGTTGGCTCTTGGATTCGTCAAAATACACTAGAAAAGGTATATTGTTAGTTTAGTCGTGATTTCAACAGCAATTAAACAAATATCACCTACCTGTCAAATTGTTACATTCTTGCACTTTGGCCTTGTGGCTTGCGAACTTTACCACTTACGACGATAACATTGACTTCAGTTTTACAAAAGTGGGTAGTCTTCTTCGTTGTAATCCTGTAAGTTCCACGGTATGTTAGTAGATGGCGTCGCATGTCCCATTTGAGAAAATAATCTCGAAGCTGGATATCATAAAGACGGAAACCGTTTTTTCTTGAGGTTTTTACCAAATTTAAAAGGACAAATTTTATTCATTCCAGCTTGATAGCATTTTAGCGCTTACACGTGGTTTTAGAAAATTGGTGAAAAGTGTGAATTAACGGTTGAAGGTGCTTTAATTATTTTAGAGTCAATTTAGTACTCATCTTCGTAGTAGGAAGGATTATTGGCCCTTCACCCTTTTTCGGAGTTCTCCAGTTTTGTTGCAGTGGAATTTTCGAGTGAATTTCTGGAAATCCGAGCCGCTTTGGCGGGAGTAAATCACGCTTACAACACGTTTTCACACCCGTAGAACGTCCAGGAAAAGGAAAACCCTTCTAATAAGGTAATCAGTTATTAATAATTATTGTTCTCTATGTCCTTTTTCTAATACCAAAGTAAAGTTAAGATCGTAATTTCGTCATGAAACTGATTAAATTACAAAAACTAGTTAAAACAATTAGATTTTTTTTTAAACTAAAAGATAAACCATAAATAAATTACCGTCTATGTACGTGGTAAGTGCATTTTTGTTTAATTTTTCTGCACCTTTTTTTTATTTAAAAATATAATGATTAGAGATAATTTTCTTCATAGAGCATAAGAAAATATCTGTAATGAATCAAAAATAGGTATATTTTGCCGTCAGTTTAAAACAATTTTTCTGTTTCCGATTTTTCGGAATGCTATTTTTGTAGATATAATGAGACAGTAAAAATAATAATAATAATAATCAGATACTTACCTGCAACAATTAAGGTGTAAGTAACGGTTTTTCTTTTTCCATGGACTGAGTAGGTACTTATACCAACCGTATATTTTAGGGTTTTTTTATGGAGCTCATTTTTTGAAGAGATTAGTTACCATTGGTGCGTTGTTGAGCTTCTCTCTCTCTTGGGCTTGGTTCAGCGCTCCCTCCTGAGCTTGGTGAGATCCGTGGGATTCCTGTTACATAATCTTGCTGTTGACATCATCACCTTGCGCTGACGTCACTATCATCATATGGCTATCCTGCTACCTCTAACCTTGCTGCTTGCTGCCACCAATACCGACACCTGCAGTTACGCTTGTCATGCTAGTATACAGCTAAGTGTGCATGATTTTCTTGCTTGTTTGTGCCTACAATTTTTTTGCTAAAGGGTGCTTTTGCCTACGCTTGCTAATGCATAAAAGGCAGGGATTTTAGGTGTACTTGTGTTAGCTTTAGTACATACAGAGTAATAAGTTTACTATTTTGTAGAAAAAGTATGCTGTTTCTCTTCGTTACGCATAGATATATTTTTTTATGTAACTTAAATATTAATTTTCAGCATATTTCTTTGCGTTGCACATTTATTTAGTTTGCAACACTATATTTTTTTTTTCACTACAGTATTCGCTCGTGGTGACCTTCAGATATTTATCATAGTTCTGTTTTAGTTTAAGGATTATTTTGAAAAAAAAAACGCAAGTTTTTTTTAAATATAAATTAATAATAACCCACTTTCTGTGAACTGCGCGTGTATACACGTTCGGTAATCTACTACACATATAGCTGTATGAATATATGCATATATATTAATATTTGCGGAATTGACTTTACGTAACCTTATACATACTTACCTTTCTTTTATGTCGAAATCAGGATATCAGAACGTAATAAATATCTTTTTTTTATATTATTGAATTTTGTTTGTAATACTTACCTGAGGTAACAGCTAGCACTTTCATAGTATTTCTTGGTTTGACAAGGGTAAAGCAGAGGCGGTGTAAACCAAGTGGCGCTCTGAATTTTTATCTTATTTAGGAACCCCGCCGTCTTCACTGTAGCTGGCAGGCCGCTGTCTCTGCTTTGTAGCGATAGGAAAGTGCATAAGGTAATATTATTGGTAGGGGAACGTCACAACGTCACAGAGTTAAAGTTATTATGTAGCCAAGTGGAATTAAATTAACATACATTTTCTTTACTATTTCAGGGTACGAAATTCAATTCAATTCAATTTATTTTCTGGAAAAATTACAAATTGGTATAACATAATATATAAAAATATAAATAATAAAAAAAAAATACAAATACAACAAATTTATGAGTATATACCTAACAATATATATATTTAGTATAATATACTACCGAGACATATTTGTGATACTGATTTAATTTAGACTACTGAAAATTGATGCAATAATCCGCGAGCAAAAGTACAATAAAATAACATATATGATGACTATTACTTTAAATAGTAGAAAAACAAATAGGTAAGTGAAATGTATGTATGTATGAAATTCCTTGATATTTCCAGGGTTTTCCAGATCGACAGACAACACGATACGTAAAAATCTGATAAAATGACCCATGACAGGGGTTCAATACCTTAAAGATAATTTCATGTACATATATCATGCGATTACAAATACTCTACCTATTGTATAGAATAAAACAATTTAATTGTGGTATATTATTTAAACAAAAAAAATATATATATTTAAGAGACATAAATGAAATAACGGGAACAAAAAAAATAACCTTTCAAGTAATTTAATATAGCAGACGACATTATAATATACATATTACTCTTTATGGCATCGGCTTTCAACAATACGGTAACTAAAATATTCATATTAAAAGTTCAAAGAGACATTTTTAAAATAATTTCAGGTTTATCAATATGTTCATGATTATCATCACATCATCTTATTTAAAAATATTGATATGATAGATCTATAATAAATTAATTATTTGTTCAGCGCCCTGTTATAGAAAAAATATATAATATTATTATGAAATATGATTGATACAGGATATCTCACATTACACGTATATATTTTAACTTCCTTTTAATAAATTAATGCATAAATCATGATAAAATTAATGTTTACGTCTTCAAAAAAGAACATTCTGCTTCACCTACCAAAAAATAAGTGTTTGCTTTTCATTGGTTCTAAAAATATTAAGTAGGATGTACTGGTCGTAATGATAATTTTAGTTAGTGGGATATGCACTATATAAATCCAGGAGAGGAATTTAAAATCAGTTTATTAATTCGAGCTACTTACCAAGATGAAAGTTAAAATTTCTGCTGGTACCTCAAAAAATATTCAGAGACCGGCCAAATCCATTAAAGTATTATCCCATTTAAATATCATACTAAACAATATTTTATTACTTCCTTACTATACTAAATCGTCTATGACAAAAGAATACCATTTTGAACCTTTACAAATATAAATGTATATATAAAGCATTGTTACGAAGGTGGCGATATTTTATTTCAATTCACATGATATTATTTTTTGGGTTTAATATAAAGTTAACGGTATTTTAATTTGCAAAGATCAATTCTTCATAAACTGAAACAGATGGCATTAATTAAAATACATATATTACTTAAATTCTTTAATACAATAAAATTAAATATGTTAAAATAAAAAACTATATATTTTTGTTTAATTGCCATTGATATCTCAATGTTGCGAAATGTACCAGAAATAGCAATTAAGTAATTACGCATACTAAATGCTTATACTGCAAATTTCTTATGTAATGTGACTCGCAGCAGATGAATGAACGTAAATTACTATCAGTTTAACACTTCAGAGAAGTCAATAACTTCGCATTATTTTATTACTTAAATTCTTTAGTACAATAAAAATTAATATGTTAAAATAAAAAACTATATGTATTTCACTTAATTGTCAGAGTTTAGATCTTAGGAAAGTAACATAGGGTAAGGAGGGACAAAATCGCATAGTGGGGCAAAATCGACAGAATTTATTTTGAGAAATTATATATTTTTTTTTACTTCTACTATATTATCTTGAAAGAGTTGATTTTTTGTAATCTTCAATAAACAACTACTTGCTATATATACATATTTATTTCTATCTGCATGACCCATTACAATATCTAAAAAAATTAATATAAACCTTAAGGGTGCGGTTTTTACCCCACTCTCCCCTATTACATTTGTAACTATATTATCGAGTATAAGGATTACACAACATACAGAATTCTACTAGGTGAATTTGGTACAAATTTAAGCTACAAATACTACAAACAACACATTTCTCAATGAGTTCATTGACACTGCCAGTAAAGTGTTGGCTGACATGCTGACCATCAATGCTTAAGTCCACCCCCGAAACTACCTCATAGAAACAGGTTAAACAGAGATTGTTACCATTCAAAACCAAAACATATTGACTAATACACACTTTTTGATGACAGTTATAGTTCAAAAATTTTAAATTACTTATCGAGACACTTTTATTTGCTTTAATATCAGTTTCTGCACTGTCTTCTTCTATGCCGTCATCAGAAAAACCATTATTAATTTCCATGTTGAGTCGACGACGACCACTCCTTTTATTTTAGGTCCTTTTCTGCACCGTAATCTATTTCTTTTTGAAGTTTTTCTTCTTTATCTAGCTTAAGTAACCTTTCTCTCTCCGCTAGTCGGAATTTCTTCTTGGCTTTTTTAGACTTTCCAATCACCGAAACAGCACTTCTCAAAATATTTCTTGATTGTATATCCTGTAGAGGATTATAACTTGGATACTGATCACTGTCCCAAGATTCGCAGTTAGTATCGTTCATAGTAGTTAACTGATATAAATAGAAAAACCCCTACTATTTAAAGGCAAATTCTCCCCAGCAGAAAAAAACTAATGAAACAGCAATATGACCAGATCAGGTTACATATTCGGCATTAATGCACATGTAAGCACGTAAACAGCTAATGTTAGGTTAGGTTGGGGTAGACGCGCGCGCCTTCCCCAACCTAATAGAAAAACCCCTACTATTTAAAGGCAAATTCTCCCCAGCAGAAAAAAACTAATGAAACAGCAATATGACCAGATCAGGTTACATATTCGGCATTAATGCACATGTAAGCACGTAAACAGCTAATGTTAGGTTAGGTTGGGGTAGACGCGCGCGCCTTCCCCAACCTAACCTAACATTAGCCTGTTTTCATAAGTAAGGATAAATAAGGAATTTTAAGGATAATTAAGGTTAACTAAGGATACAAATAAGGATAACTAAGGATAAATTAAGGATAACTAAGGATATAAATAAGGATAACTAAGGATAATTAAGGGTAAATTAAGGGTAAATTAAGGATAATTAAGGATAACTGGGGATACAAATAAGGATAACTAAGGATACATTAAGGATAACTAAGGATATAAATAAGGATAACTAAGGATAAATAAGGATAATTAAGGGTATATTAAGGATAAATTCAATAATTAAGGGTATAGTCAGATGTGGTTTAAGGATACATGTGGATAAATACGGTACTGCTGAAGGATAAATAAGGGTATCTGATAGTTATGAATCAGTTGAAGCTAGTTGATTAAGCAGACATAATAATAACGTTCATAATAATCGTTCTCTCCAATGTGAATCTTGTAATAAAACATTTAAACGAAAAGACAACTTAAAGGAGTATATACGAAGGTTACATAGCAAGGCCCCTTCCAATAACATGCAGGAAACCTCAAGAAATGATTTAGATTTATTTAGAAGTGAAAATATATCTCCACAAATAGAATCAGAACATAGTAAGCCATTCGCAAGTTGTTCCGAGTTTGATGAAATATTACAGCGGGGTTCAGATATTGATCCCAATGATTTAGTCAAAATGATACGAATTAGTAATCGTCTAGGCCTTAACTATCAGGTGTACAAAATATATTGCAACTTATGAGTATAATTGCCCCTATCAACGGATGATATGAATTCAATTTCACCCTCATAACTGGAATCGTCCTGGGAGAAAACATATTACTATTAGATGATGACAATAAACAATGAAACTTGTAAAACTTAAATAAAAATAGTAAAAACTTAAACAGTTTTTTCACTTTACTATTTACTCTGTAATCAGAGATATTGCAGTATTCTTAAGCTTCTGTGTGTCTGCATTAATATTTCTTATTATAAAAGAAACCATTATTATTATTTGAACTGAGCATTTTATCTTTATGAAAATTTTATGTCATAATTACACTCAAATAAAAATTAAATTTTTTATTTATCAACCAACAGGTTAATGAAACCACTGATTTGCCCTAAATGTCCTAATTTTTAGTATCTTGATACATATTATATATTACATATTATAGTTAGATAACATATATACAGGGTGTTCTTCATATGCGAACCAGGTGTATACACCGGATGTTTACGTGCTTACATGTGCATTAATGCCGAATATGTAACCTGATCTGGTCATATTGCTGTTTCATTAGTTTTTTTCTGCTGGGGAGAATTTGCCTTTAAATAGTAGGGGTTTTTCTATTTATATCAGTTAACTACTATGAACGATACTAACTGCGAATCTTGGGACAGTGATCAGTATCCAAGTTATAATCCTCTACAGGATATACAATCAAGAAATATTTTGAGAAGTGCTGTTTCGGTGATTGGAAAGTCTAAAAAAGCCAAGAAGAAATTCCGACTAGCGGAGAGAGAAAGGTTACTTAAGCTAGATAAAGAAGAAAAACTTCAAAAAGAAATAGATTACGGTGCAGAAAAGGACCTAAAATAAAAGGAGTGGTCGTCGTCGACTCAACATGGAAATTAATAATGGTTTTTCTGATGACGGCATAGAAGAAGACAGTGCAGAAACTGATATTAAAGCAAATAAAAGTGTCTCGATAAGTAATTTAAAATTTTTGAACTATAACTGTCATCAAAAAGTGTGTATTAGTCAATATGTTTTGGTTTTGAATGGTAACAATCTCTGTTTAACCTGTTTCTATGAGGTAGTTTCGGGGGTGGACTTAAGCATTGATGGTCAGCATGTCAGCCAACACTTTACTGGCAGTGTCAATGAACTCATTGAGAAATGTGTTGTTTGTAGTATTTGTAGCTTAAATTTGTACCAAATTCACCTAGTAGAATTCTGTATGTTGTGTAATCCTTATACTCGATAATATAGTTACAAATGTAATAGGGGAGAGTGGGGTAAAAACCGCACCCTTAAGGTTTATATTAATTTTTTTAGATATTGTAATGGGTCATGCAGATAGAAATAAATATGTATATATAGCAAGTAGTTGTTTATTGAAGATTACAAAAAATCAACTCTTTCAAGATAATATAGTAGAAGTAAAAAAAAATATATAATTTCTCAAAATAAATTCTGTCGATTTTGCCCCACTATGCGATTTTGTCCCTCCTTACCCTATGTTACTTTCCTAAGATCTAAACTCTGACAATTAAGTGAAATACATATAGTTTTTTATTTTAACATATTAATTTTTATTGTACTAAAGAATTTAAGTAATAAAATAATGCGAAGTTATTGACTTCTCTGAAGTGTTAAACTGATAGTAATTTACGTTCATTCATCTGCTGCGAGTCACATTACATAAGAAATTTGCAGTATAAGCATTTAGTATGCGTAATTACTTAATTGCTATTTCTGGTACATTTCGCAACATTGAGATATCAATGGCAATTAAACAAAAATATATAGTTTTTTATTTTAACATATTTAATTTTATTGTATTAAAGAATTTAAGTAATATATGTATTTTAATTAATGCCATCTGTTTCAGTTTATGAAGAATTGATCTTTGCAAATTAAAATACCGTTAACTTTATATTAAACCCAAAAAATAATATCATGTGAATTGAAATAAAATATCGCCACCTTCGTAACAATGCTTTATATATACATTTATATTTGTAAAGGTTCAAAATGGTATTCTTTTGTCATAGACGATTTAGTATAGTAAGGAAGTAATAAAATATTGTTTAGTATGATATTTAAATGGGATAATACTTTAATGGATTTGGCCGGTCTCTGAATATTTTTTGAGGTACCAGCAGAAATTTTAACTTTCATCTTGGTAAGTAGCTCGAATTAATAAACTGATTTTAAATTCCTCTCCTGGATTTATATAGTGCATATCCCACTAACTAAAATTATCATTACGACCAGTACATCCTACTTAATATTTTTAGAACCAATGAAAAGCAAACACTTATTTTTTGGTAGGTGAAGCAGAATGTTCTTTTTTGAAGACGTAAACATTAATTTTATCATGATTTATGCATTAATTTATTAAAAGGAAGTTAAAATATATACGTGTAATGTGAGATATCCTGTATCAATCATATTTCATAATAATATTATATATTTTTTCTATAACAGGGCGCTGAACAAATAATTAATTTATTATAGATCTATCATATCAATATTTTTAAATAAGATGATGTGATGATAATCATGAACATATTGATAAACCTGAAATTATTTTAAAAATGTCTCTTTGAACTTTTAATATGAATATTTTAGTTACCGTATTGTTGAAAGCCGATGCCATAAAGAGTAATATGTATATTATAATGTCGTCTGCTATATTAAATTACTTGAAAGGTTATTTTTTTTGTTCCCGTTATTTCATTTATGTCTCTTAAATATATATATTTTTTTTGTTTAAATAATATACCACAATTAAATTGTTTTATTCTATACAATAGGTAGAGTATTTGTAATCGCATGATATATGTACATGAAATTATCTTTAAGGTATTGAACCCCTGTCATGGGTCATTTTATCAGATTTTTACGTATCGTGTTGTCTGTCGATCTGGAAAACCCTGGAAATATCAAGGAATTTCATACATACATACATTTCACTTACCTATTTGTTTTTCTACTATTTAAAGTAATAGTCATCATATATGTTATTTTATTGTACTTTTGCTCGCGGATTATTGCATCAATTTTCAGTAGTCTAAATTAAATCAGTATCACAAATATGTCTCGGTAGTATATTATACTAAATATATATATTGTTAGGTATATACTCATAAATTTGTTGTATTTGTATTTTTTTTTTATTATTTATATTTTTATATATTATGTTATACCAATTTGTAATTTTTCCAGAAAATAAATTGAATTGAATTGAATTTCGTACCCTGAAATAGTAAAGAAAATGTATGTTAATTTAATTCCACTTGGCTACATAATAACTTTAACTCTGTGACGTAAAAGAAAAACGTTTTCGGTACTCTACAAGTTGTGTTATGGTGAAATATATTTTAGTAATATGGGAAAGCAAGTCCTTTGTGCCATAATAGAAGTAAAATCATAATGGTAATAACTCTGGAAATTCATTAGAATAAAATTAAATAATATTTTAATATGTGTGGTGGCAATGAAGTAATAGCACCAAAAGTATAGGGCATATAAGATAGGAATATTTTCACTTAGCGAGATATTTCTTATTTTCGGCATTTGTTATCGTAAGCATTGTGTCTACGTGTAAATTTAAAATTATCCCCGCAAGAAACAAACGTAGTAGTATGTGAAACTAATACAAATGCAGGCGTAACGAAAAAGATAAATTAGAATTTACTGCTGCCATAGTGTAGTTTAATAAACAAATATTTCTAAAAATCATTTAAGAGTGGATTTATGCAAGTTTCCAATTCAAAAAAGCTATTAATATGCATGGGTTGTTCCGGAATGTACCAGGATGTGTTGGGATGTTTCAGAACTATATAAGTTAAAGTAATTTATCTCTACAGTTCCATACTAGCTATAAATACCTATCATGTTAAGTAAAATTGAAAATAATGTGAATGGTTTTAGATAATGACAATCACGGATTCATTATTGATCTGTACAATTTACGGATAATACATTCTAATTACATAAAACAAATTTTATTTGATATATGTTGTTTTTATTTCAAATCTTTCATTAAATATATTACATCTGTATTTTGTATCTAAAATAGGATCAAGTAACTTTGAGGCTGTCTCGATTCTTCTACAAAAGCGAAATCTGTCCACTGCCAAAAATTCCCAATATTTTTTCCTAGCCATACTATAAGCAAAACTCCATGTAATTAGATGATGTAGTTTATTACACTTTTCATTAAACGTTACTTTCTTCATTACACTGTTGTACTACATACACTTTCAAAGACATCAGGGTAAGTATAAATTAATTCCAGAATCATGCAGATATTTTCACTTTTTGGATTATCTTCAGGTTTAAGTATATTTAGAGCATTTTCAATAATGTCACCGCTTTGACTTTGTAATCCTCTTCGTAAAATCTTGAAATAGTTTTCAAATTGTAGATTTTTTATCATCTCGATTCTGTACTTCACTAGGGGTAGTATTTCTATTAAACAACATACCGTTTCATATGCCAAATATATGTAGTTATCTTCTTTTGAAATCCTGATTACTCGAGCATTTGAAAACTGATCGAAATGTATGCAAATGTTTCCCTCATGTACTGTATCTGGTTTTTCATTGTAATACAGGAAATTCATGATTACTCCTTGATGAGTTAGAAATTTCTTCCAATCAGCTTCATTGAAAGTCACTTGGTCACCTTTGTTTCCAGATAACGTTATACAAGGTACATAACCAAAATCACATGAAATTCCCACCGAAACAAACTTGCACTTGGATTTATTCAAGTTATATTTTTTCTCACCAATTACTTTTGGAGTATTATCTTCTTTCTTGAACTCGGGTAAACTTGGTGAAGAGTCCAGCTGAGTCACATAGTGAGAGAAGAAATTTAAAGGTGCTGACATTTTGAAGACTAATACATGCTAGGAATATGTCATGAGTTATATATGCAGTTCCCCCGCCACTAGAGATGTGTTTCATAAGCGATCGGTTGTAATATCTGTTCCACGCGTGATCATTTGATGTGTTGAACATGTGTTATATGATCCGGATGTCGTCTAGACATGAATACATTGACCTCACACGTGTGCATTAATTTGACACCACCGGAAACTAGACATGGGTCATTGACCTATGTAACCTGATCCGCCACACCTGTTCATTATTAACAGATATATGACACGTGTATATTGATGTGGGTCATTGACCTATGTAACACGATATGTATATTAATTTGATACCGCCGGAAATATGCTTACATGTTCATACCACCAGTAACCCGATAAGAGTCATTGACCTATGTAACATGATATGTATATTAATTTGATACCGCCGGATGAATTACAGGATGTTAATTTTATGCTGATTCATTGCAAAGGTCATTCATCTTTGTGCATAAACCGGATGTCGTTTAGACATGTATACAGACTTGTCCGACAAGTTGTTACCCGATATGAGACATGTATATGTAATATGTGTCATTGACCTATGAAACCTGAGCACATTAATTTGACACCGCCGGAAACCCTATATGTGACACGTGTGTGTAATATGATACCGCCGGATGTGTAACCCTAATGTGCATTAATTTGACACCATCGGATGAATTATAGAATATCAATTTTATGCTGATTCATTGCAAAGGTCATTCATCTTTGTGCATAAACCGGATGCCATTTAGACATGTATACAGACTTGTCCCGACAAGTTGTTACCCAATATGTGACATGTGTATGTAACCCGATACGAGCTATTGACCTGTGTAACCCGATATGTGACACGTGTATGTAATATGTGTCATTGACCTATGTAACCCGATTAATTTGACACCGCCGGATGTGTAACCCTATATGTGCAGTAGTTTTCGAGGGGGTAGTTTTTGAGGGGGTGGTTTTTTTTGAGGGGGTAGTTTTTGAGGGGGTAGTTTTAGGGGGTGGTTTTTTGAGGGGGTAGTTTTTTGAGGGGGTGGTTTTTGAGGGGGTGGTTTTTGAGGGGTAGTTTTTTGAGGGGTAGTTTTTGAGGGGTGGTTTTTGAGGGGGGTGGGAGTATGGTCTATGTAACCATATATGTAACCCTATATGTGCATTAATTTGACACCACCGGAAACTAGACATGGTCATTGAGCTATATAACCTGAGCCGCCACACCTGTTCATTATTACCAGATATATGACACGTGTATATTGATGTGGGTCATTGACCTATGTAACATGATATGTATATTAATTTGATACCGCCGGAAATATGCATACGTGTGCATTCATTTGATACCATCAGTAACCCGTAGATACCACCGGATATGTGTCATTGACCTATGTAACCCGAGCACATTAATTTGACACCGCCGGAAACCCTATATGTAACACGTGTGCATTAACCCGATATGAGTTATTGACCGGGGATTCGAGGAGGAGTGGCTCAATGTAGTAAAAGAAAAGTACCACCGGATATGTGTCATTGACCTATGTAACCCGAGCACAATAATTTGATACCACCGGATATGTGTCATTGACCTATGTAACCTGAGCACATTAATTTGACACCGCCGGAAACATGATATGTGACACCTGTTCATTAATACCGGATGTATAACCCTATATGTAATACGTGTATGTAACCCGATGGGGTATAACCTTGAACATGAACATGAACATGAACACTGCTCCCTTTGCTCTGTCATTTCCCTTCTACTTTCAATATCAAGAATTTCATAAACAGTATACAGAGTGTTATTTTCTAGGAATAATTTAAAAATAATTTTATTCTGGGTCCGGCCCTGATATTTTATTAATATCCCACGCATTTGGTGGTGAATGTCAACTGCAACAAAAATACAAAATTTCATTGAATTCCGTTTACGCATTACAGATATATGGCGAAAAGAAAATTCTTCCAAAATATATAAAACACCCTGTATTTCGGAAACGAAGCCGCTATAGCCATTACTATATGGGGATTTAAGATCACCTCAATGTTCCCTATCTGTTGGTAAAGTACGACCCTCTCCTCACGAATCACCCTGTATATAGGCTCGGACACAAATCAAACTAATAATAAAAAATGAATTGCCCAATATTCGGTCAATAACAATATTCATTATTTGGAAAAAAAAGTAATCGTCGCTAGGCTACACCTTGAATTCGCAAACTGTTGGTGGTGAAAACGTGTGTTATTTGTTAAATACATCAAGCACTAGCTTATAGAAATGGAGCGTTCCTTAAAAAATACTCCACAAGTCCGACTGTTTATTTAGAAAGAAATAAAATACGAAAAATTGAAGTCATTATGTAATGTATAATAAATAAAAAATAAAGGCCCTGGATATTCGTAAATAAATAAAATAAGCACGCCACTAAACATCCGAAAGTCGATTTTGTTAGAGATAAACTCGGGCGGAATAATAAAATACAATAGGCATGTCCACAAAATTTTAATTTCAATTGGAAATGATAGATTTATTGGTATTATGAACTAATGTGACAATAAAAAAATTTGTATATTTTTATTTTGCCAGTTATTCGCAATAGAAATCACCTAAAAGCAGAGAGGCTAAGAAACGTTCCCAAGGTAGAGGCTAGTAACATGACGTCACATGCTCGCAGGCACGTTGCCGCGCGCCGGCCGGCTTGTACGGCTTCGTCATGCAGTGAGCGTTCTCTGTGTTTATGAGCAGTATTATAAAAGAAATATGGTGGCACGAATATGATGTTTTGTTCCTTGCTGCAATAATACAACTACTAAGACGCCAACGAAAATATCTGTAAGCGTCCCAAAGCCAACAATAAAAAAGAAAAAATGGTTTGAGGCAGTAAGACGTGATATTAAAAACATTTCATCGACATCTACTTTGTACTGCTGCGAGGATCATTTTAATGCAAGTTTATTTCGAGGTTTATTTACTATAAAAATAAATACTATACGATTAGTTCTCCTCCGTTTTTAAACCCGAATTTAAATGATCTACATTAAAACACAGCTTTTTTTCATGATTTCCTTTGGGGCTGATTAAAATCACTGTTATCAGAAAATCGGATACCATAATTACGCTTACATTTGGCAAATTATGTGAATCTCCTTTCTGGAAACCTTCTTCCATATTTACTAATAAGAAGATGCAATAAACCAACACCTCAACGCTGTAAATAATAGAGCTACTGTAAATGTAGACTGCATTCTGACACTTGTGACAGCTCGGCGCGCGCCGTGCGAAAATTAATCACGCGCGTCAGCCAGGCTAGCGAGCTTGTGACGTCAAAATAATAAGCAGGCGTTTATTTAATTCAAACGAAGCAAAAGATTTCTTCGGTCGCTGTTATGGTTAGGATTAATTTTTTTCAAAAAAAAATTTCAGATATTGGTACCAGGGGCTCCAATGTACGATTTTAACTAATATTAATGTATATTAATTTTTTTGTGGACATGCCTATTGTTTAGTAAAAAGACAGTTTTAACAAAACTCGCTGCGCGGATTAATAAAATAAATAAAATGAAATTTTTATAGGGAAAATTTGAACCTTTAATATTTACTAAAAAAATAAAAATGATTTCGCCGTGAACAGGATTTGAACTCGGTACCTATCCCACTACCATTTTGACAGTCTAGTATCTTACACACAGCCACGCAACTATATCACTTACATTGTAAAATGTGCAATATGTAGGCGACATAAAATTGTAAGACTTATTAGTGGTTTGATAATGTCTGTTTGTTGAATAAATACCCACTATTTACCACTAAAAATAACCAATAATTTATATAAAGACGAATTTAATTTTAATTTGAGACAACTGTTAACCCCAAATAAATAATATTTCATTGTAACGATCGGCAAATCTTGAGAGTTTGACAGCCGCTGAACTTATTGAATACCTAGATTATGTATCTCTCTCCTCAGTGTATATTTTATATTTCCGTCTCAAACGGAGGGACATAGATGCGTGGTCGACATACGGGAACAATGAGTGTTATGTTATTGCTTTAACTTTGAGTGCGAGAGGAAATTAAATCGTACGCGCAATATCAACTCATACAGATGCCAAGTTAAAATATACTCGACTTTAGCAACCTTTTCAATAAATTTTGCAATTAAATCGGCTATTTTCTATTGTTAAACAGTGATTTTACTACTATTATTTTAGATAACCATATTGTATTTATATTCATTTAGAACTATATACAGTGGTTTTCTGGAGCCAACTGTTGAGGTTTGCCTTTGATACTACACTTTTATCTTGACATATTTTGGCAATTTTCTTATTTCTATTTATTTTTTAGAATTTGGCGTGATTCCCAGAATTAAGTTCAATGAATACTATTATTTTTTATTAGCTATACCGGATAAGTAGTATAAACCAACAGACAGTATAGTTGGTATCCCGAGCGTGATGTCACGAGATGCGCACTGCTTCACCATTATACTTACACCACGAAAATATTTAAACTTAAAATCAGTGACGTGCTGCGAAATATAGGTTAGCCATATCAAGAAATTTTATAAGTTAAAAATTAATTTAAAATCGAGTTTCAAAATGATGAAGTATTTACAGAAAAACTAAATATCTCACTAAAATTTGATATGGTAATCGTTAAGCAATTTTCCTCCTGATTTTGAGAAAAAAATAGTTTGTTAATATTTTACAAATATTTCCAACAAAGTGGGATTCAGCAACCCCTTGATTGGTATTTTTAACAAATTTCGACTGCAAATTTTTTTTCAGAAAAAAAGCCATACCTGAAAGTATGGCTTGAATTCCATGCTCCAATCGTAAGTTACGACTAACCTAAATTTCACTGGCCTTCATTGCTGAAAATACATACTTGTTTTCTCCATTTTCTTTTTATTTGTTGAAGCAGAATCTTGCCAGTATAATAGCTCCTCGCCACTTTTAATTAATTTTATACTAACAAAATATAAATCTTTTGCTTTCGATATCACAGTTACATTTCTTTCTTCTCTTTTTGGGGCTGGTCTAATATATTTTAACCAATTTGAAAGGTCTGCACATTCAGTGTTAATATATATGTTTCCATTTTCAGAACAAATTTCCCACAGATCTCTCATACTGAAATCCTCTGGAATATCTACTTCTTTAATCATTTTACCAGTTAAGGGCCCAAACTGACTAAATTGTTCTATATTATTTTTGGCAAATACACCTAATCCGTGGTTTGTATTTGTTTCTTTAAAACAGAGCAAATTTGGGAGAGATATTATTGAATAACTATATTTTTCGTTATCTTTTAAAAAATCTATCTCCTTTTTATTATTTTGAATCTCACAATTCACTTGATTTTCATAAAGCAGTTTATATTTTTCTTCCCAAGACTTATAATCTACACCATCATTAATGATATTCTTTGGAAAGTTTATAGGACAACGGTCCTGTATATGACAAGTGGAACAATAGTGGCAAACTCTTATTTTTATTATATCCAAGTTGTTGGAGATTTCATCATTTTCTTTTTCAATTGACTTTTCACATTTTATGTCAAGTTCTGGAGCTTTACGAATATCATGATTTGTAGGTCGTTTTTTCCTTTTTTCTAAAGTTTTATTATTTCTTGTACTCTCTTCCTCAAAATCATTAGTTTTGCACTTATCAATATCTATTTTACTATCAATATTTTGTGTTAAACTAATTGTACATTTTGTCTTTTTATCAGTTTTGATTTGAGTGGTGATTTTGTTATCACCAGGTAAATTATTATTATTTCTGCCTTCAATAATGGAGATACTAATTAGGTTTTTTTCTTTACTAAAAGAATTTTCTTGCACTTCATGTTGAGTTTTATTTGAAACAGAGTCTGTTTTGTTTTTATTTGTTTTAATTTGATTAATTTCTTTTTTTCCACAATATGACTCATTATCTTCTTTAATAATTTTGCTGCAAAATTAACAAGTTTTGTCATTAATATTTGGCATAAATTATAATATAAATAATAATATAAATCAAATTTTAAATTTTATGCAAAGACAAAAAAGTAAAATTAGAATTGTATTCTTTACCGTTTATTAACAGAAAAAATTAAGGGTAAAATTAAAGATACAATTAACTTGTCTGTAATAACCCAATTTTTTTAATAATATACTGACCCGAATTTGAACTGAGCCACCCGAAATATAGACCAAATTTACAAAGCTGTAGCTTTTTTATTTATTTATGGATTCCAGAAATTTTTCAATTATTTTAATCCTAAACTCATTAGCTTTAAATGTTAGTTTGAAAATATTTAAATTTGCTTCATATGCATCCCATATAGGGTGATATATATTCCCATGTTTTTTTTCACTTTTTCAGTCTAGTGCCTCGTATTTATCGAACACCCTGTATATTCACTTTGTGGCACAATGGATACCTACAGGTGTTGCTGCATATCATTTTTTGAATTTTGGGTCTATATTTTGCAGTTCAAGAAATAAATTGAAAACAACTCTAATAACATTTTAATATTCAAATCTATTGAAATCCCAAAAAAATAATATAGTCATATAACAATTAAATTAAGTTAAACTTTGATTTCTAATTTAATAACGTGTCGCTCTTCCTTGGGGCTCTTATTACTGTTCACATCGTCTTGGAATGCTCCCTATAATCCTGTTAATTAGGTCGCCAGGAAGAGCATCCCACTCTTCCTGAAGGGCAATGGCTAATTCATTGACGTTATTGGCAGCATGAGGGCGGCTTGAGATTCTTCTTTGCAGAGGTCCCTTACACGCTCAATAGGGTTTAGATCTGGTGATAATGCAGGCCACACCATAAGTGTGATACCATGCTCTTCAAAGAAATTCTTTACAATTCCTACCCGGTGCGGTCTGACATTGTCTTCAGTATATCATTCCAATACACCGTTCAATAATAGCGTTTTCTATGCGAGGCATTTCGACTTAAGTAAATGTTGAGTAATAGTGTGACAGAAGCGTCATAATTTCATCAAAAGCATCAAATCCAATTTCAATAAATTTTTAGTGATCAAGTCAGAAATAACAAGGTGTAAATATATGCTATTCACATTTTATTTACATGAGGGGAGGCTATGATATGTTTTTCTTAGGTTGTCTCAGGGTTGTCTACTATTGACAAAATATTGAAGTATCAGATTTAATTGATCGTCACTGTCACTTATTTTTTGCTGAATTGCCAAATTTTTTATTGATAACATTGCTGTGCTTTCTTAGGCACAGTAAACAAACTTTAGGGTCTCACTCTGACAACTATGTAGAACCAATTTGAATTTGTGGTTATGTTTTTGACTTTTCAACATAACCTCAGTAATTAAAACAGTCATTCATACCAACAGAATTCAGATTTTCCAAAGCCTCGATCCCCTCATGTAAATAAAATGTGAATAGCATATAAATATTCATGCTACTTTTGAACTACATGAGATAGATAGAGCCAAAATTCAAAAAAAGGTATGTTGACAACACCTGTAGGTATTCATTGTATCATAAAGTAATTATACAGGGTGTTCGATAAATACGAGACACATTGTAATAAACGAAAACTTAAAGAGAGTGCCTGTATTCAACTAAATAGTACCGACTGTGTCTCTACTAGTTCAGTGTTGCTAGACGAAGTCTGGCTACCGATTCTCCAAAAAGAAGTACGTGACGGAAATATCAAAATAAATTAGAATTCTTTATCTAGTGATGTATGCATTAATTAATAATCAGTGTCAGGTGTCAAAGTGATCTTTTTTGACAAGTCCATTTTTTGTAATCACAGTTGAAAAAGGACCTAGACTTTGGTTCGAAACGTTCTGTTAAGATAAGTTATTGTTTTATAATTGTTTTTTACATATCATATAAATATATATATCTATATATTATATAATATACATTTTGTTATATTTTCTAGTGTAAAATACTAGAAAACCACTGATACGAATTTTAGATAACAATATTGTATTTATATTCATTTAGAACTATATACAGTGGTTTTCTGGGACAAACTGTTGAGGTTTGCCTTTGATACTACACTTTTATCTTGACATATTTTGGCAATTTTCTTATTTCTATTTATTTTTTAGAATTTGGCGTGATTCCCAGAATTAAGTTCAATGAATATTAACTATCCGCCACAAATAAACTACAAACAATATTTACTAGAGTGAAAAAGTGAAAAAAAACATGCTTACATATATTATGAAGCAAATTTAAATATTTTCAAACTGTTGTTTAAAGCTAAAGAGTTTAGGATTAAAACAATTGAAAAATATCTGCAATCCATAAATAAATAAAAAAGTTACAGCTTTGTAAATTTAGTCTATATTTAAGGCGGCTCAGTTCAAATTCGGGTCAGTGATATTAATATGCCAAAATAATAGAGGTGGACATATTTTTAAAACTGAGGCAAGTTGAGATCTCAGCTTATAAAATTCACAATTTTCTTGTTTGTTATGGCAAGATATAAACGTGGATATTGTAACAAGGTGATATATACAGTAAAGACCGAGGAGGTTCGAACATGGGTATTAGGTTGCGCGATTTACTTGTGCCCGTTGTAGGCAAGCGGACACAATGGTGGGAATCGTGGATCTCCGCGCTGTAGCCGATGGCTCTCGCGTCTACTGTTCCTTGTTTGGATTCTTTTATAATAATTTTTATTAAGGCCTAAACACAATGAAAAAAATAAGAGTTAAGAAATAAAAAATAAAACATATGGAATAGAATTAACAAATAATGATATCCGAAAAACAAGGAGCAATTTGAACAGTTGAATTTTAAATCGAATCAGCACTAATATCCTATTATCACGCAGAGTATTGTGTATTTAAAATTTGGAATAATTATTTCTCTTATTTCTTATTCCATTTTCTTATCTCTAATTTTTTTCATTGTGTTTAAGTCTTTACACGTGCAACACTCGAGGTGCAGCGACAATTAATTTTATGTTGTAGAATCACATTTTTGTTGCGAAGAAACAAACAATGGAAATATTTAAATGTGTTTTGAGATTTTTTTAAATTACAATAATTAATCCTATCTAGGATGAATTATTGAAGTTAGAAAAATTTCGAAACGTTGGTCCAGAATACGTAAATCAAATTTCTTTCAGACATGAGTTCTACATTCCAACGGTTAATGAGATATTAACAACAGACAGTCTGCCGAGCCGACTGCTGAACAGTGAGTGGCCAGTGGCCACAGCTGCCCTTCTAATGTACAAATTTCGAACTGAAGCGAGTTGTCGGTCACTCGTATATTCGTCCCAATCCCTGTCGTGTTCGAAGCATCCTGGACTTATCTGTATACCATCAAGTTCTTGACAACTGTTAAAACAAACGTCGCCTTGAACAAGGACAAGAAATGGATTAAATACCATTGTAGACAATTTGCTGAATAGATCTATATATTTATTGAAACTCTTCAATAAAACAATTTCTGGACAAAAAAATAATAGCTATAAGTTTAAGAACCGGGAAGAACCACGAAATAGCTGTTATTGCCAAATCCCATTTTATCTGTGTTCGTTTTCCCAAGCATGTTCACAAATTTTAGATAAAAGGGGATTCAGCAAAAACTTTGACCAAAGAAGCACACAGCACTAAAGGAAAAATCAAAGAATCTGCAATAATTTTACTTAATGAAGATGAATGCGTATCAAATTGTTCGGTAGAATTTTGTGCAACTTGGTTACCAATGCTGAGAGAAGAACTCAATAAAATTAATATTATTTAGTATATGTTTCAACATTTCTATGGTAAGAATCTATGGAAATGATTGAAACAATTTTATTTTACATCGTGTCAAATATCTGCAATATGCGAAATTTGTTGAAAGTTATACAGGGCGTCGGAAAATGACAATTAGGCCCAATTCAAAGTTCAATAACTCGCTTATTCTAAATAGAACACCCTGTGTTTTATAATGCTATTCGATGCACCTTTTAATTCCTCTTTCAATTGGTATTAGCATTCCCTATACCTAAATGCTTTTGATTTTGAGATATTTAAAAACTAATACGGATACGAATATAAACCGTCACTTAGCGGCAGCTATTGGCTGTGGAAAATACTTTAAATGTCATCTAATGTCATAACTTATTTAACAAGCGTTATTAATGTTTTCTTAACCGCCTCTCAAGTCACCGAAATAACCCCTGGAAAATCCTAGTATTTTGTGTTAGGCAAAGAGAGACGAGGTCCTACAGTTTATTGTGGAGTTCGAACCACTTCTAGGGCTTTAATAATTCTCTCTCCATCTAAATCCGAAGCAAATCATAAATTAATTTTGAATTCGATGTAGAATTCAAAAATGGAATAAAAAATAGTACATTCCATTTAAAATAAGCAAGTTGATGCCAACTTCCGGTAGAACCGGAAGTGCCATCTCAACGAAAATACTTTTAGTTGATAGAACATTGCGAGTAACCGAGTAACCTCTGTATACAAACTTTCAGGATTCCAGTAGTTCTCTGTAGTTCTTTGTAGAAACGGCTAATAGAAGGTCTTCATGACACACTCTGTATATTTAGGTACTATATTGGATATAAAAATAAATGAACTTTTTAATGCCTTATGATGATTAATTAATTTTTTTCATTTTTAGTTCAAATTGCTGAAAATTGATTTCTGTGACTAATTAGTGTTGGGTTTGTTTTATTTGAAATTTACTGGTCGGAATGCGAATGTCTTATCAAAAAAGTAGTTACGACAAACTCGTAAAATTCTGCTTATATTTTTTACTTTTGTAGTCAATCAAAACAAAAATATTCAAAATAAAAAATAAACAGAACAGAACCACGTGCCGTTTGTTATTGATCTGTCAAATAAGCCCCTCCTACTAAATGTTTCTTGCTTCTTGGTTAGAAAATACTTTTTAAGTTCTATTAATCTGTTGAGAAGTACTGGATTTATATGTTTTTTGTCAAAAAAACTTACCTATTAAAATACTCCTGCGCGATATCTAATAGCTTTGTAACGAAATTTTCATCAGTTTTACATGCAAATGCTATTTTTAAAGCATTCCATCGTTTGACGTTTAAAGAACCTATCACATTTAACAATGAAAATTCAGATTGTCTGAAGTCACTTTCATCATTATATTCAATTCCACACTTCAAAGTAGTAAGACTGACTCCTTTTTGGGGCTTTTTCAACATTACTAAAAATAAAAATAAAGAGGATATGTCGGCAACAGCCCTATCCCCTTTAAGCAAACGTCGACATTGAAATGACGTCATGTGTCATACTCATATGGCAGTAAATGACAAAGAACTAAATATTTTAAAACTATAAACTTGTAATTGTGTTTTGAATATACCTACGTTGTTTCTATTTCCTCTTGAGAGTTTCTTATTTTTCTTAACTGGTGATGTAAGGAACTATTTTCCTCGCCAGAAAGTTTAACTTTTCCCAGGGTAGGTATAAGGAGAATGGTATGCCAGCGCGCAGGTACGGTGACGTCACTCAGTTTAAAAAGCGGCAGGGGTGACGTCACAATTAACCTCAAAAAATATGTATTTCTAAAATTTTCGAATATAAAGTCAATTTTATCAAAATTTCTGCTTAGTTCCTGTACTATCAACTAAAATCTTGTTCAGTGCATTATTAATAAAGTTATCGGTAATTTTCTATATTACGGAACGTCCGATTTTTGAAATTTTTAACATACGTAGTTTTACCTCCTGAACAAAAAATTCTAATAAAAAAATCGGTGGTCGGCAACGGTTTTCGAGATATTTGGTCCCAAAGTCTCTGAAAGTCGTATTTTTCCACTGCCATAATCACTTATTTTCACCAAATTTCTCACTTTATGCTTATGGACACTTCTAATACAGGCTTATAAATAGTTTTCAACATATTTATTACATCGATTCGCGAAAATCACGGAGTGGGCGGCATTTATAATTTTAGGCGTAATCTCAATATGATGAGTCATTCATAGTGAACAACAAACCACTGTCACTGTCAGTTCGCGGGTTTCTTAAATTCATCTAGTGATTTTTAAAATTAAAAGTGCGTTTAAAGTGTTGTTATTGTGTTTCACTAGTTTATAAACAATATAGCAATGCAATCAATTAATAAAACGGTTGACACGATACTTTAATAAAAAAAGATTGTTACTGGAATTAACCTCTAAATTTTTCGTAAATGTCAAAACACTGTCAAAGGTTTGTTGTTCACCACTAGGTTCATACACACACTAAATTTTCAACGCCATCTCGCGGTACGTGATTTTCGCGAATAACTATTTTAATAATCGGACGTTCCGTAATTCGCGAAAATCACATACCGCGAGATGGCGCTGAAAATTTAGTATATGGGCGAGTTGCTTTATTCACCGGTGGATCCATCAGATGTGTTTTATCTTGTTCTATCTCCGAGGTTAGAACGAGATAAAACACATCTGGTGGATCAACCGGTGAATAAAGCAACTCGCCCTATGTATGAACCAAGTGGTGAACAACAAACCTTTAACAGTGTTTTGACATTTACGATAAATTTAGAGGTTAATTCTAGTAACAATCTATTTTTATTAAAGAATCGTGTCAACCGTTTTATTAATTGAATGCATTGGTATATTGTTTACAAACTAGTTAAATATAATAACAACACTTTAAACGCACTTTTAATTTTAAGAATCACAAGATAAATTTAATAAACCCGCGAACTGACAGTGACAGTAGTGACAGAGGTTTGTTGTTTGTTGTTCACTATGAATGACTCATCATATTAGGCATTTACGATAATTGGAGCGGGTAATGTATCCTGGTACATTGCGGTAATCAGCTGTTTTATGTCAATACATCTACCGAGCTAAGAATTACCGAACGCAAAATTTCAAATGTAACCCAAAGCATCAGTTGACTAATTAATAAATAATTGAAAATTGAATTACTTTTATATTTTATGCTTATTCATAAGTCCATACTGCTCGCCATGTCAAAATGGAAAGTAAAAAAACATTTATATGTATTGCACATTTAGGTATACCTACTTACTTACTTAATTCATTATACATATACATAAATGTTTCCGTTCCCATCTAAAATACTTCATTATTATCGTCAGTGATGGGTTTCATTTTTCTCAAATACTCACAAAATGTCAAAAATTAAGTTTTTTTAATCATATTTTAAGGTTGTACCGCATTTACCAACCGATGTAGTCGATCCATAAATTTTGGATCGGGTAGATGTAGCGAATACATTCGATACATTTACCGAACGCGGTTCGGTAGATATGTTCTTATTATCGAACGCTCTGATACATTGCGGTATGTAGCGCTCCAATTATCGTAAATGCCCATTGAGATTACGCCAAAAAATGTAGAAGTCGTCCATTCCGTGATTTTCGCGAATATAGAAAATTACCAAGTTATCTAATAGAATAAGATGCTTTTTATTAGTTGGAATTCTAACCTAAAATTGGTAGTCTATTTTTTTAATTTTTTCTAACCTAAGCGATCTATCACAATTTATTTTCCTTTTACGACAGTCAAGAAACAGCCCCAGATATATTAACAGTTGGAACTGCATCAGATCTTAAGTTTCTACTGTTTCTGGGAGAATACCGCCGGGTGGCCACGAGTCAATTGTACGCCCCCAATTTTTTGGTTGTTTTTGAATTTAAAAATTTCGTTTTTGGTGCCTATACTTGAATAAGATAAAAGTGGGCTATTTTTAGCCTAAAGCCGGCGCCACACATGCGGCATTCGGCGAAAGGCGAAGTTTAGCTTTCATCGAATGGCATTTGGCGAAAGGCGAACTCTTTGATACACACATTTGTTTATTTGTCGAATGACGAGCGAATGTGGGAAACACGAATATTTGGGTAGAGTTTTGTTATTTGTCATCGAATGTATGACGCGCGAATCCTTTGATTCGCGTCAATTTATCGACGCGAAGCGGGAATGGCGAACGCCGATAGGCGAGCGTCAGGACACACATGCCAAGAACGCTCCAGTTTACAGTTCTTGCACACATGCGGCTTTCGCCGAGTAACCGCTCGCCTTTCGCCGAATGCCGCATGTGTGGCGCTGGCTTAACAGGAACAACAGATGAATGCGATGTAAGAAAATTATTACTAAGTAGGCTATGGAAATTATTACCAAAGGTAGTAAGTAGTAAGCAGTAAAAGCTTGTCTGTAAAGAATAAAATTGTTATTTAAATTACTGATGGGATGGATACGACTATTTTTAGGTTTTTCCCAAAAAACGGAATTTCATTTTCATTTTTATTTCCTAGGGGTCCTATGGAAATTTTTTAAATGGGACTGTACTATTTTTTTTTTATTAATCGGACATAATGATTCATAAGCTTTAATTTTTTCGCCAATAATGAGATCCTTTAATTGTAATAATAAAAGAGTACCTATTTAAAAATTTAAAAGGTAAGCACAAATTAAACAAGAAATAATTTTAATTAACCTGTTCAAAATCTGTTGATTCTGTTGGGTTGAAATCAATAGAAGAAATACGTCCTATAAACAGACAATAGGCAATGAAAAGGATAAACCGGCGAAATAAAAAATTAACCTCCTATTTTTCAAATTAATTTAATATCGTTATCGTACTTGATGTCAGTACTAGTACCTTTTATCTTCGTCCAGCCACAGCAGAAGCAGGCATGTTGCTATTCGTTAACACTATTAAAAATATTAAAATAAAAATTAAACGTGCGAAATTACAAGTTACAAGTTACAACTGACTTTCGACGTTTTTTAAGATAACGTATGACGTAATGCGCAGTAGATACACAAATTGGACGGCAACCTGATATAGACCGGGAGCTAGCGACACTAAATTTTGTTAGATTTTTTAAACATTAGTTTTATTTTATTTGCGTCATATCGGAGCTACAAAACCCTAAAATCGACTCCTGCAGGGGTACCAGCGGGACAGCGATTAACAGCGGCCTGCCAATTACGTTAAAAAAAAAAGGTGAATGTTGGAAATTTTAAAAGCTGAAACTTTTTCTATTATTTAATAATATTTCAATAAGATAAAAAATTATCTCCTGCCAGTTCTCCCGTAGACCGGTCTATTTCTACCATAGTCATATTTATGTGAAAAAATATATATATATCATTTGATACAAATATTAAAAGCTGAAATTTTTTTTTGTCATTTCTTCAATAATTAAGACAATTAAAAAACGTACCCTGCCAGCCATTTCATGTGACCTGGCTTCGGCAGGAGCTAGGAAGTATTAAGGTATAATACCACATAAAACAGAAGTTTGTTTCAACGCACAAGATTATTTTCTATTTATTTATGGATAAAAAATATGTAGCTTTAAAAAATTTACAAACACGTATTTTCGTCGATATATTCATAAACTGTTTTCACAAAAGTTTATAAGTCTTCAATGTCGGAATCTTCACTATCTCTGGAATCACTGTCACGTTGAAAATGCTCCATAGTGTTATTGTCATCCTGTTCATCAGTCACCGCATCAGATTATGTAAATAATACATTATGAACAATTTAAAAATTAGTGACATTGTTTTTTTTTTAATTAATTACTCAGTAGGAAAAGTGTTATTACCTGCGACGTCGGTTTTAGCAATTTTATCAATATAATTACGTCACCGATAGAAGTTGGTAATTGATCGCCTTCAGACCATAGAAATTCCAGCTTATTTTCAACTTCTTTCCATCCACAATCTGAAGGAGATAATAAGGTTGGGTGTTGGGAGTGTGCGTTGCACCACACACTGGAAATATAAATTACCCTTAAAATTTGTTGTCGCAACTCCACCTTGCTTGTCGACTGCAGTTTGAGCTGTTCCAGGGTGTCGTTACATTATAAGCTTTCTGAGCTTTCATAAACGTAGCTATAATCGACAATCGTGCTTCATTCACGTTACTTATTTTTTTCATAACTGTACAGGGTTATCCAACGAAAAGGCCCACCCTTATATTTTTTTTATTTTTCGACTTAGGAAATAATGTTTCAAATAAAAGTTGTAGTGAATCAAATGAACTCATTTAAAACCCCTGCAAAGAATATTCCATAAAAGCGGGACAAACCTAACTTACATTTTTTTAAATGGAACACCCTATATTTTTTTACATTTTTCAAATCTGTGTTTTTTTGTGATTTCAAATATATATATATATATGTTGTATTTTATCTTTTACTGTTTTTTATTTATTGCAAATTTCGTGAACAATATTATTTATACCACCAGCATCTGCATGCGTATCAATCAGGTTAGCCATGGATGAAAAGTTTGCTTTTTGAATTTATTCAATTATTCTGTAAGGCATAAGTGTCAAATTAATTGTTTTTCATCCATGGCTAACCTGACTGATACGCATGCAGATGCTGGTGGTATAAATAATATTGTTCACGGAATTTGCAATAAATAAAAAACAGTAAAAGATAAGATACAACATATATATATGTTTGAAATCACGAAAAAACACAGATTTGAAAAATGTAAAAAAATATAGGGTGTTCCATTTTAAAAAATGTAAGTTAGGTTTGTCCCGCTTTTATGGAACACCCTGTATATTCTTTGCAGGGGTTTTAAATGAGTTCATTTAATTCACTACAACTTTTATTTGAAAAATTTTTCTCTCGAAAAATAAAGAAAATATAAGGGTGGGCCTTTTCGTTGGATAACCCTGTACATTTCACAAATGAATTTCCCCAGAGTATCAAACATTTTATTTGTTTCAATAGCTGAATACATGCATTTTGGAGAATGTATCAAAAAATTGTGGAGAGTTTTGTAAAATTGTGAAAGGCGGTTTCTTGCCTTTCTTGAAATAAGCAGGATTGAAATCGCATCCTGTGAATGCGTGAAATGCTGGAAGTGCGCAACTCAAATCTGGACCTAATGATTCATGCCGCTTGCTGACATTTATATATCTCTCATTAATCCCGACACCTAATGCCTAATGCCTAATGCCATGGTATAAGGAGAATGGTATGCCCGCGCGCAGGTGACGTCACTCAGTTTAAAAAGCGGCAGGGGTGACATCACAATTAACCTCAAAATATGTATTTTCAAAAATTTTCGAATATAATGTCAATTTTATCAAAATTTCTGCTTAGTTCCTGTACTATCAACTAAAATCTTGTTCAGTGCATTATTATTAAAGTTTTATTTGGTTTAATCTAATAAAATAAGATGCTTCTTGTTAGTTGGAATTCTAACCTAAAATTAGTGGTCTATTTTTTTTTTCCAACCTAAGCGATCTATCACAATTTATTTTCCTTTTACAGCAGTCAAGAAACGGCACCAGACATATTAGCAGTTGGAACTGCATCAGATCTTAAGTTTCTACTGTTTCTGGGGGGAATATAACAACATCTGGCTGTATTAAAAGGAATTTCAAAATCTGTTGATTCTGTTGGGTTGAAATCTACAGAAGAAATACGTGCTATAAACAGACAATATGCAATGAAAAGGATAAACCGGCAAAATAAAAAATTAACCTGCTATTTTTCAAATTAATTGTATCGTTCATCCATATACTTTCACGAGCTTTTCAACGCGAAGAAATGTAAAATACTTGATATCAGTACCTTTTATCTTCGTGTAATAATTGTTACACCCAGCCACAGCAGAAGCAGGCATGTTGCTATTCGTTAACACTATTAAAAATATTAAAATAAAAATTAAACGTGCGCAATTACAACTGACTTTCGACGTTTTTTAAACTGAGTGACGTAATGCGCAGTAGATACACAAATTGGACGGCAACCTGACATACCATTCTCCTTATACTATGGCCTAATGCTATGATCAAAATGTCTGTGTCAGAACATCTTATGACAACATTTGATTGTTTTATGTGGTACTACCTTACTACTTTCTAGCTCCTGCCGAAGCCAGGTCCCATCAACTGGCCGGCAGGATACGTTTTTTAAATATCTCAATTATTGAAGAAGTGACAAAAAAATTTTCAACTTTTAATATTTGCATCAATTCATATTTTTTTTTTTTCACATAAATATGATTATGGCAGGAGTAGACCGGTCTACGAGAGAAGTGGCAGGAGGTCGATTTATATCTTATTAAAATATTATTAACAAATTGAAAAAGTTTCAGCTTTTAATATTTTTAACATTTACTCTTGTTTTTTAACATATCAATTGTCAATCTTTGTCCCGTCAACGGGATGGCAGGAGTTCATTTTGTTGATAAGTATCATTAATATTATAAAATAAAAGATAAACCAAGGTTTAAAAAATGTGACAATGAAAAATGTCGCCAGCTCCCGGTCCATATCATTTTCCTATACTTATGACTTTTCCTAACGTGATGAAATGAAAAGTAGAACGGTTTTGACACTTACGTCAGTTTTGAAAAGTGTAATTTTATAAGACAAAATTAGAAAACCTCATTTTTATGTTTTAGTCCTCTTACATATGATAAATGTGTTTAAAACTTAATAAAACGTCTACAAATAAAAATTTATAAAATAAATAAGCCTATTATTATTTTAAATTAACTAACACAAGAGGTACGTACGTCAATTATTCATTGGGATCATGCCCAAATTGGTTATTCCAAAGATTGAAAGGTAGGTACCATTTCATGATACAATAAATTACAAGATATGATCGATAGCCGTCCGAAATTCGTCTGCTTTGCGCATGACGTCACCTGGAGCCACAAATTTAAATTAATGGCATTGTAGTTCATGATAGAATGTTTATTGTGTCATGATTATAAGCGTAGGATCTTCACTTTCCGATAGGTAATAATGTAAATATGATTAGGTTCAATTTGTGCTTCTCAAACTTGCGGCATTTTAGAATTATTGTTAAATAAAATTGCAAAAAGTATGTTTTCCGGTCTTTAACTTGAAACGCTGCCAAAATGAAGCTAGATAGAGGAAAATTGCTTAGGACCTTTTTTGTAGAGCATTAAATTAAAAGTCCGCGATGCCATAATTGTACAGTCCACCTTTCATCGGTCACCGATCAAAATCTCGCGTTGATTAGCTGTTACCTGTTACCGCACCTTTGTAATGGCCGCGAGATAGATGAGTTTAAAATAATCCGATTCGAAGTGCATCGCAATTTGATTTTACCGTCGAAAACGAGCATTTTTCCCTTAAATCATTTATTACTTTCCAATTTTATTAGGTTCATGATATTAAAAAAAATGTATTAAGTTTATTTATGATTTTAATTAATTATAATCTCTTCTGCATGAACGGTGGACTATGCAGGTACGCCGTCAACAAGATTACTTTTAGAAATCTTTGTGCCGTCAAGGCGTCTTTTGTAGGGAATTCAATGCTCTACAAAAAAAGTACAAAGCAATTTTTCTCTATCTAGCTACATTTTGGCGTTTCAAGTTAAAGTCCGGACTTTTTGCAACTTAATTCAATTAACAATAATTCGAAAACGCCACAAATTGAACTTAATCATAAGTTCATTATTACCTACCTACTGCAAAATGAAGATCCTATGCGTCCTAAACATACCCGGAAATTTTGGTTTGATTTTGTGTCTAATCCTGCACTTGTAGCTTATTTAGATAAATAACCTTATTGAATATTTCTGTATTTTTTTTTGTTTTTATGTCTCTATTTTAAGTATTTACCACAATAAAACAAATAATTTTGTGTATTTATATTTAATATTTGCAATTAATTACATTACAATATTTAACATAATGGCATATTAAAACAAACAAAAAAATAAAAATATTAAATTGTGGCAGAACTGCAAAAAAGAAGATATTCTTCCTGTAAAACAATAATTATGACTAGTTTAATAGGTAAGTACTTTTTTGATACAGAACCATACAGGATCGATATATCCTTCACATTGTTATTCTTATAAGATTTTAAACATTACCAATCTATAGGCCACAACAGACTGCGTTCTTTTTTAGCAATTTTGCCCGCTCGGGTAAATCTGTACGGGTAAAAAGCAGTCACAAAACTGAGGTATGTGTGGCTGAAAACCGTCCTTCTTGCCGGCGCTAGCGTTCAATATCTGCCAACGGTTGATTTTAACCATTTTGAACGTGCTCGTGTAAGTCGGGCACGCAGGTAAAACGACGATTATCAGTGTCGGGAGTGTCCACGTCGTAGGGTGATTTCTTTTATTTCTTCGTCCATCCGCAGATAATTAAACCAACCACCTGGTTCTATAACTCATTTGATAGAGACTTACGTGGGAACATTGTCTCCTTGTTTAAGTAATCACTCTTCAACCCATTTTGAACGTTTTCTGTTTGATTAATTATTTTACAATTTGCCACCGCACAATACATATTTATCAATAATTTAAACACATTTTTTAAGATATAACCACTCAAAGCACGCCAAAATAATGAGGAACAATAAAGTACACAGCAAGAAACGTCACCAGGTGACGTACGCCAACTGATTGCTTGGCTCCTCCCCATGATACTAAAACAATACAGATAAGCTCACGCGCATGACATGTAATCGCTGAGGTCACTTCGTGACAAATTTTTTAATTTTGCGAGGGCTGTCATAGTTTAATGTCTAAATGTACGCATTTTAGTTTGCTTACTTTGATTATTGTGTTTTAATTCGGTGTGAATACGTTAAATTAGTTAATTTGACCAGTTGTGGCTGTGTGTTTTGGTTTATTTAATATAGCATAAACAATGGTTTACTGTGCAGTGTTGGATTGCACTAATAACAATAATAGAAGAAGTAAAAGCTATTTGTCTAGTGGCGAAACTTTAATTTTCCTGCTGCTAAAGAAATTTGTTTATGGATTCAAAAGTGCTATCCAATGTACGATTTTAATATTAATAACGGTAAAATATGTTCAAAGCATTTTTTGGATGATGATTTTTATATTAAAGAAAAACTATTCCAATTGCCTAAAAATAAGAGGAAGTTTGCCGCTTTTAATATTTGCCTTATGTAGCCTGCCTGTTTTAAGTTTCCTGCTTTACTTAACCGTAGCCAAAATTGATTTATTGTGTTAAATTGTTAACAATTCCTGAATAAAACCTGTTATAAAGTCTTAATCCGAAACTCCTGAGTTTTACTTATAGGTTAATATAGACCCCTGTCTTAACAGTATCTTCACTAACCTAAGCGTCTATTATCCTGCTAATAGAAAAAATGGTGTTTCTGCATTCTAAAATAGAAACTGGCGCTCGAGATACACCGTCCAGATAACACCGCCGCGCCGCCCCTCAGGCGTCAAAATAACCATCTAAGAACCTCCGCGGAACGAGGGAAAGTTACAATACATAGTATCTAGATAAATTGAAACGAATTAATATAATTCGTTTTTCTATAAATAAATTATATTGAGGCGTGTAAATGCAGAACCTGCTTTAGGACAAAATTACGAAAAATTAGTTATTGGTACCACCCTCTCCCGTTTTTTTTTTTTTAAGGACTAATTTATATTAACGTCCTGGCGAAGTTTAGCTTAGAGCTATTCTACCACTCAACCACGACACACTATAAGCAATTTGGTAGGGTTTTTGTTTAGAAGCATATCCAGCTTTATAACACCGAAATTACGGTTTAAAATCTAATAGTAGACACAAAATATATACTTTATGCATACAAGACTGTGATTATGGCAATTGCTTGTATACAATTTTTTGTTTATAGCTCAAAATAAGATCACATGCGTAAAGCATCTTCTGCATTTACACTGCATTTACAGGCCTCATATTGTGCAAAATGTCTTATTTTCTATTTTGTATATTTAAATAATATCCAAAACAGTTATAACAGTCGAATACAACGAAAATTTCAATAACTTTAATCTAAAAATACATTAAAAGCTAGCTTCCCCATATATTGGCATACATTATTGTCACAGGTTGACGTCATGCGCGAATTGGTTCAAAATTCGTTCAGCAAGTGATCATATCTGTAGGTTTTAGTATCATGGCTCCTCCCACATGCGCAATATCGTATCTTTATTTAAGCTCTGCTTTCGTTCGTGCTAATCCAAGAACGATAGACAAGAAGGATAGCTCAGTTCCATAAGAGCAAGGACCGGCATTGAACGGTAGTGACGTAGCCATCAGTACAGAATTGGCTGTCGTCAATTAAATGCCTGTGTGTTTACGTTGTACTTTGATGTGTTTTTTTCTTCAGTTTTTAGTGACTATTTTTTAATTTATAAACGTTGTAGAGTGATAATGAACATTCAGGAATATCATAAAATCAAGATTTTGTGACAAACTTTATTTTGTGTGTTTTTTTTGTTCGTGTTTACAAAGTCCCAACTTGTGATTAGTATTTGGACATTTTTGTATTCTAATCTGTTTTTCGGAAGTGTTTTGGTAAGTTTATTCAATAAAACACAGGAAAAGACATTCTAAAATATTATTTTCTCGTTTTAGATTGCACTGTGGGCAAATTTGTGCTGTTGCCTCGTGTAAAAGCAATAGAATTAACCCTTAAGAAAGAAGGTGTTAAGTTAACATCTCATTCATTTCCAAAGATAAATGATTTAGTTTCATCCACAATAAAAAAAGAGTGAATAAATCGTTGTTAAAGAGAGCATAAATTCAACCCAAATACATGTTCAATATGCTCCCTATATTTTACATCAAATGATTATGAAAGAGACCTACAAAATGAACTTCTAGGTATAGTAATATATTTATTATTCATATTAAAATACATTTTAATAATTAAATTTTTTTTTCAATAAAAAATTTGTAGTTTGTTTAAACATCAATACCTATACTAAACTTTAATATCAGTTAAATAAATAGTTATTTTTTTGCTTTAATATCCATTGTGGAAGAAAGTAAAACCTTTTTACATGAACTATACAGGGTGTTTCATGAGGAACTGTACATAGTCCAATGGTAGATAGGGCCCATCAAAGTTAGTAACAAACCACTATTTAAAATCATTTTAGCCAAATATTTAGGGTTGTACAGGGTAATTTATGAATTTTTACCAAAATTTGCTTTCGTTGCCTTTTAGAAACTAATTGTCCGATTCAATTTATTTTCGGTACACTTTAAGTACGATCAAATACCAACAGTACGCCATAATTACAAAACCAAAATTCCAGGTCCGTATTAGGAAAAATTTCATTTTATCTGTGCCCCCTAAAAAGTTCACCCTGTATATGTTTTTTTTAAATCTTATTACTGAAGTTTGAAAGTACATAAACTACCAACAAAAGTGGAATACTTCGTTTTCTTGTCACACTTACAACAGATACAAAATAAACACATGAAATTTAAACATTATCTTGTTAAAATTCAAACTTTCAGTAATTCAATGCTAGTTGTCAAAGTTACTATCAATTTAAGTTTCTAAGTAATTATAACTATTATTAGTTAAAAATAGTATGAAATACCAACAGTTAGTCGCAATCAACAAGACTCCCAGGACCGTATTAGGAAAAATCATCATCTCGTCGATTCCTCCTAAAATTTTCACCCTGTATATCTTATTCTTAACTTTAATTGCTATAATTTAAAAGTACATAAAGTATCAACAAGTAGTGTAGTGTGATCCACACTTTTCAAAAATAATTATGAACGTCCAACTACCGACACATAAGTTGTGTAGTAATTAAAGGGTAGATAGGTAATCTAGTACATTCTGTTCTAATTTATAATGTAGAATATTTTCATGCTCAGTTCTAGTTTTAAGAAATGAACCTATTTTATTTAGTGTGCAGCTAAAGACATTTGTGCAGGATTTCTGCGAAAGTTTGTCAATTTTTTCTACAGTAGGAATATAATAGACTTTTTATCTAATGACACTGGTTAACAAAAGGAGTAGTCGGCTTTGGCAATAGTTTGACAGGTAAAATTGTTGATGAGGTATAACTTTTGTTTCTACGTTCCTAATGCCATTAGTCCAACTTGAGAGCAGCAATTAATAGACCGAATTGAACAGTATTGTAACGTAATGAGAAACTATCAGACGTTATACGAAATTCTGTGGGACATTTAGTAGTTAGACAAATAAAATGCCGTGAAGAGGGGGGTTTACATTTGGAAAATAAGTTATAGATTTTTACTTTTTATTATGTTAATATGTATTATTTTGTTTTGTTATGTTGTTTTGTATTCATGTTGCGTTTTTTATTTTGCTTGTTCTGTCTGTTACTATTAAATTGTTTTAAAATTCAATGAGTATTATTTACAGACAGAATAGCTGCTCTAACTGAAACCAATTTATTGAAAATGTCAATTTTATCGAGATAAATTTTGTTGGTTTAAAACCTTTTGAAAGTATAATAAGAAAACGGATCACACCACACTACTTGTTGATACTCTATGTATTTTTAAATTATAGTAAGTAAAGTTAAGAATAAGATATACAGGGTGAACATTTTAGGAGGAATCGACGAGATGATGATTTTTCCTAATATACGGTCCTGGAGTCTTGTTGATTGCGACTAACTGTTGGTATTTCATACTATTTTTAACTAATAATAGTTATAATTACTTAGAAACTTAAACTGATAGGAACTTTCACAACTATAGCATTGAATTACTGAAAGTTTGAAATTTAACAAGATATATAATGTTTAAATTTAATGTTTTTATTTTGTATCTGTTGTAATTAAGTGTGACAAGAAAACGAAGTACTCCACTTTTGTTAGTAGTTTTATGTACTTTCAAACTACAGTAATAAGATTTAAAACATATATATACAGGGTGAACTTTTTAGGGGGCACAGATAAAATGAAATTTGTTCTAATACGGACCTGGAATTTTGGTTTTGTAATTATGGCGAACTGTTGGTATTTGATAGTACTTAATGTGTACCGAAAATAAATTGAATCGGACAATTAGTTTCTAAAAGGCAACGAAAGCAAATTCTGGTAAAAATTCATAAATCACCCTGTACAACCCTAAATACTTGGCTAAAATGATTTTAAATAGTGGTTTGTTACTAACCTTGATGGGCCCTATCTACCATTGGACTATGTATAGTTCCTCATGAAACACCCTGTATAACAATAAATACTTTTTATAATAACTATAATGTTATATTATTTCATTATTACATACCTATAATTATTCCCCTTCTTATTTTCTTAATATTAATAATTATCATTGTGTTAAATATTATCATAATTATAAATAAAAAATATATGTATATTTGAAATGGCTATTACGCGTGTTTAAAAGAAAGGTAGGTACCGTAAACCGGGGTGACTTGACTAACGGCTTTGTATATTTGGCATTTTAACTCCCGAACGGTTTTGTTTTGATCAGAATTAAAAATTGTATACATAACTTTGGATCCTAGGGAACACATTTACACTGCCAAAAAAATTACGTGACCCGACACTTTTCCAAAAAAAATTTTCAAAGGTCATTTTTCAATTCACCCCACTATGGGGCGACTTGAAAAACGCCTTTAAATTGCCTAATTTATCAAGTAGAAACGTTAAAAGGGCGACTTGAAAACAAAATATGGTTTTTAAAAATATTTCAGACCATTTGTTTTGCAAGAAAAAGGCCTATTTGTAGGTTTTTATTTAATTGTATATATAACGAAAATAAATCTTTTAAACTGCCATTTCCATTCCTAAATCGTTCTAATGCAATTTCCAACATTTCATCATTGTAGTCTTTATATTTTCGACTCCCTGGCCGCCGAATGTACTTCCTGACCATTTTTTCAAGTAACCCCTGAAATGACATCGAAAAATAAAATGATACGCCACTGGCGGAAATCAATCTCATTGGAAATTTTTAGGTTACGATTTTCTTTACATATAAATGGGCCATAAGAAAAAAAATATAACGTGACTATCACTTTCACTAGAATTGCTACGCAACAAGAAGTATACAGGGTGAAAAAAATGCAAAATTCTTACCAAAAATTCCGATTAATTAGATCAATAGTAAAGACATTCTTGCCGGTCTACAAATGGTTAAGAGAACTAACTAGGCATCTGTTTATTACATCTACCGAGTCTGGTAGTTCGGCATCCAACAGGTAGATCTCAGGAAATTTTAAAAGTTTTACTTGTCAATTTAGTTCATGACGCCCCGCCTTTTCAAGTCACCCCGGTTTACGGTACCTGTTTGTTTTTAAATATGAATATTTTTAAGCAATAAACAATTTTTTACAGTTTTAGCACTTTAATATATCAAAAAATATAAATTTGGACTTACAGACCAAATTTCTCAAATTATATGTTTCATTTAATAAATATTTTACAATTTTACGGCTATTATAAATAGTCGTCTGACTAAAACTAAAATTCTAATAATTTATTACTCATACAAACTTCACAGAATATGTTTAATTGTCTTCTTGGTTGAATGCTCATTTTAAAGATCTAAAACATACTTTTTATTCTAAAAATAAAAAATGATTTAAAACAGCGTAATTTAAAAAAGACAACGTGTCTCCGTACATTTTAAATGAAGTGCGTCTGAAAGTGTACTGATGGTGACGTCACGGCTTTCGACCTTGGGTAAGAGATCTGTCGAACTGGACTGCGTTCAGGAACGCTTACCGAGTACACACAGTGTACCTGTACTCGTTCAGAAATAGTAAAGTTACTCTTAGGTCAACTACCCTACAACGTTCAGAAATGGCTTAGTAAGTCGCCAAAAGTAAACCATGATCGCCGCGCTCCGGAGCCCAGCGATAATCGCCGCACATGCGTAGTATAAAAAGTGAATTAAGTTTGAAAGGCAAAACTATATCTTTGTTTGAAGTGAGGTTATATAGAAAATATTTTTTTATTAACAATTAACAATCTTTAACTTTTTCTTAAGTAAATGGGAAGCATGTTCTCAAAATGGGTCAGTTTTGTCTCCAAAATGTTGTGTTATATAATTTTATAAGATTTGAATAATTTGATCGCCGTAACGCGTTCATAAACGAACATCGCCTCGGTACACTACGCAAAGTTTCATTGTTTACCATTACCCCGGTATTACTTTCTCTTTCTGAACGGGCTCCTGAGCTATCCTTCTTGTCTATAATCGTTGGTGCTAATCATACGTGAACAAAGTAATCATGATTCATATTTACATGTTCGTTTGTTCTGGACTGCGTTCAGGAACGTTTACCGAGTACACACAGTGTACCTGTACTCGTTCAGAAATAGTAAAGTTACTCTTAGGTCAACTACCCTACAACGTTCAGAAATGGCTTAGTAAGTCGCCAAAAGTAAACCATGATCGCCGCGCTCCGATAATCGCCGCACATGCGTAGTATAAAAAGTGAATTAAGTTTGAAAGGCAAAAGCTATATCTTTGTTTGAAGTGAGGTTATATAGAAAATATTTTTTTATTAACAATTAACAATCTTTAACTTTTTCTTAAGTAAATGGGAAGCATGTTCTCAACATGGGTCAGATTTGTCTCCAAAATGTTGTGTTTTATAATTTTATAAGATTTGAATAATTTGATCGCCGTAACGCGTTCATAAACGAACATCGCCTCGGTACACTACGCAAAGTTTCATTGTTTACCATTACCCCGGTATTACTTTCTCTTTCTGAACGGGCTCCTCTGATTTGTTTTCTCCCTCTCTTGTTTTTAGAATCATGTTCAGTAATCCCCTTGCCCCTTCGAATCATGGATTTTTCGTGTTCATTTTTAAGTAATCATGTTTTCATCTA
Organism: Rhagium mordax; assembly: GCA_963680705.1. NCBI lineage: Eukaryota > Metazoa > Arthropoda > Insecta > Coleoptera > Cerambycidae > Rhagium > Rhagium mordax. The sequence goes on along the minus strand of OY796656.1, from coordinate 51,053,193 downwards.
CTTATAACCTTGAAGTTATTTGTCATTTGTCAGTCAAAGCCGGTAAAGTAAAAATGAATGATTCCAGACAAGAATTAAGTAGAGCTTGTACATCCTACTAATGGTACTAAATTTAATGTGTTCTTAACAGAATGCCATAAAATACAGATTTTCTGTGTCTTGTATCATGCACCATGATGATTGTGGTTATGTTTTTGTTTTGTATTGATCAGCGGATCGTGAACGTAACTTTTATGTAGGGTAGGGACGCGTTCGATTGTTGACACTGTCGTAATCCATGATTAAGAAAACATAGATTATGTTCACGTGAACAGTGATTTACTTTTCATACACGAACGAAAGCAGCTTTATTTGTATCATCAAGGTATGTACCATTGAATTTAAGATGTTTTAAATTCAATGGTATGTACCATATGGTATGTATGTCAGGTTGCCGTCCAATGGACCGCATTAGTGTGACGTCACAAGTTTTTATAAATCATACGTGGATACATATATTTTAACATATTTCTTAAATGTGAAATAGGTATTGGAAGTCTTTGAATAGTCTTTCAACATACAGCAGAAATACTATAAAATTCCCGACAATGTTTTAGTACCTACAATAGCTAGGTTCTTAAATTCGCTCCGAGATGAGAGCAGAGCGAGAGCAGATTGTAGGTCACGTGGTACTCGAGTTCCGAATCGGCGGATTAAATAAAAGAATGGAACGATGACTAGGCTAGATGCTAGATGACTTGTTTGGTAATATGAGATTTATGAAAATTTGAATTTGAACTTAACCTATTGACTATGTGCAAGGGGGCGGAGCTATTACTAAATCCGACGCGAGCGTTTGCGGTGGCCATAATTGTAAATTTTGAACCCCCAATTTTCCCATTTGTTAAGATTATAATGTTTTGTGCTGTCAAAAGTGTCAAATAATAATAATTGTTGTTTGAACGAGAAGAGTCGTAATTTAATAGTGTTTTTCGGTTATAAACGAAACATGCATGAGAAAAATTAAGCGACCTGCAAATAAATGTTGTGTTCTAGGCTGTCGTGTTAGTGACATTTTCCATAAAATAAAGTTTTATAGAATATTACATATTTCCTGTGCGGAAACACAACCTTAAATAATGCGCGAAGTGGATCAAAGCTTTGAAAAGAGTCAAGTAAAAGAATGTATTTACCTCTAAATTAAGTTTATAAAACGTATCTGTTGCAGCCCTTTCTTGAACGCACTTTGCTGTAGTTTTATTATTGCAGCTGATATCAACATACGATACATAAATTTATATCAACATATTCTTCTACATGTTTCACATGACAAAATGTCAATTTCTTTCTTTTTTCTAATACATCTCTCACCTTTGGTAAATTTATTGGAACACGTAATTTGTTTAAATTTGGTACGCAAAATTATATTCGTCATTATTTTATGTTATTCTGTCATGTCGTGACATTGACAATCATGTACTGACATTGACAGTTTAGGGGTACAAATATTAAAAATTTGACCACGAGCGGCGCTACTAGAACCCTTGCACATAGCGAATATAACTTTGTATATGTTGCACCTTGCACCTTATCAAAACAATGAGATTTTACACAAAAATGTTACAATTCTTTTATTTACCTTTTTGAGCCCTATTTAACTCATAACTTGTTAAAATGACTCTAAATTCTACAATCTACACCACTTGGATGGGTCATGATTACTAATTGTATTTCCAATCTATCCATCATTTATTTAAGTAAGTAGAAAGTTGAAAATTCTAAATACACCAAAAGTGAGGTTCTGTGAGAGCAACCCACTTAGTATTTTATTGTCTTGTAGCCAATTAGATCATCCTCCTTAAGATGAACTCTCCGAGCTCGGCATTGTTGCTCGGAGCAAAAAGATTTAGCTCGAAAGCATCGCCGAGATTAAAAAGGAACACTAACCTAACAGATTTACTCTTTCTGCTCTCTATGTAATAAAAGAACGACAAAGGATTTAAAACAGCCAATCGAGCGAATTTAAGAACGTAGCTTATATATTATAGTCCTTATGAACAACGCAATACGGGTCAGATTCCCTTAACAGTTTCGGCCGTAAACTTGTATGCCAGTAGAAGTGGGGGTCGTGACGTCACAGTCTATACGCATTACGTCCCTCAGCTTAGAAAATGTCGAAAGTCAGTTGTGTTTTCCAGAAGAGTCTAGTCGTCAACCGGGAGGAGCTCGATCCATTGTCCACGCATGCGCTAAAAGACGATAAAATAGGAATCGCCTATATCTTATATAACTGAACTTATTATTTCTTTACTCGCAATTTGTCAGTCGTCCGATAGCCCAGCGGAAACGAACCGGCTTGGCAAGCAGATGGTTCCGAGTTCAAATCCCACACGCTCTTGTTTTTTTTTTTTATTAAATGCATCAGGCATGATAAAGGAATTTTTTTTTATTAGATTAAAGGAATTTTTTTTTATTAATAGGTCTATTGCGAGTTAGAAGCCGGAGACGATAGCCGGAGGCAGGTTAGATATGTGTGTTATTCCCCTGATAAAGGAATTTTTTTTATTAGATTAAAGGAATTTTTTTTTATTAATAGGTCTATTGCGAGTTAGAAGCCGGAGGCAGGTTAGATATGTGTGTTATTCCCCTGATAAAGGAATTTTTTTTTATTAGATTAAAGGAATTTTTTTTTATTAATAAGTTTATTGCGAGTTAGAAGCCGGAGGCAGGTTAGATATGTGTGTTATTCCCCTGATAAAGGAATTTTTTTTTATTAGATTAAAGGAATTTTTTTTTTAATGCATCATTATACCCGTTTGCAATCGTGAGCTCCTCGCGGTCTGACGACTAGACTCTTGTGTAATTTCCCACGTTTAATTTTTATTTTAATATTTTTAATAATGTTAACGAATAGCAACATGCCAACTTTTGCTGTGGCTGGGTATAACAATTATTACACGAAGATAAAAAGGTACTGACATCAAGTATTTTACATTTCTCCGCGTTGAAAAACTCGCGAAAGTATATGGATGAACGATAAAATTAATTTGAAAAATAGCAGGTTAATTTAATTTCGCCGGTTTATCCTTTTCATTGCCTATTGTCTGTTATAGCACGAAGATTTCAACCATGGAATATGGAAAATGGTATGCCCGCGCACAAACACGGTGACGTCAGTCACTCAGTTTAAAAAGTGGCAGGGGTGACATCACAATTAACCTCAAAAATGACAAAAATATGTATTTTCTAAAATTTTCGAATATTATGTCATTTTTATTAAAATTTCTATTTGATTTCTGTACTATCAACTAACATCTTGTTCAGTGCATTATTAATAAAGTTTTAATTGGCTTAATCTAATAAAATAAGATGCTTTTTGTTAGTTGGAATTCTAACCTAAAATTTGTAGTCTATTTTTAATATTTTTTTCCATCCTAAGCGATCGCATCAGATCTTCAATTATAAATATATAAATAAACTAAATACTAATTTCCCTTTTCTCAAATACGTTAGTATCTTAAAGAAGGAACAGCTTTCCGAAATATGTACAGGGTGTCTTCTAAAAAACGGCCAAAGCCATAACTCAGTGAAAATTTAATTATTTTATTTTTTAATTGGGGAATATACCGGGTGACCACGAAATGACGCTCGCCCTTATATCTCCTTTGTTTTACAAGATATTAATTTCAAATTTGGGCACGTCAAATAACGGTTAAATATGCATTATTTCAACGGTTTTATCACTTTCCGTCGCTTCCGGTTTCACCGGAAATGACACTAACTTTCGTTTTTTAAATGGAACACACTGTATATTTTTACAATTTTGGATTCAGGAGGTCATTTTGAATGCAGTTAAGGCATATTGAGAAAAAAATATTATTGAGAGACATTTTTATGAGCAAATTTAATTGTTCATCTAGGCGGCCATGATCCCAAAAAAATGTTTTGTTTTGCTTCAATAATTAATAAAAAAATTAATACATAAAAATTACATTCAACAAGATATAAATGAAAATAAAACTCATATTTAAAACTGAATTTCTATCAAATAGGTGCCTTTGAAATGTAACGAAAGAAACAAATGAATAGTTTGACAGCTCAAATGATATTTAAATCTATGAGAATCAGGTATTCCAAGGCTTGTAGACGTACAGGTTACATCAATGAGCAGCATTAGGGCGAGGAAAATGCGGGTTGCGGCAGGGCTGGCGACCGCGGTCTTTCATTTATTTTACATACTAAAAAGAGACACTAAACACTGCTCTGCTGTTGTAGAACAGAGATGGATATACCGACGGTCGCCTAGTGACGTATGATATATTGAGATAAGTCAGGTTCAGATTGAGTAACCTTTAGAGTTTACCAGCCTTGCAGGTATTCAGCCTTATTCTGGTGGCCATTGAAAATAAGACAACGTTGAGAAGTTTTCAATTACTTTTCAATGCCGTTTACCAACGTTGAGTATTTAATCCTATTCAGGTGACATCAAATTCTCAATGTTCACATTTTTTCAACGTTGAAAAGGACATACCTGTGAAGTTGCCAATTTATTTGACATAACCATTGTTCTGTGCAAAGAATCTTTGCTTCTGTGCTTGTGGCCTCTTATAATTTGTAAAGGAGTTAACTTCAGTTTATTATAAAATTAATATTTATTTCTATTCTAATTCTACGACGTAATTCTGGGTGATTCTGGTGAGTTCAGTTCAGAGAGTTGGATGTTAGAATTAGATAATCGTCTTTTCTTTAATAAATAATGGATAAAAAAAAAGAATATCCAAGAAACAATTTCAAATACAGCGTGTGTAAAAAGTATTGAAACATGACCATAACTTTTAAAATATTGATTGAATGAAAAAACCCTTGGATAAGTCGATTTTAAAAAAAGAAAAAGTTGGGGTGGCTGGGGGAGTGGGTGTGTAGAACTAGAAATTATAAATCCCATCAAAAGTTGCGTAATTGAAAATTAAAATCGACCTATCCAAGGGTTTTTTTATTCAATCAATATTTTAAAAGTTATGGTCATGTTTTAATACTTTTTACACACGCTGTATATGTGAAATACCTAGGATCCAGCGACTTGTTAAAAACAGGAAAATTATTAGTCAGACGACCCAAATAATAAAAATTTGGGATGAAATGACTGCAGAACTGAATGCCAGCGGCGATGGGCCCGTCAGAAGAAGCCCCCAAGACAAAGGGAAATGAATAATCTATAATTATTAATTTGTTCAGCCTCAGAACAACCCGATACTTACCGCTGATCCTCATTAATGTCAGCATTAATTAATAAAACGAACCCCATGGTTCACCATTAGGCACTATGATTTAAAAAAATCTAATAAAATTTTTTTAAAATATAATAAAATTATATTAAAACCGATAATCTGTTTACCTAGGTGCCTACGAACATTAAAAGCATCTACCTATATGTATATAAAATAGTAGAAGTTATATTGATCTTTAGTTTTGTAATTTTAAATTTTAACCTAACTTTTTATCCTATAAACAGCGAAACAACGTTGAAAAGTGCCGTGGCAAGTCGTAAAGCTTATTGCCAAATACTCAACGCTAACTTAAAAAGACGTTGACCATTATTCAATGCATTTTGGTCATCTGAATAGGAAATGTTCCACAACGTTGAGAAATAGGCAATTATTGGAAACAATTTGAACGTTGTTTTGTTTTCAACGGCCACCAGAATAAGGCTGATTATTATGATACGTATTAAAAAATTATGGTTTAACTTTATTCAAAAAGTGACAAAGTGGTGTTCTTGAGAGCTACTCTCTCTTGTCTCAGCTCCCGTTCTACATTTTCTTAGTGGATTGCGTTCTGCATATAAATCACGGTCTGCCAGACTATTTCTGCGACTTTCCCCGTATATCAACAGCAGATCCCACTTTGTGAATAAACCATAATTTTTTAATACGCAGCAAAATAATACCTGATTCTCATAGATTTAAATATCATTTGAGCTGTCAAACTATTCATTTGTTTCTTTCGTTACATTTCAAAGGCACCTATTTGATAGAAATTCAGTGTTTATATCTTGTTGAATGTAATTTTTATGTATTATAATATGAACAAATAATCGAAGTGGTTGGTATCAAATTATCGGTAATGAAATGCTTTATTAAAATAACATAGTGAGTCACCATGGTGCTATTTAAAAAAAATGAGTTATTCTGGAAAAACGATTTCCGAAATGTTTAAGATCTTATAACACAAATGTCATAAGACATAATATCATAATTGTATTTTTTGATTAATTATTGAAGCAAAACAAAACATTTTTTTGGGGTCACGGCCGCCTAGACCAAAAATTAAATTTACTCATAAAAATGTCTGTCAATAATTAATTAATTTTTATCTCAATATGCCTTAACTGTATTCAAAATGACCTCCTGAATCCAAAAATGCAAAAATATACAGGGTGTTCCATTTAAAAAACAAAAGTTAGTGTCATTTCCGGTGAAACCGGAAAATGGTTGAAATAATGCATATTTAACCGTTATTTGACGTGTCCAAATTTGAAATTTATATCCCGTAAAACAAAGAAGATATAAGGGCGAGCCTCATTTCGTGGTCACCCGGTATATTGGCCCACGAAACGCATTTTTCAGCATATAAAATATGGAGGTACTACTTCCGGTTTTACCGGAAGTGACTTTGTGCATTGTCATTTTTTTAAATAGCAACCTATACATTTTTTTCGAAATCTCTACCAAGCGTAAAATGCCCTTTCCGATGATGTGTCACAAGTCAATATTTTCCCACCAATAACCTCCTAACAACTTAATTCTTCCCGAGGTAAGGCAAGTTGCTATTAAATTATCAGTTGTGCCATGGAAAGAGATTTTATTGTTATAACATCATAAAACAAAACAAAGTGCAAAAAAACTGTGAAACTAATGTAAATGTCGATTTGTCGACATTTGTTTGTTTTTGTTCTTCACGGCACAATTGATAATTTAATAACAATTTGTCTTACCTCGAGAAGAATTAAGTTGTTATACAGGGTGTTCCACTTAAGTCGGATTCTTCCATAGCTCTCTTATTATAAATTTAAGAGAAAAATGTTTCAAATAAAAGTTATGCTGAATTATGCGGTGTATATACAGAAAATATTTTTGAATACACAGGATGTTCCATTACACCTGGACGCTATACAACTTCGTTATTTTAAATGGAACACCCTGTATATCTGTGTATTTTTGGATTCCTGACTTAATTTTAAGTTGATTTTATGTATCATACATTGTGCCCAAAACATACCGTTTCCGAGATATTCAAGTTTTTTTGAGAAATTTTACGATTACAGCGCTCTGAATATTGCTAGATAGCTTCTAAGCCATAAGAGCTAGAAACTTGCGGTTTGCATAGTTCGATTTACCACGAATTACGCTATCATTTCCACTATTAGAAAAATATGGTAAGTAGTATAAAGTGGTAAATATCGGTACCTGCATTTGACAATCTTTCAACAGGAATAACTTCTTTTTTTCAAATGGAATGACCCATATTTATTTCCACCGTTGGATTCAAAATTAAATTCTCTTTCGATTGATATAAGGTTGTCCATATTTATCTTTAACAGTTTTCGAGAAAAATGCAATTCTTTATAAAGTTTGAAAGCCTACAGCGTAAAGTAGGCTTTGCCAATATTGCTTAAAGCATCGTTTCAATGTTATGTACGTTCATCTCGACAAACAAATTGTATTGTGAATTTTTTTCGTTTTTCCTGATAAAAATCCGGTCACCAACAATGACATCGCGTGAATTTAAAATTTATAAAACATGCACTTTTCCCTCACATTTTACCAGGCTTGGGACTGGCAGTAACAATATTACTGGCATGTTTAAAAAGTGATCTAACAAACAAAACTAAACCACTACCAACGACGAAAACAAAACGCAACATGATAGAAAATTCTAAACGCAATAAAAAAGGGTACGTGAACTTAAAGTGCACTTTTACATTAAGTGTACGAAATGTCCTCCGTTTTGGTCACTACACAACCGAATTCGACTTAATGTAAAAGTGCACTTTAAGTTCACTTACCCTTTTTTATTGCGTTTAGAATTTTCTATCATGTTGCGTTTTGTTTTCGTCGTTGGTAGTGGTTTAGTTTTGTTTGTTAGATCACTTTTTAAACATGCCAGTAATATTGTTACTGCCAGTCCCAAGCCTGGTAAAATGTGAGGGAAAAGTGCATGTTTTATAAATTTTAAATTCACGCGATGTCATTGTTGGTGACCGGATTTTTATCAGGAAAAACGAAAACAATTCACAATACAATTTGTTTGTCGAGATGAACGTACATAACATTGAAACGATGCTTTAGGCAATATTGGCAAAGCCTACTTTACGCTGTAGGCAGCTCGTTTTTCAAACTTTAGAAAGAATTGCATTTTTCTCGAAAACTGTTAAAGATAAATATGGACAACCTTATATCAATCGAAAGAGAATTTAATTTTGAATCCAACGGTGGAAATAAATATGGGTCATTCCATTTGAAAAAAAGAAGTTATTCCTGTTGAAAGATTGTCAAATGCAGGTACCGATATTTACCACTTTATACTACTTACCATATTTTTCTAATAGTGGAAATGATAGCGTAATTCGTGGTAAATCGAACTATGCAAACCGCAAGTTTCTAGCTCTTATGGCTTAGAAGCTATCTAGCAATATTCAGAGCGCTGTAATCGTGAAATTTCTCAAAAAAACTTGAATATCTCGGAAACGGTATGTTTTGGGCACAACGTATGATACATAAAATCAACTTAAAATTAAGTCAGGAATCCAAAAATACACAGATATACAGGGTGTTCCATTTAAAATAACGAAGTTGTATAGCGTCCAGATGTAATGGAACATCCTGTGTATTCAAAAATATTTTCTGTATATACACCGCATAATTCAGCATAACTTTTATTTGAAACATTTTTCTCTTAAATTTATAATAAGAGAGCTATGGAAGAATCCGACTTAAGTGGAACACCCTGTATAGGGGGTTATTGGTGGGAAAATATTGACTTGTGATACATCATCGGAAGGGAAATTTTACGCTTTGTCGAGATTTCGAAAATAATGTATAGGGTGCTATTTAAAAAAATGACAATGAAGTCACTTCCGGTAAAACCGGAAGTAGTACCTCCATATTTTATATGATGGAAAGAGAGTTTCGTGGGCCAATATATATTCCTCAATTAAAAAAAATAATAATTAAATTTTCACTGATTTATGGCTTTGGCCGTTTTTTTATTTAATTAAAATTAATTTAAAAAAATCCGAATTTGCCCCAAGACCTATGCCGGTTTTACGATAGACAAAGCCGGTGCCGACCACGGAGGCAGTATCGCGTAATAGATAATAATAATTATTGGTCGTATGGCGAATTGAAAAATGGTCCAAATAAAACAAAACATGAATAATTTTATTTTTTATTAAAAAAAAAATAAAATAATAGAAACTTTTTGGTTTGGTTATTGTATACACATACAACAAAATATATTATAAAAGTGTTAATACAAGCTTATTTGTTCAATTGAATACTTTAAACTGACAGCATTGCTACCCTTACAAAAAGTCTTCTTTTTTTCGAAATGAGATAAAAGTGTTGAGGCAAGTCTTAAATCTTCAAAAGAATCTAAATTGTCTTCGATTATTCTGCTGAATTGAAGTAATGCGTCTTTAACTGATTCATCTTTAGATAATAATAATTTTTGATAATTTGAATCTATAAGTACATAACTCCAATCAACAAGTTTTCTTTCAGTTTTTATCATACTCATAGAAGGCAAAGCATGACCATCTTTGGACCACAAGAAACAAATATAATTTATTAACAATAAAACTTCATTAACAACAAGTTCCATGCGTAAATGTGGAACAAGCAAAATTTCACTAAAAGATTTAGAAAAAATACTATCAATTAAATTGCTTCTGGCAATAGGCTGTAATTTAGGTGGGAATAATTTTGACAAGTTTTCTGGGCTGTTATTAAAGATATTATTATCAGAAACTATTAAATATTTTAAAATCTTTGATAAATATTTTTCAGGAATGTCAGAAAAATAATTGATGCATAATGATAATAAATCAATATTGTGTTCATTAAAAATATCCGGCAATATTTCCCCAATTATGATACTTTCTGGCAACCCTTGTTTAAGTAATTCATTGATTTTATATGTAAATCTCTCTGGAAGCTGTATATTATTACTCAATTTAAACTTGTCATCCCAAGACGCTACCTCAAATTCGTGTATAACAGCAATATCAACATCTGTTTCACTTTGTTGAATTTTGTGACTACCAACAAGTGCTGCAAGTTGTTCAGTCTCTAAATAGAAAGGAATTACTGCTAAATTCTGACCTACTGGTAGTAATAAATTGTTTTCTATACACCAGAGTTTTGCAGCATTGGTAAACAGTTTAAAGGGTTGCCTTGACTGTGTTACTTTAAACTGGGTATTATAAATTATTAATACTGCTCCTTCTTCATTACAATCAGCTCCATACATGGCTATATAATTCTCATCTAGAGATAACATTGAAACGGCATGCTTTGTGGAAATAGATTCAATTACTGTAAATAATTCGCCTGGTATTGTCATCAAATCAGAAACCTCAAGAGGATATAGAAAAATCTTACCATCAGACCCTAAAATAAAATTGTTTACAATAATTATTTAAGGAATTATAACCCAATACGAAAATACGAGGGTAACTCGTAACATCATCCTTATCTTTTCACCTTGTGAGACAAATTTATTCACTAAAAATTGACAGAGTTTATATGCTTCAGATGTTATTCTTATTTTTTAAATAATACTGCTAGAAAATATTACGCAAATACAAAAATAAATACCGAATTAGTGAGGAATTTTCTCAGACTTTTCCAAATAAAGATTCTTGCAAGCAGAAAATTGATTATACATCATGTGGAAGCTAATACTAAACTATTGGGCAATCTTCAGTATTAAATGACAATAATTAAGTTCTTTATGACGTTATAAAGTGGCCAAATTGAATTTGTTTATTACACTAATAAAGTCTTAAATTCTGTGAGAAACAGTGAGTTGAGTTGATACAAAAATAGTAAAAGGTAAAAGTTACTTTTTTCACTGCTATATGAGTAATATCTAATATGTGTATGTTTTTATTATTATGTTATATTATGTTGTATTATTACGTTCTGTTAAATTATTTGTAAATTACTATTAAATGAATTTGTATATTAAGATTCTCCTATTCAATAAACTACACTAATATTAATATTGACGTATTCCAACGGAGTACCTGAAGTACATGTACTGGTATTAAACTAAATGAAACAGCTCAAGCTCTCCGAGTACTTGTACTCATATAGTAAAATGACAAATGACAAATCAGTAAATAGGGTTAATAAAGAAGGTTAAAAATTTGTTTTATGGAAATACACATTTTAATCACTTACTTCCATTTTAAAGAACAATCTAAACAACTGCTTTCAAATTGCGCCTAAATAGACTTGTTAATTTGTTTTTGTGGGTTATGTCACATTGGTTTAAACAAGTGTCCGGTCGAATTCAGCGGGACACATCTGGGTCATATAAGTACGTCTACCGTGCAGGACCAGATAAATGTTATGTTAAATGAAATACTCAGGTACACATACTTTAGGGTACGGTACTCCTTTGGAATACGGCCAATATACCATGCTTTCATCTCGCAATACTACACAAGGGAGCATTCGGCAAAAGACATTTCTGTAGGCAAAAGACATTTCTGTAATTATAACTTAATGAGGTTCATAAATTTTTTTTTCAAATTCAATTAATAATTTCAAACATTATAAAAACAAGCAGTAATCTTACTATACTCTGTCTCACCAACAGATGCAAATAGACTCCGCCCCAAAAATGTCCGCTAAATTTGAATGGAATATCTAAATTGGTCGTATTTATAGAACCTGAATTACAAAGCAACCGCTAGATTTGACTGACAAAGGCAAGCTCGGTTTTACACATTGGACCAGTTAGAACGCATAAACGCTAAACTTTCTTATACGAGTTGTAATAGAACTTTGTGAAAATAAAGAAAGAATAGGTAGGTATGTGTTGTTTTATTTATTTGGACATGCTAAAACTTATAGTTAAGTTCTCGCCTTCTAGCAAATGATAGGGTTTTTAAAGATTTTTATCAATATAAAATATAAAACAAGATAGTTGGTATCGTTTTTATTGTGCGACTATTCGTAAAAAGAACTGAAAGTAATCTTACGATAGATATTAATGAATAAACATGTACATTTCATCGTGTAACACTGAGTATTGCGTATACGCTACTATAAAATTAATGGGGCGGAGTCTATTTGCATCTGTTGGTGAGACAGATTATATATATGTTGAAGAAGAAAAACAACAAAGGTCTTGTTCCCACAAAATTCTTTTTTATTGCAATAAAAAAGAATTTTGTGGGAACAAGACCTTTGTTGTTTTTCTTCTTCAATATGAACAACCCACATGGGATTAATTCTACGATTATATATGTATTGCAAGAACATCATTAGGAGCTGTCTATAAAATACTTACGCAAAGGGTGGGGGGGCAATTGCCTAGCGTGATGAAATGAGACAAGTAGGGGAGAGAGGGTCTGAACAAACGTGACATAACGCGACGTTTGAAATACCTACATCAATTTTATTCCTATTTTCTTTTAATTTTATAAATGCAAAAATAACTGAGGGAATTTTAATTAATACTAATTGCTGATTGCTTTGAATTTTATAATTTAATCAATAGTTTTTATTTTAATAACTAGTGAAGTTAATTGCCAACGAATAACGATAATTTTGTATGAAAAAAAATTCTATGAATAAATGAGATTTTTTAGGCATAATTTTTGTATGTTCCTAATAATCATAAAAATAATTATACATTTGGGGAGGGAGGTCCAGGTTTTAGTGACGTATTATTAGGTAGTGGGTTGAAAAAAATGTGACAAAAGGAGAGTGAGAGGTCGAAAACAGGGACGGTAAGAGGGGGGTAAGGCCGGTACAAATTGGACCCGGACCCCGGGCCCAGTTATTTGTTTGTATGAAACGAAAAATATCAAACTGAAAATAAAAATATGGATTATTTTTTTAACACTAAGTTTCAATTACAACTAGAAACCGATCGTAATAACAGCATATATATAACAACGAGTACGGACAAAGTGCTAATTTACATATTTCAAATTGAGTGCGCATGCGTGAGTTTGATGTTTCTACTGTAATATTATAGAAGTCCTAACAAGCGCATCATATGACTAACGTAACCTTAAATTTTTAGTTTTCGCAAATTTATTTTCAATTTTTGTTGTTTTAGCTTAGATTCATTATAACATTTAAAAACTTTCTCAGACATAGATGTATAAAGTTTCAATATTGTAGATTATTAAAAATAAACTGCTAATTATAGGTTAGAATTCCAACCAACAAAAAACATCTTATTTTATTAGTTTAAGGCAATTAAAACTTTATTAATAATGCACTGAATAAGATTTTGGTTGATAGTACAGGAACCAAGCATTAATTTTGATAAAATTAACATTATATTCGAAAATTTTAGAAAATGCATATTTTTGAGGTTAGTTGTAATGTCACGTGCGCGTCACCCATACTATTTTCAGGTGAATTTCTGTCGTCACTCGTCACTAACAAGAAATGTATTAGCTGTCAGTTGACGTGTCTGATATTTTGCTGGTTTATTGTTTTTCTTCAATTATTTTATAATATTAGTAAAATGGTTCAGAAACTTAGAACTGTGTTTAGTTATTGCAGTGTTTAGAACAGATATTTTGCAACAATACTGGGATAACTTCGGCGGCATTCAGGGGGTTAGATTTTTGTTGATAGACAAAATATTTAGTGATTTAGTTGAAAGTAGAGATGATTCAAGTAAAATCGAATCAGTATTGATCATGAAGTAACCAGTGCCTAACGTACCAATAATTTGTGAACTGTTAAGGAAAGAATTACTTAAAATTTAATTTTCTTCGATAATTACTAAAAAAATTGTATTAATATAGAAATGTTTATTTAATTTACTTATTGTTTCATGCGCATTTAAATATCATTTTAATAATATAACGTATTTTGGGCGGTCTCTATTGATGAGTGACCGAATGACCAACCAAACAAGACGGTGCACTTTTGAAGGTCATTCCTTGGGAATTGTTCACAACAAAGAATTTTTAAACTTTGTCTGTGCTGGTTCTTATATATACGTTGGTAATAACTATTAATGCAAGTAGCGAACAAATTATTAACAGAGACGTGAATTTGACTTTGACTTTTTTAATTTGACTTTCAAAAGGTTCTTCCCAATAATAAAAATAAATATTTCAAGGACTTCATGTTTTCGTTTTTGGGAAAGGGGCCCGGAGAATTTTCAAATACAGGGGCCCGCTCCAACTCTCCGCGGCCCTGGTCGAAAATGCGGGAATTTTGCATGATATATTTTATGGATGGTTCCTTAGAATTCTTTCAATTAATGAGAAATTTCACTGCATACTACCATCACTGAATATTTCCATCTGTTACCCACTTCCATAGTTGGGAGTCCAAGTTTTTGAGTGATAAACTTGTGTATTGCGGCTGATCAATTAAGTATACAAGTAAATGTAAATAATATTACCATCATGCAGTAAGATATTATATTAAAAGATGAACTTAAATATTAAAAATTATAAGAAAGATTAATTTACAACTGATTTTATTTACGGAAATTTAATGTTAAAGGAAAAATGTCGGAATAACTAAAAAAAAACAGTTATTAACCATACACAATTCCCTTTCACTTTGTTTATTTACAATAGCATTTCTTTTTCATAATTTTCCGAAAATTTTGCGAGAAAGGCAATGGAGAATAGCAAATAGTCAATGTCTATTAAATTAATTGTTATACGGAAATAGAATTTGTGTTTGTATGTAAAACTATTTTTTTTTTAATATCAGCTATTCTTTTTAAATTAATATTTAAAAAACTGATAATCATACACATATGTAAATTGTATATTTTTGGAACTTAAAGAAGAGGCTCTCAACAAATATATAACATAGTTCCATTTAGAACAAGTTTGTTCGACCTTGTTACTTTTTATACGATTTTCAATTGTTTTTCTAAAGGCATATTATTCTCATGGTTCATAAAATATTCTACAAATTTCCGTTTTAATTCGTTTCTATATCTTTTGAAAAAGGAAGGTTGCATTTCGCTAACCTTAAATTTAATTCTATATTATAAATTAGTTAGTTCAAAAACTAAACATCATAGGTAATACAACCTCCTATCTGAGAAGGAAATTCGAACCTGAGATGCAAAAACGTAAGTCAAGTGTGCTTGCGTATGGAATAAGCGCCATGATTTTTTTTTTTTTTTTTTTTTTCCTAATGGGTTGCGGTCTTTTGGCCCGCTGTACTGAAGCTAAAGCTTATTGTACCCCCATGGTCTCCCTATTCCATAAGACCTGTTCCTCCCACAAAGGCGAGTATACGGTCGATGGGAGCATTGGCTATCTCTTCCGGTGTAACTGATGGTTCACCGAAATGTGCAATCCTTCTCGCCACTAAGGCCGGGCATTCCCATATGATGTGGTGAGGTGTTTCCTCCTCTTCACCACACATCCTACAATCTGGATCATCCTTCACCTTTATGTTGGTGAGATGTTTGTTCAGCGTGCAGTGTCCTGTTAGAATACCCACTGCACATCTTAGCTGTCTTCTGCTCAGCTTCAGCAATTCGTTAGTCTTTGATTTGGATGGGTCACCTAAGAATATGCGTGATTGTCTCATTCCTGGTGCCTCTCTCCAATGCAAGTTGTGTTTATGTCTTAATAGTTCCTTTACTGCGCCTTTTGCGGTGCTGTATGCGATCCCGCATGTCGGTTCGGGTCCTATCAAGGCTATTTTTGTTCCTTCTTTGGCCAGCCTGTCAGCTTTCTCATTACCTGAATTTCCCTGGTGTCCTCGCGTCCATTCCAATTGCACATTGTTGTGTTCTGCCAGTTTCGCCAGGGGCTTCAGGCAATTTCTTACTGTTTTAGAACGTATTTCTACTGCCTCCAGAGCTCTAAGAGCTGCCTGGCTGTCAGTGATGATACGGATTCTTCTGTTAGTGTATGACATCCGTACCATTTCTTGTGCACAAGCCTCTATGGCTGTTATTTCTGCTTGGAACACGGTTGCAGTGCTGCCCAGGTTCAGACTGAAGTATGTCCCTGGTTGGTCTCCCGCAATTCCTGCTCCGGTACTGCTTGACGTTTTTGATCCGTCCCTATACCATATGGTATCATTTGGGTGACTTCGCATATGCCTTTTGCCCTCATCTTCCCTATCAGGTATAATCACCCTGAAGGTTTTTGTGAAGTTATAAGTAGTGCTGATTCTGTCAGACTGCATTTCAAGTAGTCGGTTATTTCCCAGTTGTTGGGCTATTTCTGTATGATATCCTTTTCTTGGAAAGGTCTCATACCCGTTGTTTCTTAGCCTGTAAGTCGCTACCAATGCCTCATTCTCCACTACTAGATTTAATGGAGGTAGGCATAGCAGCGCTTCCATAGCTGCGGTAGGCGTTGTTATCATGGCCCCCGTTATCCCTAGGCACGCAAGTCTTTGTACCTTGTTTAGTTTCCTCAACGACTCTCCTTTTCCAGCTTTGTGCCACCAGATCAGGGAGGCGTAGGTTATTATTGGTATCACAACCCTTTGGTACAGCCAGTGTACCATTCGTGGTTGTAGTCCCCAATTCTTGCCCACCATTCGTCTGCAGGCCCATAGAGCCCGCGTGGCTTTGGTGGTCACTTTCTCTATATGAGCTTTGAAGTTCAGTTTGGTGTCTAGAGTTAGTCCCAAATACTTGGCTTCACCGCTCATTTGTAATTCTTTTCCCCCGAAGAAATAGTTTCTTCAGGTTCTGAATTTTTCTTTTCCTTGTAAAAGCTACCACTGTGGTCTTTCCTGGATTGACGGATAGACCTTCCTGGGTGCACCATTTATCTACCGTTTTGAGGGCTCTTTGCATCATTTCTGATGTGACGCCCTCAAATTTTCCCGTTGCCAGGATGGTGATGTCATCTGCATATCCCTGCGCATATATTCCTTGCTGTTCTAATTGTTCTAGGAGTTCATCAACAACCAGACACCACAACAGGGGTGATAGGACACCCCCCTGCAGACAGCCCCTGGTTGCCGACACCTCCTCTGTCGTGGAGCCCAGCATTGTTTGTATTTTCCTGGTTTTGAGTGCTGAGTCAATCCATCTTGTTATCGACTGCTTGACCCCGCGTCTCTTCACTGCTCTGCTTATAGAGTCGTATGAGGTGTTATCGAAAGCCCCCTCAATGTCCAGAAAGGTTCCTAAAGCCGTTTCCCGGCTGTCCAGTGCCCTTTCTATTTTGTGAGTAAGTTCGTGTATGGCTAGCTCACATGATTTTCCTGTCTGGTAGGCATATTGGTTTCGATGTAAAGGTTTTGAGTTCATAACATCGTCCCTGATATGCCTATCCACCAGCTTCTCCATGGTTTTCAGGAGAAAGGATGTTAGGCTGATAGGTCGGAATGATTTGGCCTGGGCGTAGGTCTCGCGCCCTGGTTTTGGTATGAATACCACCTTTACCATCCGCCAGCTGGTTGGCACATATCCTAGGGCCAGACTGGCCCTGAATAATGTGCACAGGGGTGTTGCAAGTTTGCTTATACCCTGTTTTAGTAGTGCCGGGAATATTCCATCTACCCCCGGTGACTTGTACGGTTCAAACGAATTGATCGCCCACTCAAGTTTTGTTATGTTAATTACGCTATTGGCATGTTTCCAGTCTTCTTTAGACGCCCTCTTAATAGGTATGTCTTCAATTGGACCGTTATGGTTACGTGGGATAGCTACACTGCCCGGGAAGTGTGTCTCTAGGAGTAAGTCCAAAGTCTCCTTCTCGGTGTTTGTGTAGTCACCCTGTTGTCTTTGCAGTGATCCAATTTTACCTTGATTGTCTCTCTGCAGAATTTTCTGGAGTCTAGCAGCTTCCGGAGTGTTTTCTATCTCCTCACAGTGCTTCCTCCATGATTCCTTTTTTGCATCTCTTATGGCATATGCGTAGTCGAGACGGGCAGTTTTATATTCTTCTCATCTGCCAGACTTTCTCGCCTGGTTGAAAAGCCTGCGAACCGCTGCTCCCCTGGAGGACAGCTCGTGATTCCACCATGGGGTCTCACGTTTCTGCCTCCTCTCTTTTAGGGGGCAGCTTTGCTCGAAGGCTGTTTTTATTGCTGATGTAATGAATTCATTCATCAGGGCCACTTCCACCGGTGTCTGTGGCTTCGATGGGCACTCCTTCAGCCCTTGCTCCAGGATCTCATTAAAGAGTCCCCAGTCGCAGGTCCTTGGATTCCTGCCCATCTTGTTCACTTCCGGTGGTATTTGTATTTTAAATCTTACGTACCTGTGATCCGAGAGCGATGGTTCCTGAGACACATGCCACTCACTGATCACTCGCCCCGCACACTGTGTCGCGATAGTGATATCGATAACCTCACTCCTTGTCATCGTGACAAAGGTAGGCTCGTTTCCACGATTGACTACTTCTAGCTTATTACTAATGATAAATTCTAGGAGTGACTCACCTCTTGTGTTGTTGTCCGTGCTCCCCCAGATAATGTGGTGTGCATTGGCATCACAGCATAAGATGAGCTGTGCATGGCTAGCTTCACATTGCTGAACCAGTTCTCTAACTTCCTGGGTAGGAGGTTGATCAGGTTGATCGTATGGAAGGTAAACGTATCCTATTACCAGCTCTTTCGTTGACCCCTCCATTTCTATGCTGGTTCGTGCCACCATTAGGTCTCTTGTACATAGTCCCCACATTGGTAACAGATTGATATTTTTCTTTGCGATAATGCAAGCTCTTGGGTGGTTACCGCCTGGGCTAATTACTTCCCAGTCTCTTCCCATTCCTAATCCCCTGATTTGCCCCCTGTACACCCAGGGTTCTTGTATCAGTGCTATATCTACATTGTTGTTTTCAATGTGTTGCTGTAACGCGGCCGAGGCCGCTTTACAGTGGTGTACGTTCACCTGTGTAACGTTGAATGTTACTTGCGTTGAGAGTTACTGCTGGTCCTCTCCCTTCGCAGCCTCTATTCCTTCGGGTTCGACTTGCGTCCCCTGGTCGACTTCCATCTGCTCCCCTCCCTTCTTCCTCCCCAGGGCCTTAAATAGGACCCTGGTTAGGTTGAGGTAGGGTTTGCATTGAAGGTCCTCAATTCTTTTCCACGAAGCCTCGTCCATCAGTAGGACAAGTTGTTGTCCCTTCGGATCTGGCTTCGTGTCGACTACAGTCCAGGTATTCGTCTGAAGCCCTGGGTTCTGTATTCTCAAACGTTTGAGCGTTTTTTCCGGTTCCTGTGCCGGCCCCGGTATCCACACCAACGTTCTGACGGGCTTGGGTACATCCTTGGCGTCACATGTGCCAAGTTTTGCACCCTCCCAGGGTACACATTTCTCCACCACCCGCTCTAGCCAGTCCTTTGTGGCTTGGTCAGCGCAGGAGGCTAGGAGAAAGCCCCCCCGTAGATTAACCCCCGAGAACCTTGGTGGTTGTTGTCCTTCTGCGACGTCACCAAGAGCGTCGGTCAGTGCAGTCTTTACCAGATCTGCCTGCTCCGAGCTCAATGACGTCTCAGGGTAGCCATTAGGTATTATAGCTACCTTCAAATCTGTGAGCGCAGCCGCATAGGAGGTACCCGGGACGTTATTGGCCCTTCCCCTCTTCTTTGGCTGCGTCACTCTATTTTCCCCTGGGGTGCTTCCCTCAGATCGGCCGCGTTTAGCGCCCGGCTTTGGGTCACTCCCCTGTGAGGCTTTGCTGCTCCCCGGTTGAGATGTACTGGGAGTACTTACGCCCCCTGGCTGTAAAAGCCTAGGTCCCGCTTTTCCCCCAGATTCTTCCCGGTTCATCTTCCGGAGCTTCCTTCTGGCCGCTCCGGATAGTTTTTTCTTCGGTGGATCCTCCTTTACAGGGCCTCCTTCCGAGCTTTGTTTTTTGGTGTCGTTATTATTTGTATTATTCATTTTCGTCCCACGAGTATGGGGGATTTAAATGTCACCGTGCCCAGAGCCCCCTTGGACACGGAAGGCTATATAAAACGGGGTGCGCCAGGTGCCCCGAGTTTTGTCGCTAGTTGCTGGGCTACCCCCCACCCACGCATCCCTTCAGCTCGCACAATACCTTGGGATTGGGGAAGTTTTTATGGCGGTACTTCATCCACGTAGTCCGGGCGGTTAAGCCAAGACCCCCGTGCCCCCTAGAGACACGTGCCTCTGTCCGAGAACAGAGGGTCGTTGTGTCGCCAGGCGGTCTACGGTGTGAGTCGTGAGCTGGTCCACGGCGTGGTTTTAGCCGGGTATGGTATGGGTTATTAGCCCGACCCCCCGGCAATATGACCAACGCTAACCCTACTCCGTTAGAAGTCTGGCCATCCTCCTATCCGCCACCTGGAGACGCGCCTGATGGGTAGCTCAACCCCGCAGGAAGCGCCATGATGCAGATTATTTAAATATTACTTTCTTTTGCATGGAGTGACAAATTGTAATAGCTATGCTGCTATGTGTTCTGGAATCATTTTTACTATTAATATATGAAGTATTACAGTTATTATGTATGAAATATCAACAGTTACAAGGCCAATTTTATTGTTTTTTTGCACAATCTTGTTTTTTTTCTTGTTAATTACTGTCATTGTTGACAGAAACAGGAAGTTGACTTTACTGAACGATTATTATTTTTCCGTATCTAAGCCTGTAAGTGCAACTTACCGCACTAGCGCAGTAAGTGAATTTGTGGTTATGTTGTTTGTATATTTCTTCGTAAAAATTAATATGATTGTGCAAAAAATAGTATACGATACTTAGTCAGTAAGTGCTCACCGATCTCAAATATTTTTAAAACTCGGTCCTGCGGGCCTCGTTTTTCAACATATTTTCTCGATTGGTAAAGGCACTTACCGACTATGTATCGTAATATACTATTTAGGAAACTTGATTAATAACTGCATAATGCTTAATTTCATTTTTATATAGGATACCATTATGCCAAATATTTCTCATACATTATTATTTATACATAGTTTTAATTGTACCACTATTGTCTACTCAGTAGAGTCCGAGGTAGAGTCCTATACTTTGTAATATGGTATATGGTCTACAGGACAATAAATATATTATTATCAAATCAATCAGAGTTAAAAGAAATTTAAATATTTGTTTTACCTAGGAATAAATGTTGCCACTAAATATTTTTAAGCTAAAATTTACATTACATATTTAAAATAAATGTATTTATTTATTGAAACTTACATAATGTTAACAATTTAACAGCATTTCCCTCGATGTGAAAAACTTGTCCTCTCAAAATTAACTTGTCTCTTATTAATTTTATTTTGGAAAATCTACATTTTGTTTTACTGTATTTTGTCCAATACAAAATAGATTCATTAGAAGATGTAGCAACCAATCCAACATAAAATGCATCATTGAGTTTTTTATATAAAATTTCAGTAACCTGCTGCAAATCTGTAACGGCATGTTCTCGATCTAAAATCTTCCTCGATTCTAAAGCATGTTCCAGTGTGTAAATAAAACCACTTTGAAACAAAACAAATGTGTTCCCATCATTAGAAATTACTGAATGAATTTGTTCATTAAACTGAAAAATAAACGATATTTTAATTAAAGCAATTATTACGTTATTTATTTAATCATTGAACTAGTCAATGAATAAATAAGTAATATTTATCTTACTTTATATTTCTTCAATTTATCCAAATTCTGTTCTTCTTTCCTCCAAAATTTAATATAAGACTGGTTAAAAACTGCTAAGTATTTAGACTGTTTCTTATCATAGATGACAGGGGAACTAAATTTTTCTTTTGTTCTCCAGCTATATATCTGTTTCTGATCTGAAAGCTAATTTATAACATATTATTAGAAATGTATACCGTGCTTTCAGATTTCCTAGCTATATCGAGATACAGCGATTGTGTACATTCGGAGTAGAGGGGAGATATTTTCCATCTCGGGAAGCGGTAAATCATATTTTTAATGTCGAATTGTTTATGCAAGAAATTGATGGGTTTACTGTTAAAACAATGATCAAATTATTTAAAGAAAAATAATTCGATCATATTTAACAGTAAACTATAAGACATAAATAATAATAAGAATTCTAATAAAACGTTTAAAATTAAAGATTCTCTTAAAAAAAATTGAAAAATAAAGTAACTTCTTAAAACTTAAAAAATACTCTTTAAATTTTTAATTCATTTAAATTTAAACGTTTTACTAGAGCAGACTCCTTCGAATGCACAACGTGTATGAATGCATGAAGATAGTAATGAAGTATGGTATCGATGATAAATTCCCACTCACGAGCTTTACGGAATATTTCCTTGTGTAGTGTTTTAAAATGAAAGCACGGTATCGGTAGACAATTTTGAAATAGTGGTGGCTTATAAACTTATCATTAGACACAGGCCTTCTTTCCTTCCATAAACAGCATATTACGCAGTAATATGGCAGAGTTCGGCAGTGTTTTTCAGTGGCGGCTTGTGAGGTAGTGCCAGTGTGCCATGGCACTACTTTATTTTTCTGTAAAAATATATTTTTTAATTTCTAATTGGTATTTAAATATTTTCTTTAAACGAAAATGTGTGCCAGGCACACCAGGCTACTCGGCTCAGTCAGCGTGATCTGTTTGTACCTATACCTATGTAGATGCCGTCGTGCACTTTACGATACATTAGCAAAAAAAGTTTAATAAAGACGTGTGGCTGTGCATTTTATTAACATAACAATTGTTTTTTTTTGTGTATCTTCTACTATTATTAGTGACTATGAAAAAAATCTCCGTTTTAAAAAACTCCTTTGTTATTGTTAAGAAATGTCTGCGTCTCAGTGCAGCAAACTTTACAAACCTAAAAGTCAGACATGTGAGATAGTTTTCAATGTACATAATTACTTTAAACATGCAAAAAGTGACAGGTCAAACACTTGTTTTGTTTGCTGTAACATTATCACTATTTGTTTGACCAATAGCATGAATCGGAGATGTACCTTTATATGGGCAATGAGATCTCACCATAAATTGCGTATGGTGTACCCTTGTTACGAGTGAAAAAAATCATTTATAACGAATAAGATAAAAAAATATGTAACAGCGTACAGTTTAGAATCACATAATTTGGATTACTTGTTAACAAACCGAAAGTTTAAAAAAATATTTGTTTAGCATAGAAAAAGGACAATTATAAAATATAGTTCTTTGAAATTTCGAAATTGTATCTTTTTATAACAAAGTTGCAGTGTTTATGTCTCCTGCGTCATTCGATATACAAGATATTTCGAAAGAAACCAACAATATTTGGAGAATGTAATCTGGAGATTAAAATAGACAAAAAAATGTTAGAGTAGAGTAGAGATATGTTAACCTGGATTAATCAAATATAATTCAAAATTAATCAATGTTTCATAATGTTAACAAAAAATGTGATACATAATACACTTTATCTACGCTCGTTATATAATGACAGTAATATGACAGTCATTTCAATTTCTTAATGACGTTGTTTATAGCACTAGTGCGATATATATTTATCACACGCATTTTATAAAAAAAAAGCACGCAAACCACTGGTTGCTAAGGAGATATCAACAAACAGCTATTGTTATTAACTTAGTTATTACTTACTTGTAGATACTGTGTGGTGTTGACAATAAATAATATTAGTAATTGATTGTAGTTTTTTTATGTATAAAAATATCAATAAGTCGAGCGTAGATAAAATCTTCAAATCTTGTATATTATATGTGCCATATCTGTATTTTATAGCACTCGTGTGTTTACAAAATTCACCTTCGGTTTGTTTTGTAAACTTCAGGCACGTGCTATTAAATACCTCATATGGCACTTATAATATAAATAGCTATCTTACATCTTCTTTCTTAAAGCTTTAACAAAAACTACTTCTTGTGCACTTTCCATTGTGCTGAAGTAATGCCCTGTATTTCTTTAAATTTTGTACATAGGAACTCAGTCTACATTTAGAAAAATAATATTAAAAGTTAGAGTAGAAATGTATTAATTTTGTCATAACAATTAAATAAGAAAAATGACGGCCATCCTACAGTAATAGACATTACTAAATGAGTGGATGGCATTTTGCTCTAAAGCTTTATACTATCATCCTAAACACACAATCAAGAATCGGTAGTGGACAGCATGTAGTTTCTAGTCTACAGCTGTTATCTCACAACTTATTAGGTTATCTTGAAACGTGTAATTTTCTTAAAATCTAATATTCATATATACCTAACGAGATACCTATGTAGAAATCACAGAAAAAAGTGTACACCAATTTTGGTCCTGGTTTACCCGACTTTATACACTATCGATAACAGCAATAACTCAGCAATGAAAATTTTACTTCATGTCCTTTTCCGTTGGTATTATCTGATTCCTTGCCTTTTTTATATCATTAGTTATAATATAAGTAATGTCAAATATTCCTCCGTTTAAATTAATTATAAATATTGTATACTACATAGCAAAAGAAAGTAAAAACAATAGCGTTGAGTTTAAGTAGCTATCATATTCTTAGTATCTATTGAGTGTATTGAGTGACGAAGTATTAATATTTGCCTTAATTTCCCTTATTTACACCGAGACTAATATTAAGACACACGTGAATAGATGTAAAGTATCGTTTTATTAAGAACAAGAATGCTGCTTAAACTGGATGAATAGTCTACTATTAAATAGTCACTATTTGTAACAAAATATTACAATTATTATAGATAATGCAAAGTATAATTTATAGAGGCACATCTCAACAAATACAACTTGGCCTGGAGCTGCAAAGATATGAAAATAAAAGAAGATGCAGACACCGTAAAGTACAAAAAGTACAAGTTCTTGTACCTCAATATTGAATGCTAGGTATTATAGGGATTAATTAATACATGTATATGAATTGCTGTTTAAATGGAATAATTTTTTCATTATATAATTATTATAATGTTAACCAATCAAGTTAGATTTGTTGAGCTATAATACCATTCACTAGGTAGGTATATCTACTTTTGTTTACCTTATATCTACTGGCTATATTTTTACCCAAAGTAACAACTACAACACCTTTTTCCGAATCTTCTGAAATACCCAGCAAACTTTTACTATCTATTATAGGACATAACCCATAATATGATCCCAATTTGGCCATATCGTATAAAGTTAATTTTGTTAATCACAGTATTCACACTCACAGTTCACAGTGCTTACAGCCTAAACTTAACCTCATTTCTCACTTCTCAGAGGTTAGGAGCACGGAACAGAAATTCTGTGTTAGGAGTTAGGACACAGAATATCTAATTTCAGAATATAGACACAGATTAGTGATAAACCACTAACCAACCACGAGCTAAACCGCAGTTTACCGGACTTGGTGGTTTGATAGCCAAAAAATGCTTTATGTTTATGTTATGAACATTAAGTAAAAAATAATTTATAGACTATGCCTACGACAGAGTGTTGGGTAATAAAAAGTTACAACCCTCAGATAACCTGTAACGTCATATTTACAATCGAAAACGAATAGTTATAACTTTTTACTACCCTGGTTAGAAAATGGTTATGTTATCCAAAAGAAAAGCCCTATTGTTTATAAAGTATTAGCATTGAGTAAAAAATAATAAAGAGGCGCGACTGTCAAGGTTTCGAGATTTTGGTGTATTTTTTTACCAATAGCTTCATGATTGTCTTCAATTTTAAGGGCTATACAGCCACATTACAAATACCTTCCCGTATCACTAAAAATTGAAGTCAATCATGAAATTATTGGCAAAGAAATACAATACTAAAATCTCGAAATCTTGACAGTTGCACCTCTTTATTATTCTTTACTCAATGGTATTAGTTATTCAACCTCTTGTTAGTACAAGTGGATCATTGGTAGATGGTGTGTTGGATGATGTGTGCCCATTATTACGACCGTAGCCCCCGGTCAAGGATTGTTAACTAAACAATCCTTGGCCCCCAGTGGCATATTAACATTCTTTACAGTCGTACGGAAATGGCAGTATTCGGCGCAATCTCATTGGCCGTTTCAAGGCCAAATGTCACATTTAACCAATCTTAACTGAACTTATTCCTTCTTTACTCGCATTTCGTTAGTGGTGTAATGGCCTAGCGGAAACGAGCTCGGCTTGGCAAGCAGAAGGTTCCGGGTTCAAATCCCACACGTTCTTGTTTTTTTTTTTATTAAATGCATCAGGCATGACGAGGTCTATTGCGAGTTAGAAGCCGGAGGCGATAGCCGGAGGCAGGTTAGATATGTGTGTTATTCCCCTGATAGACATTTTTTTTATTAGATTAAAGCCAAATTTGTTTTTAAATGTGACATTTTGCGTCCGCGGCAAGTCGTGGCCTTGAAACGGCCAATGAGATTGCGCCAAATACTGCCATTTCCGCACGTCTCCTTGCCATTTCCGTACGACTGTAAAGGATGTGAATATGCTCCCCGGTGTCGTTTACGTTACGACCATCTACGACGCATGCACGAATTTCGTACATCCGGTGCATCTACGTCACATGACAGTCGACGAGGAACTAAAGTCACAGATTAACTATATCAGATGCGAATGCTTCGCGCGGTGCCTTTCATGTCCGCGACACACGTATTAGACAAAGGCCCGTCGGCTACTCGTAACTGGTAACGTTGCATGCTTTTTGCACCACAAGACTTTAATATTTATTTTTGTGGATGCGAGTTAGTTGCACCACTTGAGCGCTCGAGAAAAACAATAAAAATATATTATAAAATATTTTTTATTAAAACAAATATGAAATTGTATGTTTACAAATGGGATAATATTGTAAGTTTTCTATTTGTTTTATCGGGTTTTTTTGATGTGTTTAGATCTCTATTTGTATACACCAACAAACTCGTATGACACTATTTTGACATTTAAAATCCGAACGCTCGGACTAACAATATATCGCCGAAAACTCTGCTATACGCTGTCACGATAATGCTCTCGTACTAAACCCTCCACATATATGAGGATGGAAGTAGTGGGGATCACAGAATATCTACTGTGGGGATTATTCGCAAAAATCAAACAGATGAATAACTCGGGGAAGCTACAAAATTCATTGATATGTGAAAACGATAACAAAGGATATGATGGGCAAAAATGTCAATGTCAATTGAACTTTTCCCTACACGTGAATTTGTTTGTATCTAAGGTAAATCACTGAGTTATTCATCTGTTTGATTTTCGCGAATAGGCTAAATCGCCCAGTCCGTACCAACGTTGCCAAGTGTACAGAACGTGTTACCCGAAACCTAAGAACTTATTCTTTCTTTACACGCAGTTTGGCAGTGGTGTGATATTTTCTACAAAATTTTAATATAATTTAATATACTTTATGTAGATTTTAGTGGTGTGATAGCCTAGCGGAAACGAGCCCGGCTGGCAAGCAGAAGGTTGCGGGTTCAAATCCCACTTGTTCTTGTTTTTTTTTTCTATTAAATGCATCAGACATGACATGAGATCTATTAATTGCGAGTTAGAATCCGGAGGCAGGTTAGATATGTGTGTTATTCCCCTGATAAAGGAATTTTTTTTTATTAGATTAAAGAAATTTTTTTTTTGAAGAGGTCTATTGCGAGTTAGAAGCCGGAGGCAGGTTAGAGTGTGTTATTCCCCTGATAAAAGAATTTTTTTTATTAGATTAAAGGAATTTTTTTTTTAAGAGGCCTATTGCGAGGCAGATTAGATATGTGTGTTATTCCCCTGATAAAGGAATTTTTTTTTATTAAATGCGTCAGGCATGAGTGTTTTTATGATATTTATTTAGTGATAAACTAATGTTCCTTCTTTAACATAAAAGGATACTGCACCCGCCCGCGCAATCTTGCGGCACTATCATGAAAACACGTTTTGTACACTTGGCAACGTTGGTACGGACTGGGCGATTTAGCCTCTCGTGTAGAGGAGCAGCTAAAGATAGGAATCGGCTCCATGATCTACGCATGCGCCACATTCAAGTGTGCCAAGTGTTTTAATGTCAAAGGATATTAAATTTAAAAAAATTCCTTTAATCTAATAAAACAAATTCCTTTATCAGGGGAATAACACACATATCTAACCTGCCTCCGGCTGTCGCCTCCGGCTTCTAACTTGCAATAAACCTCTTCATAAAAAAAAAAATTCCTTTAATCTAATAAAAAAAAAACAAGAACGTGTGGGATTTGAACCCGGAACTTCTGCTTGCCGACCACGTTTCCGCTAGGCTATCAACCCAATGACAAATTGCGACTAAAGAAAGTATAAGTTAGGTTTCGGGTAACACGTTCTGTACACTTGGCCTTGGCAACGTTGGCATGTGGCGCATGCGTAGATCATGGAGCCCATTCCTATCTTTAGCTTCCTTCGTGAGGAGGGGACCGTTGGACAGGCCGCCACGCTTACATTCGCATCTGGTATCGTAGCCATCGTGAATACTACGATGGCTACGCTGGTATTCGCGAAAATCACGGAGTGGGCGACATCTATATTTTTAGGCGTAATCAGAGAAGAACGATTCTTCTCTGGCGTAATCTCAATTTGAAGAGCCATTCATAGTGAACAACAAACCGCCGTCACTACTGTGTTGAGGGTTCAGGGAACAGTTTTTGGCCGAGCCAAGTAAAACACCTTTTTATAACTAATTTTCACTTTAATGACGATTCGAAATATTTAGATTTGTTACACCAGAGTAAGGTACATGAAAAAACAGAATTTTAGTTATAGGGACAACACGACCCCGACCGTGATTACAAGTTATGGTTAAAGTTAAAAGTAATATGTCTGTCAACGGTTAATAGTAAAGTCTCCCCGTTTCGTGAACCTCCTGTAGTTTTGTTCTATTCCTTAATCACGTGACTAACGCTCCGCAAAGTGCAACAACGACCAATAAAATATAATCATGACATAAAATGTAGCCAATAGGAAGTAGTACACGTATATCGCAACTATTATGTTTTACAATGATTTTACATGTGTTAACAATAACAACCTTCTTGGATCAGCATTGTTACAACACAGGAAATTCAGCGAAACGTATAGGTTACTAGCCGCGTGTATGACATTATGGCATGATGCAATAATTCTAATAAAATAAGCATTTCACATATCTAACACAAAGATACTT
The DNA here is from genome assembly GCA_963680705.1 of Rhagium mordax. Taxonomy (NCBI): domain Eukaryota; kingdom Metazoa; phylum Arthropoda; class Insecta; order Coleoptera; family Cerambycidae; genus Rhagium; species Rhagium mordax. The sequence continues at coordinate 51,023,939 of OY796656.1, read as the reverse complement.
TTGGAACAAAAGGGGTGTAAAGTTAGGACTTTACAACAACTGTCACTGTCAATTCGCGGGTTTCTTAAATTTATCTTGTGATTTTTTAAATTAAAAGTGCGTTTAAAGTGTTGTTATTATATTTAACTAGTTTATAAACAATATAGCAATGCAATCAATTAATAAAACCGTTGACACGATACTTTAATAAAAAAAGATTGTAACTGGAATTAACCTCTAAATTTATCGTAAATGCCAAAACACTGTCAAAGGTTTATTGCAAGGCTGGTAAACTCTAAAGGTTACCCAATCTGAACCTGACCTATCTCAATATATCATACGTCACTAGGCGACCGTCGGTATATCCATCTCTGTTCTACAACAGCAGAGCAGTGTTTAGTGTCTCTTTTTAGTATGTAAAATAAATGACAGACCGCGGTCGCCAGCCCTGCCGCAACCCGCATTTTCCTCGCCCTAATGCTGCTCATTGAGGCAACCTGTACAAAGTCTATAAGCCTTGGGTTTATTGTTCACCACTTGGTTCATACACACACTAAATTTTCAGCGCCATCTCGCGGTACGTGATTTTCGCGAATAGTTAATAGACCCTTTAAGGCCCGGTTTTTCAATCGCAGGTATACTGTTAGTTAGCCGATAACCAGTGGTTAACTAGAAAATTTGGTTTTTCAATACGTGGTAAACCAGCAAATTGTTGGTTTACTTGTAGTTAAGTTTACCGGTAGTCGAAGTAGAGGTATACTGTTGGTCAAAGTTTACCAGTATTTCTTAAACGTGCTTGTTATTTTATATATTTTGAAAATACAGAGAAACTTGTTTTTTAAAATACCTATATATGTGTGGTTTAATACAAATACATTAATAATGGATATAATGTATGATGTAAACGCATATAATAGCGATGATGAAATTGATTACGAACCGCGGAGACCCAAAACAATTAGATATAGAGTGAATCATTTGGAAGAATGGGATGAATATGACTTTTTGTGTAGATTTCGGATTTCAAAACGAAACTATGGTGGACAGTTAAACCTAACGAGGTTAAACCTTATAAATAATCATTTTGCTAGATTATAAGTCAAAATTTATGTTAATAACTACACCAAATTAAACCGTTTGAATTAAATATGTGTAATTTTATTACTTACCTACTTGCTTTTTGTTATTTTTGAAATATGTTGAGAATTATTGGCATTTCAAAGTTTTTAGTGCTCGATCGACTTTATGACTATATATGAACTGGTACCTATATAAACCCAAAATTTTTTGGTCCGATTTAATCAAGTATGTTCCATATAAACTTTAATGATTTTAGTTGTATCCACAAAAATAATACACTTAAAAAAAATTAAATGCAAATATTTAATTAAAAAAAACTGCTGCATAATAAATAAATAAGTACTTCTTTATAATAAATAAATAAATAACATAACTAAATCAAAAAGGTACTAATATCACAAATAACTTAAGAAGAGTACCTAAGCATACTTTAAAATAAAATTATATAATTCTTTAAAGCAAAATAATAAACATTCACTTTACCACTTTTATCTTAAATTATTTAGTTTCTTATCTTTGACATCAATTTTTTTTTTAATAGTTCCATCCTTAGTTCATGTTCCTCCTCGTGTTCCTCTAAAAACTTTTCTTTCTGTAGTTTGACAAACTGTAATTTTTATTCAATTAATTCATAATTGATTCCAATATATATTTCTTTGTAACATTATTCTTCTGAACCAAAGTTGGTTTCTTTCGTTGATATTTTTTTTAATCTAAAACAATGTACAGTGTCAATTTCTTGTAGTGCTCACCCATGTTTTGGCCTTACAAAAAATATTTAATATGAATGATTTTACTTACTTATATTATTATTGAAGTCTTGTTCTCTTTTAATTTCTTTTCAAGCATATCTAATAACAGAAGGTCAGCAAACTTTACCATTGAGGAAGAGCAATTGCTAGTGCAATTAATAGAAAAATACAAAAACACTATCGAATGCAAAAAGAGTGGAGCAATAACTTGGTCCGAGAAGGAGAAGGCCTGGAAACAACTAGAAGAATTTAATAGTCGAAATGAACGTCATTTTTTTCGATCCTTAAAAAACTAGAGGAGAAATATTTAAATCTAAAAAAGAAAAGTAAACAAACATTTGCAATAAACCGTGCAAATTTAATGAAAACTGGTGGTGGTCAATACAACCCGATAGAAACTATAATGTTGACCTAACAATTAAAAGTTTACTTGGTGAACAAATTTCTGGATTACAAAACCCATATGATTGTGACACTAATGACTGTGCTTTTGCAGAAATAGCGGTTGTTCTCAATGTTCTAATGATAAAAATTCGAATTGTCTCTGCCCAAGTCTGCTCTAATTTAAAGGTTAAATTGTCCACATATTGTCCATTACATTTTCCATACCTGATTAATATCCCGAAAAATCGTACCAACATAATGAAAATCTAATCAAACTAGTGGTTTCATAACCGCTACTTCAAATGCTATTGAAAAACTCACTTCACAGTTAACTAACAGTTAACTTGAAGGTAAAGGTTACGAAACTAAATAGTTTACCAGTGATTGAAAAACCGGGCCTTAGTTGTGTCAAAAACGTAGACGTAAACGTACATTTTGGTAGTCGCGCTTGCGCAGTTCATAAATTTTCACGTTATCGTATTACGTACTATCGCGGCCGAAAAAAAGTAATCGATTTTTTATCAAGTAGTATGTTTTTTCGTAAAATTTTCCTTTGTAAATGGGAGTTTTTACATCAGTTATGTCTATTAAATTATTTTGACAAGAAATCATTGGTGGCGTCGTATTTATTAAAAAAAAACTAATAAGAAATAAGTTAACATTTTTAATTATAAGAAGACAATTAATTAATATGGTTTTGAGAGAAGCAGAAAAAGGCTACATCATCGCCAAACTTGGAGAAGGGTGGTCTTAACAACGCATAGTAAGTGAAATTAATTGCAGCAAAAGCACGAATCAAAAACTAAACTAAAAGACAGAATACCTTCCGCTATTATCTGTTATGTGCAAATATTCTTCATCAAACTTATGACCCCTGGGACAACTCGCAGTTGACCATTGTAGCAGGACTGAGATATCTTTTCACCGGAAAAGACCACTCACTCCAGTCGCTCCCAGTAACGATCGTTTTCATTAATAAAAGTATTTGCAAACTGCATTCTTGCCTCTTTCTTAACATCTGTCAGTCGGGGCTTTTTAGCACTGGCACAGTTAAATAGACCTTGCTCTCGCAACAGTTTTCTTGCTGTCCTAACAGACACTGGGAAGTTGGTTTGCTATTTAGCTTCAATAGAATTAGAAAATGGGTTTAAATTCACATAGTTAACCAGGGTATTGTCGTTTTCTAGAGAACTCTTTCCAGAACCCACTGGCCCCACTGCCCTGCTCAGATCATGAGTTTTTATCCACTTTTTGTTTGGTTTTTGAATCGTGCTTTTGCTGCAATTAATTTCACTTGCTATGTGTTGTTGAGACCACCCTTCTCCAAGTTTGGCATTTTTCATCTTCACTCAAAACATGATAAGGCATGATTAAGTAATAAAAAATTTATTTTTGCTTAATATAACAATGACGTTGACACTAATAAAAAAAATATTGGGATTGATGCGACACTGAATAGACAGTGGCGGCTCCTGGTCTGTAACGCCGCAGGCGAAAATTTTTCAGGAATTTCAAGGTCATTGTGTTTAAGTATAAATATATATATCTACTAGAAGGACCTCTACTTGGTCAATAAAATATATTATATTTGTACAACAAATCTAAAATATTTTATTTGTTCAGCAAAACCATCGGGAATTAATTCATTTTGAATTGTTTTAGAGGTTCCCGAAAAAACTGAATTTGAATCAAAAAAGTCTTTCAAAATTTTATCTCTTTTTGCCATTAAAGATACCAATTCTTTAAAATTACCCTTATTCACAGACTCCGAACTCTCATCATGTCCGCGAAATGACAATTCTTGGTTGCAAAGAAATAAACAAACATCAATTAACGCACTTAAAATGTCCCTATTTTTCCTAACCGAATCATTATATTTTTCTATTCGCCTCGGTCACCGCCTGGCGGATTTAGTCAGAACCCTCGCCGTGTATGTACCGCAGTATCCTGGTTTTCAAAGTTTGTTATTACAAAAATGCAATTTTTTATGCGCAATCGTCATTTCAACGTATAAATAACGTGAGTAGTTTTTAAAATATCTAATTCCAGTATTAAGTTCAACGTCTTTGCTACCTATTTTCTTTAAGAAAACTTAAAAACCAGTAAACTGCAGTACACGGCGAGGGTTCTGACTAAATCCGCCAGGCGGTGACTGAGGCGAATTTCGATATGATGGGCTGTATCGATAACATTCGCAATATTTTGTTTACCTAAAAGATGTAAATTACAAACACAACTAATATGCTCCTGGCTTTTTAAATGCCTGTTCATTCCGCGAGATAAGTTTTTAAGATCGTCATATCCAGATTTTGACCAAACATCTTCTCGAATTGAAAATAATAGACAGGGCCAACAAAATAATTTTTTTAAAGTTAAACTACCAGTTAACCAATTGCATTTATCATACCATGCATTAATGAAACCACGAGATTGTTTACCTTGATTAATTAAAGTTTTACTTAGATCTGGTCGTGGTACTCCTAAGTCTTTAATGAATAATTTATCGTCATAAGAAAGTTGACTAAATTTATATTTCCTAAGATAGGCAACGATATCATTCGAATACTTATGTTATTGTCACTATCACACTCGCTAGTTACCTCCATTTTATAATAATTTTGATAATTAATTAGGTAATGAATAAACAATTTAAATAATTAAATAATAAAGACTTACACGTATTATGGTCGATTCAATGTTTATTACCTTATTAACCTTAGCAGTAAAAACTGCAAAAATAAATAAAATCTCGACACGGCACTATAACGAGGGAATGTTTGTTTGTTTGTATCCAAGTATCCAAGGCAACGAGTAACGACAGGTGGGCGTGTCAGCCTCCGCTTTAGATTTTTCAAGCGACTTTCAACACTATGTACCGCGCTTTGTTGTGCGTCATTGACAGTATGTCCGTATACGAATTATTAACTATTCTAAAAACATCTCGTTCCCGGAGGCATACCTCCGTTGAAACACGCAGGCGCAGACGTCGAGCAAAAAGCTTTATCAGCCAGTAAATAAACATTGACTAGGCGCTTGGTTTTTTATGAGGGCTTATATGGGCTTATAGGAAATAATAGTACAGGACCTTCGACAGTTATATACCTATATTATACCGGGTGACCACGAAATGACGCTCGCCCTTATATCTTCTTTGTTTTACAAGATATAAATTTCAAATTTGGGCATGTCAAATAACGGTTAAATATGCATTATTTCAACTGTTTTATCACTTTCCGGCGCTTCCGGTTTCACCGGAAATGATACTAACTTTAGTTTTTTAAATGGAACACCCTGTATATTTTTACATTTAGGAGGTCATTCTGGATACAGTTATGGCATATCGAGATAAAAATATTATTGACAGATATTTTTATGAGCAAATTTAATTGTTCATCTAGTCGGCCGTGATCCCAAAAAAATGTTTTGTTTTGCTTCAATAATTAATCAAAAAATTCGATTTTGATATCAAGCTGTCAAACTATTCATTTGTTTCTTTCGTTACATTTCAAAAGGCACCTATTTGATAGAAATTCAGTGTTAAATATTAAGAGAGAGTTAATGTGCATTTACAACTTGTTAAATGTAATTTTTATGTATTATAATATGAACAAATAATGAAGTGTTTGGTACCAAATTATCGGTAATGAAATGCTTTATTTAAATAACGTAGTGAGCCACCATGGTGCCATTTAAAAAAAAATAGTTATTTTGAAAAAACGATTTCCGAAATGTTTCAGATCTTATAACACAAATGTCATACGACATAATATCATAATTGTATTTTTTGATTAATTATTGAAGCAAAACAAAAAATTTTTTTGGGGTCACGGCCGCCTAGATCAAAAATTAAATTTGCTCATAAAAATGTCTGTCAATAATATTTTTATCTCAATATGCCTTACCTATATTCAAAATGACCTCCTGAATCCAAAAATGTAAAAATATACAGGGTGTTCCATTTAAAAAACGAAAGTTAGTGTCATTTCCGGTGAAACCGGAAGCGACAGAAAGTAATAAAATTGTTGGAATAATGCATATTTCACCGTTATTTGACGTGCCCAAATTTGAAATTTATATCCTGGAAAACAAAGAAGATATAAGGGAGAGCGTCATTTCGTGGTCACCCGGTATATTTATATTTATTAATATTTTTATAATTTTCTTTCGAACCAGCATGATATATGGATTTAAAAATAAAAGACATATTTATTTAAAAAAATTCTTTTTTGTAATTTCTACAGGGGAGGCACTGCCTCCTCTGCCTCCCCTGACGAGCCGCCACTGAATAGAACCATAGTTACAACGGGAAAATCAGTCGATTACTTTTTTTCGGCCGCGATAGTACCTACGTTATCTTACGGATCCTCACGTGTACCTAAAACGGTAACGTACGCTAACCGAAGTGTACCGAAGCGGCGGCGATAACTCGCGAAGTTTATTTTGATGCATTTTTAAATAACTTACCTAGTTGCTTTATAGGGTTTATTTTAATAAATAAAAAATTCAAAATTTCAACTCGCCAAACACAAATGTACGTCGGATTTTTAAGGTTATATATTTGTTGACACGTTGATAACCAAAATTTTAAGGTGACCTACAAACGTACAAACTACTTAAACTGAATTGTGAAACAGGACGTAAACGTGAAAATTGTACGTTAACGTGCACATCTGCATCTACGTATCACGAACAACTTAAAGTGTCTAATCTGTGCTAAAGTCATAAGCACAGAATTAATAACAATCAGAACCCAAACTCAAAGTCGGCACCTTTTATCATTTGTAGCCAGATTCGGTGACCTCCATTATGCATCGGCCATATTCTTAGTCAAAACGTTCAGGGCCTTACTTGAATAATTTGTAGCTCTTTCATAAACAGTCTTATATGGTTGTATTATTTCCTCCATTAAGCATTATTTTTTTGGTAATTCTGGAATACACTACAATGTGCTTAAAATTTATCTGGTTTTTTTCCCCCGGAGACGAAGGGTTTTTCCAAAAAAAATTTTTTTTAGCGAATTTGTTGGCGAATTTCAACCAACTTTTTTTATTATTTTCACACTTTAAATACGACTTTTGACACAAAATACGTTTACAAAATTATCCTATAAAGTGTCCTGAACACAATGTCACACATATTTTTTGCAAAAAAGCATATTTTACTAGAAAAATTGAATTTTATACACAGCACACACGACATAAATAAAGATTGTCCCTATTTGCGACTACGTATGAAACTGACAGATTCTGGCTGTGTCTAAAAACACGCCTAAGCTAACAAAACACTGAATTGTATTGATTATTAGGTTAGTCTTGAAAAGGAAAAAAGGTCGCATTCGTATATTAGTCATTTTAGCTCATTTAGTCAATAACAAATTTTAACGAATTAAATTGATTGGTTAAAAAATGTTATCGTCCGGCAAGGACCAACGAGGAGGTATGAGCATTACTCTTGCCAGGAAGGGATGTTTTGGTTAGGTTAGGTTAGGTTAGGTAAGGATAGGTTAGGTTAGGTTAGGATAGGTTAGGATAGGAAACTAGAAATGCCGGTGGGGGTCACGTTGGTAGGATACGCCGACGACCTGGCAATCGTGGCCACGGCAAAGACTGAATATGCCCTAAAGACTGCGGTGGAGCACGCAGTCTTCATTGTCAATCAATGGATGATATCCAGGAAACTGGAACTAGCACCCCAGAAGACAGAAGCGGTCGTGCTTGCAGGACGCAGGAAATTAAAGGAAATGACGATAGAGATGGAGGGGGTTGCGGTAAACACGTCACGAGCTATTAGATATCTAGGAGTCATGATGGACAAAGACATGAGAATGACGGAACACATCAAGATGATCACCAGGAAGGCTGAGGCTACTGCCATGACACTAGGCAGGCTAATGCCAAACATAGGGGGGCCAAGGGCCAGCAAAAGACGCACCATAGGAGCGGTGGTATACTCGGTCCTACTATATGGCGCTCCCACTTGGGAGAGGGCATTAAGGTACGCGAAGTATAGAAAGTTGCTAGAAAAGGTCCAGAGAAGAATAGCATTACGCATCTGTAGCGCATACCGCACAGTTTCCTTGGAAGCGGTTGTTTTGTTGGCAGGTACACCCCCAATCGACCTACTAGTGGACGAACGAGTGGAGGTGCACAACAGAGGGAGCAATCTACGGAAGACTATAAGGAGTGAGATCCTTAATAGGTGGAAGGAGAGGTGGGATGCAATGGACGGCAGAGCAGCCTGGACTAAGGAGCTTGTGGGGGACATCCGTAAATGGATAAATAGACCACACGGAGAGACAAGCTACTACCTGACGCAGATAATGACAGGACACGGGTGTTTTCAGGAATACCTGTACAGGTTTAAGCGCGCAGAGAGTGAGGCATGCTGGTATTGCGGCCTCCCGGATACGGCGAGGCATACCTTTTTCGAGTGCGACAGATGGGTGGATGTAAGAGTACACGCAGAGACGGAGGTGGGAGGAACACTAACAGCGCAGAATGTGGTGGAAGTAATGCTTGAGAGCGAAAAGAACTGGCACATAATAGAACATATGGCTGCCGAAATCCTGAGCACCAAGGAGGCTGATGATAGGGCTAGACAGCGAGGGGTCCTTCACCCACCCGACAGGGGGCAAGATGGATGAAGGAATGCGGGGGGGCATCATGAAGTAATGCGAGAGCGGTTTCCATGGTGTCTCCACGAAGAGGGGGAGGGGTTTTAGTGAGTAAGAATCTCACACTACCCCGCCGCTGAACATCCAGGCGAGGTGTCTTTTCGAAGATTTCCCCTCCTCCGCAAAAAAAAAAAAAAAAAAAAAAAAAAAAAGGATAGGATAGGTTAGGTTAGGTAAGGTAGGACATATATATATTAGTCATTTTAGCTCATTTAGTCAATAACAGATTTTAACGAATTAAATTGATTGGTTAAAAAATGTTATCGTCCGGCAAGGACCAACGAGGAGGTATGAGCATTACCCTTGCCAGGAAGGGATGTTTTGGTTAGGTTAGGTTAGGTTAGGATAGGTTAGGATAGGTTAGGTTAGGATAGGTTAGATTAGGTTAGGTTAGGTAAGGTAGGACATATATAAAAATAAATTATTACATGCACACTGCATACTGCATTCATCACACATGCACACTGCATACTCCACACATGCATACTGCATACTCCACACATGCATACTGCATACTCCACACATGCATACTGCATACTCCACACGTACAAGTAAATAATTAAATATATTTGTACCTAATTATTAAAAAAATAATAAAAATTCCTTAAAATAAAATTAATTAAAATTCCATAACAAAAAATAAAATAAAACAAAAACTCTATAACGTACAATAAAATTTAATACAAATTATGTAACATAAAATTCACACGTTCCGCGATCCATATATAACAGAAGCCGTCTAATCGGAACTACTCGAGTCATCACCAGAATTGGAACATGCTGGAGGGTAGACTTGTCCCATCCATTTAAAGAAGTGGTGATACCTGTCTCTGTGGTCAGGACTCAGGATATCTCTTCCTGAACTGGCATTCGGCTAAATATCCATCAAAATGTTGTTCTCGACGGCCATATCGAGGAATACCAGCTCGCACGTCCCTCCAACAACGTTCAATATTTTGGGTATGAGCCCCAGTGTCTGGGATCGACAAAATTTTTAGAGTGGTTAACCGTTTCATGCTGAAAACCTTCGTCTGTCAAACAGTCGTAAGCTTTCCAGCAATCAGAAATGATAGTGGTACCCGGTAGTATCCACTTCTTAATTACTTCGAGCAGAGTGTCCTTCGTTCGATTCTCTACCGGAACAAAGAAACACTTTTTTGAACCCCGTTCAAAACCTCCAAAAATCCATTGTCCGTCAATTATTCTACCCCTATTATATTTCCTTTTACCCATTTTAGCCTCATCAATTTCTACAACCATGCCAGGCCCTCCGATAGCTTCAGATTCATTAACAACACTCACAAGACACATCTCTCTACAAAAACTTGACCAATCCACTACCGTTCTAGAAGCTAACTCCAATTCATGCTCTAACAACAATTGCCTCGGATGATTAACGAACAACCATACACTAACAAACCGGCAAATTGTATCCATGGGCAATTTAGAATTTTCGAAAAAGGTGCCCTTTTTGGCTCCGACACTGTACGGGCACGTAACTTTGACTTTCTTGCGACTTGACAACGTTTTTACTACAAAGTTTGTGCATCTAAATCTGAAATGTGGCTTTGTATACAATTTGCATGGTTTATTACACTCTGGACATACTACATTACATTCAGGGAACACTCCAAGCAGTCCATGCTCTTGCAGAAACACAATTAACTTTTGCTCATCGTCAATTATTCGATTTAACTGGAAATGCGAAATTTTGCATGAATCACACATCCCGAACACGTACGTACACAGATACAAATTAAATAAACAAATACTAGCAAGCAGATGCAAATAAATTATTGAAAATACCTCTCACCTCACCTCTTCGACGTTTCAGCTGCTACTGTTTGTTTTAACAACCGTTAAAACAATGAAATACTAAGGGCGCGTAAATCAACATTTTAGTGCGGTAAATTATAAGTAGAACCAATCAGAATGCAGAATGTTTCAAACCAACCAATACAGATGGCGAATCGGAATTTTGGTTACGCCCTAAAGCATTTGCGTTCGCTTCACGCATGACGTCACTCATACAGTGTAATAGCCACATAGGACTGCCCATATGCGCCGTGCTTTTAGACACAGCGGGAATCGGAATCTGATTTTACATTTCGCAAGCACGGATGATCTTTGTTTATGTCTTGTGTGCTGTATAAAATTCAATTTTTCTAGTAAAACATGCATTTTTGCATAAAAATATGTGTGACAGTGTGTTCAAGACACTTTAAAGGATAATTTTGTGAACGTAATTTGTGTCAAAAAGTCGTATTTACAGTGTGTAAAATAATAGAAATGTTGGTAAAAAAAAATTTTTTTTGGAAAAACCCTTCGTTTCCGGGGGAAAATAATTAGATATTCGTGTTCAGAAGACCCTATTTAAAGGGATTTCAAAAATTTTTGCAAATTTTAAGCACATTGTAGTGTATTCCATAATTACCCTATTACCGATGAAAAATATTTTCCTAAAATTAATTCACAGTCTAATTGGTTCATTCTACCACCACTTTTATTACACTGAACACTTAAATAACTGATTATATATTGACGAAATTGTCTAGAGGTTTGCGAACACTAGTTGTATAAAAATTATACTAGCGACGTACTTGTCGCTAATACTGGCCTGGCACATTCTCTTCTTAAGAACATGGCAGACTAACGTGCGCGAACTTTTCCCGCCAATGGAGATGGTATTCTGATTGTTATTAATTCTGTGTCATAAGTCATATATCGAAATACTTTTGAGTTTGTCTTTGTCAGTTTTCTATTTTTAAACTACAGGGTGTCAACTTTAATTTTGCCCCCCCTTCTATTTCCTTATTTGTGAAGATATTTTAAAATGTAGCCTTATCAGACATTTTCCGAATTTTTCAAATATAATATTCAAAATTACCTAGCGCCAATAGGTACAACATGGGTGGTGAAAAAAAAGTTGTTTTTTTTTAAATGGAATACCCTGTATTTCTCGACAGGTTTGTAGTACTCTTTGAGCTGATTTCAAAAATGTATAACTCCCTTGAGTTTAGATCAAAATCGGTCGCGATATTCAAGGATAAACATGAGAAATATTTGTTTTCACACTTTCGAGGTGGCTTGGCATTCAGACTTAATTGTTGATTTTTAGCTGTCAAAATAATTGACGTGAATGTAATTTTTACATTGTTCATATTATATACAGGGTGTTTCAAAAGTAAGCGTAAGCCTTCTGGGGGCGTAATCCTCGGATAAAAATAAGACAAAAACTTCCTATCAACATGGGTCCGGAAATGCTTTCCGAGGAAGTTTTGGCCCTTCGAATGGGGCACCCTGAAGACGTTTTTTTCGCAATATTTCCAAAACCGTTAACAATCAAATTTCGAAAATACATACACTATATAAACTTTTGATGCTGAATTCAGAATTTAAAAATTAATTTTAGTCAGGGGCATCACATCCGGGAAGGTTAAGGGCTAAAATAACTCAGTTTCTTTTTCGTTTCAGTTTATTACGGTTTTCGTTGAAAATTATAAAATTTCAAAGTTTTCTACGTATAAAAGGTACTCTTAGTTCATCCCGATAGAATGAACCGTTTTCGAGAAAATTGATTATGAAAAAGATACAACAGTCGATCATACAACGTTTGTCATTTGTTTTCAAGTAATTTGAAGTTTTACTGATACCATTGAGTAAAAATTAATAGAGTTGCAACTGTCAAGGTTTCGAGATTTTAGTATTGTATTTCTTTGCCAATAACTTCATGATTGTCATAAATTTGTAGTGCTACGGGAAGGTATTTGTAATGTGGCTGTATAGCCCTTAAAATTGAAGACAATCATGAAGCTATTGGTGAAAAAATACAACACTAAAATCTCGAAACCTTGACAGTTGCGCCTCTTTATTATATTTACTCAATGCTGATACTGATTGTCATTGTGACATGTGATTTAATTTTGGTCCAGTCTAGTTAGTAAATAGTAAAATTAAAAGATTCAATAAATAAGAACCTTTTTTATCCGCTATTTAAACTGTTAAAGGGCCGCAACTTCCTCAAAAAGCATTTCCGGAACCATGTTGATAGGAACTTTTTGTCTTATTTTTATCCGAGGATGACGCCCCCAGAAGGTTTACGCTTACTTTTGAAACACCCTGTATATATATAAAAAAAAAAAGTATATTAACCTTGATAAGGGCTTTATTTTCAATCAAACATTACATAAAAAAATTAAAAAAAAAAAGATAATAAATTTAAAAAGCATAGCGTGTTCTTATATCTTCCAACTTCTTGGAAACTTCTGCAGGTGTTCTGTCTAAATCTGATGCTATACTTTTCTGTTTTAAAGGTTCTAACGAATTATACTGCTCGCACATATCACCGTCTATTACATTCTGGAAAAAAACAATTATTAGCCTTATACTTACACAGGTTTATCATTATTATACATTACTAAATTCAGTATTTCAAATAAAATCACTCTGATTCATAAGTCTAGCATGTAAATAATTTTCATCATTTAATCATTTAACGCCAGAGGCTCATAAGCTGCGGGCCCCTAGACTATTAAATGCCCAAGTTTCTTTCCATCTTACAAGATACCAATTTTTCCGAAGCCAGGACAAGCCAACTCGGTTAATTAAACGCATACAAGACGTAACAGTGTGCAGAGAGCAGACTAAAAATGTTCGGTAATAATAAATTTATAAAAGAGTGACGTTTAATAGGGTTAAATAATACAAGAGATAAGAATAATGCCGCAGACCCCAAAAAAGAAACATGATGCAGCTATGGACACGTGTTTCAGAGTTATTGCTCCTCATCAGTGTAGCGTAGCTTAAACAATGGATCTTTGTAATAAGATCAGAACAATAACTAAAGGTTAGAAAGCACAGTACACAGTACTCAAATTCGTGCTTTCGTGCATCATGGACCACGATTGAGCTCTATGCGTACTGCTCTATTTCTACCTAGGCAAATATAACCAAAAGAGTGACGTTTAATAGGGTTAAATAATACAAGAGATAAGATTAATGCCGCAGACCCCAAAAAAAAAACATCTGAAACACGTGTCCGCAGCTGCGTCATGTTTCTTTTTTGAGGTCTGCGGCATTATTCTTATCTCTTGTATTATTTAACCCTATTAAACGTCACTCTTTTGTTTATATTTGTCTAGGTAGAAATAGAGCAGTACGCATAGAGCTCAATGTGCCGATTGCTGTCATTTGAGGCTGCAATCATGGTCCATGATGCACGAAAGCACGAATTTGAATACTGTGTACTGTGCTTTCTAACCTTTAATTATTGTTCTGATCTTATTACAAAGATCCATTGTTTAAGCTACGATACGCTGATGAGGAGCACTAACTTTGAAACACATGTCCGTAGCTGCATCATGTTTCTTTTTTGGGGTCTGCAGCATTATTCTTATCTCTTGTAATAAATTTATAGATTGCGAAAGTATCTTGACATAGGAGGGCCTAAATTTGCCGTTTAGTTTTGTTTAGTTACATTGTGTGCGCAGTCGATAATTGATGAACAATTTATGCAGACGAGCATACGGCGACCAAAGACGCGAATGTACAAGTAGCAAAGCACTTATTTTTAGGCAGCGGCACTTCACATCGTATGTATTTTGAGGTTTCCTATATCAAGACGAGCACTTTCACAATCTGTATATTTACATTTATGTAAATTAGCTTACGGTGAAACCTAAAATATAAAATTGTTGTCACACTGATCAAAGCTACCAACAGGCACAACTCTCAAACATCAACAGTTTTGCTGCTAGACCTTGGAATGGGGTGCTCATCTGTTCACACATTCATTTTTTTATAAATATCTAGACAAGATTACATTTTTGGTAAGGACAAATTTATGGAATTTTTTCTTAGCTAGATGGATTTCTAATAAATTTTAAGATATAATAACAGCAAATAAAGACAGTCATTAACTGGAAGGATGAAAACTTTCTCTTCTTATCCGTTCATGTTTTTAACAATTTAAAATTCTAATTTTGGAACTAAAATTAAGTGATTAGAAAAGAAACGCAGGAGTATTCTAAGCCTGTTGAGTCCATTAACTTTGAATGACCGATTACGGTGGTTTTGGGTGAACTATTTAAGAAGACCTTTATTAACCTATTCATGTGCCGATTTTATAGTTTAAATTAAAATTTACTTAATCATTCATTATATTATTTATATCAGCGACTTAATAATACAAGACTGGCGATCGCCTATACCCAATGGGCACACGTACGTTTAATAAACGTTTTTAAAACGCCATAGTGGTTGATTAAACGTTTTTCGTTGAAATTATAGACGTTTATACTTGGTTGAAAATTTCAACTTTTGAACATAACGTATAAAATACGTTATTACTACACGTACTTTCAACCAGAAGTAGAAGGGAATACTGAAATTAAACGTTTTAATGACAACGTTTTTTTCCCTGATATATAAAAACGTATAATACATGTTTATATTGTAATGAGTTTTAACTGTCCGTTATATATAACGTTTAAACAACGTAAAAGTAAACAATTTCTTTAACGTATATATTTGCTTGTATATCAAACGTTTTATGTAAACATTTATAACACGTCTAGCATGTAACATTTTTGACACGATTAAATAAGACGTTTAAAATATTATGTTGCTGCTACATACACTTTCAACCAAAGGTGAAAAGGAATACTGAAAGAAAACGTTTTAATGATAACGTTTTTTCCACTGATATATTTAAATGTATAATACATATTTATATTGTAATGAGTTTTAACTGACCGTTATACATAACATTTAAACAACGTCAAAGTAAACAATTTCTTTAACGTATATATTTGCTTGTATATCAAACGTTTTATATAAACATTTATAACACGTCTATACACAGTTCGGTGTCCAAATGGAACTCAACTCCTCCCCAAAAATGCCCGCAACATTTGAATGGAACTTCTCTATTGGTCGACCCAAATTACAAAGCAACCACTAAATTTGACGAAGGCCGACTCTACAATAGTCGCGTCATATATTAAATTTTTACGTATTTTGGCAACAGACCAATCAGCATATGTTATCATTGTCGCGAAACGTATAAACGCTAAACATATGGAAAACGCGAATAAATGGAGAGCCAGCCTCACGTCAACTGCTGTATTATTCTCTATCCTTGGTATTATTCTTTGCCTGTGTTTTGAAATTTCTACAGTTACGATCGTTTTTGTGAAGGTACGTATAAGAATTAAATTAACATTATATGTTTTGTGTATAAAGTATTAAGTTACGTAATGCAAACGATTAAAATGATCATTGATAAAATGTTAAAAATCTCGTTTTTTTTAAGGTTAAATCGGAAATTGGCTGAAGGGGGCCCGGACCCAACTTCTCCACCGAAAAAACGAACGTCCAGACATTTTTCGGTGGAAGACAAGGAAAGCGTGCTGAACATTTTTAAGGCGTACGATGGGGAAAATCGGGAGGAACCAAAGATGGAAGGCATAAAGTTCACTGCAACGGCAGCAGGTGTGAGTGTTGCAAGTGTTTATAATATTCTTGGTGAATACAAACAAACACACCAACTTCAACCACCAAAAGTGTGTGTTTTGGACAATAATGATGAAGGAACTAAAAGTGCTCTCAAGCGTATAATCCATTATTTTTTTGAAGGCGATGAACAGAAATTGGCTTTCAGTGAGTAAACGGACTTTTTATTTCTTCGTGTTGTAATGTAATTGTGTTTGGCATTATAGGTTTTTAACTAAATAGTGCCCAAGGGAAAAAAATAAGATATCGCTTGGAGGCGAAGATTGCTGCGAGACATCAGAAAATACCGGGAAGAGCATAAGAAGTTGTACTTTTTAGATGAGACTTAGGCACAGATTAACTATACTAATCTGTGACTTAGGTGAACGCTGGCCATACTGTAAGTAAAGTATGGAAGGACACAACAATCCTGATTCCAAGGCAGGTTTTCATCCAATGTTTAACCATGGGGTTAAAAAATACATCGGACAAGGGAAATCATCTTATAGTCCACCACATAGGATCCGAGGACGGTTTCGTTGAGAATTATATTACTTATCGTTGTTATGTTATGTACAAATTTGTTATATGCAATACGTAGGGCTTTGAAAGTCTATTTTTTCTACTGATTTACCAAATGTATTAAAATGATGAATAAAGCATTCTATTTTATATTATATTTATATCTCTCGTAACTTTCTTAAACGAACTGTAGTAGAACCTTGTGAAAATAAAGACAAAATAGGTAGGTAAACAACACGTTTTATTTATTTGGACATGTGAAAACCGAAAAGTAAACGACTCTTAGCAGATATGACTATTTTTGAGTATTTTGCATTGGGGTTTATCATTGAGTATATTACTTTATACTCAATGGGTTTATCCAGTGAAGTAACCTATGTAAAATTGTTATAGTAAATCACAAACTAAACTTTTTTGAATTAAATAACCACGGACGTTCTTTAAAGTATGGGGAAATAACTCGCGAAAGAACCTAACCTAAAAACGAATACAAACGTAAACAAACCAGGCAATCAGCTGGCCGAGGCCGAGTAAAAGTGTCTTGAGTTTGCGCAGTGCGGACTAATAAAGGAAACGTCGTTTAAATTTTTGCGGGAATAAAGTATTATTTTTAAAAGTCCAAAATTGAAGATGTATAATAGAAGCTTTAATGGGTATAAACATTATAAAAATATAGTACAGCTGTAGTAGAAAATGTAACACGTATAATAACAAATTTTGTTGAAGCTATCACAACTTTTATTAATTTCCATCGTGTAAAACTGACTATTGCGTACACCGTTCTGCGCTGCCATAAAATTAATGGGGCGGAGTCGATTTCCGTTTGGACGCCGAACCTAGTATAGCATGTAACATTTTTGACATGTTTAAATAAAACGTTTAAAATATGTTGCTGCTATGTGCACTTTCAACCAAAGGTGAAAAGGAATACTGAAATAACAGGTTTTAATTTTAACGTTTTTTTCACTGACATATTTAAACATATAATACATGCGATATTATAATGAGTTTTAACTGTCCGTTATACATAACGTTTAAACAACGTCAAAGTAAACAATTTCTTTGACGTATATATTTGCTTGTATATCAAACGTTTTATTTAAACATTTATAACACGTCTAGCATGTAACATTTTTGACATGTTTAAATAAAACGTTTAAAATATGGTATGATTGTGAAGTGAAGAGTAAATGTAGAGAAAGGGACTTAAACTATCAAATGTTTGTTCGTAATAAAAATGAGATAAATTGGCAAAATTACAAAAAACTCCGCAACGAAGTTGTAAATCTTCTAAAGCAAAAGAAACAGCAATATTATTATAATAAAATAGATAGTTATAAAAATGATCCTATTAGAATGTGGAAAACTCTGAAAACACTTATTAATACTAAAAATAACGCATCCAATTTTAATAATGGCATACAGTTTGACGTTAAGGGTGAAATAAGAACAATAAAATCTAATACCAATATAGCTGAACAATTTAATGTATATTTCATAGATAGTATAAAAGATATAATTGATACAATTGATACCGGCGTGGAATGGAATAACAATAACAATGTTTTAACTAACTTTTCTAAATTTAGAAAAATTGAATTAAAAGAATTAAGTAATATTGTAAATGGTTTGGACGGGAAATGTTCAGTTTATGAAACAATGAATGGTAAATTTTTAAAAGAAACTTTTATTGTTATTGGCCATATATTACTTAACTTTATTAATACATCTTTGCAAACAGGTATATTCCCAAATGACTTAAAGACTAGCATACTAACACCAATTCAAAAAGTTTTAAATACTAATAAATCATGGGAATTTCGCCCAATTAATACATTGCCATGTATTGAAAAGGTTTTAGAGCTTGTAGTGTACCAACAGCTAACAGAATATCTCACTAGTAATAACTTATTAATGGTTAATCAATCTGGTTTCCGCAAGAGACATTCATGCGAAACGGCATTACAACTAACTATAACTAAATGGAAACAAGACATTGACAAAGGTGAATATGTTATTGTCGTTTTTTTGGATTTAAAGAGGGCATTTGAAACCATAGATCGCTCCTTATTATTAAAAAAGCTTGAGAGTTATGGTATTCAAGGTACAGTTCTGTCTTGGTTAGAAGATTATTTATCAGACAGGAAGCAAATGACTAAAATTAATGATAAATTATCTGAAGCCAAAATTAATGATTACGGTATACCTCAGGGGAGTGTGCTTGGACCCCTGCTATTTTTAATTTACATCAATGATATAATAGCACATCACGAATGTGACTTTATACATCTTTTTGCAGATGACACTCTCTTGTCGGTATCCAGTAAGAATCTAAGTTTTGCAATAAACAAAATGAATAAATCTCTTGACCAAATTCAGAAATACTTAAATACAAATAAACTGAAACTAAATGTAGCAAAAACTAAGGCCATGATATTAACAACTTCTAATAAATATAATACCATTAACTTTCAAAATATTAAAATTAGCATAGATAATAATACAATTGAATTTGTAACTGAGTTCAAGTACCTTGGTGTTATGTTGGATAATTGCCTTTCATTTAACGCTCATTTTAATTATGTATACAAAAAAATAACTAAGAAAATGTACTTCTTTTCTAGAGTATCCTGTAATTTATCTCCATATTCTGCAATAACTATTTACAACACAATCATACTACCTCACTTTGATTACTGTGCTACTTTAATGTATTCCTTTAATGAAACTAAAATAGCAGCCCTTCAAAAACTGCAAAATCGTTGCATGAGAATCATTTTAAAATGTAATAGATACACTAATATCTCGCTTATGCTAAATACATTACAGTGGATGTCAGTTCGTGATAGACTGTTTTATGTGTCTATGATTTGTATCTTTAAAGTATTGAATAATTTAACTCCAAATTATTTACAAGAATTTATTACTTTTAATTTCCAAATACATAACTATTCAACAAGGAGTAGTAATAACTTACATATATCTAGAGCAAATTTTGCTAATACGTCAAAAATGTTGTTTTATAAAGGTTTAGATGATTATAATAAACTCCCTATCTCTGTAAAAAATTCAGTAACTCTTCAAGAATTTAAATCTAAAATTAATGAGCACATTAGAACAAGATGATTTATTAAATTATTAGTAGTAAGTTATATTTAAGAGATATATGTAGTTTGTATTTTTATAGTCTTATGCATTATGTAAATGTTATATTAACAATTACTATTCATCGTATGTATTATATATTAGGACTTAGGCCTACTTCAATAAACATTATTATATTATTATATTATATGTTGCTGCTATGTGCATTTTCAACCAAAGGTGAAAAGGGATACTGAAATAACGCGTTTTAATGATGTTTTTTTCACTGATATATTTAAACGTATAATACATGTTTATATTATAAAGAGTTTTAACTGTCCGTTATACATAACGTTTAAACAACGTCAAAGTAAACAATTTCTTTGACGTATATATTTACTTGTATATCAAACGTTTTATATAAACATTTATAACACGTCTAGATGTAACATTTTTAACATGTTTCAATAAAACGTATAAAGTTTTTTGCTTCTACGTGCACTTTCAACCAAAGTAGGAAAGGAATACTGAAATAAAACGTTTTAATGATAACGTTTTTTTCCACTGATATATTTAAACATATAATACATGTTTATATTGTAATGAGTTTTAACTGTCTGTTACACATAACGTTTAAACAACGTCAAAGTAAACAATTTCTTTAACGTATATATTTGCTTGTACATCAAACGTTTTATATAAACATTTATAATACGTCTAGCATGTAACATTTTTGACACGTTTAAATAAAACGTTTAAAATATGTTGCTACTACGTGCATTTTCAACCAAAGGTGAAAAGGAATACTGAATTAACACGTTTTAATGATAACGTTTTTCCCTACTACTAGAGATTGTTATGTGCAGGAGGCTAGTGCCTTTTTTGGAGCGAAACAACATTCTAAACGAAAGTCAGCATGGTTTTCAAAGAAATAAATCGACTTTGACTGCAACCTTTAGTTTTGTTGAGAGGAATGAAGTATCCTCTCCTCCTCCTCCTCTTCCTAGATAATGACTGCCTGGCACTTGGAGTCTTTTTAGACTTGTCAAAGGCCTTTGATTGTGTGAATCATGGTACACTACTAAATAAGTTAGAAATAATTGGTATAAGGGGTGTGGCTCTTGACTGGTTTCAATCATATCTCAAAAATCGAAGTCAGAAGGTTGTTATTGAAAAAAATGCTGTCGAGTTTCACTCAAGTTATGAAAATACTATGGGGGTGCCACAGGGCAGTGTACTGGGACCAATATTGTTCTTGCTGTATGTAAATGATCTTCAAAACTATCTAAATGATCCCTCGGTAATATTAACAAACTATGCCGATGACACTAATATGCTAATATTTGATAAAAAATATGAGGATGTACAGAATAAGACTCAAGATGCTATTATGAGGATGTGTGAATGGTTCACTAAAAACTCACTAATATTAAATACTACAAAAACAAATTGTATCTTATTTAGGCATAGTAGAAATAAAAGTGATTACCCAAGTCAAATAAGAATAAATTATATTGATATTGAATATACAAATTGTGCTAAATTCTTGGGTGTTACAATCGATTCTCACATGAACTGGTCAAATCATGTTGAACTGCTCTGTGGCAAACTTAGTAAGGTATGCTATTCCCTAAAACAACTAAAAAAATTGGTAGACGAAAATACTATACGAACAGCATATTACGGTAACTTCTACTCACTAATGGCATATCGAATCTTAATTTGGGGCGGCTCACACATCTAGGAGGTTTTTGTCATACAAAAAAGGGCCCTACGTGCTATGGTGGGACTGAAGTTGGATGAATCATGCAGAGGACACTTCAAAAAATTTAATTTATTAACGGCACCAGGTGTCTTTGTATATGAGTGTTTATGTTTTGTCTTTAAAAACAAGCAATTATTCGTAAATAACATTATAGAACATGAACATGATACCAGAAAGAAAGATATTTTCCATTACCCAAAACATAAGACGACATTACTAGAAAAAGGGTGTTACTATCAATGTTTGCAATACTATAACATGCTACCAAAAAATATAAGAGACATGACTAATTACATATAAAAATTCTATAAAAAAATTGCTAATTACAGAAGAGCCATACACGCTTCAGGAAATGAGTGAAAAAACTTTTGATACTAGTATGTAACATAACTACTGTAGGTATTGAACTAATATGAACTAATATTGATAATAAGATGTACACGTTGCTTTATTTTCTGTGTCTTATCTATTGATGTTATTAACCATAATTATTGTATGTCTATTTGTTTGTGTATTTGACATGTACTATACAAAAATAATTGTATATAATTGTTTATTGTCCCTAGTACGCAATAAATCTATTTCTATTTCTATTTCCCACTGATATATTTAAACGTATAATACATGTTTATATTGTAATGAGTTTTAACTGTCCGTTATACATTTAATATATATACGTTTAAACAACGTCAAAGTAAACAATTTAACGTTTATATTTACTTGTATATCAAACGTTTTATATAAACGTTTATAATACGTCTAGATGTAACATTTTTGACATGTTTCATTAAAACGTATAAAATTTTTTGCTACTACATGCACTTTCAACCAAAGTTGGAAGAGAATACTGAAATAAAACGATTCAATGACGTTTTTTTCACTTACATGTAAACGTATATAACTTTTGTGAAACGTAAAAGACTTAATCCATATTTAATGTACGCACCTCTATATTTACTTATTGTATATCAAGCCAAACATTTAAAGCACGTTTAAATAAAACATATTATAAAAGACGTTACTGGTACATCCATTATTAACTGATGGTGAAACGGTATAGTGGAATAAGACGAGTTTACAAAACGTTCTTAACTAGAAATGTAAACATACAAAAATTATGAATGTAAGTAGTTTTAAAACGACCTGTTAAATATAACGCGTGAAAGCAAAACGTTCTCTAATGTATATTTACTTGATACCGTAAAACGGGGTTAATTTGATCTTAAGGGGCGACTTTGATAATGGTACATTATTTTATATTTTTGAATATCCCGCGCGAATTATATAATTTTAGTACTGTTTAACACCACCGCCAGCTAGAGAAAAGTTGTTTGTTAGTGTTTCATGTGAATTTCAACAAGTTAAAGTTGTTTAAAAGCTTGCAAAAGTGCCATCTAAAGGTATGTACATTTTTCTCATATTTTTAAGTCGCAAACTTTCATATCCATTTAAAAAGAAATTCTGTGTTGACACATTTTTATTACAAATACTTAACAGTGGAGCTCTTCTGTAGCCATAACCTCTCCTTTAAGTTTATAGAAATTCTGATTGTGGCTAGATGTATTGATTTGTTTAGTGGGGTCAAATTGATCACATGTTTGGGGCGAAATTGACTTGTTTTCGGGGTGTAATTGATCACTTCCAATTTAAAAAAAAAACTTTTTTAATTTATTTTCGATTGAGATGTAATATTTGTTATTATTATTTGCAGACGTTAATAATGGTCCGAACTTACATTAAAAGACTTGGATGTCGAACGTATAAAAATTATACTGAACAACATGTAGAAAATGCACTCCAAAAAATATTAGAAGAAGGATGGACACTTCGTCGGGCTTCTAAGGAGTATAGAGTCCCATATGGTACATTAAATAACCGATATCATGGCCGCCACGCACGAAAAAATGGAGGACAAACAGTTTTCTCTGAAAATGAAGAAAAGGCACTAATTAAGTCTGCGTCTGTATGCGGAGAATGGGGTTTTCCCCTGTTTGAAAGACTTAAGATATTTAGCAAAAAATCTTTTAGATAGTCAAGGACGTTCTGTGGATACATTTGTTAACAATTTACCTGGAAATGACTGGGTGTATTCGTTATTAAAAAGACATAAGAACACAGTCACACAAAAAATTGCCGCCAATATTAAAAGACCGCGAGCCAATGTTTCCAGGGAGGTATTGTTAGAATATTTTAATAATCTGGATAAAGAGTTAAAAGATATTCCTCCATGCAATGTCTTTAATTACGACGAGACCAACCTGCAGGATGATCCCGGCAAAAAAAAGATGATTTTTCGACGAGGTACAAAATACCCAGAACAGGTATGTAACTTTAGTAAAAGCGCCACTAGCATCATGATGTGTATATCAGCTTCAGGAGTTCTTCTGCCGCCTTATGTTATATACAAGGCAGAAAAAATGTGGCAACAGTGGACCCAAAATGGACCAAAAGGTTCGCCTTGTTGCAATGAACGTTGTTGTGCATTGGGATGTCGGTACACTCAAACTCGTCATGGATGGATAGATGCTCAAACATTCCATGATTGGTTTTTATCAAGTTTTCTACCACATGCTAAACGACTACCTGGACGCAAAATTTTACTGGGTGACAATCTCTCATTACATTTCAGTCAAGAAATTATAGGCCTGTGTGAAGCAAATAACATAGCATTTGTTTGTCTTCCTAAGAATGCCACACACCTCACACAGCCTTTAGATGTGGTATTTTTTCGTCCGTTTAAAGAGGCTTGGAGAGGAATCTTAACAAACTGGAAAAGGTCACACATAAACCAAACTTCCATCGATAAAAGAGATTTTCCTCAGTTACTCAAAGACACATTAGGTGCAATGGATATAAATAATGGTGGAAATGCTATTAAGAAGAATATTATAACCTCATTTCGAGCAACAGGCATCGTACCATTTAGCCCAAATCGTGTCTTGGATAAATTGCCAAAAGAAGGTGAGCATGCCGTGGATCAAGTGAATGATGTTCTGGTCAATTATCTTAAGGAAAAAAGATATTCAAGCGCACCTACTAGGCGAAATATAAAAAGAACCAAATTATCGATTACGCCCGGAAAAAGTGTAACAGCTTTTGGCGATGATTCGAGTTCAGAAAGTGATGATTTGCATTCGATTGCTGAGAATAGTTCAGAGGAAGAAGTTGTAGCAGAATCAGAAGAAGAAACAGATTATTTGCGGTGTAACAAAGAAGATATAAAATGTGGAAAATTCTTACTTGTGAAAATTTTAGGTGGTAGAAGGAAAAAGGAAACCTATAGGTATGTTGCGTTAATCCATGGTACCAATGGTAACGAGATAGAAGTGACTGGCTTGAAGTCATTAAATGCAGAGAAAACTAAGTTTAGGATTGCAGAAGATGATGAATTTACTATAGACATGGATGACATAATTGCTATCTTGCCAGATCCAACGGTTGAAAGTACCTCCACTGGTGAATCGACCACTTATTGTTTTAAGAAAAAAATTGATGTTAAGGAAATGTGAATGACGATGTTTTTAAGCTTCTAGAGTACTGATATTCATTTTTTTATGTTTATATATTCCATTTATCTTTCAAATAGACTATTATTATACCTATTGATCTCAATAAAAGTTTTGTTTCAATTCATCTTGAATTTTTATACAATTTCTTTCCTTATGAAGCCAGATCAATTTCGCCCCCACTAACAAAAATTTCTCTAACTTGACTATTTTTAATTAAATTACGTTAGGGGCGAATTTGATAGGAATAAATGTGTTTATACGTGTTTGGAAAGCAAAATAAAGTCACTGATCAAAGTGACCCCAAGTAGAGTATGAAATTGATCACGCATAATTTTTGGAAAATTCGAATAAGGCAAATATAAATTATATTTTCGAGCGTGACAGATGAGAGGTGATATTGTGATACATATATAGCCTTTTAAACAAAAAAATATATATTTTGGGGAATATTACGCATATTTTAAAATTTATTTTGATCAAATTAACCCCACTTTACGTACCGGAAACGTTTTTTTAAAACATTTATGTTACGTATTTTTGGCGTTTAAATGACTACGACTCCTTTCTGTCACCTGATCTGAAATTGACGAATCGGGTTAGCGCTAGTCCAGTATGTAGCCGTACCGTAAGAAACGTCACGTCGTAGTGCTTCCACTGCTTCCTTCTTCCTTTTCCTTTGTCGTTTGGCTTGGCTTGGGGTCAGCCATATTTTCGCATTTTTCGTCTGAAGTTGAACAGTTTATTTCATAGTGTTGTATGTGTTACATATTTACAACCGGTAAGTAACTAACTATATTTATTAAGTTTATTATTATATTAGCTATTGCAAAGAGTAAACATAATGCAAGAAGTGTTTCTGAAAAATGCATGGTGGCTGGTGGCCATTATCTGTAGCTATAAATGGGCTAAACCACGAACATCTTAATACGACGTTCTTGAGCTAAACAGATTCATTATCATTAAATAATAAATATTTTAATTTTGTCAATCTATTTCAAATATAATTTTAAACGGACGAGTTAATATTGTTAATATTAATATTAAACATATAATAAAAAAAAGTTACTTAAGTTCTTGCAAATTGTTATGTGTTGTAAATGATTCCTAAGCTGCATGTCCCTTAAAATGTTTTTTTGATATATCTTATAGTTCAGAGCTCTAGTTTGTTGTGTGATTAATATAAATTTTGATAAACCCAAGTCATCAATTTTATTACATAATATGTATAACATTTATATTTTGTTTCAGACAGTATGAGAGGCATCAATATATAGTATTATGAAGAAACTGAAGAAATAGTCCATTTAATTGTACACACTTGCATAAGAAGCATAATATAGCCCGGAATGTAGAATTAACAAAATCAGATTAGGTATAATTAACAAAACTTTAAATTTATTTTCTGAATAAATGCCAAAGTGACGTCTATGCATAATATATGATTTTTATGTACTTACATATGAAAACTTCGATTTGACGTTAATACCGAAGTTTTTTTACAATACAAACACTGTTTAACCGTATTTATAACGTTTTTAAACACAAAGCAGATAATTAACACGAAAATAGATAGAAAAACGCTGGACACTCAAATCAAACAAGATTTAAAATGGCGTCGCAAAGCCGTGTAGAATAACAAAACGAAAGTAACTGCGCAACCGCTCTGTGGCAATTGGGCATCAACTGGGTAATATTGTTCCAGCCAAACAAATTCAGCTTATCGCCAGTCTCCTCTTTATAAGTCGTTGATTTATATAATATTATACTTGGATACATTGCCGTTAAGATGCCCTTAAATATTTACGAGATATGATAGAACAAAATGCCACGTTAAAAGTGAAAGAAACATTTTTTTTTTTTTTGAGAACTGATAAAGTATTTCTGAAAAACCATTTGTTAAGAAAAAGATGACCATATTCGCTTTAGAACAGTCTCATTATGGTGGGGAGAAAGATACATATTTGGTATCTATAAAAGTCTAAACATTTTTAATATGTTTATTATATTAATCCGTGCTGCTTAAGTACTTTCACTTAATATGAATATTATAGGAAAAAATTTGTATATTTTAATATTACCTTAACTGGGAAATAATAACATCGAAATGACAAATGATCTCTCCCACATAATGGAGGATTTTCACTTCTCATATGCATTTCAAGATGTTGAAAGAAATCATGATCTTCGTGAGACGTAAAAGGTACTAGAACTCCTACTGTCCCTGAAAGTGTGGTATAAATAAGCGATTCCGAGCCACCAGGAATTAAGGTGGCCTTCTGAAGCCAAGTCACAGTTTCCCCTACATGGAATGTAGCTATAGTATCTGCTTTTTGTGATGCTCCATTTAAAAGTCCTCTGTCCCATAGTGCCTTATGACCAGTAGGATCTTCTTCAACATCATCACTAACATTTGGAGGCAGCCGAAGAATACCTATATTACCAAATTTATCAGCTGTTGCAACAGTATCATAATCCAAGACAGACGTACACGTAATCCATCTAGGATGAGTATCGTCAGCAAATATGATTAACTGATTCTCGGCTCTTTTATATCGAACCATAAAGACAGACTCCTGCACATCTGATACAAAAATTCGTTTGCCAATAGCTTGAATATTAACTATGGCATTAGGGATGTGCTGAAAAATAAAATATTGTTTTTATCAAATGCTAATATACATTATTTATACATTCAATATTGAACTTATATAAATTTTCAGCACTGCAGGATTTCAACAGAATTTCAGATAATCCATTTATCATCATAAAACAAATTTATATTAACTGGTAAGACACAGTAAAAATGGAACGGCTTACTACTACTACTCCGAAATATATTCAATTATGCTGGTTTTGTAATAAGTAAATAAAGAAAATGTGTATAGTTCGCCTGAAACACTCTGTTTGATCAATCCCCCAAGTTATCCGATTGGATGAATTGGATATTTTCATATTTAGAAAATATAACGGGAATATTTTTTTTTTTCGCATTCATTCAAAATGAGGTGCAATCTGTAATCAATATTAAGTTTACCTAGAGGGATGGTTCTAATAGTATATTCTGCAACAAGTTTTAGAATTGCCCATATTCCTCGCATGCATGCGAAAAGGCGAGTGTGGAATATGCCATTCTATACATGTAGAGTAGACTAAACTTTCTCTAATAAGATTTTAGAAACTATCACAACTTACAGTTTTCTCAACAAAATGTCGTTTGATTATTTTATAAGTAATATTTATATTATTTGAAACATTGAAAACGTCAAATGTGAAGCCAGAAACAAATCTCTTATTTGTTTCACGTAACTATAGTAATCGAAGCAATTACTTGATATGTTGGGATAAACAATTTTAATTCGTCTGAAACTGTTACGGAATCATTATGAGCATTATAGAATAATATTCTGAACAATGTGTTGGAATGACATTTGTTCCAACATGACTTTTAATTGTGGAATGCGTAGTTTCTAAAATAGTATTAAAGAATAGTATATTCTACAAGTTTTATAATGGTTCATATTCCAGATATGAGCGAAAGTTTGTAGTCCGAGCCGTAAGCGAAGACTACAGTTCGCGAGTGTGGAATATGCCATTCTAAACGTGTTGTAGACTATACTTTCTCTAAAAAGATTTTAGAAGCTACACAAAAGAAAAGTTTTTTATTTAGAAAATTACAATTTAATGAATTTAACAAATATAATTAAAACTGCTGTGATCACAATGTATATGGTGGATTTTTTTAAATCCACTAGTTAAGGTGAATAACTATGACTAGGTAAATTATAACATAGCTTATTGACTTACTTTGTTTTCACATTTTCTTAAAAGTTTTTTCTTGCCTAAATCATATAATCTTAACATTTTCCCAACTCCTGCAAGAAGTCTACCATTGTAAGAACACAGAGCCATTGGTACTTCATCGACAAGTGTTCGATGAACCAATTCTAATTCTCGACCCATAACATCAACTTTGTAAGTATCTAAAAATCCTGCAGTACACTGACGAGGATTAAGTTGGAAGTCTTTAGCTATACCAATAATAAGAAACCATTGATGTTCCGGTTGTCCGTGGAACTTAACAAGAGCTAATGACATCGTTGCCTCATTTTGTTCTAGACGTATTAATTTATATGTAGACCCTTGAACTGGATCTGTAATTCTTAATGTAGATGCCCACATATTATGACCAGCTTTTGGTGCAGAAAATATATTCTCAGGTAAATCTTCATTTAGGAATGCTTCTGCCATTTCTTTGGCTAGTTCTTGTTCCTCTTCTCCTGCCGCTTCTTTCATTTCTTCTGCCATTTGCAATCTTCTTTGCTTTTTGGTCTCTTCCGTATATGCATTATGTTCCGTTTCAAGTATGATCAGATTATTAGATTCTGGATGAATAATAAATTTCCTTGGAGTGTATTCAAGTGGAAATGACACTTGATTAAACACGGCGCCTAATTTTTCCAAAGCTAATATTCTTAATGTATTTGTTGAAATTGCTACAATACCTTCTGGGCATTGCTCAGAGCTGAAACCTGATGCATATTCCAAGCTTTCATACGATAAGGGGGTTAAGTAAAATCGACTTTGGTAGTAATAACTTAACCAGGAACGACTACTCATCGCCAAAACTGCCTCAGACTGTTGCATTCTAATACGAAATAACTTCACTGGCCTTGAACCCAGATATCTAGTTCTTGTATCAGTCAGGTCTCCTGTCACTGGATCAAGGACAGTTCTTAAAAGAGCACCATTTTGTAAACCAATATTTAAGTACAGCGTACTTGTTGTGCTAGCAGCTGCTGCGTTATCTGGATCCCTATCAGTGCATCCCATTTCAACAATACATAAAGATTCGGCACATACTGGCAGTGGTTGCATAGATCTTGGTGCCAAACAATCACTTGGATCTAGTGAAATTATTCTAACAGTACTGTCCGCCAAACCTACCGCTAAAAACCAAGATCTTTGTTCACCTGGTGGCACACTGGCAAGGGCCATACATACAACATCAGAGTTCATGCGTTTTCTTTCTTTGTACTCGTGTAGTTGTCCTGTCTGTAAATGGATACATTATGCAAATATAAATTAGTCATGACAAAAGAATCCAAAATTTATTATGGATACTTTGTTTCTTCTTGATTCACTCCAGTGTACTATAGAAGATACAACGGAGGCGACAAGAAGTATATTATCTGGCATAGTCACATAACCAACAAAAAATTAAAATAAAAGTTAGATGATACAAGACTATGCAATAAATTATAGAAAGTTCTATAAAATCGCGAATAATATTCCGCTCAATCTCATTTAATATTATACCGGGTGGCCACGAGCCAATTTTTTTGGTTGTTTTGAATTTAAAAATTTTGTTTTTGGTATACGTGAATAAGACAACTATTGTTAGACTAACAGGAACGAAAATATCACTTCCGGTTGAACCGGAAGCGACAACAACTTTTTTTTCTTAAATAGAATGTTTTTTCTTGTGGTGTTTTATATTATAAAGCATGAAATTCTAACTGCAACAGTTTTCTCCAATTTCAAAAATTCCAAAAAATAAGTGAGATATGAACATTTTTTTATTTTTTACAAAATGGCTGCGTCAGATAAATGCGATGTAAGAAAATTACTAAGTAGGCTATGGAAATTATTAGCAAGGTATAGTTGGAGCGATGAATGTTTTCCATTACGTCATCAATTAAAAATTTACGAAAATCAACATATCCTCCGCTACCAATAAGTTACGAGTACTTTCTTTTTTGGGGCTAGATAGGAAAAAGATCTAGCTATCCAATGGACATAATGGAAAATCCGTCGACCCCAGAATGTTGTGTAGAAGCGTACATAATCTTACATAAATTGATGATGGAATGATCGCTCCAACTATAGTAAGCTTTGTCTGTAAAGAATAAAATAGTTATTTAAATTACTGATACATACGACTATTGTTTAAATGTTATTTGTGGCATTTCATAAATTATTTCTTTTATTTTTTTCTATTCTTCGGACATGATTCATAAGCTTTAATTTTTTCGCCAATAATCATTTCTTAACGAGATCCTTTGTAATAATAAAAGTGAAATGATTATTGGCGAAAAAATTAAAGCTTATGAATCATTATATCCTATTAATAAAAAAAAATAGTACCGTCCCATTTAAAAAATTTCCATAGGACCCCTCCGGAAATGAAAATGAAATTTAAATTCCGTTTTTTGAGAAAAATAGTCTTATCTATCAGTAATTTAAATAACTATTTTATTCTTTATATAATAAGCTTACTACCTTGCTAATAATTTCCATAGCCTACTTAGTAATTTTCTTACATCGCATTCATCCGACGTGGCCATTTTGTATAAAATAAAAAATTGTTCGTATCTCACTTATTTTCTGGAATTTTGAAATTGGAGGAAACTGTTGCAGTTAGAATTTCATGCTTTATAAAACACCATAAAAAAAAAACACGGTCATTCTATTTAAGAAAGAAAAGTTGATGTCACTTCCGGTTCAACCGGAAGTGATATTTTCGTTCCTTTAGTCTAAAAACAGGCCACTTTTGTCTTATTCACGTATACCAAAAACGAAATTTTTAAATTCAAAAACAACCAAAAAATTGGGGGTGTTCATTGACTCGTGGCCACCCGGTATATAAGAGTTCTAAAATATAGCTCAGGTTTAACTCGGGAAAATTTAATAGATGACAGATCTCGCAGAAATAACAAGAAAAGTTCATATGAACTTGTATATTTTAAAGCTTCGTTTTCGAGATACAGGGTGTTAAAGTTAATTTAAAAAAAGCTAATTTCTTCAAATATCTTAAAAATTATTTGACGATTTTGATAAAACTTGACACGTTTATACCAATAAATAAGATTAACTTAATTGATTTTAGATATAGGATGTAATAGATAGAAAATGTTTAGAATTTCACAAGGAATTCAAAATTCAAAAAAAAATTGGGGGTTGCCATTTGAAAAATAAAAATTGATCACAGTCCAGCTTGCTTGGGACACCTTGTAGAATAAAAAATATTTTTAAAATCGGCCTAATATAAAATCAAAATCAACTTATCCGAGAGATTTTCCCAAAACTTTGGCATTTTAAAGATACTGAATATACATGCCACGTCATTTATTTTATATTCTATGGCTCTTATAATGTATAATATGCAAAATATAATTGCTATTTGTAATTTTCCCTTCTCTAGTTATAATCGAGTCTATTTTTGGTTCAGGTGCCGCATAGTTATTGACAGACACATTAAATAAGAAATTTAATAAATAAAAATGAAAAATTACTATATTTAAAATTTAAACATGTTAAATACTGGTAATAATAAGAGCAAATCGGCCACCAAAAGAAAACAAATATTTATCAAATACAACACATCACATATGAAGTGCATTAATATTAATCCAAATCGAAATACTACTTACTGGATCCATTTCAAAATACACCAATTCTCCTCCAGACAACGCTATAACAACTTGTCTTTGATTGACAGCACATTTTACAATACTCTTTTTTCCAGCTTTCCATTCATTCACACGCTTATCGGCACAAATATGCCTGATACCATCTGGGTAAACCTAAAATAATTAGAATTAGTGTAACTATTTTTGGAACACCTGCAAGTGCAAGTCTTAAAATGCCCACACACTATGCAACGGGTTCGGGTTGTACGACAAGTTGTACAACCCAAGTAGTTTCGACCGTCAAAACAATAATTGCATAGTTGGATCGTATGGAAGTTTGGCCGGTGAAAAATTTGTTGTCAAACCGCGCTTAATGTACGATAGATGGTATAGACCGAAGTCCTTCAGCCTTTAGCCTTTTCATGACGGAAAGCCACCTGAGTGGCAAGAAATTTACGTGCTCGCCTTACGGGAAGCAATGGTGGAGGCATAGTTTAGGACGGGAATCAACAGAAGTTTCATAGCGGGGACGTTTCAACAGTGTCCTAGCTACGTTTAACCCAGCCCACAATTCATCTCTATTGGCGTCTCGACTCCTCACTCCCCAAGCTATTACTACCGAATTTAATCTATTTGCGTTGTTAGTTCTGTATGAGAACTTTTAAAACGAGTTCACGTAAATATTTTTTTATATATATAATAGTTTTTTTTTTTATTAAATGATGTGAAAAAAAATCTCTGTAAAACATAATTTAGTGCTTCAGGACGGGAAGCCATCGGAGCGTCAAGCGCTTACTGCTGCGGTCTAGTCGGCACGGACCGTCCGAACGCGGGCCGTCCTGAAAGGGTTAATGTACAATAATTTTGCAAAAATTTCCAGTTGCCAAATATCTCAGGGTGGCAGTTTCTTCAGTATTAATTTCCTAGAAATGAAATCCAAAGAAATCCATTAATTTCCTCCCTCAGTTTTGTATTTTGTTTTCTTATTTTGGGCCGAACTAACTCTTAAAGTTAAATGCATCGTTGTCCATTCTGAGGTATTTTTAAAATCTGTTTGCTCACGGGTACGTAATTCTTGTAACGAGTTCATGTGGGTGTATATACGTCGCTGCAATAACCAATTTTTGTACATTTTCTTTTTGTCTTAACTTTCCCTTTATCCAATAAAGCGATCACTAGTGACGCTATAATTTTTTTTTTAAATAATCGGTGCCATGACAAATTATATAAAGAGAATGGTTATTATTTCCCCAACTGACAACTGAGACGTACTACAACTCTTCACGACTGATTGATGTTCAAATCGTATGTTTGTGGGCAAAATACTAAACAACTTGTTGCACCGATTGTCTGTCCAATCTGTAGTACAACTTGTCATACAACAAGTTGCATAGTGTGTGGGCCATTTTAAAGACTGCTAATGTGTTACTCATGTACTGTACGTACTTGGCTGGAAATTCTATACTGCCGTAAGCTATTTTCTTTATATTTAAATTTTATATAGGAAGTTATCGATCTTTAAATGGTAATTAGATATACAGAACATTTACATGTTCGTTATTTGAAAGAGTATTAATAATTAATATTAAAATTTATATTAAACATTATTTATTTCATCCCGTCCGGAAAGTACAACAGTACAGTATTCATATGCGGCCGGAAAATGAGACATTACGGTATCAGGAAAATGAGGCATTACGGTATCAGAGCCGGTAACCGGAAACCACCGGAAACTTATTACGAACCAATCACAAACTGTTATTATACCTTTTGACAGTTGTTTGACATATAATAATCAACCGCAAATTAAAAAATTGTGTCAAATGTCAAATGACATAAGAAAATAACCAAGTGTCAAATTATGCAAATATACTATATACAAGAAATGACGGGATGAAATAAAATATCATTCGACACACGTCCGTAAGGTGTTGTTCCAGCCTCGTTTAGATATTCTAGACTCGGCTCCTGACGTCGCCTCGTCCATAATATCTACTTGACTGTAACAAGTCACCTTCCGGACTTGTGACGAAAATTACTATTGAGGAACTGTTTCTTTTTAGAAATTCGGCACCAGATTTGCTTCCACTTACTGTCAATTGGTGTGTAAATATAAAACCGTATGGAAGATTTGTTTTGCACTGTTATTTATCAATTTTTGTTTTACATTCCCTTTGAAATATATCTAAAATGCCTCTATAGAAGTGTTTTATACATGCTTGCTGAAATAATAGTGAAAATAACAAAAATAAACACTTCACTTTGAGTACCTACATATAACCAAAAACAAAACATATGTCAAAAAACTTGACAAATGACAATGGACATCACTGTGACGCTCTCCAAAGATTCTATTGGGCTCTAGCGTCACTTTATATCCGGCACAATGCTTTATTTGAAATCTGTTCTCATTTTGAGCGTTTTCATTTCACAATTAAACAAATAATAGTAGGTAAAATGACGTCGAAGTTATATTTATAATATATTTGACGACAATACTACAATACCACATGATTACTTTCCGTCATTTTTGTTGTTCACTCGCCCATTGACCGAACTAATAAAATGTAAATTGATATGGAATGCAAACACCATCACTACTAAAAACTAATATTTATTTTAAATAAAATATTAATCATTACGTTCTGTTGAATATGAATATTAAATATTAATAAAACTGTCACATATATGGGAGACCCAAAAATGGCATTTTATTTTGACCATAACTGGTACTATGAATATGTTTCTACTCTAGGACATTTTTTTTTGTATACTTGAATCGAAACAAGCAACAATAATATTGTCCAAAATATAAGAATGACACTTCCAATACAAATAATAATGTATTCAGAGTTGTGAAAAAAACTAAGAACTAACCTGCACAAGTGCATCATCGCTTAAGGCTGAACAAGATAATGTTGGAGTGGTTCCTAAAAATCCACTGTCAGTAACTTCCTCAACAGTTTCACCAATCGATAGTACCAGTGTTGCATTTAAAAATGATACAATAATATAAGCATCATATTCATCTGCAACAAATAAATACAAGAATAGGACCCAACAAGTACAATTATTTAAGAATTTTATTTTAATAAAAAATAATCAGACTTGTTAAGCATAATCACTGTGAATCAGGTGAAACACGGACAAAGATATCATCATTAAAAAAAATATTCATAAGTAAAATATTTGGATAACCCAATGGAAATAAATTTTGTTAAATTAAATATTATAACACATATTATGTTAGGTACCTATTACCTTCCAAAGTTTGAAATGCAGTTTTTTTTCGATATTCTCATCGAGAAATTTTGGTACATGAAAGAACAAACACCTTTTCTTTCTTTTGAATTGCCTGGATAAAAAGTTTTTATAAATCTCTCTAATACAAAATGTTTCCAATTGGTTATCCTGTTAACGAGTTGTAGCAGGCAGTAGGCAAGCGGACAACTTTATTATCGTGTAAATCACATTTTCACATAAAAATAGTAAATTAATCTTTTAAACACACCTATTTTCAAAAGATGGATGATAATATGCAATATCATCACTACTAGTATTGTAGCACTCAGTGGAAACGGAATGGAACGTTTGGAACATTTCATAACCATAATTTTCATTGAAAAGGTTATTTATCAAGGTACCCGAACCACCAATTTCTTTTGATAGATGATGATTTTAGTTTAAAATGTGCAAAGAAAATTTATACAATATTTTTTATTCCTATGGTTTTTATTCGCAATAAAGTACAAACAATATATTACCACGTTTAATATGATTTTATTACGTGAAAATAATATCGAACTGTATGGTCTCTGTTAGCGAGCTTTATTTTTGTTTAAATCTGGGAAACAATTCTGAACATATAGTCCCACCTATGTACAGCGTTAATTTTATTAATGTAAAACCCCCATTTTTATTTTTGCCTGTTTCAAAAAATTTAAAAACTGACCTTACATGGTTTTTTACGTAGATTCCACTCCTGCTAATGGATTGGCATTAGCGTTTTAAATATACAGGGTACACAAAAAAGTTAAGTTTTTTTAAATGGAACACCCTGTAGTGTATATTTTGACAAATTTCAATTCCTCCAATCATTCTGATTACGATTATACAGGGTGTAGTTTTATTAGTGTTCAATTTAAAAATTAAAAACGAGAAACACAAATTTTCGTTTTTTTAAATATTTTCAAAACTAAAAACGATGGATCAAATTTCTATTCAAATTATTGATCAGCATAAACTTGCGCAACTTTGCTCTAAATTAACCGACTTCGTATCCCCTAAGATGAGCTAGATCCTCATGCTGCGGGTCAAAAAAAGGGCACTCTGTATACTGGTTGTAAACGAATAGTGGGCCACCCCTGTAACTTCCTTGTTTTAAAGATATCAGGATAAAATGTTGTATGGTGAAATTAGGTAAGATTTACAACTACCGCCATATTTGTCACTTCCAGTTTCACCGGAAATGACCCCAATAGTCTTTTCCAATTGGACCACCCTGTATGTTTTTATGTTTTTGAAATAAAGATCACATTTTGGATACATTTATACTATTCTGAACAATTTATACAGGGTTGCACGAAAAATAATACGAATTTTAGTTGTTAATCTAGATGGCTGCGAATATGTTAAAATTATTT
Source organism: Rhagium mordax (assembly GCA_963680705.1). Taxonomy (NCBI): domain Eukaryota; kingdom Metazoa; phylum Arthropoda; class Insecta; order Coleoptera; family Cerambycidae; genus Rhagium; species Rhagium mordax. The sequence goes on along the minus strand of OY796656.1, from coordinate 50,986,648 downwards.
TATTGTTCCAATGTAATTCATATAAAAAATACGAAAACGTCAATATGTCCAATAATACATCATACAGGGTGCTCTAAACTGTAATTTTTGAAAAATGTGATTTTAATGAGTTTAGAGCACCCTGTATGATGTATTATTGGACATATTGACTTTTTCGTATTTCTTATATGAATTACATTGGAATAAATAATTTCAACATATTCGCAGCCATCTAGATTGAAAACTAAAATTCGAATTATTTTTCGTGCAACACTGTATAAATTGTTCAAAATAGTATAAATAATAAATATAATAATAATAATTACACCACATGTAATTACGACCCCCTTTATCCCAGAAGGCTCTAGAAGAGCCTTGTGCGGGAGGGGGCTACACATTTAAAGACAAGGGACACACATCCAATATCCGTGTATAATGGAAAAATCCCTCTCACAGTATTTTCCATTGCCATGCCCAGGAATCGAACCCGGGACTTTTGGGTGAGAGGCAGGTACGCTACCATCTCGACCATCCAGTCATTGTATCCAAAATGTGATCTTTATTTCAAAGATGTAAAAACATACCGGGTGGTCCATTTAGAAAGGACTATTGGGGCCATTTCCGGTAAAACAGGAAGTGTCAAATATGGCGGATAGGACTCAAAAAGTTGAAAATCTTACCTAATTTCATCATACAAAATTTTATCGCGATATCTTTCAAAACGAGGAAGTTGCAGGGGTGGCCCACTATTCGTTTATACCCGGTCGGTATACAGGGTGTTTCAAAAAAAATTGGGACAACGCTTAACTGCTGATTCTTAACATCAAAACAAGTCGATTTAACCCAAAAAGTAGGGGTCTAACTCTTTCTGTTTTCAAGATGCAGGGCGGTTAATTAAAAAATATATAATCATATTTTGTCTCTATCTTGAAGACTATTATACGTATCTACTTCAAATTTGATAACGACATGTTTTTCAGGTCGCTAATTTCAAAGGTGATATTGCCGATGTCACATTTTATAGTGGGCGTTAGTTATAGTACTTTTACGTAACACTTTAAGCCATAACTTGTTTGAGGTTAGGTTTTGGACATTGTCTTCTATTATAATCAAAATGCAATTTAATTTCTTAAAGAAAAGGTATACTTGTTGAAATGCGATAAAATGCAATTCTGAGAAATACGCGATTTACAACTTCGTCACACACCAGTTCAAAGAAAGCCGATTGTATCTAAAAGCAGTTTCTTATCTAGTAGGTATACGTCAAGTACGATGTCTTGAAATCGTCAATAGTGCTTGTTGTGTTTTTAAATTTTGGATTACGTTCTTCGTTTTTGAGAATGCATCGCTACCCGTATTCCAATCTAGAAATGAGTGACATAGTCGCAGTTTACACGCAAGAAAACCATAATGGTCATGCGGCTGCAAGAAGATATCAAATTTTATACCCTAATCGAACAGTACCAAATCACAAAACGTTTCAAGAACGTAATCCAAAATTTAAAAATGCTAATTTTACCAGCAGTACAAGAAATGTACAAATAATTAATATTTTATAATGTTACAATGTTTGACAAAACAAGCACTATTGACGATTTCATGACATCGTACTTGACGTAGACCTACTAGTTAAAAAACCGCTTTTAGATACAATTGGCTTTCTTCGAACTGTCTGTGACAAAAGTTGTAAATCACGTATTTCTCAGAAAGGGTGCATTTTATCGCATTTCAACAAGTATACCTTTAAATTGCATTTCGATTCCAATAGAAGACAATGTCCAAAACTTAACCTCAAAAGAGTTATGGATTAAAGTGTCACATAAAAGTACTATAACTAGCCCCCTCTATAAAATGTGACATCGGTAATATCACCATTGAAATTGGCGACTTGAAAAACATGTTACCAAATTTGAAGTAGATACGTATAATAGTCTCCAAGATAGACAAAATACAAATATATTCTTTTTAATTAACCGCCCCGCCCTGTATCTTGAAAACAAGTTGATTTAACCCAAAAAGTAGGGGTCTATACTTTTTGGGTTAAATCGACTTGTTTTAATGTCAAGAATCTGCAGTTAAGCGTTGTCCCAATCTTTTCGAAACACCCTGTATATTGTATAATCAGTTTACTGGTTTTCGAGTTATTTTCACTTTATTTTTATAATGAATACATCGGAACAAAAGCGTCATTTTATAAATTCATAATAAATCAGTAAATGAAGTGAATCAACAAACAAAACAAAATATATGAATTATTAAACCAAAATACATAACATTTTCAACATAACCACCACCATTAATTTGATGCATTTCAAAAGTTTAATAAAATTCGACTGAATTTGAAGTGCTGCATCCAAATTTAGCAAAGTTATATTTTCTTTAATTTGATTATGTAAGCGTTCAAAATTTTCCACTGGTTCACTGAAAATTTTTTCTTTGGGCGTTCCACAAAGAAAATAATCTAATAAGATTCAGGTCTGGATTCCGTTCGAATTTTATTAAACGTTTGAAATGTATCGAAGTTAATGGCGGTTATGTTGAAAATGTTATGTACCTAATTTGTTTTAATAATTAATATATTTTGTTTCGTTGGTTGATTTAATTCATTTATTGATTATTATACGAGTTTTTAAAATGACTCTTTTGTTTCGACATATCCATAATAAAGTGAAAATAACTTAAAAATCAGTAAACCCATTAAGTAATGTTTATATTATTTGTAATCAGAATTATCGGAGGAATAGAATACACAGGGTGTTCCGTTTCAAAAAACCTAATTTTTTTGCGTACCCTGTATATTTAAAACGCTTCTGCCAATCCGTTAGCAGAAGTGGAATCTACATAAAAAACAGTGTAAGCAACGACATATGGAACTATAAAGGCGGTTAACCAAAGGGAAAATCTTGATGCAACATTTGAGATTTGTAACCGCGTGTATACACATAATTAACCTCAAGCAAGTGGTGGTCTCTTTAGGTACATTACGATACTTAAGGAACATATCATATTTCGTTGGTTTGCAACTAAACTATATAGAAATCTAAATTCATATTGGTGGCTTGAAAATAGCGATGCAATAATCCATATGGTATAATGAATATTTCTTTACTATAAATATTTTGTGACTTGCGCACTATTCTTATTTAGAATACTGTGCTCAATTTTAATTCACGCTGGTTACAAAGGCAGAGGCGCATTCATTTCAATTAAAAGGGATGAGCAGTAAATATTTTTCATTTAAATTTATTTGTAATTATTTAATACAGAAACAAGGACACATTTAGCACAAACGTATAAAATATATGTACCTACGTCGTTAGTAGAGAATAAGAAAATAGTGTGAAAACAGAGTATTTACAAAATTTGTTAAATGATACGTCTAATTGCATCGTTATTTTTTTGAGAAAACTGTTTTGTCGCTATCTAGGTATCCCCAATAATTTTGAGGCTACATCAAAACTATTGCGTTCAATATCTTTGTAGTTCCATATATCGCTGGTGTAAGGCCAGTTTTTAATTTTTTGATCGGTCAAAGATAAAAATAAAAATGGGGGGCTTACATAAATAAAACTAACCCTGTACTTATATATTATATGTATATATCTTGCATCTTACTGTGCAGTTACTTTATTTTTGAGTTGTAAATTGATAAACCCAAAACACTTCTTAATTTTGATAATTTGATGAGTCGCCAAAAGAGAAAATTTTATATGCTATATTATATTCTTGTAATTTTCAAAATTGTCCACTTGTCTATTTGGCATGGCTGTTTTAATCTATCCTCACACTTACCGCTTATCTCAGCTCACTAGCAAGAGGACAGCATCTGAAATAAAAAAGCGCTGGTGTTGGTAAATGTTCAACAGCCAGGCCTTATTAAAAAAGAAAAATAATAATAATTTTCAAATACTTCTACGCATATTTATAACAAACTTCAATCTTAGGGTTTACAATATGTACTAAATTGATTTAATTTTATATGTAATTATGTATTCTCATATTCTTACCGTCACTTCTCCGTTTCACTGTCCATACAGCATTAGGATTACCAGGTAGTTCAGACACAGCCATTTCGGATACTTCTAGACCATGTCTAAGTACTCTTAGAGATGATCGTGGTCCTCTACCACAAAGCATATACAACTGAGGAGTATCTTCACCTGCCAAATCAGCTACACGCGATGAAAGAATTGGAGATAAGGATTCCATTTCGTCTACCAGTACTAAATTTCTCAGCGGTCTTGGCGCAAAAAAAAAGGTATCACCTTCTTCTAATGGCATGGCAGAACTAAATTCTAACTCATCATCATCATCGCCAAGATGTGCAATTTGGTATAAATAACTAAAATAAAAAGACGACACATACTTATGTAGTTATTAAAGGCCAATAATATAAAATAAACAAAACCTATATCCATAATGTACCGTAGAACGGGGCTACTTCGGACGATTTTTCGGTTTTTTTGCTTATACCTTCTCCAAATTAAATCGAAGAAGTCTAAATCTTCTATGATAGCTTGCTCTATTCTTTATACGTAGATTCTTTCACGAATTGAAGGAAAAAACTGTTTGCTTCAATTTTTTTTTTCGATTTTTTGCTGTCCGAAGTTACCTCTCAGCGTGGGGTAACTTCGGACGCAACTAGAAAACCACAATAAAACAAAGTTAGATGCGCCTTAACTTCGGAGTCAAAAATTTTTTAAAAAAATTTACAGTTGAAAAACAAAAAATGAAACATTTCTGCTACCTTAAAAATATATTTACCTACCTTATAAAATAAACAAAAACTTAATAAATACACAAACTTTGCAAGAAAAACGAAAGCAAATAACATTTCTAAAAAAATATAATCATAAAAAACATTTCTACTATTCCAGAATGATATCTTCAGGCAAGTTCGTGTCTGAAGTTCCCCCCAGAAAGTGTGACATTTTGTTCATCACCCTGTATAAAAAACAAATCGCGAGGTAAAGTAATGAAATTTAGACGAAAGATTATTTAAGCCCCATGTTATCGAACTTATCAAATCAAATTATGATACATCCAACGTGCTTTACTGGGAAACGGTTACTTTTTCACTTTTTCGGAAACGTCATATTTCGATCGAATAATAAAATAATAAAATAACATAAAATACTCACTGTCAGCGACAAACTACCCCACACTTTGCTAGACATACACTAACAGGAACCGATATGTAACCGCAGAACTTTGAAAACGAGCATGCCCTATTTACTACAGAATTTACAGTACGCCAAGGTCGGATTGTCCGAAGTAGCCCCGTTTTACGGTACACAAGATAATAATATGCGGGTTAGGGACGTCCTTGTCTTCCAACAGGCAATTTAAGTAATGTAATAAGTATAAGTGAATACAAGCTATATAAACACTCTTTTAGAGTCAAAGGCTTATTTATAGTCTGTTGTCGACTTTGTCTTTTGCAAGATGATTTTTTGTTTTGTTTAAAATATCTTATTTTAAAATTGTATTTTTGTGCCTGACAGCTTAACATATCTAAAGCTGGGGCTGAAGATTTATTTGGGAAGTTTTTAAAGTTTCCAACTTACTGTAATGACCTGTTTTGAATCATGTCAAAATTAGTATACCTACTTTTTAAAGCAAAGACAGGAAATTTATCGCAAAAACACGTTTTATAAAAAAAGGATAGGACATTGAATCTCCTTTTTGGACTGGGTATCTGGCCGTTATTAATTTTTTTCACCAGCTCTTAGATTATAAAATTAGGAAGAGATACCAAACATGACAATACTGAAAAAAATGGCTGCCGTTTTCAGAATAATAGACGTCTATATTGCACTTTTTCGTTCACTCCTACTGAGCCGAAAGGTGGCAGTGAAAGTGTTAAAGAAAAAAATTATTATTTGTGCGAGAATCTTAAAAGATGGATATAATTATCTGTCACTAAAAAAGTATAATTTTTATAACTTACTGATTTCCAAATTCAGATGCAACAAACAAAAATCCAGTTTTCAAAACACACATTGCTGTTGCTACTGGAACAGTATCAAAGTATTTTAACTTTATTTCAGTCACCATATCCTCGTCAGTTTCCAGTGTGATTTTAAAAATATCGCCTTGCTCAGTTTGAGCGAGAAAGAAAAACATAGATTTGGTTTTATGAGTAGCCGAACATACAAAAATCATTCCTCGTTCTGGATCATCTAAATCGTTTCTTCTTCTGGGAATAGGACAACGAATATCATGTTGATCGCCAAGATTTTTGTACGTAAGGTAATTTTCAGAACAAATTAATACTCCCGAGGGACCATCATCACCACCCGGTACAGTAACTAGAAAGTTAGCATGTTCTTCGAGCGGTTCAGAATATTTTCTAACAACGTGATTGAGACCCAAGTCAAGTTCATAAAAAGTTAATGTTTGTTGAGTTTTTTGAGCTGCCTCTCCTGTAGGATCTGAATCAGCTTCTTCATAGTCAATTTCTAAACATGCAAATATTGGATTATCATACCCAACATCAACACCCACCATATGATACACAAGTGTATTACTTTTATGAGCCTCAAGTGGAGAGGATATAGTTAATCTAGCTTGAGCATCACGATTCAAAATATAGGCTAATTTTTGTTTCTCAATAGCTCCAACCATAACTGCCCTTCCCCTAGGATCGGTAGCTAAATATTGACCAGGTACTATTCGTCTAGTTCCAGATTTTCCAAATGTTTCCTGGTGTACTTTTTCGAATATGTTTTTGGCTGGAATATATTCTAAAATTACGATTCGCCCAGAATCAGAACCAACAACAACATAGTCTTTTGTTCCTCCAGTGAGCCTAAATGACATTAAAGACCTAATAATACCAAAGATCTCAACAGTCAAAAGTGTGTGTACTTTGCCTGTGTTAGAATCTGGTCTTAAAAGCTCCAAACTTTTGCCTCTGGATATAGCGATTTCTTGGGTTTTTGTTCCCGAGAAATTCCCATGAACAGCATGAGTGATTGCTGTAGCCCTTTGCAGGGTCAAATTATAGAGGAACATCTTACCTGAAATAAGGAATGCTTTTATATAACTTTAAAGTCACAATTCATTACCCAAAAATGTTATGTAAATATAAAAAACTTATTACCAAAATAAAATAACACAAAAAACTTTTATTTTTTGATATTGCCGAGATCATATCTCTTCAACAAACGAATTGCACGTAAAAAAGGGCATGTCACACAATGTATGGTTACGTAGCTCCTCAAACAAATGAGTTAAAGCAACCACAATGTTAATATACCCATTTTATATTACAAATAATATTGCTAACGTTATTATTTTCTATTTCATAATGCTACTAAACAAATATTTGTCAATAGTGTATTGTACAGGCGATTCCTATAACGTTCTCACCCCAATTTTTTGTTTTGTCTTTAGAAATAAAATGGAAATATTTAACGTAGTATTTTTTCCAAGGATTTCAAAAATTTTAATAAAAAACAATTGAAAGTCCGAGTGAAAGTCAAATAAAAGTGGGAAGAATCAAAGCAATGTTTTTTTAAATGAAACGCCCTGTATATTTTTACAATTTTGAAATAAATTTAAATTTTCTTTCTAAAAATATAACATAACATATATATATTTACCTTCATATTTAGTAAAATATTGATAATTGAAATAATTTATAAGAGTAAATCTATTAAATGAAATAACATCAAATCAAGCAAGTACTTTGCATCAAATACCTAACGAACAAATTACTTTTATATTTAAAGGAACTATTCAAAATGTTCTCTATTATTTTCGACACAAATAGTATAGCGTTTATACATGATGGCCATAGCTTGAGGGTATGTTGTTACCAAAGCAATTTCCAGTAAAAAAATGTTTAAAGAGCATTTGCCCTGAACTCAATCGTTTATCACTTATTAAATAACATTCAAAGTCTGTTTTTTCTCTTCTGCCGAATAGGGCATTTTTAACTTTTAATCAACGTAAAGAGTTACAACAAACTATTTAAATGACAATTCAAAGAACTTGCTAAGCCAACTCGGTGTTTAATTATTTCAATTATTATCAGTATTTTACTAAATATGAAGGTAAATAATGTTGTTATATTTTTGGAAAGATAATTTAAATATTTTTCAAAATTGTAAAAATATCCTACATTAAAAAAAAACATTGCTTGGTTTTCTCACTCTTATTCGACTTTCAATTGTTCTTTTATTTTCGAAATCCTTGAAAAAAATTCTATAAGTTAAGGTTAAATATTTTTATTTTATTTTCAAACGCAAACCAAAAAATTTGGGTGCGAACATTATAGGAATCACCCTGTACATATGTTGATTTACTCTACGTCTTGGTTTTTTTTTTGCAAGAAATAGGGTGCAATTAAAAAATGTGGTGAAAATATTTGCAACATTTGTAAAAAATAAATAATAACAGGCATAAGAGAAAAGCGAACGGAAGAGGTTTCTAAAGAAATATGCAAGTTTTAGTTGTGACGGAGAAATGATTTGAATTTCAATAGAAAATCACATTAGATACTAAAGATGTAGCTAAAGAGCATATTTACAGAAAAAATAAGTAAATAAAAGCTATACAGATACTAAATATGAATTCTTAAATTGCCAAGTGCTTTCTAATTCCATAAATTAAGTCTAGTACTTCCATTGTGTTTCAAACAAAAGTGCATTTCATCTTTTTTTTTTTTTATTTTTATATACTAATTAATCAGTCTAATTACCTTTTATTTAATTAATTTAATCGTACGAGATGGAAACATGGGAATATGGTTATTAATATTTATAGCTTAAATTGATATTGACGACCAAAATTAACGCACCACCCAAAATTTATCATGATTTTGAATTTGGTTTTCTTCTAAACCGTTTGTCTGATTTTAATGTTTTTTTTTTTTTTTGTTTTGTACGTTAACGCTTCTGGACTGTATAGCAGTGCCGATTTTAAGTAAAAATTATTTTTTCTTTAAATATCGGGCGTAAAAATAGCGCTATGTTTGTTTCAAAAATTCAAAACACCCTGTGGGAATCGCCAGCTGCAAAATTAAACTCCAGTTCAGAGTTCAGACCTAATTGTAGCTTCATCATTTCTCAACATTTACTTTTTTGGTTCACTTTTTTATATTTGCTAAAAGGAGATATACCGAGTGGGAAAAAAAATAAAAATTTTTATTTCTTGGATGCCATTTTTTTACTTAACACGTTCCCTGCCGAGGCACATTTGCTTGTTTTGACTATGAGGCCGTGTAATTTTTTTATTTTTTACCCCAGAGGCCAATGTTGACATTGTATATAAAGTACAACAAAACTAAATGAATGCTCGTGAAAATTTTGAGGAATTACTCATATAGGACTCGGCATTAATTTTTTTCTCTCTTGGTCCAATAGACCGAGTCGACGTTTAGTGATTTCAATTTAGTTTGCGCCGACTCGGTCTGGTATGCGGTCTGAGTTGATCTGTCGTAACTTGTTTACCACATAGTTGTTTTATTATAATTTTTGATTAATTTACCAAGAGATGTTTTATTTAAATAAAATTACACCACAGAAATCTGTAAAAACTCGACTCAAGCTCAAATCGAGCGCACCCCAATATACGAATTCCAAAGTCAAAACTGTATGGTGCGAACTTGTCCCACACGCCAGCTCGGTCTGTTGCCGTGTTTATTCTTACGAAATAACAGACCTACGGCGCTTGGAACCTTAAAAAGTATTTCGGTCTTATGGACCTAGTTGGCGCGTGGGACAAATTGTATCTCGGTCTATTTGACCGAGTTTTTAAAGTTAGAATACCTACTTCTCGGTCCTATAGACCTATATGGCAGGGAACATGTTAACCGATTCGAATAAACTTGGGGTCATTAGTTAGGCAATTTAGTAGCCTACAAAACCTATAGTTTAAAATGGTAGACATGAAAAAATCAAAATGGCAGACACCTTTAAAAATTTGTTTTTCTGGTTTCGTTCTTTATTAAAACCTGATTGAGCTAAATCGGTCCATTATTAGTTACGAACATATCACCAATTAAAAAATGCTAGTAAACGTTATTTAAAAGCATACATTTAAAATTATTGAGGGTAGCTGTGGAAATCTAAATAGGTTCAATAATTATAACATTATTTACCAGCTGAAAATTTGTCTATTCACGTAATTTCCTACCACACTAAGGGGACTGACCTTAAAAGCGTCAGCACAGACATTTTTTTTATTGGTCATATTTTGGTAACCAATTTATTTAGATTTAGCTCAGATCTTAATAAAGAACGAGGATAGAAAAACATCAATTTTTAAAGACGTCTAACATTTTGACCTACATAGGTTTTGTAGTCCACTAAATTACATATCTAATGACGCCAAGTTTTTTCGAATCGGTTAAATAACAAAGAAATGGCATCCAACAAACAAAAATTTATTTTTTTCCCCACTCGGTATATATCTCCTTTAATAGCAAAGATAAGAAAGTGAATCAAAAAAGTAAATATTAAGAAAAGATAAAGCTACATTTGGGTCTGAACTGGAGTTTAATTTTGCTACTGGCGAATCACACAGGGTGTTTTGAATTTTTGAAAAAAAAAACGTTTTTACGCCGGATATTTAAAGAAAAAATAATTTTTACTTAAAATCGGCAGGGCAATACATTCCAGAAGAGTTAACCTACAACACAAAAAAAAAACAAATTAAAATCAGACAAACGGTTTAGAAAAAAATCGAATTCGAAATCATGTTAATTTTTGGGTGGTGCGTTAATTTTGGTCGTCAGTGTATAAGAGAGAACATGTTCACAAATATTAGACTACAAGACCATGAGCATGTTTTACAACTAATGTTGAAAACAACAAAAAAGAAAATACCATATTATTCTTAGAAACTGTCGAGATTAATACTTGGCAATAATAGATTTTCTTAAATAAGAACCAATTTATTTGTTTATTTACAGGGTGTTACAGGAAGAAAAAACATGTTTGATAATGGTTCCTAAGGGAGTCATAATTGCCCCTTAAAAAGAATTTGCTACGGTTAATGTTAAATCATATAACCATGGAAGAATTATCTATTAATATTAAATAGTAGGTATACCACAATTTATAAGTCTGACTATGAATATCGGAAGTAATAAAATAAATAATGTCAGGGAGCTCTCGCTCTAAAATCACTTTCTGACATACGATGACTTTCTTTTTATGTAATGAGTACCTAACGACCGACACCACTATATTCCTAAATATTTCTTATTCGTTCTGAAACACCCTGCATACTACATTCAAAATTCAAATCATTAATCATATCATTTTTTCGTTTCGTACACTTATCGGACGCCAACTTTTTTCTATTAATTTATTGAAAACCATGGAATTTACGTTCAATTTTCACCGTTTGAAAGATAATAATCATAAAATATGCAAAGACAACGCGTGCTTCCAAAAAATTAACATTTCTATTTTAAAAACGGCAATTTATTATTATAATTTTAATTTGTTGACGTTTGCATGCGTAAATATTAATTTGACAAAAAGAAAAAAGGTTCTCGTGTTAAATATAAACTCACACTTTTAACAGATGACTGATGTAAATAAAAATATTAGCAGAACATTTTAGTCTTCACATGGCCACAGCTCACAAAACAAACTCAAACGGTAATGCGAAATGTGAAATGCGACGCAAAGAAACGTAAAGTCAAGTCACAGGATAGATAAAGCGGAAACTGCGGAAAGTCGCGAGCACAGAGCACAGAACATCTAAAAAATAAGACACATACTGCGTTCGGTTTTAAAAATCCAGAGGCGAGCGGGCAGCATATTAACATTCTTTATAACTAGTACAGGAGGCAGTAACGATTTTCGGTACTTATTTTCCCAGTCAGCCAACATGGATAGAATTGTTCGGTTAGTAATTCTAAGCAAAGTTCATATATTTAGGGGGGGTTTTCCGATGGGTTGAGGCAGAAAATGCATCAGAACATACGAATACAGTGCCCTTTTTTTTCCAGTGATAAAAATTGTTCTAGTATAGTAAGACTAGTAAGAGGTATACTGAAGTAAAGTAAAAAAAATAGTCTGGCTAATCCGTGAGCATGGATAATATGTCTGGCAGGTGAAAAACTGAAAAGTTTTCATCAAAAAAATTTCCTTCATTTTTGCAGTCATGAAAATTTATCAGATGATGGCCTATATTATAATAACAGCTTAAAATACAATCTGGCTAATGTGGAACACCCCCAAAGCCTTGCCAGACTCGTCCAATGATCGTCCAGGCGCCCTAAAGTCGGCACGTTCGATTATACAGGTGATTAGTGTCATACGTACATGTTCTTTTTTATGAGAGCATTAAACAATGAAATACAAAATACAAAAAAAAAAGATAGGGATACAAGGGACAGGGGTCTAGGCTGTGAGTCTGGCAAGGCCTTCGTAATTGTAAATGTCAGTCAGACCTGTACTTTCTATGAAAATATAGTATAATCTATCATGTGGCAAATTTTCAAACCCGGGAAAATAAGAGCAAAAATTTTCTATTTTTCCCATTTTGAAGATGCCGCCAGACTCATTTGCCAATTCCGTAAATCAGCCAAACTTATTTTTAATTACAGTTTATGATAATAACAATTTATATACTAAATTTCAAGTCTGGAAAAATAAGGGTTACGGATCCGCAAAATCAGTCAAATTTTTGAATCCGCAAATTTTCAGCCAGACTCACTTTCCGCTATCCAAGATAAGCCAGACTGCTATTTTCACAAACTTTATGTTCCACTTTAGTAAATGTAAAATATTTATGACTGGGAAAATAAGTGGACTTGTATTTTATTTTTATTTTTTGAATCCATCCAAAAATTTTAGCCAGACTCAAGAATTCTTGTTTTTTGTCACTAAGGGAACAGATTGAAATATATACACCAACTGGGAAAATAAGTACGAAAAAAATTCACTGCCTCCGGACTATTACAGTCGTACGGAAATGGCAGTATTCGGCGCAATCTCATTGGCCGTTTCAAGGCCAAATGTCACATTTAACCAAACCTAACTGAACTTATTCCTTCTTTACTCGCAATTCGTTAGTGGTCTAATGGCCTAGCGGAAACGAGCTCGGCTTGGCAAGCAGAAGGTTCCGGGTTCAAATCCCACACGTTCTTGTTTTTTTTTTTATTAAATGCATCAGGCATGACGAGGTCTATTGCGAGTTAGAAGCCGGAGGCGATAGCAGGAGGCAGGTTAGATATGTGTGTTATTCCCCTGATAAAGGATTTTTTTTCATTAGGTTAAAGGAATTTTTTTTTATTAAATGCATCAGGCATGACATGAGGTCTATTGCGAGTTAGAAGCCGGAGGCGATAGCCGGAGGCAGGTTAGATATGTGTGTTATTCCCCTGATAAAGGAATTTTTTTTATTAGATTAAAGCCAAATTTGTTTTTAAATGTGACATTTTGCGTCCGCGCCAAGTCGTGGCCTTGAAACGGCCAATGAGATTGCGCCAAATACTGCCATTCCCGTACGACTGTAAAGGATGTGAATATGCGAGCGGGCAGATACAGATTTATCACACGTGATTTGCCAACTTAACGGATTTCCCGTCAGATTTAACCATAGAGATAGAATATTCTATCTCTATGGATTTAACGGATTTTTGTGAAGGCATCGAGGTGGGAGAACCTCGATGTGTGAAGGGGTGCGGAAAAAAACAGTTTTAACGGGTGACGGATTTTTTAACGGAAACTTTAGGCCAATTGTTCCGTAAATGAATTAAATTGGTTAGTTACTGATTCAAGCTGTTTTCGTTCTGTTAATATCAAACTGCAGCGTTAAAATAATAATAAGAAAGAATATCTAATTAATATTGAAAATCAAATAAATTCTAACCCTAATCGTTTTTGGTCGTATCTAAACTCTAAAAAAAACGTATCCAGTATTCCCAACGTCATGACCCATAATGATACTTTATTGAACGAACCGCAAGCAATAGTTGATGCATTTGCTAATTTTTTTCATGATGCGTACTCCACCTCCACGACTTTTTCTTATGATACGGATAGCACTCATAGTAATGCTCCCAGTTTATACATCCCTTATATAACTGAAGAAGATGTATTAAAAGCTCTCAAGAAAACCAAACCTAAGTGTACTGTAGGACCTGATGGAATTCCAGCTTTTTTGCTTAAGGATTGTGCTATTTTAATTGCAAAGCCACTTGCTGTAATTTTTAATTTGTCTATTAAAACAGCCACTTTTCCTGAAGTATGGAAGATATCTAGAATTTGTCCTGTATTCAAAAAAAATGATAGAGGAGCTGTTGAAAACTACAGACCTATAGTAATTTTATGTAATTTTAGCAAACTTTTTGAAAGCATAATATATGATATCCTTTTCAATCATGTTAAGTCTCAAATATGTCTCAATCAACATGGATTTATGCCCAGTCGTTCAACTACTAGTAATTTGGTATGTATTACTCAATTTTTAGCTGAACACTTAGATTCTGGAGATCAGGTGGATGTTATTTATACGGATTTTACTAAAGCCTTCGACACACTTGACCACGGTATTTTGCTACGCAAATTATCCGAATTTGGACTAACTGAGTACTTCATAAATTTTTTTGAGTCGTATTTGGTAAATAGGCGATTGACTGTGCAGTATCGTGGTTTCCGGTCTGTCGATATTACAGCAACGTCAGGTGTTCCCCAAGGTTCCGTCCTTGGACCTCTACTATTTTAATATCTTTATAAACGATATTGTTGATAATCTACATTGTAGCACTTTGTTATATGCTGATGATCTTAAATTATATACGCCTATTACTGGTCTGGAAGACTGTGCAAAATTGCAAAATGATCTTGTACAACTATGGTCCTGGTGCAGTGAGAATAACTTACAGTTAAATATATCAAAATGCAATTCAATGACATACTCGCGTAAGCAGTATACAATTAAATTTGTCTACTTAATTAACAATGAAGCGTTGGAAAGTTGTAATCACTTTAAAGATCTCGGTGTTTTGTTCGACCCTAAATTGACTTTTGTTAACCATATCAACCAAATTACTGCTAGTTCCTTCAGAAACTTAGGCTCTGTTTTACGTAACTGTAAAGAATTTAACGAAAATACATTAAAATCTCTCTTTAATTCGTTTGTTAGATCTAAACTTGAATATGCTTCAGTAGTATGGAGTCCTGGTTATGAAACTCATAAAGCTGACATTGAAAAGCCTCAGAGGCGTTTTCTTAAATATCTCTGGTTTAAAAATTTGGGAACTTACCCAGACAGAGGTTTTCCACATTATGAATTGCTGCATAAATTTGGAACGCATGACCTTCACTTACGCCGTATATATTACTCTCTTATATTTCTTTATAAGATTTTAAATGGTAAAATTGATTGCCCTGAAATTCTTAGTTACATTAAATTTCATGTTCCAAATCCGCAGACTCGCTCGCATTCGTCTCTATTCTATCTACCCATGCCACGAACAAATTTGCTATTGTTCTCTCCCTTGCATCGTATATGCTCCAATTATGACTCACTATATAATAACATAGATATTTTCAATACAAGAATAACCGAAATAAAAAAACTAGTTCTTAAACCTACAGATCCAAATATAGTTTTATGATGCCTAAACATTCCCTTGTTATAAGACTAATTGTAATATGGTATTTGTTATTATCTTGATGTCTATTTGTATTAACTAATATTATCAATAATATTATTATCTCTGTATCTATATACTCGATGTTACCTTTATAATGCTAGTATTATTATTGTTATATACATATTTGTAAATTTCCCTGCCCTATAAATGGATTTCTGTCTGGGCAGTTGTAACCTAAATAAATAAATAAATAAATAAATATTAAATGTCATTGGTCAATTTTGCTTTTGCCGTATTCAAATGCAGAGGTAGGAAGGAAAGGAGAATAGTGTCATGAATGTCGTAAAATCAGAACTTGAAAATAAAATGAAATGAAAGGAAACATGGCTAATGCAAATATACGCTCAGGGCTGAGGGCTAAAAAGAAATGAAAACACCTGCTATTCATAAGATTAGCCTGACAAATAGTCATTAATATGGTTGGAACTATACAAAGCTATAGTTAACCTTCAACCTCAACTGCTACGACTCAACTTTGTTGATGATGGAAGTACGGAGAGTGATGACGATTTTAATTTAGAATTTTAAAATTAGTTTTTGTTTATTTTGTGTTGTTCGTTTTGTTTGTTTTTGTTTGCCAATATTTATTTAGAAATAATAGTGTAAACGCGCACACCCCGTATATATATATAAAAAAAAATAAAACTACTTTACTTATCTGGTGAATACCTATGATACAGACTTGATATCGAGGGTGCGTTACTTTAAAAGAGGTAGCGCGTCGCTGCCACCAGATCGGGAGTTATTTTAATTTCCCCCCGATCAGAGAAACACTTGAAAGCACCTATAAAGCAAAATCAGCTGATAGGCCACAGGTAAAAGAAGACCCTCCAAAGGCTAGGGTCCGACCACAGTTTATATGCTTGGTCTTTTGACAGAGGTGAATAGTGGTGGGAATAAAAGACTATCAATTAAGAAAAATAAAAGCGAATATATTACTCAAAATTAGAAAAATCAAAACAAGGCAAAACAAAAAAATGAATGGTATTCTAGATTAAATGGTACTCTCGAAACAAAATATTTATCCACACGAACAAGATTACAGTAAATATTTCTCCAAAATAAACAAGAATTATTATTACATACCAAATTACGGTAATTTAATTACTACGAAACAACACAAATTATTACGCACAAAACTATAGTAATTTACTTCCAAAACAAAACAAGATATTACGAACAAAATTACAGTACTTAATTTAATTACTACACCGTTAATACGCGCTTTAGGACCCCTAAAATTATTATCAAAGGAATCTTACGTACCCTATTTAGGTCTCTTTATATTAATATACCTGTAAGCCACCTTTCACATTTATTGCCAATTTGCCAATATCAATTATGTATTTTCTAAAACCAGAGACCCTATTTCAGGTTCACTCACAAAACGAAACGTATCTGGGGTTAGTAAACTCAAAATGACTTACCCACAGGCTTCTAAATACACCACAATCCTGATTGACAATTACCTTCACTAAAATTATACGTCGAACTCTAACAACTTTAAACCCGCCCACCGACGCGCGGTCTCTATATCACTTTCGCACTTCGCGGCGCTTAATTAGCCCCTAGGTAGTTCACAATTACCGCGACGACGTCCCTGACGTTGGCCGGTAAAACTCTAGCTTCGTCTCTGTATCGCGACGTCCCGACGCTGCGCTGCCCGATCAACTCTGCGGCTCCGTCGAACTATGTCTCTTCTTGTCACTTGAGCCCTCTTTTTGGGTTCACCTGGTGCCCGATCAACTCTGCCGCTCCGGTCGAACTGTGTCTCTCTGCCCGTATTAGCGGTTCGTCTCCTGGTACTCCCCAGTGGACCGCTGACTCGGCCCTTTCTCACCTCGACTTCCCCCCAATATTCGTTCAAGCGAGTCCACACGCAATTCGTCTACCTAGCAATTTCCTTGGGAACCGATTCGTATGGTCCTCTCCCATCGAAATTTTCAACTCCCAGCGATAAGATAATTTATCTAAACATGATTTCCGTTGCGGCACATGATTTCCGTTGCGGCAGTCATCACAAAACTCAACCAATTACTTCTTATATACCCCGTGGCACAAATTAAAATTAATTTTTTCATTATTAATAGCTAATTTCCTTTTTTTTTATAAAACTTATAGATTTGCTACAATAGAATATACGTAGATTTATTTGTGTAGCGCGTTTTTGATTCTGACGGATTTTATTGACGGAAAAAAAATAATTTAACGGTTTTTTGACGGAAATCTACAGAAAAATTACCGGAACTTAAAAATTATTGCTGGCAACACATTACCAAGGAGTAAAACATAATCACATATTTTTTTTTATTTTGGTGTGGCACTCAGAAAATGTCTTGTTGTACTCAAGAAGACTAGAGAACACAAAATATCTAACTTCTAGAGAACAGTCTTATTGGTTGTACTTATAAGGGTTTCTTGGCGACCCAAACCATATCAAACGCGTTTAGTTGCTAGGTTTGCTTGTGTTTGAAGTTAGTTAGCAAGGGACAAATCACGCGAAGCGAAAATTCTTTTGGTTTGGCTGAACCCTGAACCTGACCTAACTCAATATATCATACTTCACTTGGCGACCGCCGGGTTCGTCCTTCTCTGTTCTACAACAGCAGAGCAGTGTTTAGTTTCTCTTACAAATTGTTTTCCATAGGCCACTCGATTACATCATGGCTAACTCGTATGCAATTAAGGGTATTTTCCAAACTATTTTACCCTGTATATTTTTAAATATAAAAGATACGAAAAAACGTTTTTAATAGAAAGTGTTCAGAAAAAATAGCACTTTCCAGGTAGCACAAAAAAGTGTATGTTCCTGGAAAAAAACTTCTGATGACGTGTCAGTTTCGCCAATTTCAAGATTTCGAGAAAAAAAAATTTCTAGCGTAAAATATACCTTAGCGCATCCCAAATTAAACCACGTAAACGGTTTTGTGATTTTTTTCATTCTCTAGATATAGTCCCGAGACATCAACTTTGGAACACCCTGTACAGTTGCAGATAAAGGACTAAAAAAAGTAGAAGGTACTTTAGAAATTAAAATTACTCTTAGTTTATATTTAATTACTAGTTTTTGAAGCCCATAAAATTCTCAAATTAAATATATCTATGTAAAAACTATACATCAGTATATTCACTTTTGAACCAAAGCAGTTTGTGAGTGAATAGGAGATAGCAGTAAAGCGAGAGCACTACACATGCGTGGCTGCATGTCGATCTCAGAATGTTAGCGCTCTCGCTTTATTCTCTCCTATTCACTTACAAAGTGCTTTGGTTGAAAAGTGAATTTACTGCAAGAACGGTAACAGTTTACCGTTCTTGAATTTACTGTATAGAGGACATACAACGTACAAAACTACTTTCTCCTTCTAAGTACTGTTGTTTCGGATCGTCTCCCAATTGTCAGCTAAAGTCATATTATGCAACCCTCACAACAAAACAAACTTGATAGCATTTCATTGGTTCAATTTATATGTGTAAACACTGTAAACAAAAAGTATTGAAAAATGGACGGCTCCTGTATTTGCATGCGCCAATGGCTGCGCAGTGCGTTCATAATCAGTCTAATTATTTAGGTCTGTGTATGCCATTCACATTTTATTTACATCAGGGTTGTCTCTGTTTACATAAGGATAGGCTATATGATATGTTTTTCTTAGGTTGTCTCAGCCATTTATTATTTGATTGTCACTGTCATCTACTGCTTATTTTGGCTCAATTGCCAAATTTTTTATTGATAACATTGCTGTGCTTTCTTTAGGCAGCTAGGAAGATTAGGCACAGATACTCTGTGCTTTAGGGTCTCACTCTGGCAACTATGTAGAACTAATTTGAATTTGTGGTTATATTTTTGACTTCAGATTTTCCAAAGCCTACTGTAATTTAAATAAAGTGTGAATGGCATAGTATATACAGTGTGTTACAATTTGATCCGGAACACCCTTGAAAAATCTGATTCAGCAGCGCGATTTTGGTGATATTATTTTTTTGTATAGGGCCGTTCTAGATGTATGTGAAAAACATATTACGGTGTCCAGATTACAAAGCCATGGCTTGCTATGATTTTTTTTTCGACGTCATTTTTTCAAAAATCATATTAGCGATTTTTTTATTCAAAATCTGACAACGTAGCGTTATTCGGCACCCTTCAAAACGTAATCTCCCATATTTTTTTTTGAAATTATTACTGTCAATAATTCTACTGTG
Source organism: Rhagium mordax (assembly GCA_963680705.1). Lineage (NCBI taxonomy): Eukaryota > Metazoa > Arthropoda > Insecta > Coleoptera > Cerambycidae > Rhagium > Rhagium mordax. The sequence goes on along the minus strand of OY796656.1, from coordinate 50,966,841 downwards.
AAGCAACGAAAATTGCGTTTTATGTTATCTCTAGCCTGAAGATGCACGTATAAATAACAAAGACGATACGGTACTATACTCTATATATTCCTCTTGTGATCTACTTCATCTAACTCCAAAGCCTCCTAGATGCTCGAAGTAAAGCATTTCTACTTGTTTTTTGTAATTTTCGTTGCTTCACAATAGAGTTGACAGTGATAATTTCAAGAAAATGGGGGAGAGTCCGTTTTGAAGGATGTCGAATAACGCTCCATTGTCAGATTTTGAATAAATGGCGTCGAAAAAAAATCATAGCAAGCCATGGGCTTTGTAATCTGGACACCGTAATAAGTTTTTCACGTACTATCGCGGCCGAAAAAAAGTAATCGATTTTTTATCAAGTAGTATGTTTTTTCGAAAAATTTTCCTTTGTAAATAGGAGTTTATACATCAGTTATGTCAATTAAATTATTTTGACAAGAAATCATTGGTGGGGGTCGTATTTATTAAAGAAAAACTAATAAGAAATAAGCGCATGCGCCAAGACGGCGCGCTGTCTGATATGTTGCCTACTTGTCTTTGCGCCAAAGTGAACAACAGTAAAAAAAAATTCCTTTAATCTAATAAAAAAAATTCCTTTATCAGGGGAATAACACACATATATCTAACCTGCCTCCGGCTATCGCCTCCGGCTTCTAACTCGCAATAGACCTATTAATAAAAAAAAATTCCTTTAATCTAATAAAAAAAAATTCCTTTATCAGGGGAATAACACACATATCTAACCTGCCTCCGACTTCTAACTCGCAATAGACCTCTTCATAAAAAAAAATTCCTTTAATCTAATAAAAAAAAATTACTCTATCATGCCTGATGCATTTAATAAAAAAAAAAACAAGAACGTGCGGGATTTGAACCCGGAACCATCTGCTTGCCAAGCCGGCTCGTTTCCGCTAGGTCATCACAACACTGACAAATTGTGAGTAAAGAAAGAATAAGTTCAGTTAGGTTTCGGGTAACTTTACAATCCGGCCGCTAGATGCGCCAGTAGGCGACTTATCAGACAGCGCATGAGCCGGAATGGATCGGGTTCCTGTAATTACCGCCTGCTCTTTCATGTAGTGTCAGTTTCACTCAATTTTAGTTTTTATAATAGTTGCGCAGATTCCACTTTAAGGCCACGCTCATGTGGTGTTCGTTTGTCCTATTTATACCATTTACGTTCGTTTGTCTTCTGATTTCTGATACACAAATATTATACGTGATTGAAATTAGATGACCAAATCTTTCTCACTAACCTTTTTTGCTTTTACTTACATTTTTAGTCTATATTCTATGAATATTAATGATATTTGTCAATTATTTTTCGTTCCGCCATATTGAATTTTTATAGAATCCTTATTCTCTCATGATTTCAACAAGTAGGTATAACACTTTTTATAGTTTATGATTACCTAAACAAGTAAGTTTTTTTGCAAAAATATGCAAATTCATATTATTCATAGATTTATAATGGTATTATTGCATTTTTAGTCAAATTCATCATTGTAGGTACCATGTGAACATGCACATTTATTTGTTTTAAATTTTTTTATAATTTTTGCATTTGATTATCTTTTGGGAGCGTGTATGCCTTCAGTAAATAATAAGTCATAGGCAAAAAGGCAAACATTCATGATCCGAACTTTACCACGTAAAACAAATAAAAGCCACAAAAATTAATTTATGCGTAAATACTTCTTACACAATAATTAATTTATTTTCTTATTTATAATAATATATAGGTTGAGTTAAAACTTACACAGTATTTTCACAAATATAGGTAATTATAATAAAAGAGAAGGTCAAGTTTTGTGGAGTTTTAAGCAAAAGTGACTAATAAAGGTTAGTAAAAAATGCAAGTAAATTTTAAATATCTCTTCCGGTTTACACAGAAATGATGTTCTTCTTTATAAAAAATAAAATCATAAGTTAATTAAGAAACAACATAAAAACCACACAGTACCTACCTACTCAAATAATTATTTGCAAGCGTATAGTGCGACAAGAATAGCTAGGCGGGTGAAGCAATCTTCGTCCACTGTTGCACACTGGTTAGTATCTATAGGATACTGGATAGTAAAGGATAGAATGCCAATATTCATCCGCCTAGCTATTCTTGCAGCACATACTCAACTCAACAAAAATTTCGTAAGCACTAAATTGGAAATACTTAACAAATTGCAACTAATAAAAAATTGTATCTCCTGGTAATAGCAGGTGGTCATCATTTACTTTAATGAAGAACACTTTAAAACGTAATTTTGTAAATACCTATATGTTAAACAACAATAATTAAAGTAAGTTCATGTCATATAATGTCAAAGAAATGCATTCAAATAAATATACTGTATACTATGAAATATATTTAGTCCAATCAATGAATATATTGTAGAGTGCATGGAATATGCGAGACTTTTTGACTTCAGGACTTCGTTAGGAGTAGTTAGTAGGTAAACATACTAAAAGTTCCCGCCCCTGGGAGGTGAGCTTACGGTGGGAGAGGGGGGAGAAGGTCCCATTTTTGGGTTTTTCGATTGTATCTCAGAAACGGTGGACTCTAGAAAAAATGTGTTTTATATAAAAATGAAAGCTAATTAAATTTCCTATAAAATTGTATATACATATTTGTCGAATATCCAACGGTTTTCGAGATATACGTTATTGAAAATCAATAGTTTTCTAAAAAATCATTTTTACCTAACGCTTTTTGTCAAACATTTGCTTCTAGTGCCTCAAAAGATCGTTTCTCAAAAAAACTGTAAAAACGAAGTTGTAGAGCATTAAATTTCCTTCACTTTGATATACACTTTTGCTACTTTATCTTCAACCAATCAAAAGTTATAGAATTTCTAACATGTACGCTCAATTTCGATGTTCCTCTAGAAATGAGGATGTTGACGCTACCATGATGATTAACAATAGAAATAAGGTAGTTGCAATTGACACACTTTTTTTTATAATTATAGCTTTTATTATATTATTATGAATCATATAATGAAAGTATTTGCATGGACTGATAGTAATTAAAAAATGAAAAAATAATCATTCAAGGTGACATCTTGTTTTTTTTGAGGCGGAAGGGTCGATGCTCATTCATCTTCGTCAGCACTGGAGACGTTGTCCAAAGAGATTGGTAGTGTATCGATGTCGTCGTCGTCACCTTTTTCCTGAATTAATATGCCTACTCTGTTGTTGCAACTGCCCTTGCAATTCGGGTATGCGACAGAGCAGTTTAACGATGCTTTTTTACAACCACACCAGCCACCGTTACATCCTTTCGTCATTCCTCCCACAGAATATCTACTTAGAGAAGGGAGAAATCCCAAGAACGGTAAACTGACGATTCCTCCTATCCCAACCCCAATCGGCGCCCCACCATTAGGTTCCTCCTCTAACCACAGGCGTACTTGGTGGTACGTCCGGAATGCATGCTGCTTAACAGCTCCTTCAGTTGGAGGGACAGTTGAACGATCAGGCTTCATGTTTGCAGCTGCTTTGACAAATGATTTGTAGTGAGGGATTTTTCTGTGGCTAGAGCGTCATACCATGAGAGAGTACTCATGATCCCAGCTGTCTCAATAGAGTCAGGGGAAGAAGAACCGCTGGCAAATACCTCAGCTGCACGTTGTATGATTTTGAACTTCTGGTACATTTTGACAAAACCCACTTTACTCTTGCAATACGCTGCGGATGTTGAGTCACAGCTTGTGAATGCATGTAAGAATAACAAATGGGCATTGTCCTTCATTTCAGCTCCTGCTGCAGCTGTTGTGAGGAATATACAATAGTCTTGACTTGACCTTTCCTCTTCCAGGTTTTACCAGCAGAATGTCACGATCAGTTGGGGTTTTGGAGAACAGCCAAGGCGACGTCCTCTACAATAACAGCTACCGAGGAATTTTGAGATCTGTTGATAGCGGTCTTCACAATATCAACGTCAGAATCACCTGAAGCATATTTACCCATTTTTCTGCAGCTGCATCATCAGCAGGTTTATCAGCTGACTCTTATTATGATAGTTGGAAAGGAAATCATCATCATAATCATCATGGTAGCGTCAATATACTCAATATACTCATTTCTAGAGGAACATCGAAATTGAGCGTACATTTAGAAATTCTATAACTTTTGATTGGTTGAAGATAAAGTAGCAAAAGTAGCAAAAATATAAGTGAAGGAAATTTAATGCGCTACAACTTCGTTTTTACAGTTTTTCTGAGAAACGATCGTTGGAAGCACTAGAAGCAAATGTTTGACAAAAAGCGTAAAAATGACTTTTTAGAAAATTATCGAATTTCAATAACGTATATCTCGAAAACCGTTGGATATTCGACAGTTTTATAGGAAATTTAATTAGCTTTCATTTTTATATAGAACATATTTTTTCTAGAGTCCACCGTTTCTGAGATATAATCGAAAAACCCAAAAAATGGGACCTTCTTCCCCCTCTACCACCGTAAGCTCACCTCCCAGGGGTGGGGAGTTTTAGTATATTTACCTTCTAACTACCCATAACAAAGTCCTGAAGTCAAAAAGTCTCGCATATTCCATGTACTCTACACCCCTCTTTTGAGCACTCATTGACTGGATTAATTAAAAAATAGATATATCATTATTCGACTTCGACCACCGCGAGTATTATAAAATAATATGGCAACATGGCTAGGCCAGAATTCCATGTATTATTTATGAAACGGTAGAACTCTAGACATTTTTTGGGCGACATCTCGTGTTGACTGGTATACAACTACATTACTCGGAGGATTGACTGGTTAGAGTGTTAATAAAATTTAGCACGCGATGGAGCGGTCTTATATCGTCTTTGCTTTGGATAACTGCGAGCCACAGATAGTTGGCTCTCAACATAAGTATGTATAGTTGGTTGTATAAATATAACAGAATATTGAATGTTAGAATAAGTATGTATTATTAGTTGCATAAAATTACAGTAAGCTACGTAGTTGATTAGAGAAAGCTGAAAGGCATTTATGTATGTACAGGAAAGGAAATTAATTTTATGTTCGTTCTTTTCTAATATCCAGTGTTGTGTAAAAGGAATATCAGCTATTACCCATAGACAATAAGTCTATGCTAATACCGAACACACAGAGGCGTCGTACGTCGTAGCACATACCTGAAACAATAACCCGAAAGAGAGATGGAAGATACGAATTACATTGTAGAGAAAAGCGGTAAGGCTAAAAAGTCATATGGATACTCTGAATACAGGTTTTTAAGTAAACGTAAATAGCATCTTGTGGTCTATTATATTACGTCTATGATTGAAATCAACGGCTTTGGGCATCTTATCATGGCGGCCAGCAGGGGGGTTGTCGGATAGGTACCTTTACACTTACGCTCAATCGTGAGCGACTGGAGCGCCCCGTTCCAATCGCGCGTATTTTCGTGCAACCCTGAGTGTCGCGTTCTAAAACTTTGTTGTTAAAAATTGACACGCTCCAATCGCACGGTATTGCCTGCGCGGTGAAATGTGACATGATAACACGGCTAGTGTAAATTGAAAAGTGTCAAGTTTCTCGCGCGGTAGTCGTGGCTCGTGGAGTATTAAAAATTTCAACAGTTTTATAGACGGTTTGTTCTGAAATGGAGCAAATTATAAACAAAAAAAGAAAATAAAAAGTGGCTTTGTGCGTTATGGCTTATCTTGATATGTCAAATAAAAGGCAAAAAAGAAAGTGGTGGGTAAAAACATGGATGAAAAACCGCAATTTATATATTTTTTTATATTTTATATTTATATTATATTTTTTTTTTATATTTTATATTTATATTATATATTTTATATATATTTTATTATATTTATATTAAAAAATTTAAAAAAGTACTTACCGCCTTTTAAGAGTAAACTCCACAAGACCGCGTGAAAATCGAAGTAAACTTTTACCCTACGTGAAATTTCCGCATGAAAACAACTCGCGAAGTAATGAAGGATTTGACACGTCTAAGAACCGCGCGATTGTATATATTTACACCAAAGAGTCAAAGAGTAAATATCTAAGGAGAGAAGGTATTATAAAACCTGCCGCGACGGAAGTTGTGTTTAGGTTGGTACGAAAGTGGTTTATCTAGGTGGGGGAAATAATCAGTGGCGTTTCCCAGGGATAACACAACATTATCCGTGGGGACCGAAATTTAAATTTTGTGATATTGAACCAGCTATTTACCAAATAATTAAAATGACTAAACATACTATGGATATGTACTGCAATGTTCTAAAATTTTATATAAAAAATTTGTAGATAGTATGGTTAAAAAAATCACATCAAACTCGTGGATAAATTGTACATTACGAACAAATTTAGGTAATTAACAAAATAAATGTGGTTTAAGCTTGAACCATGCTCAAACGATTGTTTGCACAGGTGTAACCTTAAATATTAAACCAAGTTCAAGCTGAAACGCTTTGGAAAAATCAGCTCTAATAAATATGTAGGATAAATAAAGAAATCAGAACATATTATAGTACTTTATTATTTATTTTTATAATAGGTACATATAAAACATAAACCATAAAACTAATGCATTTTAAAAAGTATGGTATAAACATGTAATTGAAATCGTTCTCTGATGTAAATTGTAAGTCTTTGGTAAGAAAAAGTTTACAGCGAGTGCAAACTTTCTAATTTCATGACCGTCTTTCCTCTTTTCTCCCTTTACATCTGTTGAAAATTCTGTTCACTGTTTACTGTTTCTTCCTAATTCATCTAATATACTATTCACATGGTCTGTATCCACTAAATTTTTCTTCTCCAGTTCATTTACTATGCCAGATAGTTTAAAAATTCGTTTTTTTGCCACCACAGTTGCTTTTGTAGTTTACGAACTTGACGACTTTGTTGTAAGTGTGTCCATTGAGTAAAAAATAATAAAGAGATGCAACTGTCAAGGTTTCGAGATTTTAGTATTGTATTTCTTTGCCAATAACTTCATGATTATCATCAATTTTTAGTGCTATGGGAAGGTATTTGTAATGTGGCTGTATAGCCCTTAAAATTGAAGACAATCATGAAGCTATTCGTGAAAAAATACAACACTAAAATCTCGAAACCTTGACAGTTGCGCCTCTTTATTATTTTTACTCAATGGTGTGTCCTAGACAATGTTCGAATTTGACGTTTCAACTTCACTTTTCTAGGACAATTCTCTTCGGTAGACAAAGGAATGGTACTGTGTCCATCTTAGGTGTCCTTGAAGATGGAATTTGTTGCAGTTGAAGTAGAGGGAGTAGGTTCCAAGGTAATGCAGACAGGTTCTGCATCAATTGGTTGATGGCTTGTGGCAGTACTGGTAGTTAGAGTAGTTTGACGATTTTTTGTCTGAAAATAAAACATTTATTCATTACTTCCAATTTTTTTGTAGATATAAAATCAAATCACAAATTTAAACAGGTTTCTTAATGTTTAATTGTAAGGTATACACAGTTAAAGTTTATGAAGAATTTTCAGCAGTAAACTAGCAAATCATATATAGTTAGTAATGCAAATTCTTTTTTCTCCACAAAACATTCCTATTTTATCAATGTAGGTATATCCATGCTTACAGTAAACTTACATATTTGTGCCTCTGTACTATTCTTGAGGGTATAGCATTTTCCTTTAGAAATATTTTGAAGGCAGTGTCGTGAAGTCTGTCTCTTCAAAATGCTGTTAGCACAGCACTGCAAATGCAGGTATTTCTTCCCTTTTTCTACCAGTGAATTTAATCCATTCCCTTTGCTGAAAAGGCTTCTTTGGCAACCTTTTGGAAAAATATGCAATTAGTAGTTATCACAGGATCACAGTTTATACAACGGCGAACTTACATTCTTTTATTTGCACACAATTATAATTTAACTAGTATGTATGTAGTTAAATTAAGTATAATTTTTTTATTTTATTTTATTTTCGACAAGCATGACAAATTTAGGATGAACTGCCACTGGATAAATTGTAAACAATCATGGCGGCGTATAACCTACAATTTAGCTCTTTGACGATTTTATTATTGTTATGTTTTTAAACACTCCCACATAATGAAAATATTACTAACAGTTGGTTTAATTAGTTATAATAATATTTCATTACTTACCGATGAAAAGTAACACCACTTTTCCTTGCAATGTGCGAAAAACCACACGATATTCAACTAACCATAATAAAGTTTTATATGTCCAAATTTCGCACATAACACACACACACGAATAAATAATACAATCCTTATATACTATACAATCGTTTAACACAAAATCGGCACTCAACAAAAAGTTTTGCATAAGATGCTGACACCAAGAACAGAACACAGAACACGTTAAGGTGCGTATAGACTCTCCGAGGCTGGCTCTGGCGAGGCAGCCTCGCGTTTTGATTGTTGTTGTGCGCGTAAGTTAATGCGATCCAACCTGATCGGCTCGGGTTGAGGCGGCCTCTCTCGAGCCAACGCATACGAACTCTGCCGTGGAGGCTCGGCTCGCGAGGCGGCCGCGCGAGGCAGCCTCGGAGAGTCTATACGCACCTTTAGGTTTCTAACGCTTCATAAATACAAAACTGTCAAACACTGACGTGTAAAAAGTGGTTTATCAAATATGGCCGCTGCGAACTTCCGTCGCGCGAATTATTGCCCCCACCACCGATAGTTTACCTCCTTTAGATATTTATTACTCTTTGATTTACACTAACAAGCTTTCGCATGTGATTGGAACGGGGCGCTCCAGTCGCTCACGATTGAGCGTAAGTGTAAAGGTACCTATTGGCACAGAATTAATAACAATCAGAATACTAACTCCTATTGGCGGGAAAAGTTCGCGCACCGTCTTCGCGCACGTTTGTCCGCCATGTTCTTAAGAAGGGAATGTGCCAGGCCAGTATTAGCGACAGTACGCCGCTAGTATAATTTTTATACAACTAGTGTTCGCAAGTCTCTAGACAATTTCGTCAATCTATAATCAGTTATTTAAGTGTTTGGTGTAATAAAAGTGATGGTAGAATGAACCAATTCGACTATAAATTAATTTTAGGAAAATATTTTTCATCGGTAATAGTGTTTCCTAAATAGCCAAACCCTGATATCTATTGTGCATGAGTTGAATTGAAGTGCCTATAAAAAAAAAATAATGCTAAACGGAGGAAATGATACAATTATATAAGACTGGTTTATGAAAGAGCTACAAATTATTCGAGTACGGCCCTGAACGTTTTGACTAAGAATATGGCCGATGTATATTGAAGGTCACCGAATCTGGCTACAAATGATAAATGGTGAAAACTTTGAGTTTGGATTCTGATTGTTATTAATTCTGTGCTATTGGGTTTGTCACGATTTGTCACACTTATGTCACAGAAAATTCTGTGTTTATTTATGTCAGTCATATATGGTGATTACTCGTTGAACACGTCAAAATTCGTATGAATCTTCTAGACTAGGATCTTGTTCTTGAGATCAGACATTGAGATCTTGAATAAACAGATTTCTGAAATATGCAGAAACTTTATTCAACAGAGATTAGTTAAAAATGAAAAAAATAGTGTTTATAATTCGCTTCTAGATGCCAAGTCAAAATTAAATTTTTAACAATGTAACCACTTCTTTGTGCATATTATCGTTTTTATATGTAGTTAGTTATATCTGTTTTTGAGAATTCTTAAACCGATTTAAAAAGAAGCAAAAAAATGCCCAACGCTGATCAGTACCCTCCATGGGTAAGTATGTATAATGCAGTAAAAAATCAACTTTAGTAGAAATAGCGTATATTTTAAGAATACTAAACATAAGCTAATACCGAGGCTAATACTGAATTTTAAATATTTCAGGTGGGGCTCGTTTACGTCTTTAATCTGATCGTTGGAACGGGTGCATTAACTCTGCCTGCAGCTTTTGCAGGAGCAGGCTGGTTATTCAGCACGTTTTTGTTGATGTTATTAGCATTTGTAAGCTTTGTAACAGTTACTTTTGTAATTGAGAGCATGGCATGTGCCAATGCTACCATACAATGGAGGAGAATTCAGTCACATAAAATTGATGTAAGTTTTTTGTAACGGACTATCAGTATCCCTGTATTTATAAATTCAGGATTTCGGTGTGGTGATTTTCACAGAACCAATTAGAATGCATAATTTTCGAACCAACTATTCGGAATACTTTGCTTAGATACAGCAGATCTAAATGTTATTAGGCACCATGCAGCACGTTCCTTGTGTGTTTACAATAAAACCACTATTTTTAAGTTGCCAAAGAACCAGCTTATGCATGTTTTAATGGATATATACTACGTAAAATCATGCAAATATTTTGTTTTATGTAGTATATTTTAATTTTGCTTCAATTTTCATATTTTTTGCGAAGATCTAATGTGAGATTTACCTTTAATTTAGGAAAGTGAAGTACCTATGGAATCAGATTCGGAAGTTGACGATACTACTGAGGAGACTGCAATTCTTAGGGTTAATACAAGATACCGTTATTACAATCTCAATACAAAAGTAGAATTAGGAGAAATAGCAGCGTTATATTTAAATAAAGTTGGCCATATTTTATTTTTTGTGTCCCTTTGTGTTTATCTTTTTGGAGATTTAGCTATATATGCAGCAGCATCTGGAAAAACAATAGTGAATCTTAGCTGCAAAAATGATAATGATACAGAAGATTTTAGTTTAAAATGTTGGGAAACTTATAGTGTTACAAAAATGGACATGTATAGAATTTTTGTAACAACTTTTGCATTATTAGTAGGCCCCTTTACATATTTTAATGTACAAAAAACCAAGTATTTACAATTTTTTACTATAAGTATAAGATGGTTTGCTTTTATTGTTATGGTTACTTTGGCTAGTATTAGATTAATACAATATGGACAACAAGGTTATCCAAGTCTTGTTAATTTAAAAGAAGTACCTGCACTGGCTGGCTCTAGTGTTTATAGCTTTATGTGTCATCATTCTCTACCTGGTTTAATAGCACCTATTTCAGATAAGGGGCACATTATAAGAAAAATTAGTTTTGATTTTATATTAATTTGTTCCTTTTATTTATTACTAGCTATGACTGGATCATTTGCTTTTCAAAGTTTAGATGTTTTATATTCCCTTAATTTTATTTGTACAGAAGAATCTGGTATATTAATGAAAATAATAGGATTTTTTCTAGCAGCTTTTCCTTTATTTCCAATGTCGACAAGTTTTCCAATAATAGCCATAACGCTGCAAAGCAATTTAAAAAATCTTATATTAGATCAAACAGTAGATCGACATAATTTTTTTACAAATCGGTTAGTATTCCCTACAATTGCTGTTGTACCACCAGTTCTTGTAGCATTATATACACACAATCTTAAATGTTTAGTAGAAATAACCGGTACGTATGCTGGCGTAATAGTGCAGTACGTAGTACCTGCAATTCTTGTACTTTATGCAAGACGACGCTGTGTTAGAGATTTTGGTTCTAGTAATAACAAATACGCTAGTCCCTTTAAACATTTTTCTTGGTTTCTATTTGTAATATTATGGTCACTAATCTGTATTGTATTTGTAACTGTGGATTTTATTTTAAATGAATGAAATATGTGCAGTAGCAATAAATATATATAGGGACAGTCAATTTTTGAAATCAAACAGCCGCAGAATAATTTAAGATATAAAATGACGAAAAATTATATAGTTTATAAATTATGCCGAAAATGCGATTCTTCTGCTTCATATAAATTCGGTATGTTCCGTTTGACCACCAAGGATCTCTAACAGTATTTCTCATTTGATACTCCGCAATAAAGAATTTTATATCTTGAATTTGATTCGGGCCACTTGGTTATAAAAAGCTGACTCACCCTGTACATAAGTCATACAGATACCGTGCTTTCATTTAAAAACATTACACAAGGAATTATTCGGGCTACTGGTAAGCTCATAAGTCTGACCACAATAGTGGGGATTAGCCGTCATGCATTGTAGATACCATAGTTCATTATTACAGAAGGTTGTCAATCTTCGACCATTTATACCTAGACAGAGCTTGTTTACATCAAAAGGGAAGTCGACAACATCCAGGGGGTGAAGAGGGATGGACACAGTTTCCTATTGGCTATCCAAACGGTTACCGGGGATATAGCAACGATTGCATTCGTTAGGTTAGGTTTCATGTGAGAACATGGTTATGTCATATATATTATGCCATTCATTCACTTTTTATTTAAATTGGGGTAGACTTTGGGAAATCTGAACTGAATTCTGTTGGTATGGATGACAGTTTTAATTAGTGAGGTTATGTTGAAAAGTCAAAAATATAACCATAAATTCAAATTAGTTCTACATTGTTGCCATGTTTCATCAAGATACAGGAATATAATAATAGGTTTGTTTCTACAAAGAATTTGTGATAGTTTGCAAACTGTCTAGTGCGCATGATCGATTTCAAACAGTTTGCAAATGGTTTCGAATCAGTTTGGAATTTGGCTTGTAAGAACGCCATATTTTTTATAATTATGCACCCAGCCTAACCGGGATAATAATTTATTTTTTATAAAATGAATCATAAAACATCACATGAACTATATTACTACCAAAAATTGGACAAAACAATTTAATCATTATTTTCACATATAATTCAAAATGGGCATTGCTTATTTTAGATAAAAAAGCGAATTTATTTTAATTACCTACAAAAATAAAAAGAAGGGTAATAAATTAAAATTAGATAACTTACCTAGTTAGTTACGTTAGATTCATAGATTTAAAATTAAATGTTTGATTCTGGTTAAATTATCAAAGCGCATACGTCTGATTCTCAGTTTGCATTCGATCCTCAAACCGCTTGGACAGTCAGCAAACTGTTTGAAATCAGTTTGCAAATTTGTAAGAACATCCAATTATTAGTTTGAGTTTGAGATCGGGATTGTAAGAACAGCCAAATCTTAATTGCGCAGGCGTCTGATAGTTTCAAACGGTTTGTTGTACTACCTATTATAACGTTATTTCTCACAAATGTAATTCTTGCTGCAACGACTGTCCCTTTTCACATAAAATTTAAGCATATCTTTATAATTTTAACCTTCAGTGTTATCAATAAAAATTTGGCAATTCAGCTAAAAGTAAGGGACAGTAACATTAAATTAAATCTGACACTTCAATATCTAACAATAACAGACAACCCCGAGACAACAAAAATAGTATATTATGTTACAAGGAGTAGAAGGCGACCATTATTGTTGAGCCCAGAAGTTTGCTCAGCCGAGGCAGCAAACTGGGCGAAACACATAATGAGCCTTCTACTCCGAGTGACATATACTATTTTTTCTTCAAGCGTTAAAATAAAAAATATCAAAACTTTAATTTTGAAAAATGACATCAGATCAAATGCGTTCCAGCTTAGTAAAAAAAATATATGTAATACTAACCATTTTATTTATCAATGAAACATGACATAGGTAAATTAGCAATTTCAAGTATTTCAGATGCAATGCAATGCATTTCTTCAGACTTTTTCGCTTTTAAATTTTAAAAACAGCACGACGCGAGACGTCAATTTTTAAAATGACAGTTTATGACAAATCATAACTTAGATTTTTAATTCGTAGCCATGGATACATTTATTCATTTTTGTACTAGGAAAAAAATGAGAAATATTTGTACTAATACAATAATAGGCTCTTTCTACAGGACGTGTTGCATTATGTAATGTAAGTATTGTTATACGCTTGAAGAAAAAAAAACATATCTTACCCTAATTTAAAAAAAGTGTGAGTGGCATAACTGAACAAGAATAATGAAAATATCTGATTTAGATCTCAGTTTAGTACTCATCATCCGACGAAGCCACTGTGTGGCGAAACAATTGTCATGTAGTTTATATATTTTGTGAAATATATAAATATAAAAGATTTGTGGAAATCATAAAACAGTTAAGTTTTATTTCATTCAGTGTTAACATGGATTTCCATCAAATAAAGATCGACTATTTAATATTTTACTGTGCATGTCTGTATTTTCAGAAGAAATTCATTTTTCCGTAAACAGTGAACATCATTTAAATTCCATTTCATTTCAATAATTAATTAAACACTAACAGTATAAAATATCTGATGTGTTCAGTACATAAATTAATAAGAATTCTATATTTTGTAGAAATATTTCGACTTATGTTTACTTTTCATTCTAGCCAGTTGAGTTTAAGAGTTCATAATTTATTAAATAATATTTTGTACTAGTAGAATTTAAAAACATTTGAATATTATCAATTATAATTAAATTTTAATTATTTGAAATTTGTATTCATTGTTGTGCAAATGTTGACTTCAATTCATGCCGTCAAAGTATAGGGCAAGTTCAGTCTAGTTGTAAATGGTCGAAGTTGTCAATGCACAGGCCATGGTCTCCCCTCTACCCTGAAGATACACGATCGCTGTATCTCGATGTAGCTAGGGAATCTGAAAGCACGGTATATATATATATATATATATATAAAAAATACATAAGATAAGTCTGGAAGGGCAAATTACATTTAAACACGTCCTTACCCATTTCTGTGATAAAGTACAAAAACTAAACAAACAAAACATCAACTGCATTTATTAACCAAAACGGTTGATTTTTGGAATAGAATAAGTAATGATTTAGAAAACTGGAAATACTTATTACACCTCATTGCATTCATTTGGACAAAACTTTACTGACTGGTCCTGTATATATGTATAGGATTCTTTCGAAGGTATTTTTCTGTTAATACTAAATAGTACTTATCACATTAAACTGTACGTTTGTTTGCCTAAGAATCACCTTAATCAAAATTTTAAAATAAGGGATAAATTTTCCAGTACCCACCTTCACCCGGTTTGAGTCCAGTATGATTTGTTTATCTTGTTCAACAGGCAAAAGAACAAATCTGATCCAGAATTACACTGTATTTTGCTTACCCAAATGGGTGAATTTTGTACAGTTTCTTTTCCAAAGTTTTCTGCTTGTGTTGCACCTTGGGTGACATTTTAGAATAATCAGAAT
Source organism: Rhagium mordax (assembly GCA_963680705.1). Taxonomy (NCBI): domain Eukaryota; kingdom Metazoa; phylum Arthropoda; class Insecta; order Coleoptera; family Cerambycidae; genus Rhagium; species Rhagium mordax. Next base: position 50,951,839 of record OY796656.1, on the reverse strand, counting down.
CAATTATATTGTGTTAAAAATAAAGGCCTACTTTAGAGAATATCCTCTATACCTATATACACTATTGGCAAATACATATTACTACTTATAAGTAAAGTGGCTGTTTTTGGTCTGTAGAGTGGCTGTTTTTGGTCCGATTTTGATCAACTTTTTTTTTAGATTGTTGCTCATGGAAAACTGCATTTTGTGGCAAATCGGTAGATTTCTATCACAAAATTCAAGTCTGCAATTTTTTTGGAGCGAAAATTCAAGAAATCGTATTAGTGTTTTTTTTTACGTGAAAACTGAGTACACCACTGTATTAATTCCATCCAAAAGTAGGTACCGCATGTTAAAAATTGATAATACTTTTAAAAATTAATTTATACCTACCCTGGAAATGCATTGTAAACATCAAGTAACTCATAAAATAAGTAAATAAAAGCTTTGTTCGTAAAACTGATTTATGATAGTTTGATGACTGTAGAGTCTGTAGATGTCATTTTTAATAGAGCTCTGAAATTTAAAAGTGCTTTGATCTACAACCAAATGCGCATGAGTCGGACGGTTTCCGATGGTTTCTGACTACTCTACGAACAAAGGCTTATAACAACTCATAAACAAATTATTTTATTGAGAAGATTGAACATTTCCAGGTATAAATTAATTTTTAAAAGTAATAATATTAATTTTTAACATGCTGTACTTCTGGGTGAAATTTGGTACAGACCCATTTTAGGGGACGCTGAATACAGTGGCGTACTTAGTTTTCATGTAAATAAATTGCTAAATACGACTTCTTGAATTTTCGCTCCAAAAAAATTGCAATAGGCTTTAATTTTTGTGATAGACATCTATCGATTTGCCACAAAATGCAGTTTTCCATGAGCAATAATCTAAAAAAAGTTGATTAAAATCGGACCAAAAATAGCCACTTTATAGATGAGGTGCGCCGCTTTCAAATGGGTCACTCTGTATAGCGATTTCTTGCCGAATTTTCAGCATGCACGCTTTGTTACTAATTCAAGAAAGAAAACATTGTTATTTGTATCTCGCACATGGTATCATTAAATTCATTCTTTTCTAAAAGTAACATCTTCGTTAGGGCTGGCCTGGCACACGACTTAATTGTTTCTGTGAAGACATTAAAATTATGCCCTATCTAAAACTTAAATAGGACTATTAACTTATGTTTAGTTTATTTGCAAAATATATGTATATTGTTTAATTGTGATACAATACCGTTCATGAACTATTTTAATAAAACCTCCCTTGTATACGAGACGCCGGGGATTCTATAAACGTATATGCTTTCATTTCAAAACACTACATAGGGAAGTGTTCGATCAAGCTCGTGAGATGCAACCACGGCCGTCATCTACCGAACCGATGCACCATGGCTACAGATGCAGACACGCGTCCATGCTTTCTCCCGTATTGGAATGTACTAGTGTGACGATTGTTCCTTTCCCATGTAGTGTGCAAATATGAAAACACGGTATATTATTTTATTATGATTGTAACATAAATAAACTGGATCAACCAGTTCTGAAGTATTTTACAAATCCTATATTTTTTTAAATATTTTGATGTAGGTATATAGTTTTCCTGAAAGCTATTTGTGATATTAAAGACATTTAAAAACGCACTCTCTAAGCTTTTTTTTTTTCATGACTATTGACTAACCTTAATTGACATTTAACCCGGTCAAAGTAAACAGAAAAATAGTGGTAAGTGTACAACAATTCGCATAGAGCTGAATATTGGTATTGGTCTATTAGCCCCCCATACACTGCGATGTTACCTGGCAATTTTAACCCCGCGACTAAAATTGTGCACGCAAGATTGTCGTGTATGGTGAAAATTGCAGAGTAAAATTGTCGGTTTTTCACCATACACGATACAATCTTGCGTGCACAATTTTAGTCGCGTGGTTAAAATTGCCAGGTAACATCGCAGTGTATGGGGGGCTTTAAGTACATTATTACAAATAAAATATCAAAAATCCCCACCGATCCTACCTCTGCTAAAAAAACTATTCAAGATCAAAGGTCAAAAGTTTTTTTTTGTATTTTTCTCGTAAACGGTAAGTGTTATCATAAAAATAGGTCAGACAAAAGTTATAGATCATACAATTATCTGCAAAACTTGTTCTTATACGTTTTTTCCTACAAATCACCATTCCTGAGATATCGCGATAAGTTGTATTTTACATAATATGCACACATGTCCGCACCACCTGTGAGCGTATTCTTACTCCCCGGTAGGCATGCTCCACGATCTTTTGTGATTCAGTTTTATTAAATAATATTCTATGAACTAAAAAATTGTATTATTTAAATATTAATATTTAAATGCTATTTCAACAGTAATGTCTTCTTCGCTTTCTTCTTCTTTTTCTTGCTGGATATCTGTAAATTGTTCTATAAGATAATAATAATAATAATAATGCTTTATTAGCAATGCTAAATAAAGTATTATTAAATTATTAAAGTATTAGTTGTTGTATTATTTAGCATTGCTAATAAAGCATAAGAAAGATGCTTCATTTGTCTTCTCATCGATATCATAAAAATCCTCATCTGTTGTATTTGATTAAACATTAAAGCAAGACTGGCCTTGACAATTGGTACATGCTGGTGAACAAAATAATCCGACTTTTTTACAGCCACAGTTTGCACTACGGCCCTTTTTGTAATTGCAAAAAATGGTGTTAAGTTTTTCTGGAGCAGCCCAGTTGCCTCTTATACGGTAAGCTCCACTACAGTTACATACTTAACTAGGCGAATATTTCTGACGGTTTCAAACTCGTCCGGCTGCTGTGTTGGTACAAACCTTATAAATTGTTATTTTTTAAACCTTAAATAAACAGTTTTCTTGTTCTATTATTTTGGATAATATATTTGGTAAATGTTGACGATATCCACTTATCGTATTTTGACTTTTTTCTTTGTGTGAGGGGTAGTAGACAATATTAGAAGTAGTTTATGATTAATGAAATACTGTGCAAATGACCAATAGTCCCAGAAGCTTACGGGAACGTGGAGCGAACAGGGGTGCTAGGTGGGTATACAGTGTGTCGAGCTTAAGATTGAAACACCCTTATAACTTTTTTCATTTTTATACGATTTGAACCAAATTTTACTTAATGATAGATCCCATTAGGGTCAACTCATGACCAAAAAAACATTCGCCCACTATTAATGCAAAGCCACCTGCGATACCAAAATAAACGCAAAAAATCAAGAAAACATATTAGGCATTTTTTTATCGGAAAATTTTACTAATGAAAGTTGTTCAGAATTGGCTAAAAACCTTAAATCCAAAATTTCATCAAAATTAAAAAATATTGATATTTTGATTTAAAAAATTTTAAGTCTGAAAATATAATTTTACAATATCAATTATCATTCGTATTTAGTTGCAGAGTGTTTCTTTAGTTTTTTTTTTTTAAATAAAATATTACAATACAATCCATTAAAATTATATTTTCAGACTTAAAAATTTTTTTCAAACAAAATATTAATATTTTTTTATTTTGATTAAATTTTGGACTTATGGTTTTTGAACAATTCTGAACAGCCAGAACAGCTTGCATTAATAAAATTTTTGATAAAAAAATGCGTTTTATTTATTTTCTCAGTTTATTCTGATATCGTAGGTGGCTTTGCATTAGTAAGGGACAAATGACTTTTGGGCCATAAGTTGATCCTAATGGATTCTATCTTTGAGTGAAATTTGGTTTAAATTAAATCTGACAAAAATTAAAAAAGTTATAAGGGTGTTTCACTCTTAAGTGCGACACACTGTATGTATATGTCATAACTCATAACCATGTTAGCACACGACCCCTAACAGATATATTAATTTAAAAAAATTACAAGTTTTAATATTTTAAAGCAGGAACATGTTAAAAAAGCATATACCTAAACAAGAGATATTCAATTCAATGCAAATACCTTCTTTGATGTTTAATCGAGTGTTTAACTATTTATTGAAAAGGATCACAAGTGGCATAAATGAATTAAGCCTTACTTGTTTTAATTGAATTTATTTTTGTCGATATCATTTCATTAGACCCAAGGGTTAAATTTGTTACTGTAACAAATTTAAAAACTTCAAAACGTCAGGTTTCTTAGTTTAAATGGTATTAGGTGGCATGAACGGAAAGCAACAAACCTACAATTAATTATTGGAAAGTTAAAAAGTAAATTCTATGCTACAAGTTTTATTACATTAAAATAAGGGATGCTAGTTGCAAAGTTGTTTCGAAATTAAATTATTTCTTCTTTCCTTTACTCGTCAGGTTTCTTAGTTTAAATAGTATTAAGTGGCATGAACGGAGAGACCAACAAACCTACAATTAATTATTGGAAAGTTAAAAAGTAAATTCTATGCTACAAATTTTTTTACATTAAAATAAGGGACACTGTAAAGTTGTTTCGAAATTAAATTATTTCTTCTTTCCTTTACTCGAAAAGCCCTGCTTGGATTTCCTTTCTGACTGCATTTGTTTTAATTTCATGTTTAATTTTGTTTGAGCCTGTGAATGTTTCTCGTTTGACAATTTTGTATCTGGGTGCAGGAACTTCCTCTTTTCATCTCTCTTAACAGCTTCACCACATCCATGAATTTCGGGTAATCCATGGGTGGTACAGTACCTTTTATTACAATATTTACATTGGATGGCAATGTCTTTGGTACGATTTTTACATTTTGTAAACGAGCATGTGTTATCAACTATTGTCACTTTTTCTAAAATTTCATCAATATTTTCAGAATTAGTAGCTTTGTTATCCATTTATTTTATTCAAACTTTGTATTTTTGTATTAATTGTTTTGTTAACATCACATCACCCATAGAATGTAAAATAAAATGGGCAATGGGCGGGCGGCTTAAATGTCGTGGTCGTTGACAGTCGCTAACGGGCACCATCTGGCGGCTGCTGGCAGTACTATAAACAGAATTGGAGGTATGTTGTTTAATAACACTTCACATTATCACAAAGTAAAGTGAAATAATAATTAAATACACGGTGAATTATGTACTATTGAGAAATTAGATTCACAAGCGGTTCACGAACGGTCAGCTCGCATGTCTATCCACTTTGTGTATAGCAATCGCAGCCAGTCGTGGCGAGCTTAGGGGAATCTGTATGTAGAGAGTGGTATACAACAAGCGTACGCATCCCTATCATGATTGCAGCAGAGACATGGAGTATGTCTCTGGATTGCAGTGGCTCTTCTCTGATAGGTCGCCTCAAGGCTGATAATTAGCCTTGAGGTCGACTATGTTCTCCTACAATCCCCACCGCTCGCCACGACTGGCTGCGATTGCTGTAGCTGCCTCGCGCGGCGGCCTCGCGAAGTGCGCTTCTCGCTTCTCAAAGTCGATACCAGAGAGTATTTTTATACTCTCAGGTCGATACCTATGAATCCTATGATCACAGAACATAAACCTATGATCGTTGCGACTGTTGCGAGGCTGCCTCTACTCGAGCTTACCTCGCAGCGATCCGTGTGCTGTTGGTTTTTGGCGATGCTCAAAGGCGCCTCAGAGTAAAGAGCTCATACTTCGTGTGGACTGCTAAGCGCTAAAAGCTAAAACAGAACCTATATAGCTCGCGAATCGCGATCGGTTGATCTTTGTCAGTATTTGTGAAATATAAATAAAAATGGACACTGAACAGTGTCTAGCATTAATAGAATATGTAAAGGGAAGATGCAAAATAAAAGTCACAATAATTCTCACAACTCCTTTTAAACAAGCTACCGGTTTCGGAACCTTTATTTAAGTTCCATCTTCAGGCTACGGAGTGATTAGTTAAAAGATGGAACCTGAAGATGGAACTTAAATAAAGGTTCCGAAACCGGTAGCTTGTTTAAAAGGAGTTGTGAGAATTAAAGACTTTTATTTTGCACCTTCCCTTTACATATCATATTACTCACATAATATGGATTCCCTTCGCAATAGTAATAGAATGTTATAGGAATCATTGATTGTTATGGGACTCGCGCGATAAAAAGTACCATGGCAACATAATATGACAATTGCCTCGCAATGAAACTTGTTCGCATTGGATCACTCTGCCTCGTAAACTTGCCGCGGTCTGTTCAGACATTCCAAGGTAAAAAACGTCTCGGGGCACTCGAGGCAGCCTCGCAAGGCCGCCGCGCGAAACTCCCTCGCATAGACACGCTTATGAACCTAATTTGGACGAAGTCATGACTGTACGTACCGCTCGTGAACCATTCGTGGTGATCCACTACCTGTCGGTTTCTTTGATGAACACAAAGGAAATCGTAACTGCAATTTGGACGGCGCGGCGTCGTGGTAGGTATTCGCGTGTTTTCAATGTTCCGTGTCACCTCGTAGTATGTTCAGCTCAACTATGGATCGTGAAAGGTTCGTTGTGAAAAATAAATTCCACGAACGTGTTGTGACCCTAGACCCTAGTAGCATTCAATGTCCAATGAACGTCCAGAGATGGACATCCGAAATGAACGTAAATTTTATTAAGCCATTGTGGTCTGTGGATGTCATATATGCGAGGCATACACATTTTATTACGTTCATTATGGATGTACTTACTATGGATATCTTAAAAGGATATTAAGCCTATTATGGATGTATGGACATCATAAAGGGACATACATTTATTATTACGTTCATTACATGATACAGTGTTGTTGTATCATGCATTCATTATGCTTATGCATGTGGCTAGCATTAGACTACGATCCAGTAGATGGGGCTGCTTGCAGTTCGCAGATTTAATTCTGTTCCACTTTGATGAGAACTGAGAACTTCGCTAATCGCTATTTATTATTTAATATTATATGTACACTTTTTATATAAGTAATGCCTTCTTTTCTCTTTTTTTGTCCCGCCGCACCGGTCCATCTCTATTCTCGAAGGAGTATGTTAACTCCCTAAGCACCCTGAACAAATTTCTGAAGGAACCGCTTAGGTCCCTGTTCACGCACTCTACACCCCCTTTTGGGACATTCGTTGTCTGGATTAAATAGTAATATGTGTTTATCGGTTTCAGGATATTAATCCTTTGTTTACATATGCAAAAGTAGGCTGGTAAATAAGTCACTAAAGTTGTACAGTTATATTTATTGCTTGTACGGTAATATTTCAGTACAGATCTGTCAATAACTGTCAACAGATGAAATAATAAATAATGAAACTATAGGGCTATTTATTAATACCATAGAGATAGAATATACTATCTCTATGATTAATACAAACAGACAGAAAACTTCAAACAATAATAATTAAATACTGAAATCCAACTGAAATGTATTTTCATGCAATCCAAGGTCCATTTTTATGTAGCCGTTGTAACATTAAAAATGTAAACATTTATGTAATATGAAAAAAGATAACAAATAAAAACAAACAAAATATAACTATAACCATATGGCGACAAATCAACCCATACAGACTTGACCAACTAATGAAATGAAAACGTTATTAATAAGAGAATATCAAAAGGTAATATTAATAATGTCTTTATTTTCTGAAACCGATAAACTATTGAACAAATCACGGATGTTATATGAATCATAACAGCCTTAGATGTCTTAAAATCCTCGCTCTACGAGCTCGGACAGTTATGATAGTCATAACATTCCTAGATATGTTAATAGCTATTTTTCACGACTACACAATAATACACGTATTATGCGTTTGATATTTTACAATAATAGTAGTCATTATGCTTTACGGACATTTATAAATTCCTAACCACCGATCTCTGACCAATAAATTTTATTTATCGGTTTCAGGATATTAATCCTTTGTTTACATATGCAAAAGTAGGCTGGTAAACAAGTCATAACTAAAGTTGTACAGTTATATTTAAAACTTGTACGGTAATATTACAAATACAGATCTGTCAATAACTGCCAACAGATGAAATAATAAATAATGAAACTATAGGGCTATTTATTAATACAAACAGACAGAAAACTCCAAACAATAATAATTAAGTACTGAAATCCAACTGAAATGTATTTTCAGGCAATCCAAGGTCCATTTTTATGTAGCCGTTGTGACATTAAAAATGTAAACATTTATGTAATATGAAAAAAGGTAACAAATAAAAACAAACAAAATATAATTGTAACCATGGCGACAAATCAACCCATACAGACTTGACCAACTAATGAAGTGAAAACGTTATTAATAAGAGAATATCAAAAGGTAATATCTATTAATAATGTCTTTATTTTCTGAAACCGATAAACTATTGAACATATCACGGATGTTATGAATCATAACAGCCTTAGATGTCTTAAAATCCTCGCTCTACGAGCTCGGATTTCAAACCGACATCTGCGGCAGTTATGATAGTCATAACATTCCTAGATATGTTAATAGCTATTGCAGCACAGCGGCTTTTGAACCCAACGTCTCATTAATTCTTCGACGAGCGGTTTCAACTGATGAAAAAATGATAAATTATTTTTCGATGAAAAAAAAAAAAAATCACGAGGGAAGCGTAGCGGAGCGAGTGTTTAATAAAATGACTAAAATGAGTGACTAACAAGTTTATAAAACTAGTTACAAAAAAATATCTAAATAAAAAATTTAGAAATTATTTTATTTTATTTCATTTATTATTATATCAATACACATGGTAACAGTACAGTCGAGTTATTTTGACAGATGGATGACAAGGGACAAATGACAACTAACTTGATTTTTGCCATATTGAAAAATCTAGAACTGCTAGGGGTGGTCATTTGGCTGATATTATTTTTAGCATGTTACATAACAAATTTCCTAAATATTTATGATTCACAAAATGAGAATTTCTTGAATAATCTAAATATTATAAGCAAACCATATCGGGGACTTCATTTTGCGCCACCTTATTCGCCCCGTGACCGTGACTAAAACGCACGAAGCCACGCCCACGGCTTGTCAAGGTGTATTTAAAAGATCACTTAGCGTCATGGAATCATATACAATAAATGGCATTTGAAAGATGGGAGTAGAAAAAAATTATTAAAAATAAATAGTACTTATTTATAAACTTTAGAAAACGATTTAGTCAAAAATATTTAATAATCGTGGATAAAATAAGGTATTCTACGCATATAATGGCTATTATATTCATTCGGGTGTACGACACTCGCCTTCGGCATCGTGTCGTAAGCTTTCACCCTCGTGAATAAAATAGGCCATTATATGCTTGTGGAATAAACTACTATTTTGATTCACAGGCAACCAACAATACAGTACCTTGCTTTGATGGTGGTCAATATTTAGAAGAATAATTACATTTGTTAATAGTATATTCTGTAATGAGTTTGGAATGGAGCATATTCTGCGCGAGCGGAAGTTTGTCACCCGAGCGAAAGCGAGGGGGACGGTCCGTGAGCGCAGAATATGTCATTCCAAACGAATTACAGACTATCAGTGTTATTCTTTAATCCATTGAAAAGTTCCCAATATTGAATAGATTCCAATTTTTGTTTCAATCACATTTCCAAGGGTGTTTCCAATATTGAGAAATTTTGCAATTCTGTAAACCATATTGGGAACATTCAATCTTAGTCACTAAATTTGAAATGGTTAGTACAATTATTGACAAATAGTGCGTAAATTTGAAAGAAGGAGAAGATTAACCTCACTTTTGTTGTTTTTGCCCCATTCTGCGGTGTATTTTGAATTGTGATTTGTGGTCGCAAAAATTTGGTGATGTGGCCCCTGCTAAAAGAACAAGTCCACGGCAATTTGCCATATATGTTCGTTATTTAAAACAGTATCCTCTTCTACGAACGGGCAAATTCACGTCTTTGGTTGGCCCAGATGAATTAAAAATAATTTGGGGCGACAATTACAATTATCGTGCCTTTGAAATATTTATTGTTTGATTAATTTAGAAATATTTTATTTTTAATTTATCACATTGTTTTGAATACTCACACTTCAATTATATTTTCGACTGCATTTATAATGAAAATATAAATTGTCTATATTCATTATGAATTACAAACGACTTTTATCGTTGCACAAATCAGTTATTCAAAATAAACGTTTGAGGTTATTGTTAAATGTTATATATATTTATTTGTTAAATGTATCTGTTTTAAGACTGTTGAGTATTTTTGGAAATCTAGACAGAGAGAAAAAAAAAAAAGTCAGTTTGACAAGAAAGAAAATAAAAAGACATATTTAAAAGACGTATAGTTATTATTATATTTAATAGTAAAAATAGAAGAAACATTGGTCCTTCGAGTTTTTTAAGTACTAGTTCTTTGGTGAGAAGCAGTTTCTAGTAAAACAGAGTTGTTGAAGCAGTAAAAATGGACAAAATTGTAACAACAGATAACTCAAAAGTCAGGAGAAAAAATGCTGGTACCAAAAAGCTTGACAAAGCATACCAGTGGCCAATAGGATTTGGCACCTCAATTGCAGGTGACACATTAAAATCTATGCCTAATATTCCTAAAAATCCTATTTTAAGTGATAATGATATAGCAAGCCTGAGATCTGTTCGAGTAGAACATTCTCCAACAAAATTTGGATCTTCCAGACAGGAAAATATCAGACGTCCATCCAAAGTTGTTGAAGTAAATGTCAATAAGTCTATATGCTCTTCGACGTCAAAAGGGTCAACTATTTCTAAATTGCAACAAAAGGAAAATGATTTGGAAACCGAAAAATTAAGGCAAGAAATTTATAAATTAAAAGGTCAATTGAAAGTTATGGAATTAGAGAATGAAGTGAAACTACTTAAACTAGATGAACATATAAGTTCAAGACAATCTATAGTATCACAATATGAAGACGATGAAGTGGAAGTATCTCCAATGAAAAGAACTAATGAATGGGTTAGTAACGTCATGCCAGTTCCAGATGATTACCATTCTGCTGTAGATGGGGAAAAATCTTCAGACATTAAAGTACTTTGTCATACCATCGCTGATGCAATTAAAGCAGTTTCTATGACACCTAGACAAGACAAATTTATTACTCGTCAAGTTATTGAGAAAGATTAGCCCTATTTTGACGGTAACCCTGAGGAATGGCCAATATTCATATCTCAATTTAAACGTATCTCGACAATATGTGATCATTCCCCAGAAGAAAAATTAATCAAGCTGCAGAAATGCTTAAAAGGTGAGGCTAAGCTTGCAGTTTCTGGCATGATGGTGTCTCCAGAAAACATTGATTTAGTTTTGAAGACTTTGGAAATGAGATTTGGACGACCGGATCAGATAATAGAAAAATTGATACTGAGAATAAAAACATTTCCACAAATAAAAGAACAACAAATGGAGACTCTGATACATTTTGCAAATCATGTTAGTTGTTTAGTTGCCACAATAAAATCCCTTGATTATGAAGAACATCTATACAATCCTCAAGTACTAAAGGATATGGTGCAAAAAATTCCTGATATGATTAAACTTCGTTGGGGAGAAGAGGTAATAAAGAAAGGTGGAAAAGTTAATCTAAATGATTTTTCAAAATGGATAAATGATTTAGCCCAAGCAGCATGCTATGTGAGCACCCCAAAAAATGAAAAAGATCCAATAGTCGGGAAGATAAAATACAGAATGACTCCTAGTCGACGCAATGAAACTACTTTAGTTGCAGCTGATAATAAGAAACTAGTATGCGTATATTGCAAAAAAGGTAATCACAAAATAAGAGAATGCCAGAAACTTAAAGAAGACAATGTTGATACACGATGGGAGGTGGTGACTAACAATAAATTATGTTTCTCTTGCCTAAGAAATAACCACCAGACAGCGAAATGCAAGATAAAATATTCATGTGGTATTAATGGTTGCAAACGTTTCCACAATAAGTTTTTACATAAAGATGAGCCCGTTAAGCCCGAATCAACGTTATCAACCGCATTTTCAGAAGATGAATCACCAGATACCACGGAAAATGTCTTAGCCCTGGGAAATGGAGCTAAAAATGTACTGCTGAGGATGGTAAATGTAAAAATTTATGGTCGTAACCACAATAAGTTTTTAGAAACTGTTGCACTTTGTGATGAGGCATCAACAGTTACCTTAATAGACAAGTCAATTGTTGACGAATTGGGATTGCAAGGACAAAACAAGTCACTCTGTCTGCAATGGACAAACAACATGACATCCCAGCATGAAGACTCCAAATGTGTGGACATTCATATATCCGGGATTTTTGAAAATGCCAAAACTTTCTCAATTAAAGGAGCACATACAGTGAATAATTTATCTTTACCTCTTCAAATTATCGAGAAAAAAGACTGGCAACAATATTCTCATTTAAAAGACATTCACTTCAATGAAATCAGACAACGGCCAATGATCCTGTTAGGGCAGGATAATATAGGATTGACTGTAGCAAGAAAAGTTATACAAGGACTTAACGACAAACCTCTTGTTACTAAAACAAATCTCGGCTGGATTCTTCATGGACCTCTAGACACCAATAAATATGAGGAAAGAAGACAATACTCTTTTCACATTTGTAAACATCATTTACGCGACGAAGAACTTCATCAATTGGTCAAACAATCCTTTACGTCAGATGCTTGTGGAATATCTTCTGGAAAATTAAACATAAATCACATGGAATCTCGTGCTATGGAAATCATGAAAACTACTGCCAAATATATTGGAGACAGATACGAGATAGGACTACTTTGGAAGGCTGATAATCTAATATTACCAGAAAGTAAAACAGTCGCTATTCAAAGACTAAAATGTGTCGAAAGAAAAATGTTGCAAGATGACCAACTTCGACAAGAATATTCTAAAAAAATTGAAAGTTACCTAGAAAAAGGATATGCGCGCATACTATCAGCAGAAGAATCAAGAGTTGAAGGACCGAAATGTTGGTATTTACCACACTTTCCAGTATTTAACCCAAACAAACCTAATAAATTGAGATTAGTTTTTGATGCCGCGTCTAAATCACACGGAACAAGTTTAAATGAATGTTTGTTAACTGGACCAGATTTACTGCAGCCTCTGGTGGAAGTACTACTAAAATTTCGACAAAGAAAAGTTGCCTTTTGTGCAGATGTTCGAGAAATGTTTCACCAAATCTGTATACGACATGAAGATCAGAGTTCCCAGAGATTCTTATGGAGAAATGGTGAAATCAATCGTCCTTGGGATATATATGAAATGAAAGTCATGACCTTTGGAGCCACCTGTTCACCTACTTGTGCTCAGTTTATAAAAAACTTAAATGCGAGAGATCACACTGCCAGACAAGACATTTTGGATGCAATAATTAAAAAGCACTATGTTGATGACTATTTGGACTGTGCAGATTCAGACGAAGAAGCTTTGGAAAGAATAATTGAGGTTCGAAATATCCAAAAAATCGGTGGTTTTGAATTAGTCAATTGGTTCTCAAATTCATCAGGCGTTATGAAAGCTTTATCAGAAAAGGAAGAGTTTTGCAAAGATCTTAACATGGACAACAATACAGTACAAAGAGTCTTAGGACTTTTCTGGAATTCTAAATTAGACTATTTTTGTTTCAAATGGAAAATAAATAAAGAAGATATAAACAAAGAGCTAAGGCCAACAAAACGACAAGTTTTAAAATTAGCAATGTCAGTGTTTGACCCATTAGGACTGGTTGTAAATTTGACAGTTAGAGGAAGAATTCTTATTCAAGATATTTGGAAAAGTGGCATTGGCTGGGACGACAGTATTGATTCAGAACTTTATGAATTTTGGATTTTATGGTTGGAAGATCTGAAACTCTTAACAGAGGTAGAAATACCCCGATGCTACTCCCTGAAAATTACCGCAAATCATATTGAATTACATACATTTTGTGATGCAAGCAAAAGAGCATTTGCCAGTGCAGTTTATATTAGACTTGTAACAGATACAGATATTAATGTAGCACTTGTTATTGCCAAAGCCAGAGTAGCACCTACAAAGCCAATTTCGATACCTCGGTTAGAATTACAAGCCGCTTTGATGGGAAGTCGACTAGTACAAACTGTAAGAAAATCTCTCGAATTTGAAATAAAAAGAACATTCATGTGGACAGATTCAACAACCGTCTTATACTGGATAAAAAATGATGCCTGTAAATTGAGGCAGTTTGAAGCGCCACGAATTGGTGAAATACAAGAATTGACAAATCGTTCAGACTGGTTTTGGATTCCTTCTAAATTAAATGTAGCTGATTTAGCAACAAGAACATACGACAAAGAAAATAGTGTGATGAAACATTTTGCTAGATGGTTTCAAGGACCAGAATTTTTACTAAATCGTGATGAAACTACATGGCCTCAGAAAAAATTAGAAGGTCAAGAAGAAGAAGTTTTAACCAAAGAAATTCAATGTACAACAATAGTTTTTCAAAAAAGATTGTACCTTCCAGACATAAATAGATTTTCGAAATGGATATATTTGATAGGAGCGACTGCACGAGTTCTAAAATTTACAAAGATTTTGATATCAAGAAAAAATAAATTAAATATTCTTAAAGACTTAGAAGTCAAAGATTTAGAGGAGGCTGAAATTGAGTGGATCAAACAAAGTCAAGAAGACTGTTTTGCACCAGAGATAGAATGCCTCAAGAAAGGGAAACAAATAAGAAGACAAAGTAAACTTAGAAAATTGATGCCTATTCGGAATGATAATGGTTTGCTTGTATTAAATGGACGTATTGACCTTGCCCCTGACGTGGTAACAATTTTAAGAAAACCAATAATTTTACCGTCAAAGCACCGATACACTCAGTTGCTTCTACAGAAATACCATGAGCAATTTGCACATCAAGGTCTAGAGACAGTTGTAAATGAAGTCCGTCAAAAGTTCTGGGTAATCAATATGAGATCAACTATTAAATCTGTATTTGCTAAATGTCAGTGGTGTAAAGTCAAGAAAGCAAAACCTGAAATTCTCGTTATGGGACAACTTCCTGTATTTCGTTTGACACCAAACGTCAGACCATTCACATTTACTGGAATAGACTATTTCGGCCCTTTATATGTTACGGTAGGACGACATACAGAGAAAAGATGGGGAGTGATATTTACATGTCTCAGTATACGAGCCGTACACCTGGAAGTAGCGCACTCTCTAAACACGGACTCAGCCATCATGGCTATAAAAAGAATGATGAGTAGGAGGGGACGACCTAAAGAAATTTATACAGACAATGGGACAAATTTTCGAGGAGCTTCTGAAGAATTAAGAAGATTCGTTAAAGAAATTGACCAAAGCAAATTAAAAGAAGACCTCAGAGCAAATGAAATAGACTGGAAATTCATTCCACCAGGAGCCCCTCATATGGGTGGAGTCTGGGAACGACTAGTACGTTCAGTAAAAAGTACCTTTCACGTCATATTAAAAGATCAAAAACTCAAAGATGAACTGTTATTAACATTATTTGCAGAGTCAGAAAATATCGTCAATTCAAGACCTTTAACAAAAGTTTCAGTTGATCCAAATGACCTAGAGGTTTTAACTCCAAATAATCTACTCATAGGCGAAACGAACAATGATACCCTATTCGGAGAGTGCACAAATTTGGATTTACGATTCCAGTGGAAAAGGTCACAACATCTTATTGAAAGTTTTTGGAAACGATGGACGAAAGAGTATCTACCGACTTTAACCAAAAGAACAAAATGGACGGACGACAAAGGAAACTTGGCAGAAAATGATATTGTCATTATAATAGATGATAACGTGCCAAAAAAATTCTGGAGGCTAGGAAGGGTTCAAACTGTTTTCCCTGGTCCTGATGGTAGAGTTAGGGTGGCAGAAATCAAAACGATGAACGGAATTTTGAAGAGACCTGTTACCAAACTATGTCGTATTGATGTAAAAAGTGTTTGAAAATTGGGTTTTTTTTTTCACGAGGGGGAGAAATGTTAAATGTTTTATATATTTATTTGTTAAATGTATCTGTTTTAAGACTGTTGAGTATTTTTGGAAATCTAGACAGAGAGAAAAAAAAAAAAGTCAGTTTGACAAGAAAGAAAATAAAAAGACATATTTAAAAGACGTATAGTTATTATTATATTTAATAGTAAAAATAGAAGAAACAGTTATGTTCTATTGGAAACTTCATAACAAGAGCAAACATCGGTTGTTAAATTTATGTATCGTGGGTTGTTAAGATTTCCAAGTATTGATTCAATAAATTGAATTCATTGTGGTTACAGAATACGAAAATGACAAGGTCATTGGAATCTTTCCAATTATTGGGAAATATCCAATATTGAATACTTTTCAATGGCTTACAGAATAACACTGAATGGCTTACAGAATAACACTGTATACTTTTTCTACGCCTATAATTTAATTAATTATTAATCTACTTACATTTAACTTGTTTTGTGCAACGGCCGTTTAAGGTTAACTGTCAATAGAATTAGAAACGTCAATGTCAGCAGAAACGCAAACAGTATTACAAATTGTACTACTTCTAGATGGCGCAACCCATGCTTGTTACGTACTCTTGTCATACATTTTAGGCATGTAATGAATATTACATATCACTCACTGGAATATAGGTCATTCCTTATTTAAAATCGGTAATTGTTGAGATAACGGAACCTCCGATTTTTGGAATTTTTTTTTTCAGTACTTACCTATTTTTGTCCGTAGAACACGAATTTCAAGTCAAAAATTCCCGCTCTCCAGTACTTTTCGAGATATGGGGGTCAATATACCCCAAATATGACATTTCCGCCATCGCCGCAAAAGCTATTTTTTTCGGCGTTTCTTAACTTTTTCACTATCACCAATGTTTATTTCAATACTTTAGAACAAAGGTAATTTTCTACATTACGGATCGTCCGATTTTTTAAATTTTTTGAAAACATAACCTAAAATTTCAAACATTACGATAGTGGCTCGGGATCTATGTTATGCATAAACTAATGTTCCTTCTTTAACATAAAAAGATACTGCACCCGCCCGCCCCCGGGCGGGCGGGTGCCATAATATTTTTATCGTTTTATCTCAAAGAAGGAACATAATAGTTTTATGCGTATTCTAGATTTCAAACATTACAAGTTCCGCGAATAAAACGAATATGTTCCTTCTTTGATATAAAAATATACTGCACCCGCCCGCCCCCGGGCGGGCGGGTGCAGTATATTTTTATATCAAAGAAGGAACATACCTATTCGTTTTATACAGAGAAATAGAGAGGGGAGAACGCTCTTAGACCTTTGCGCATCCAATTTTCCTAAGACACCACGGGGGCAGACATTTTGAACATGATCACGTGGTTTGTTCAAGTTTGTTGTCGTGCAACTGTTAAAAAGTGTTGAGTAAAGTGAGGTTACAGTTATTTAAATTTTTTGGTGTGCGTTTAATTATATTTATTTATAAACCCTACGGACTGGATATATGTTTCTATTTTATTCTATAAACTAATTTAACATTTAACGCTGTGGTGTGGACTTTTTTATTGTTATTTTCTAGACTTTGTTATCGCGGTGGACGTTTTTGTTGATCATTATTGTATTGCTTTTACAACTGAAAATGCTTGTTTTTAATTATGTCCTGTGTTGTAAGGGGATGTTCTAACGCAATGCGATTTAAGCCTGAAGGAATTACATTTCACCAGTAAGATTTTTCATGAGTTTTTTTTGCAGCCGTTTATAACAGTATAACATTCTAGTATTAGTCTGTGATTCTAGTTTCTCAAGAGATGACATGTTTAAGAAGTGGTTGGAGAGTTGAATGATGAATACACTTGGTCTGAGAATAAATTTGTTTTCTTTGATAATTTTAAAGCAACAGATTTAAATTTATAAAAAGTGATTATCAAATTCGCCTAAAACTTAATGCTGTACCAAGATTAGAGATGTATCGGGCCGAGGCAGTAGACACCCCATCTACAAGCTTAGTTAGATCTGTAACTTCAGTTCAGAATATGGCCTCATTTACGTCTTCGATGGTCTTCGATGTCCTCTTCAGATGATACGATAGCGTTGTCAAGAGATGCTAAAATGAAACGACACCGTGGGTAATGTTACTAGTTAATCATATTTTTTTAAATAAATCTTGAGATAACAATTGTATTGTTTGAAGTTTGATAAATAACTATAATTTCAACGGATCGTCTAGGCAAGATACTTCGGCAAGTACTAATAGCAGCACAAAGAGGAAACGTGTAAAGTATATTCAAACTACAGGTATTTGAATATAAGAAAATATTTAAAGTGATATGCACTTGGCGCTTATGCTCAAAGCAATATTAATAAGATTAAATTATATTTTACGTATCAAATTTATTCCTAAAATAAATGGTTTTTTATATTTTTTATTATAAGCGATATATCCAGTTGTCTTTTTTATCGACCTTAGCATCCAATTTAATATGTATATACCTATATTATTTTACTATAATAAAGAAATATTTAAGAATGTTTCCGTCATTTTAAATCATCTGCCCTGTATTGCATTAAAAATCCCCAAATGTCCTATCAAAAATCCCCAAATAACATTTAGGTTGCCTGCCATGGTGTTCAAAATGGCGACCATTGTGATTTGCCATTCGCGCAGGTTCTAAGATCATTCTCCCTACTCTATGTCTCTGGTTTTATACCGTACCCCACGATACACATAAGCTTACGCGGTATGTTCTTGCGCATCCTAAAGCTATCTCTCTCGCACAATATGACGTCAGCTGGATTACAAAATTCGAAATTCGTGATGTAATAGGTATGGAGAATTGTGATAAATATTATTGTCGCTGTTTTTAGGGCATTTTTCTTAGTTTTGTTATAATTTCTATCAAGTTGTTGCTATATGATTAAATTTAATAAACACATAATATATCGGGTGGTCCAAAAAAAACCGGAATTTTCATTTTACCTTATAACTTTTTTATTTTTTCAGCGATTTTCAACTTTTTGGATTCGTTCGACAGCTAAAGCTTTCAGCTAAACGATTCTCTGTCAGAAGCTGATATTATGATCATAAATGTCAAGGCACACGTATTTAAACTTGAGCAATTTTTAATAACTGCTGGAATTTTGTTGAAATGCCGAATTTACAAACGGTTTGTTTCATCATCATGACTAGTCTTGTGGCAATATTTTGATGGGTAGTTTTAAAAAATCGGTCAAAGAACTACGGAGCTGTACCAAAAAATGTAGAGGCGTGTTATCAACGTCTCGGCAGCAATGGTAAAAACAGAAATTTTTATTATTCTTCATAACTTTTTTGATTCCTTACCGATTTTAATTTTTTTTGAATCATATAAAACCCAAAGCCTTCCACTACAATATTGAATGGCAGAAATTGACATGAATCATAAATCCAATATGGCGGAAGTAGTCAAATTTACCTAATATTTAAAAGCCGCTGGGATTTTTTTTAAATGGCGAATTAAATGGCTATTCTTTTTATCTGGAAGCCTTATCTTCTAAAAACATTTTCACGCATAGATCATGAAAATCGGTTAAGAATTTACAAAGATGTAGTTGATAACGTAATCATGTGCCCCATAACAACAGTATTAGATTAAAACAGAGTTACCGATACACTTATCGTCATGGTTACAAAACAAATGAACATTGATACTTAACTGCCACTTCCGCTGTTTTTAAAAAGTGTTTTGTGGTACCTAGTTTTGTTAAAATGGTGTTGTCAAATGAAGACAAGATTTTCATTAAGAATTTATTGATTCGCGGCTAGACGTTTCAGTTAGTTGAGCAATTTGACTCACACTAAAACTGGAATGCGGTGTCCTTACAGGGCTAATTGCCAAATTGGCGACCTGTTCAATGTTCTAAAAAATATTCAAAAATATTAGAATTAAGTTACTCTATATTGCCTCTACGTTGACACTAATTACACAATGTTACAATAAATACTTACTTCTACTCTTGCTGATCTCGGCCTACCACTTCCTCGACGTCTTTAAATCGTTCCAGTTTCTGAAAACTTTCGTGCAAAGTCGTAAATAGTACTTTTTTAAAAGTTATTGTCTGGAAATTGTTGTATTATTTCCGAAACTTTATAGCCGCGAATCAATAAATTCTTAATGAAAATCTTGTCTTCATTTGACAAAACTAGGTACCACAAAACACTCTTTAAAAACAGCCGAAGTGACAGTTAAGTGTCAATGTTCATTTGTTTTTGTTTTGTAACCATGACGATAAGTGTATAGGTAACTCTGTTAAGAATTAATTTAATACTGTTGTTATGGGACACATGATTACGTTATGAACTACATCTTTGTAAGTTCTTAACCGATTTTCGTGATCTATGCGTGAAAATGTTTTTAGAAAATAAGGCTTCCAGATAAAAAGAAAAGCCATTTAATTCGCCATTTAAAAAAAATCCCAGCGGTTTTTAAATATTAGGTAAATTTGACCACTTCCGCCATATTGGATTTATGATTCATGTCAATTTCTGCCATTCAATATTGTAGTGGAAGGCTTTGGGTTTTATATGATTCAAAAAAAATTAAAATCGGTAAGGAATCAAAAAAGTTATGAAGGAGAATAAAAATTTCTGTTTTTACCATTGCTGCCGAGACGTTGATAACACGCCTCTACATTTTTTGGTACAGCTCCGTAGTTCTTTGACCGATTTTTTAAAACTACCCATCAAAATATTGCCACAAGACCAGTCAAGATGATGAAACAAACCGTTTGTAAATTCGACATTTCAACAAAATTCCAGCAGTTATTAAAAATTGCTCAAGTTTAAATACGTGTGCCTTGACATTTATGATCATAATATCAGCTTCTGGCAGAGAATCGTTTAGCTGAAAGCTTTAGCTGTCGAACGAATCCAAAAAGTTGAAAATCGCTGAAAAAATAAAAAAGTTATAAGGTAAAATGAAAATTCCGGTTTTTTTTGGACCACCCGATATATTTATCAATGATCTATTCTATAACTTTCTCTTATAGCGCTATAAACATATACAACTCTATAAAATTATAGCAGGATGTAAATGGCAACTTTACTTTTTATTATTACTTATTAAGACAGCCTATATATCTTATTACTTTCTATTTTCTATAATATTCAGCAGTTTATTTAAATGCAAATTACAAATAAAAATTTCATTCACTAAGTCTAGGGTTAGGTTTTTCTATAACACTTTACATCTCCGTTATAAATTTACAGTTGCATTTTATGGTATAGAATGGACACTATTTTATATTGGATATTAAAAGCCAAGGTCAAAGGCTTACATCCCTTACAGCCAGCGCTGTAAAATGGTTTACAGAATAGCACCACAAGTTTTTATTATTTTTGAACTAAATTTTTTATGAAGTAAGAAAAACAACAAATTATAAAAATATGTAGCTTTATTTAAATTTAAGACATGCAAAATTTAAACCTTTTACTTTTTCTACATAGGTTTCATACAGAAAAATAACTTTAAGAACAGATTAAAATTTACTTAACTTAATATTCTTTACATTGATTTTGTCCTGGCGACTACAAGCAATAACCCACTGTTTTATTAAATTAGCATCCTTTGGAAACCGAAAATACTTTATATTATTTCCTTTGGTCACTCGGGTATAGTTTTTATATTTTGCCACAGCACAATTCAACATTTTAGCCGTAAATCACAACGTTAGACGATTTACACGTTTACATATTATAACATGTTTATATCACTATATTATTACAAAACACGTTTTATTAAGAAAATAGCATTGAAATTATAAGAAAACTTGGAGAACATAATATTCTACAGATCAACAAATTCAAACCAAAGCAAAGCACTGCGACTGTGTCAGCGTCAAGTGTCTGCCAGCTGACGTCATGCGCGGCGATTTCATTTTTAGGTTCGTCTAATGAGCATACCATGTTTTCTTATACCATGCCGTACCCTAGATCTTACGGCCATACGGCACTATCATAACCTCGAATGATCTTAGTGTTATTTGAAATTTTAGGTTATGCTTTCATGGCTTTTATAAGAAGGTTCAAAAAATAGTTATTGAAATGTGTTGAAACTATTTAAAAGTGTTTAAATAAGTCTGTATTAGAGGTGTTCATAAGCATAAAATGAAAAATTTGGTGAAAATAAGTGATTATGGCAGTGGAGAAATACGACTTTCAGAGACTTTGGGGCCAAATATCTCGAAAACTGTTGACGAGCGGCGATTTTTTTTTAGAATTTATTGTTCAGGAGACAAAACTACGTATGTTAAAAGCAAAAAAATTCCGAAAATCGGAGATTCCGTTATCTCAACATTTACCTTAAAATCGACATCATAATGCTCATATTACATAATAGGCGTAGAAAAAATATTTTAAAGTGATTTCTCGATATTTGGTTGTTTTTTACTCTACTCTTCAAATCTGCAACCGACGTTATGTCACAGCATCGATATTTCATCGATATTATTCATAGGCAATATCGATGGCAAAACATTGATGTCTGGGTGCTCGAATAATGCTCGATATCGACGATATCGAGAGAAGCGAACTTCCTCTGCCGGCGCCACACATGCGGCATTCGGCGAAAGGCGAAGTTTGGCTTTCGTCGAATGGCATTTGGCGAAAGGCGAACGCTTTTCTTTGATACACATACATTTGTTTATTTGTCGAATGACGAGCGAATGTGGGAAACACGAATATTTGGGTAGAGTTTTGTTATTTGTCATCGAATGTATGACGCGCGAATCCTTTGATTCGCGTCAATTTACCGACGCGAAGCGGGAATGGCGAACGCCGATAGGCGAGCGCCGAGTAACCGAGTAACCGCTCGCCTTTCGCCGAATGCCGCATGTGTGGCGCTGGCTTCACACGAATGGGAACGCTCCTCGTTCTCTTGATATTTTACCTTTATGTTCTGTGTGATATATTTCATACCACATTCTCGACCATGCGAAAATGAATTTGATGAATTAATAAAAATTCTTGTTCATCCATTTTGATAACTGAAGCAGTCAACAAATTACATAAAAATATAAAAAAGGTATACAATTCGCACAGTAAACAACCACTGTGGTTGTAGTTAGCAGAAAATTTACAACCTAACCTATTTAAATCCTCTATATATAACCTACAACTTTTCTTAATCTGTGCCTACAACGCAAAGCTAAATTACACTTATGCGCATGCGATTCTCTTGAAATTACAAAATTCGCTTGGTGGAAACAGAGATATCTCTCTATTTCTCTGGGTGGAAAGCAGGAGAACAAAATTGCTCGTGTTACGGTATTCTACTGAAACATCGACCATCAGAAATCGGAAGAACAATTTCTGTCATTTTCATTCTGTCAAATGTCAAGAAATTTCTGTCATTTGTATGTAAAAGTAAAAGAAAATAGAGTGATTGACGTTGTTCTTATTCTCCGTTATTGTGGAATTTTACGAATATAATAAGTTCATAGGGAGAAAGTGATGCGATTTGTGTAAAATGTAAGGTAAAATGTGATGTAATCATTTTAAGATAAAAATTGTCGAAGATCAATAAAACAAAATAATAAAGTGATAATAATTAATGGTTTATGCCCTATGCTTGTGAAGGGTTTTGAATTATGGAAATAACATGGAAATGGGTAAATTTATGTTTTGGATTGTTGTTTTGTCAATTGTGCAGTGGATTTCCTATCAATTTAGAAGAATCAGTTGCAGGTGAGTCACCATTGTCTCATTTTTATTTTCATGGACAAATCTCATGTTATAAAGTTATCACTAGCAATAAAATTCTTATAGTAATGGTCATCTGTCATTAGAATTAAATAGTAAGAACTACCATAAGTTATTTTTCCAATAAATAGTACTATTTTAAATGAAGATATATTATAATTTAATATTTACTGGCTGGTTTTGTCCTATTTCCTACGTAGATATATCAAATTGTAGTAGTACTACACTATTACAGAATTAGTAACAAGACTAGTATACATTATTTTCACAGTAGTTTCATATGATACACATCTAGTTGACGTCAGTGGTGTAACGTAAAGCCGCAAGCCCCCCAAAATTTAAAGTTTAGCCCCTAATAATAATTTGCACGTTGTTGCACATTTGTAAAGGTAGGTACGCCTACACTTACGATTTTAAACGTCAAAGATGTTTGGAATGCAAAGTCAAAACCATGACGGATGACAAACTGTTTATTTTAGAAAATAATCAGAATTGTACTGGTAATTATAAATTCCAGTTACTTAAACTAATCTTAACATACCTACCCATTTTAATTTTGTTATTAATATAATATTACGTTTGGTCCGAGGTTTGGTCCTTAAGACAGGATCTGCAGGAGTGTACTTTACACCCCTGATGAATCCCTTTATGCTTATAATATTTTTCTTCTGTAGTTTTGAGTATATTTACAAAACTAAGTAAAGGTGACAATGTTAATAGTAAAATTTTTTTTCAATATCTGGTACGGACCAATAATAAAAACATGTATTCTCTTCTTACAGATAAACATACACAGTTATTAACTGGATTGGTAGCAGTTTTATTGACAATTTGTAGCATCGTACTTCTGGCAGGTTGTCTATGTTGTCAACGAAGAAATGGATTTAAGGTAGTTATTTTCAGTCAAAAATATTAATATCTGATTATTGTAAATTCTTTATTTATTATAAATATTGAAAGTTTGAAACATTTTGTATTGTGATGTTTCTAAATATTAAGTTAAGTTTGCCTATACCGAGGCCTATACATACTATATTCTTGGAAACTAATTAGGAGACGTAAACAATCTCTGTCATCTTCTATTGAGTTCTTTGTGATCAAGTACAAACCCTCTGCCCTGTCATGTTTTGGCGAATATAGTATACCTAGATTGGTGGTATCAATAATTTACAGCTCTATAATGCCGATATAGGTATAAATTGGCCACATCTATTTGGCATATTACAAACTAACAACTTTTCAATCCTAAATGTAAATTATTTATTCATTTTTTAGCTTCAGTTTTTTTTAATATATTTTTGGGGTGGTAGGTATATGTATATATATTTTTAAAAAGATACACATTATTGTACACAAATATAATTTACGTTCTGCAATGGACATTTGGCGCAACAAAAGGCTTTTCAAGTTTTTCAACTGACACAAATAAATAACTGTTTTAAATTTTGTTGCACCACAGACTCAACTGCCAGCTGGATGCTGCGCGGCTGTACTGATATTATTTAATATAACACTTTGCAACTTGTCAAGTGTTATATTTTAAGTTTGGGTTATTTACTTTTTAAAATGTCACGGACGGGGGTGTATAACATATATATGGTTATCCAAATAGCCTCATATAGAGCATACCTTGGTGGTTAGCACATCTGGTGTGTGATTTGGACACCATTGTAAACTGTAGGGTACTGTCTCTTTCACACATTTAAATTTAAACCTCCTAGATTTTAGAAGATTGTTTTGGTGATTTGTAAGGCAGTTCTTAAACATGTAACATTTATAAAAAGTAAAATAATAAAAAAAAGATTAACTAGTAATAATAACAGATTAAATGAGTATATATGATGAAACCATTCTATTGTTAGAATATAAGGAATTTTATGCATTCGAACAATAGATGTAGTACTTGAAAGTGTAGTCTACTCTTTTTTTTCTTAAATACAACCACTACTATATAGGGTTTTGTAATTCGAGGTGTACTTCCTGTGCAGAACAGTTACATACGGGCATATCGTCAGTGAGGGGAAGCACCAACTGCACTTTTACTGCAGCTGACAAGTAATATCCTTGAATACACTAATGTCAATTTCAGTATTCAGTCATTTCAATACTAAGGGTAACCCATAGTTACAAGACCTGGCAAGAATGAACTTATCGATTAATGAAGAACATCCAGAAGATGCCAATATAGGTATGACAGATGTAGACTATAAAGACATGGAACGACATTGTTGTAATTGAAGCAAGAAAATGTACAAAATGCGGTTGGACACTGCCAGAGGGCGATACTGTTCTTTCTCTGTTTCTTTACTGATACTACTGGTTTTAAATATTTAATACGTTTTTTTGAAATAACTTTAAAGCAATATTGTAATATATGTTTTATGGATACTATTAACAGAGTAAGAAGAAAAATTTAATGTCGCCCTCTGGCAGTGTCCAACCGCATTTTATACATTTTCTTGCTTCAATTACAACAATGTCGTTCCATGTCTTTATAGTTTACATTTGTCATTGGTAATGCATAAGAATAGGCAGGGCGTCTGGCATATGGCAGCTGGACTGAGACCAACACCACACTCTAAATCGGACAGTGATGCAGCCCCAAGCAACCCCGTCTAAACAGGATATGAACACTTATGCTACGACAATGGGGTGGGGTGGGGGTGAGCACTCTTTAATCTGGATTATATGCATGGCATAGTTTGACATGCTACATTAATCAGGAGCTCAAATCCAATCCTGTGATTAGTAAAGAGATCACGAAATCGTAGGCGCATTATCGTTTGAGGCAGCACAGATGGCTGCCGATGAACTTTGTCTCGTATTCTAGGCCAGTGCTACTCAAACTTTTTTTAGTGACGTACCGGTATTTATTTTTCCTTGTCACTCTCGGACCAGTTTGGAATTATATTGACGGTTAGTTAGTAAAGTATTAACCTAAATACCAAAAATTGCCATTGTATACAAATTAAACACCAATTTATTTTAAAAATATACAATTTATAAAATTTACAAAATACACCTATAGTTGCACTAATATTTATAAGTTTATGTATTTTTTTTTGTTTACTGTATAACGCATATTAATAATTATTAAAATAAGTTGTAAATTTTAAATTTAAAAATAAAGGAGGAACACAATTTTAAATTTAAAAATACAGAAGAAACACTAAATCAAAAAAAAAAAATTGGGGTGGGAAGGATAGCTGAGTCAATGTCAACCACATCTCTACCGAAGGTGTGTGTAATTAGACTTCATATGATTGCAAGATACCTCAAACGGTTTGGAAGATATTTTTTAAAATTATGGTTTGTATCAACATTTAACTCTATATATTCAAGCATGATGAACTTTGGAGCATAGGTATGCAAGATTTAAATACCATAATTTATTTAGCATCTAGAATCTGTAAAAATATCAAATTTTGACACTCTGTATAATAGCGAATATGCCCAAGAATCTTCATTTAGCAGTTGTACAAAGAAAACTCTTTGAGGTGCACCATTTGGATGCATACAATTTTTTTGTGGTTTATCTTAACACTTATTTAACCTATGAACGGCCGTATAACGGAAACATGTAGCTTAAATAGACGATGTCGTTAACTTTTAACTTTAGTTTTAGCGACTTATCCAAAGAAACCTATTATGTATCCCTAATAGCAAAAAACTCGATCGTTAAATAATTAACCGCCATCGCTAAAACTTCCAGTGAAGATACAGTTCACAGTAAATAGCTACAGATGTGTTAATCTGAAGGCAACGTGACTAAACTGCTTCTTTTTAAATTTGACAAAAGAAGAATATAATCTAACTTTTGTTAAAAAATATGCGAAATTGTCTTTTACTGGTCAAATTTTCACTTGTTATTCTACAACTAAAAGTTTCATCCTGATGTTTTCAAGTACGTAACTGAATAAGTACATAGATTTTAAGATTTTTCACTTTATATATTTTCATTTAGATTTAGGTATGAGGGTTGAAGGGTCGGACATGCACTTATAGTTAGATTGATGTTACTGATGTCTTAAGATATAGAAGGTTTTTTTAGTCTATTCTGTTGGATTGATTTATTATATTTAAATCATTTAATTATCTGGACTAAGTTCAATAACAGAGACTTATTTAAATATTTGATCATTTAATAAGTTATAATTTTTTTTTTTATTTATTTATTTCTAAAGCTTCTAATATCTCTTGCCGTTTCTCTAGTGAACCGGAAAAGGCTTTTAAACATTTCTTCTGGCAATTTGAAAGGATTTGAAGCATTACAAATTCTCCGTCTTTCAATAATTAACCTATTTCTGAAAATTACCAAAAATACATTTTTTTTAAAATCGGCATTAAAGTACCTCAAAATCGTCATTAGTCATTAAAGTAATCCATTATTGTACGATTTTTGTAGTTGGCCGAGGTGACAGATAAACGTAAAACGTAAATATTAATTTTTTATTGCTTGTGATAATAATTGTTTGTAACAAAAGGTAAATAAATAAATTTTTTTAAATTCAGAATTGTATTATCACTATTATAATTGCTAAAAATATTGGTTTTCTTATAAAAAATTATTCCGACTTGACATTTAATAGTTATTTATGTGATAAGGATTATAAAGACAAGCATTATGGTACTAGCCGTGAAGATCGAGGCGTTAGCCGAGTCTGATGACACGGCGTGTACCATAATGCGTGTTTTATGATCCAAATTACATACAAAATTTTATCTGGTGTGGCATATCAATGTAAAATTATATTTTCCTAAAAATTTAAAATTTTGTATTTTTAAAACGATGGCAGGTGCATTAAGTTATTTATTTAAAAAATAGTAAGTGACCTGTGCCTTACCGTTTCCTTGACAACGCATCAACAAATTATTTATTTAGCTGTCAAACACTGCTATAAGTTGCAAATTGAATATGTATTGAACGAATTAAAACATAATTTGGTGATTATGATGAAAGTTTACCCTCCGACTTGGAAGAAATTGCAGGAAATGTCGTGGACTCTCTTTTGCCTGAAAAATCACGGCTTGTATATGAACCTGTGTTTGCTCGTAATGAGGAATGGTGTTCCAGTAAGAACACGAAGAATGTGATTATAAATGAAGGTTCAGTTTTAATTGCTCTTTTGCAATTTATAATAATTAATTAAGTTAAATTGTATTTTGAATAAAATTTTTTGATCTAGCACATATATTTTCTTCTAAACTTATTTTATTGATGGTAAAGATATAGAATTTTTACACAAGTCAAATAAAATTATTGTAATAGTACTTTTTGAATCTCATTATGGTACTAGTACTTTCTGGAATTTCATTATGATCCTTGTACCATAATGAACTTACTTATGTCACTATAAACAAATGACATAATGATGTCATTATGACGTGCCACCAGATAAAAATAATTATGACATTTAATAATAATAATAATAATATGCTCTTTATTCATAGAATGATTCCACAAACATGTTAACATTAAATGAATTTGCGTCAACACATACATAAAAAAATGTACAATAGGTATCTATTATATAAAGTATTTTAAAGTACTTAATTTACAGAGCTATAATGTAACCAGTTAACCATGTACAAATAAAAATCAGACATATAAAAAATTATGACTTATACTCTATGAATTCATTCAAATTGTATGGTTCAATTTTCAATAATAAATTATAAATTTGTGTTTTAAATTTGCACAACTCTTGCGTCTGTTGTATGCAGTATGGAAGTGTATTAAATAATTTTAAACAGTTATATCGTAATTTTGATTCGAAATTTGCATAATATACTGTTTTCAAAGTTTGTTTATTTACATATTTAGCAAGGACTCTAATGTCACTTAAAATTTTAAATAATTATGACATTTCTTAATGTCACTGAAAATTATTTAAAAAATAGAGTTAATTAATTTTTGTTTCATAGTTTTTGGATTTAAAAAAAATGTAATATGCACCTCGGCATTAAAGTTCCTTTTTATCACTCATGTGGTTTATTTTGAAATAAAAAATTGTACTTTCCGGATGGGATGAAATGAATGTCTTTTTTCTTATTAGCAGCAGGCGTTAAATTTTAACAAGATTAAAATACTAACTGTATTTGGATAAGCCAGAGTGAAATATTAAAGGTTTTCAATAAATCAATTGAATTTTTAGTCATCTTAAAAGGTGAGAAATAGACAAAAATTTAATTTCCAAGAAATACTTCCTACCATAAATTTATTTAATGTAGGATTACCACTTCTCATGTGTGTATATGTACTTTATATTTCCTGGCTTTTTTGTTGAAAATTTTTCTCTACATTATAAACATTTTAAATTTAAACAAGTTATGTAAAACTATGTTGTACTTTACTTTAATAGATACTTACTAACAAGTGGGGTAAAAGCATTAACATATGGGTGAAATTTGC
Source organism: Rhagium mordax (assembly GCA_963680705.1). Taxonomy (NCBI): domain Eukaryota; kingdom Metazoa; phylum Arthropoda; class Insecta; order Coleoptera; family Cerambycidae; genus Rhagium; species Rhagium mordax. Next base: position 50,921,850 of record OY796656.1, on the reverse strand, counting down.
ATAATAAAGAGGAGGTGGCATAATGAATTATGGATCATAATATAACAGTATAAAAATTTTATACTTTCTAAAGAGCTCATTAGATAGTTTATTAAAAATTCTTTACATTATTTAATATTTCTATTAAAGATTGTTTTTTAATCACATTACTAATTTTTATTTTTATTTTTTCATTGCATCTACTAACAATATTTATTTGCTTTAAGAAGTGGAAACCTTAGCTTAACATGATAAAAATCGATTGTCTCCACCCACTATCGTTGAGTCATTATGTGAATGTCTGGTATGTCATTTTTTTTTAGTGATAGTCTAGAGATACATTGAAAACACCATGGTGTCGACCATGTTGCATAAACTGCAAATGTAACAAATAATTACAGAAATGCCATTGATTTTTATCTTCTTCCAGAATTTTAAATATGTCACGGACTCAACATGGTAATAGTGGCAAGGGTTGAGTATTTTTTTGCCACTTTTATGTTCATTTTTATTGAATATGTATAAATAGGCGGAGTATTTGCAGTTTACACATTAAACGCAAAAATGTAATAATAAAATATTACTGCAGGTCCTATTAAGTATTAAGATATGACTTTATTGTTTAAATAGATTATTAAATATCTAACATTATTCATACTTTCTTCACAAATTAATACTTTAATTTTTTTATGCCGTCTTATGCAGGATCAAGAAAAGGTAATTGGTTTATTGCGAAATGTTTGATGTACTTAATAGCAGTATTTAATTCTAATAAATGTGCTGATTTGTAGACGTTTAGTTAATAATTTATTTAGCACGATTCATTGTTGCATGAGTAACAAGTTGTTGATTGAACTTATACAATTCTAATTCCAAACGTTAGCGGAAAAAACTTTAGATTTAGATTTCCCTAACACCCCGCATGTTATAGAATGGTTATGTGTACTTCATCATTTTTATAAATTCAAGAAATAACTGAATGTTCTCTTATACCGGGTGGCCACGAGTCAATGTAAGCCCCCAATTTTTTGGCTGTTTTTGAATTTAAAAATTTCGTTTTTGGTGTACGTGAGTAAGGCAAAAGGGGGCTATTTTTAGACTAACGGGAACGAAAATATCACTTCCGGTTGAACCGAAAGTGACATCAACTTTTTTTTCTTAAATAGAATGACCATGTTTTTTTTGTGGTGTTTTATAAAGCATGAAATTCTAACTGCAACAGTTTTCTCCAATTTCAAAAATTTCAAAAAATAAGTGAGATACGACCGATTTTTTATTTTTTACAAAATGGCCACGTCAGATGAATGCGATGTAAGAAAAATACCAAGTAGGCAATAGAAATTATTGGCAAGGTAGTAAGCTTGTCTGTAAAGAGTAAAATAGTTATTTAAATTATTGATAGATACGACTATTTTTAGGTTTTTCTCAAAAAAAGGAATTTAATTTTCATTTTCATTTCCGTAGGGGTCCTATGGAAAATTTTTAAATGGGACCGTACTATTTTTTTTTATTAACCAGACATAATGATTCATAAGCTCTAATTTTTTTGCCAATAAACATTTCTTAGCGAGATCCTTTGTAATAATAAAAGTGTTTTTAAAAGGTTCATTAGAATTATTTTTTGTTTAATCTGTGCTTACCTTTAAAAACACTTTTATTACTACAAACGATCATTATGTCCGATTAATAAAAAAAAAAATAGTACGGTCCCATTTAAAAATTTTCCATAGGACCCCTACGGAAATGAAAATGAAAATGAAATTCCTTTTTTTGAGAAAAACCTAAAAATAGTCGTATCTATCAGTAATTTAAATAACTATTTTACTCTTTACAGACAAGCTTACTACCTTGCCAATAATTTCTATTGCCTACTTGGTATTTTTCTTACATCGCATTCATCTGTCGTGGCCATTTTGTAAAAAATAAAAAATCGGTCGTATCTCACTTATTTTTTGGAATTTTTGAAATGGGAAAAAACTGTTGCAGTTAGAATTTCATCCTTTATAAAACACCACAAAAAAAAACACTGTCATTCTATTTAAGAAAAAAGTTGATGTCACTTCCGGTTCAACCGGAAGTGAGATTTTCGTTCCTGTTAGTCTAAAAATTGCCCACTTTTGTCTTACTCATGTATACCAAAAACGAAATATTTAAATAAAAAACAACCAAAAAATTGGGGGTGTACAGGGTGTCCCAAATTGCTTGATTTTGGCTGGTTTTCCTATTTCCAGACCAGGTAGAGAAAAACTGACATATGAGTCTAGAGCTCGATTTTTGTGAAACGCCGATTGGTGAATACCACATTTCGATATCTCTAACCGTTTTCAAGATATCGGCAAAAATTGACATTTTACAGATTCCGAAAAACTTTTTTATTTTTGGATATTTGTTCAAACGGTAAAAACTTTTTGACGTAGAATAAGATGCATTTATCAAAAAAAATATATCGCTTTTCGATTGTTTGATATCAAAGCTAACTTTGTTATTTCAAATGGAAACCATAGTTTTGGCTTTGACTTTAGAAAATAGGAAAAAAAATAAGCTTTCCAAAAATATATATGCCAAGATATGTCTAGTCATCCTTGCTGCCAATATAACACATTTCTCTTTAAAAATAACATTTTTTAACGTTAAAAAAAGTTTTTCGGAATCTGTAAAATGTCAACTTTTGCCGATATCTCGGAAACGGTTAGAGATATCGAAATGTGGTTTTCACCAATCGGCGTTTCACAAAAATCGAGCTCTAGACTCATATGTCAGTTTTTCTCTACCTGGTCTGGAAATAGGGAAACCAGCCAAAATCAAGCAATTTGGGACACCCGTACATTGACTCGTGGCCACCCGGTATACTGCGTACCATTTTCGATTGGAATGTATTACTGGCTTCGTTGTTGTTAAAGATACAAAGTTGATTAAACTGAAAAAGTTTTGGGAAATTTTAAGAATATTTTGATTTCGATTACAGAATTGACTGATGTTCGTTTTTTCCAAGATACAAGCAAAAACCAAAAATACCGATTTTCATTTATATTTTTCCTCGATATTGTTGAATAGCTATGAAAATACTAACAGTATTTTACCATGGTAATTTTTACACTCTACTTTATGCCAATATTAAATTTTAATAATATGCAGATATTTATTTCATCTACGGGTTCTGTGACAGGAATGCCAGGACAGCTGTAAGAGAATATCACAGAAGATATCCTGCCCGAGTAGTTCCTGACAGAGAAGTATTCATTAATACCCATCGTAAATTTCGAGAATTGAGGTTCGGAAGAGTTGTAGACAATTTGCCTCTCTAAATGTGGCGCCTGCGTGTTGAACATACAATTTCCCCCCGGTAGGAACGGCCTTGTTTTTTGTTCATACTAGGCCTTCGATCCTGATAGACTCAACTGGCTATGGCATAGGAGTGTACTATTGCGCGATCATCAACGTATTAACACTTCACATATTAACAGTTTGGTGAAAAACAAATGAAAAAACTTAGAAAATGCACACTGTGCTAATATGCCTTATAATGGTAATGTAACTGGGTCAATTTTGTTGATACATTTCAAATTTTCAAAGTTAATATGTCAGTGACTTACTTGGAAAAAATTTTCATTTAAAATGTTGAATTTTTCATTTTTTATTATCTCTTACAGTCTGTCAAAACACATCTGTAAATTTGTAACAAATAGAGGACAATAAAATGAATCAATTCAATTATATTTTCGTATACAATTTTTGAAAATTTACTGTATTAAAAATATATCAATTATTGTATTGTAAACATTTAATGTAAATAAATAAAATAAAATAAATAAATAAATAAAATAAGAAGTGCGCCACCTACAAAATATACTATTGTTTCAGGAATTTCGAGATAGTCCAGTTATTGCTTCTGCTGCCTCTAATTTGGATCATGGTCACGTAAATCCCGTTGCTAATGGAGAATTCACCATATTTACTCCGTTAACCCCGCCACATTACAACAATAATGTTTTTCTTGCCAACGAAAGAATAATTGTAAGTACCTACTGTACATGTAGTATGTAGCACACTTCAAAATCATTTTTTAAGTACTAGAAAAATTGTTATACAAGATCCAGCACATGTGACATGTTCTAAATAGTTTTCAGATATAAGTACAGTGAAGCTTCGTTAATCCGGACTCCAATAATCCGGATTTCCCAGTAATCCGGACTAAATTGAAATATCACTTATTGCATTATGTATCTCATAATCCGGATAATCATAGATTCTATAATCCGGATCGTAACGCATTACGCAGTTTGCCGCGCAATTCGTGCTATAACCTCGTCTAATACGAGGAAATCATAGTTGTACCTATGAAGACTATAAAGCATTACTTTTTTCTTAAGTATTAAAAATCGGTAGAATCCACAAAAATCAGATAATTCATTGGATGTGTGGGATGTGGGAATGTTTTTATGAATTTTCACTGAATTACAATACAAATACAATACAAATAAGTTTATTAAACAAATATTATAGTTACAGATGGTAATGTATTTAACAGCAATAGTTTTATTTTACTAATAATTTGATTGAAGGCACCTAAGTGACTAAACTATTACAATTACAATGACTATTTCCCTCACATTATAAGAACCAATGAAATAGCAAGATTTTGTAAATTTGGACCAATAAGAACAAACTTACGATAATTGCATTGTAAGTGACGATGCTCTTACACCTTAATTGAATTAAAGGTTTTTAATAGATTTACGTCAAAGTTGAATACGTATTAAATAATAATAATGCTCTAAATTCCAATAATATATAATTCTTTCAGTTGCTTTAAATATTAATAAGCTGTATCAATTTCGAAAGTCCCACCAGTTTTCCATTAATAACTTCAAAAACGGACAGTGTTGCTGTTGGTTAAACTCGAAAGAAAATCGTTTGTGCATGTGACGTCACAATATTAACCTCAAAAATATGCATCATTTACGATTTTCAAATATTATGTCGCTTTTATCAAAATTTCTGCTTGGTTCTTGTACTATCAACTAAAATCTTGTTCAGTATATTATTAATGAAGTTTTAATTGCTCTGATATAATAAAATAATATTATTTTAGTTGGTTAAAAATCCAACCTATAATAAGCCGCCTGTTTTCAATAATCTACAATATTAAAACTTTATAGGGTTTTTCCATGCCAGAGAATAAGCGGTGGATATTTGGCAGATATTGTTTTCCACGTAAATCTATTGTACTACATATTAAAAAAAAAAAGATATTGAAATTTTCTTATTTAATGACAGAGTGTTTTATTGAATAATAAAATCTGGTAGCTCTTATTAGAAAACCCTTTATATATAATTATCAACTTTCTTATATCAAATGTCTTAACTTAAATAATGTCAATTTTATTTTCAGACTCGAACAACTGAAGACTATGTTTATGGAGATTTTGATGTCAGTTCATGGTTTAGTAAGTACCTGTTTCATTTATTTTTTAATTTGTATTATTATGTCATCTTTATTTTAGATGAGACCGAAAAAGATTTTCCAAGAATAAAACTTAAGTATATAAAAGAACTAGGAAGAGGATGGTTTGGCAAGGTAATAAAAGTTCCTATTTTAAATTATCTTCTATCTTTTTGGTTGCTCCATCAGGTCACAGTTTTTTCTTTAGTCCAAAAAAAGCTAGAAATCTTACAAAATGTCAATTTTCTTAAACGTATTATTGTTCTGCTTACTGAAAGGGATTGAAATCATGTTATTATGTATTTGGAGTTGCTGAGGCGGAATCTGATGTTGTAATCGCTCTATCACGTGATTGTTTTTTTGACCTTAAAAATACCTCGCACTATAAAAATCTGCTACACATGGTAATATTATTGTCCTGTTAATCGAAAACAAATGAAACTTTTGGGCAGCGAGCGGAGGACTGACTTCACTCACTTCATAGCGATATTAGGAGTAAAGCAACATTTACCGCGTGTAGTACATGGATGGGGACTATCCATGGAAAGACGTGGTCTCGCTTCCCTACTTCTAGCGGCGCTTGTATATCAGCTATATCGCAGAAGCAATACAACTGTAGGCGAGAGGTGTATTGAGGATATACCATCCTTCGGAGGGGATGTAAAGCAGTCGGTCCCTTGTCTATTAAATGTTAGGCAAGTAAAAAATCCCTACTCTTAGTAAGATAAGAGGTTCGGCAAAATTTACAGGTTGGGGGTTGCTCGTCTCCTGGCATCGGTGATTGGCCTCCGTAGCAGAAATAGGCCGACGTTAAATAAGTGATTAAAAAAAAAAAAAAAATGAAACTTTTATGTATTTTGAGCCACTGAATCTGTATCAGACGTCTTAATTGCTTTAAAAACACAGTTTTTTGTAACTTCAAAAAGTAGCTTAAAATTCCACAAAATTCCACTATGGACATATTATTTACGTGCTTATATAAAATGAACATAACCTCAAAAAAGCCCTAAAACAAGGGATTGCAACCGTGATATTCACATATTATATTCTTAATATTTATGTGTATGCAGAAATTAATTTGTTTTGTCTGCAGTTACACACTCTTGCTTTCAAAGGATCTATGCAATGACATTCTTTTTTGTTTTTTTCTTATCGTGCTCTTTTCAACATCCAGTAAAATCAACTATAGTGATGGGCAGAATCGAATTATTTTGAGAATCGAGAACTCAGTATTCGAATACTTTTCAGAGTCGAATGAGTATCCGAGAATCGAGAACTGGAGCTGGAAGCGGGATGGCCATGCGATGTCATGTGAATGTGAATGCGGAAACGAGAACTTTGCTTGGTTGCGTTATTGCTATGACGACTGTCGGATTGAATTCATTCCATTCGGGCTTCTCGTATTGGGTAATAAATAATAAAACTATACTGCTATACAATTTATGTCGCGTTATTCATTTATTTAATTTATTATTTCAGTTAAGTTTTCGGCCTCCTAACTTAATTGAGAACGTGAAATCTCGGATTGTTGTGTCGTATCCGTCAATTCATATGAGGACTCGGTATTCGAATACTTTCAAACAAGTTCTCGAGAACAGCGAGAATTTATAAGAATCGAATACTTTTCGATTCTTGCATTCGAATGAATGAATGAATCACTAATCAGCTATCATATTTTCATTTCACCTGCCTTAATACCAGCGCTCCATTTCTCTGATATCTTGAAGCAATTGTTCACCTTGCTCCTCGTAGTCCCCAAGATGTTCAGGAAAATAATTAAGATAAGAATCCAGGAAACGTAATTTTAAATTTATAGAGTACCTATCCAAAGTTTTCAATCATTTCAGCAACTATCTTATAATTTGGCCTTTTTTAATTCCTCAGGAAATTTTTTCATCGATATTTTGAAAAATATGCTATGCTGCTGTTTTTTTAGTATCATTAATTGATTAATTTTGATATTAAAAATTTCATCCCTCAACATCTGTTTTAGACTGTGTAACTTTTCTAACTGGTACAAAATAAACAATGGTAAAAGGGTGAACTAATGCAAAATCTATCTAGGAACATATAGGCGGCACTCGCCTGGTTCTTTCTGCGTCTTTTTTTCCTTTTGACCAGACAAACTTCAATAACACCCTGATTTACAATATTAAATATACAGTGGAAACTAATGAAAATCACTCTAAACTTATACTCTAATTTTTACTAACCCCTTTATAAATACAAAAATGCTAATGGTTGCTGCTAACTATAAGACAAGACTTTTTGAGACGGTGTAGTGCAAACCTATTGCAAAAATCATCACAAAATCCTTCCAAATTTAAACATAGATTCTGTCCAAGTTAAAACGCTCAATTGCGTAAAGAGCCAAAAATTTTACTTGAGTCACTAGTTTTTAAAGGTGTCTAACATTTTGACTTTTTCATATCTACCATTTTGAAATATAGGTTTTGTAGCCTACTAAATTGCATATCTAGTAATGCCAAGTTTATTCGAATCGGTTAAGTAACAAAAAAATGCCAATCAAGAAAGAAAAATATTTGATTTCTTTTCCTACTCGGTATATCACCTTTAATAGCAAAGATAAAAAAGTGTACCAAAAACGTAAATGTTAAGAAAAGATGAAGCTACAATTGGGTCTGAACTGGAGTTTGATTTTGCTGTTGGCGATTCCCACAGGGTGTTTTGAATTTTTGAAAAAAAAACATAGCTTTATTGTTACGCCCTATATTTAAAGAAAATAGAATTTTGACTTAAAATCGGCGCGGCTATACATTGCAGAAGATTTAACACGTGTGGCTATGTTTTACATCTTGACATAGGTCACCTCAAAATATATACGATGTGAAGTACTCGTTTATGAATTATTGACTGCGCACGCAATGTAACTAAACAAAACTAAGCGGCAAATTTAGGTCTTATGTCAAGATGAGTACTTTCGCAATCAGTATGTCCCGTTCATGACTTATCGCTGATGCTGTACATTTAATGTTAACGAAAATTGATGTATGTGGTCTTAAAATGATATTCTAGAAGGTGTTATAGCTAGGGATTTCGGTATATGATATCATCGTTGTTGATAGTAATATGTAATGTAGTTTACAACTATGTGAGTTAGAAAAAGTTAGAGCTGATCTTATATGCCGCTGATTTTTTTTTAAACTGAATTTTGAAATTGAAAAAAAAAATTGTTTCAAATTATATCAGTTGTCTGCCATTTATATATTGTATAAGGGGAGCTATTATACAGATAATAAATTTACAGAAGGTAGACATTCAGAGTGTTGCATTTTTTGTAATAATAATTACAAACATCCGAACAAAATTCTTTGTTAAATCATTTCGTCTTTTTTATTGATATTTTTGGTTTCAATATAGTTTCTACAACAGTATAAAAAAGGAGGCAGACATTAAGATTTCTCTACTCTCACTCGTATTCGATAGACGTTTTCATGTTGGGAAAATCTGTTAGGCTATATTTCGTAGCGATACGTCGAGTTAATAACATTTCAGTACCCCCGTGTTGGAAGGTTGTGGAAAATTTGGGCGATTAAGGGGTACGAGACCAATGTGCACGCTCAGAAATTTCTAAATTTTAACCCAACTTTCATATTTCCGTAAACGTCAAAATTCCATTTTTTCGTTGGGTCCTCATGAGTAGAAAACCTCAGCGGGACCATGCGATTCATGATGTAGTTCCAAGTAGGACCTTCGGGCTTCGATTTCTTGCCAGAACGGCGGCCAGCGGCGATTTTTCGTTTGAAAATAGTGTTTAAAGTTTTTGCGTTTTCGCAATTTTCTCAATTTTTTAAATAATCACAAGCTCTCATTTGATATTGCAGCAATAAATGAATGGCAAATGGCAGAAGTTGCTCATATTGTTTATTTAACTCAGTTCTATGCTTTTTTCAACATCTACCAAAAGATGAAATCATTTAAAAATCACTGCCTTCAGCTCCGTGACTATTAAACCAGGACATGAATATCTTTAGGATATCTTTATTTATTTATACGTTTATTCATTTATTCGTTTATTCGTGTATTCGTTTATTAATTTATTTATCAGAATTTTTTTTTCTAAAATAAACAAATTTTAGTGGTAATCAGATTTATTAAAATAAAAACAGTGTAACTTAAGCATACACATAACATTATTATATGTTTACACACATTTGAGAAAAATAAAATAAAAATGTGTGAATGACTTATTGTGTTTCATAATCCTTATTGAAACAACTACGAAAGTAAATAAGATTACCCTAACAATTTTCACATAAATGACCCGTAAGAAGTATTTCGAAACTAGGGTGCGATACGGGTCATATATGTTCCGTAGAATTTTATTACATAAATTAATTCCGGAAGTGACATGTATCACAGGGATATCGAAAGCTTTAAGAAATTCCTAAAAATAATAATTTTACATCGTCCGCATCCTAGAGAAATCTTGTGATTTTGGCGCCATCCTTTACAAAGATCCAATACGGGACATATAGGTAATTGTAAAAAAGATATAGGTCCCTTATAGCACTGAACGTGTTAAACTACAAAAGAAAGAGAACTATTAAAATCAGACAAACAGTATAGAAAAAAATGTTATTACAAAGAGGTGAAAATATGTTTTGCCCTCGGTTTTGCCTAAATAACAATTTCGGTTTTAAAGCTTTCATGTTGCTGATCAGTTTCTTTTGCAGTGAATATTTTGATTTTTGACAATTCGACCATCTTTTCGTGGTCCTCTTCTAAAGCAAAGTGAGGTCTGTTGGCTCAAGCCCCTTTATTTGTGTGTTTAGCAGGAGGCGTGGTTTTGTTTCGTTGACCATTTCATAAAATAGTTAAAAACACCATGAATAGTTGACAAATGTGACATGTTAGTCAATTTCAACGTAAAATTGAACAATTGAATTATTCTAAGAAAAGCTGCAGTACAATGGATTGAATACAACCTAGCTGATCTGATGAAACTATGTCGAAATTGACTTATTTCAACTTCAACAGGAAATTATATAAACAAAATGATGGAGCAGCAATGGACTCGTCACTGTAACAAGCACTGGGCAAGTTATTTATGAAAATGTTTGAAATTTACGACCTTAAACCCAAATGTTCATTTTATTTATTTATTTATTTATTTATTTATTTATTATACGGCTAAGCCATTTTGCAATTTACAAATAAGTAGATAGAACAAATTACATAAATCAGAAACAAGATAACAGCTAAAATATTACAATAAAATTAAAATAAACAAAATTAAGTTATAAGATTAGTTTATATATATTATATAACATGAGATTTTACTTGGTTTTTAAATGAATACAGTGAGGAGTCAAAGAGCTCTATATTTTTATGAAATGAGTTTGCTGTTCGTAGTAATCTGCTAATAGGCTCATTTTGACCATAATATGTAGATGACACCTTCATTATCTGGCAACATGACCATAACTACCTTGAGAACTTAACGGCCTATACTAAAATATCAAACTTACCATGAAAATGAAAAAAGATGGAGATTTTCATTTCTGGACATCCTTATACACCATTGGCAAGGTTCAATTTAGAGTGCGAAATCTGTAATGCAACTAAGAGAGAAGGTACATAGGGGCAAAGCCTTCAGTTAACAAGAGACGCCTAACCATTCCTACACTCCTACTAAAGAGGGGTAGATTGGACCTTACCAATATGTATACATGAAGAATAACGAAGTGTTAGGGCACAGCAAATCAACACATGTTAACGGGCATCTAAATTTGCAATCTTACCGTCACCCACTCAAACAGGTGATCGTCTATGTTTATATACTGGTACATAGGCCAAAACTAATATGTGAGGCGGAACATCTTCAAGACCAATACCAGACTCAAAAATCTTCTTTGCAAAAAACCCGAATATAAACCCATGGACATAAACAGTATCATCAGAAGATGAAATGTAGCCAGTACAAAAGAAGAAAAGACATATGTATAGTGACTAATTATTTACCATACCATACTAGGTTGTATGGACCAGAATCACAAGAGTGCTAAAAAAGTAATTACAATGCGAAACAAAAAATTTGACAAGAATGTCTAAAAAAAAGGCAGTTGGAAGAACTGAATTCACTAGGTGTCTTTAAATTTTTTGTTCATATAGACATCGAGGAGACTAAAAGATATATAAACACCAGGCTTAAAGAACTTATCAGTCACAGAAAATTGAATCATTAAATCTGGAATTACCAAACATTCAAATGAATACAGATAATAGATAAAGATAAAACCCAATAAAATCGAAAGATTAGTATCCACAACAAATTACTGTTCGAGAAGATACAGAGAGTTATAACAGCATATAAAAATTTAACTCATATCAATGGTGACTCTGACTACAATTCCGAATGATGAGGAAGCCAATGTTTTGTATGACTAACAGCATGCCTCACCAAGCGATATCATCAGAAGGAAGCCAATGATATAAAATTCAATGGTACGCATGACCTTTTACGCACCGTTTGTGGAATAGAGCCATACCTACGAAAATCTATAGTATGCATGTTTAATTATGCAACAGCACCGAAAGGAATCCACGTCTGTCGATGACGGGGAACTTTATGACATATGATCCACCTCTCAACATTAACGAAACGAAGCCACATCGGCTAAATGCTTAAATGAAGGAACTCAGATCAAAAGAATTCGCTTCGCTTCAGAAGAACAACAATTCAAAATATTTGAAACTTGAGAATATTCTATTAGATGCGTAAATGTCACTTGTTATAAATAAGCATTCGTGTTTTTTTATCTCAAAGAGGGTTAATGTCCTTAACGTAATATCGATGACATTGATGTGGTTTTATCATCATAACACCGAATACTTAACTCGACACGTGTTTTGCTAATTAAGTTGCCATTATTAGGAGATCAATATTCAACCCAGCATTTTTTAAAGTATCTGACTTTCAGAGGTAAAAAAAATTAATCTATTAAATATGATTAGAATATTCTCAATTTCTATATTTTGGAATATCTTCACTTTTCCCATTTTTAAATGATATGGCATAGAAGGTTAAATGGGCTATCGATGCTCTTTAAGTATTTATTTTTTTTTTTACAATTGTTGTTTTACTAAGAACTTAACTTGCATAGCAAAAACAGATCACAAAAACAATTAAACAAGAAATGTTGAGATAAAAATATAAAAAATAGTAGTACATAAAAAGAATGTTAGTTTGAGAAAACAAAATTAAGATCAACAATTGTAATGATGCAGAAAGAGTTAGAACTATTTTGGTATTTTTACAGTACTAGTTAAGAAAATATTAGTGTTTTGTATGAAAAATATGAGCAACAATTTAAAACAACAATTTAGATAGTGAAAAATGAGAAAATAAAAGAAAGCAAATTAAGTGAAAGAAGTTGTGCTGTTCTACAAAATAGTTATCATTTTGTAAAATGTTATTACAGTATTAGAAGAAAATTAAAGTATGTGGCATATTAACAAGTTATTAAAAGGGACTATCAATATAACAAATGAAGACATGAAGTGGCTAAAAAGATATTGGGTAAGACAAAATTCTATATTAGGAAAATTAAAACAAAAATGCTCTTTTGACTGTTTCCCACATTTATCTACATTCAATTAAATTCGTCATATCTTCCAATGAAGACGCTTTTTTTTGTCAAAAATTTTAAACAAATAAACATAAATTTGATTGATATGTATCCATAGAAACCTATCATTAAAAATTAATTTTTCGTTTGACATTTTATTAAAATGATTCGTTTTGGCGAAGTGTCAATCAAAAATATCAACAGAGAAGCTGAAAATATCCCTTTATGAATTATAAATTTAATGTTCTTTATTTGGAAATATTGAATCAAATATATCTCGTGCTTATGATTTTGCATGAATAAATTTTTATTTAAAACATTCAAGGTTTGTCGCTTGATAACGTCCTTCGACAAATTTGATCCCAAAATCCCTGGCCCTACAGGCTTGTGATTTTGATCACTAATTTGTCTCATAATGTTGCCAAGCGACAAACTTTTGTAAATAAAAATTTATTTGACAAAATTAGCCCATGATATATTGTTACTGAGAATATTTTGTTTAACAAAACCTATTTTTTAAATGTCAGCGCTAAAGAAGTTAAAAAGTGAACAATAAAATCAGTGCAACGTTTTACATTTTTGCAAGAGATCTCGTTACTTAGTGTTTTTATAAACATTTGTGTTGGTGTGGTATTAAAAATGAAAATGTAATGATATACAATCCATCTTATGCATTATTAAGTGAAATAAAATTAACAAATGATTATAACTTTGTATAATATAGTAATAACAGTGGGCCTTCAATGAACGTTTCATCTTGCTCTCCACATGTGTCCCATACACTTTTTTCTACGACAGCAGAATACAAGAAATATACTTGAATGAGAGTTAGTTCAATTTGTTTATCATTAATTAATTTGAAGTTTTCTCCCTTTAGAAGAAATTTGAAAGGGAGCCTCTTGTTGAAATTGCAATATTTAAAAATTAAACCACTTTGAAAATTCTATGGTCGTGGAAGTTAATTACCTCTTGACACTCTACTAGTAGATGAAGTGAATTACACATACATCATTTTATATAATTTGTACTTCCATAAATCATAGCAAATTTGAAGTCGGCAGCTGTTATCGAGTTATTTAGAAAATACCATATTGAAATAGGATACAACACTGTATCTCAAAAATTAAGTGAATCTATGTTTGAAGGAAATTTTCTTCTTAAAGCAGTTTTACACGAAGCGATAAATCGATCGATTAATCAATCAATTAATTGTAGAAACAAGCAGCATTACATACGGCGATTTTTATTCGATTTATTTTTGTTAAATCGGGTGTGCCAACCGTGTATTTAGTTGCTCCCCAGGCAATTGCTGTTTGCATGAACAATTCGTCTTAGATATTGTAACCTCTTGTTCCCTTAGGAAGAGAAAATATGTCAACTAACTGTACTATTACTATACTCGTAGTCGTAATACATTAACATTAACTTAGTTTTGTTTAAAATGTTAATTGTTCATTTTATTCTATAATATTATCTGTAATCTGTACATTCTCAAATTATAGATGGTTTACAAATATAAGCACATAACCCACAAAAATGCTAACGTGAACCAATAAGAAGCTTATTTTATTAGAATAGTCGAGTCCAATCACCGACGCGCGACGCCAGGAGATAAGTTTTTTTTTAAGTTTTCAACATTCCAAATTTCAACCACTCCGTGTAATTTTTGCGCATATTTGACTGCGGATATAGAAGTTTCAGAATAAACGAAACTTCTGTTATTAAAGTATGACTTCTTCGAAAAACTTAAAATAAAAAAATTTGCAAGTATTGGGAACTTCATCCGGGGACACACTCTATTTCGAAGATTCAAATAGTAATTTGTAAAATACTCGACTGTTAAAATTTTCCACTATTCTAATATTTCAAATTCAACTATCGAATATTCGAATACTTATTGGACTATTCGAATACATATTCGAATATTAGTCTATTCAATAATTCGAATAATCGAATATTCGAATAGTCGAATATTCGAATAGTTGAATATTCGAATAGTCGAATATTCGAATAGTCGAATATTCGAATATTCGAATAATTCGAATATTCGAATTATTCGAATATTCGAACTGAAATTGGAACGAATATTCGAATTTTGAAATCCATAAAATTCCCAGCCTTACTTGTGACGACTTATAAAACCGCATAAACGACGGAGGTGTCCCATTGTCAAAAAAACTCAAGTTCAAAAATTGAAAATCTGATAAAACTTTTAAAATGGTTTTAACTAGAGATGGAATTTTTTGGATCTAACCAACAACTCCAAAGCTAACTTCATGGACTCATCAAAATAATAACAAATAAATAACCTAACCTTACAATTCTGGAAGCTGGTAATTCAGTGAAATAAGAAATGCTGCTAGAAAATCCCTATAAAATCGAAGAGAAATAGAACATGTTCTAATTGCTCAATTTATTGACCAATATGTGTTTTTCTACAAGGGTTAAGTGGTAGAGCACCATATTCGGTGAACTTCCCCTTGTTTCCCATTTTGTATATATGTAATATATTTTGTTCGTATTCTTATATTTGGGAAATAAAGACATATGTTATTATTATTATTATTATATAATTTGATCGATAAATCCGTCGGTTTTCTTGCATTACACATACCAATAAGTTGAAGGTTATAAAATCGGTCAATTTATTGGACTGGGTAATAAGGTTTTTAGAAGAACACTATTTTTTTATCATTTCTCGGAGCTTGAAAATTTAAATTAGTACCACCATAGGTGACCCTATTGCTAGTTTTCATATTTATTTATTATTTCAAAATGACATGCAAGTAAAATAATGTTTGTTTTATTTCTTATATTTAAATTATAATAAATTATATAGTTCCTAAAAAAGTTCATTTACTTCAAATATATGCCAGTTATATTAATAGATATTGAACTCTACAAGAAAAAATTTAGTTAGAGAGTTGAAATTTAATAGAGATGGGTTTACTCCCGGAGTTTTGAATTTTTGGGAATATTCCCTTCCCAAAACTCCCGGAATATTGAATTTGCTATAGAATTTCACCCAAAACTCCGGGAATTTTGCCAATGCTCCTGGGAATTTTGAAAAATTGTGCATGTTTCGATTGTACTGATTTTTCCCTTTTCAGTAATACCAAGTATCTATATCATATATTTTTATAACTAATGAATTATATTAAAAAAAATATAGAATATGTTGTTTTTAAGAGCGTGTCACGTGCTAATTGGCATGATTTTGATATAAAACAACCATTTTAGGTTATAAATTTTGGCGGTAATTTTAAATTATCGGGAATATTCCTTTTGGGTCAAAACTCCGCTCCCGGAATATTCCCAACCAGGGAATATTCCCATTTGGGAGCATTCCCGGCCGACTCATCTCTAAAATTTAATCATCATTTAGAACAAATAGTAAGAATATATTTTTTCACTGTTTGTAGTTGCCATGGATCGTGGATGTATTTGCGAAGCATAAAACAGATTTTTTTTAATATAGTATTTTTTTAGTAATCCCTTCAAATGGGTTAGATTTGCTATTGTTTCTTAAGAAAATCCAATATTTAGTCTCAACGTGTCAAATAGTTATTGTGAGATATTTTAAATTGGCTACTTAATTTAGCTGCCCCTTGAATTTTAAAAAGTATTAAATTACCATATACATAATATTGTATTTTAACAGGTTGTTGAAGGAGCAGCAAAAGACTTGCAGAACGACCAATCCTGGACTCCAGTGGTAGTCAGAATTCTGGATGCAACTGCTAGTCGCAAGGAGAGGGTACTATTTTTAAACGATGCAGCAATATATAAATGTGGAACACATCCCAACATATTGTTTTTAATTGGTAGATGTCTGGACACTGTTCCTTTATTATTACTTCAAGAATACTGTGCACAGGTAATTTTTACTATTGAAAGTTGTTAATGAGGTTTCTTGGTCTAAATATTAGTGTTGATATAAATTTTGCCTTGACAGTAGTTATCAGACCATTTTCAAATTATTTAAGTTTGTAATATTAATTAATCAGGATATAAAACTATGTGCTCTGTAAGAGAGTTCTAAAGTCAAATAACTTAAAATTGGAGAAGTTTATCTAAATTTATAAAGAAACCCATGATAACTACAATATTAAGTAAAAATTTCGATTTTGATCAACGTCTTTACTAAGCCATCATGATAGCTTTGCTTAGAAAAGTAATATCTACTTTTATTTTCATTGCAATTGCAAATTAAGAGAATGGTATAGTCTAAGATTTTCTCAAATTATCAATTTTAACAGCACAGATTCCTCTAAAAAGTCTGTTTTTAATAAAGTATGGTGCTTGACATATGCATTTAGTGGGATAGTCAGTAACCTTAATTCCAAATAATATTTTGCTCTAGTAAAAGTATAATATAACAACATTTTTAGAGTATAAGTTGTATTCGTGAAATATAAGGATTTGTTATTGATAGAGTGTTAAAAGAAGATGTAAGTACTTTTTTAGAAGATTTATGTATAGTTCATAAAATGAGATTAATCGTACGTCACTGACTGTTGCGTGCATATACTGACAACCTTTCTCGGTCGAAAGCGGAGTGGGAGATTAAGGAGATTAAGTTGTAAATAAATAGAATTGAGAAAGCATTATTTATTTTAGGGAGATCTAAAAATGTATTTAAGGACAAAAAAAGAAAACGTGGACAAGTTACTAACCACTGATTATCCTTTATTATGGTGTTGCCAGTTAAGTTCAGCTTTAAAACATCTTCATGATAGTAAAGTGACACATCCGTAAGTAGAGTACCATTTTATGTACATAATACGTAATTTTTTTTTACTAAAAAATTATATTTAATTATAGTGATTTGGCCGCTCGAAATTGTCAGTTAACTTCCAATTTGATACTTAAGTTAGGAGATTATGGGCTTGCTGTATGTAAGTACCCCGAAGATTATTATCAGGGATCGCCTGGAGTTCCAGTTAGATGGTGTTCTCCCGAATCTCTAAATTGTACATCGACAACCATACAACCTAAGAGAACCACCCCTGAGAGTAATATTTGGTCTTTAAGCGTGACTATATGGGAAATATTAGAGTGTGGTGAACAACCTTATCCAGGTTTAAGTGATGATGAAGTTGTTTCACAAGTTTTGGGTTCTAACATTAGACTGACTAGGCCTAGTTATCCTTTTCTTTATGCAGATTATATGTAAGTTATTAACTTTTTTTTAATTTCAATTTGATTAAAAACATATAATAATGTATAAATTAAATTGTCTTCTACTATGCTATTTATTACTTTCAACTATCATTTTAATTTTTGTTAGATTAATTCTCCAAATAATTTACAGGTATCGTTTAATGCAATTGTGTTGGACAAGTGCAGAATCGCGCCCTACAGTGGCTCAAATTAATTTAATGTTAACTGATCTCCTGCAAGTTCACAAGAATACTAAAAATAATGTGTTATCAGCTAATGACTTTGATAAACGGTGGGAATTTCTTAAACCAAATGCAATAGTAAAAACCAGTTCCATATCAGATACTATTAATTCTGAATTTGAAGAAGTAGACGTAAATTCTACAAAACCTTTATCGCCGAGTTTAAATAATTTACATGGTTCTTTGGATGATTTGTTATTACAATCTTGTGAAAATAAAATGGATTCGTGGTCAGAAAATATGACTGATGACTTCCTATATGCCAAAAACACTTGTAAAACAATTCAGGACCTAAATGATCCTTTAGTACAGGATATTTCTAGTTCAGATTCAAGTGGCCAGGCAAGTCCAAGGCTAAGAGAATCGAAAATAAAATCAAAAATAGATTTTGATCTTACCTCAAAATATTATGATAACAATAGTAAATATACTTTCTCAGATAGCGTATTATTTTCTCAAAGAACAAGTAGTGAGAGTGAAACAGAGGATGAAAATTGGCGAAACAAAGTAGAGAGGGGTGCATACACAGAAAAAGTTAGGTTAAAATCAAGATCTGTAGCTGATTTAATGATTCTAACTCATGTAGATTATTCGGAATCAGAATCAGAAACACCTTTACCTAGTTTAGATTATAGAACAAATTATAAGAATGTCAGATATGCACCTAAAAATAATTTGGAAAATGTAAGTCTTACTTATGGAAGTGAAGGTAATTTATTAAATGTACATGACACTTTTCAACATGATCTGAAAAAAATGCAAGAGGAACGTAGAGATAGTCTTCTTTTTGTACCTGATAATAATAGTCAAACTAGTGTTCTTAAGTTAGATAATAATAGAGATAGTTTATTTATGACAGATTTGACATTAAGTGAATCAAATATAAGTCAGATGCATCTAGCCGATACACCAACTAAATGTTTAATGCATGAATTAAATAGTACAGCAGACATCAAACCTGCAAATCAAGTTTTTAATGTGTTCAATGTTACCATAGATAAGTTCAATCCTATACAGGTAAATAATTGTAAATTAAACGAAATAATCAACTTTAACAAAGATATTAGTTGTTTCTACAATTCAGAGAAACAGGAACCAATTGAAAAGGAAACAAACGAAGGGTTGAAAACAGACAGGAATTCTACCGAAAACTTACTGTTGCAAAATAATCGACAAATCTGTAATAATCAAATTGCACAAAAATCTAATAATTGTATTACCAACGTAAACCACATATCAGACTTAAATAAAAACACATATCTACCCGATAACAGAATTCAGACATTTAAAACTTATTCAGATGCAGTTCACTTAAATAAAATGTCTGATGGTGAAAGTGTAAATAATTCTGAGTCAAATGTGATAGAAGGCGAAACCACAGGTGAGGTGTCAAAAAAAGAAAATTCAATAATACATAAAGAGTTAGAAAATTTTAATCAACATCTGACCGATAATAAATCTTTATATATTCATATGACGGATCTTAACTCAAAACAACATATGGAATCTAAAACATATATTTCACAAGTTCCATCGTTGTCTGATATCATTTTAAATAATAAATCAATTTGCTCCATTATCAATTTTCATGATAAAGATCAAAATTTAAAATTTGACACAAGTCATGAAAACGCCAATAAAATAAAAGATAGGGAAAAATATGAATCTCATTCATTAAATGATAATGCAAGTAATGAAAATCAACAGGACTCTGAAAAATATATAGAAGATAATAAAGAATGTAATGAAATTTCTAATAGTGAAATTGCAAAAGAAGATAAATTATTGCATGGACTGGATATAACATTTGATGTAAGTAGCAATCAAGAGGAAATTATGCCCAATACTCTGACTCATGTAGGTGGATTTACAAGTACCCCTTTTGGAAAGAAACAGGGCAAATCTCTACAATCCGAAGATGTACATTCTAGTTTAAATTTGTTTAATAATACCAAAGAAAATAATAAAGGTAATGGAGATAAGGAATTTTATTCAAACTTCACTACTGTGGAAAATACTTGTGATATAAATAATAAAGAATTAAATTATTCTTTAGAAACATGGGATAATTTTTTAGGAAAGACATTGGATAATCAAAATGAAATCCTAAATGAAAATTTGTTTGATAGTTTTTCCTCGGAACCTCATAGTTTGTTGTTCGTTCAAAACGTAGATGACGGGAATAACCAAAATGAAGCTTATGAAAACTTATTTGATAGTTTTTCATCAGAACCTCATAGTCTTTTATTTGTTCAAAATGTGGATGAAGAGCAGAACCAAAATGTACCAGAACTCATTGAAAATAAATTCAATGTACTTAATGAGACTTTCCTTGTTGAAGATGAAAATAATAGAACGTTTATTATAGATAAACACGACGAAATGGATGGTAATGAAAATGAAAGTTTAATTTTCGAATCAAACACTTCACAATCGGATGGTATTAATTTAAGTTTATATATTGTGTTCTTTTCTATTAATCTTGGATTTTTAGATGCTGTTGATAATTGTAATTGGGAAAGTGGAGGTGGCTGGTTTTTACATCCTCAAAATAATGAAGAGTTGTCTGGAGTGATAGAAGTTACTTCTGCAAATACAGATAGTTATGTTGGTTTTGGTATAGATGATGAAATTATGGCTGCCATTAGGAATGAACTTTTGACTAAATTGCCTCAGGCGCAGGTGGGTACTGACAGGTTTTTTGTAGTGATAAGAGGTGGTCAATTGACTTGACGGTCAATAGTGTCAATTGTCCGTCAAGTCAAATGTAACTTTTTGGTTAATGGTCAATAATGAAATTTGAATTTGGCGCCAAAATGTGACATTTTATATTTTAGAACTTTTAGACAGAATTCAGATCTTTACAAAAAATTGTTACAAAAAAAAGGTGGTGTCTATTAAATTATATGGTTTTGAAAAGATTATTAGGTGTTTATAAGATTATACCATGTTCTCATATTTGCCCAATACCATTGATTAAGGAATGAATAAGATACGCGACTCCAATGGTAAAGTGCGAAAGTTATTTTGGGGGCGAGATTTTTGGTAGGTTGTGGGCATTCCTGTGATTTACGTGGTATGCTTTTGATAAACCTGTGTCGTGTCTGGTTTTATATAATTTATAATCTAGTGGTAATAAAAATTGAATGTTCAGATTGATTTTAGTTTAAAATTATGTGACGGTTGAAAGTCGAACAAACGTTGAGAAATAGCTGGCAGAGAGAACATACTACCTCATTTTCAAAAATTTAAATTGATATAGCGAACTTGCCAAATAATATGTAATCGTTTTGTTTGAAATGACGAGAGCAAACAAGCATATTTTTGGTGACTGGCTTTCCTATAAGTAGTAGTCTTTCCTAGACAAATCGTTGGTCATCATTTTCCTCCACGCCAAATTTATTGTGATGCCAATTTTATTTTTTTCTATTACAAACCCTTCGGTAAAGTCAGTAGGTAACGTGGACGGGAACGGGCGCCGTCAGCGAGTGGTACCCGTAGCCCAACATATTTAATTGATTATATAAACTACTAATTTTGCCACGCAAAACCAAAAAGACAAATCAAATAAAAGCAACTGAAAATATTTTATAAATGTGTCTACTCTCAAAAAAAAAACAATTAACAATAAAAAAAAAATAAATAAAAAGGGTACTTTCAAGTGTCCTGGCGCGTACTGTTATAACGTTATAACACCTTAGGCTAGAAACATCCAAAATTCTATGTCAGACTCTATATACTATCACTTTTTTAAATTTTATTAATATCTTTTAATTTTGAAATGACTTAATTGCGCAGCCGACGAGGTACTCTCTTTATTATATTATATATATATATTAAATTATTTTTATCTCTCCCCGGTCTTTTCGGCCGTTTGCTGTCTCACTGAAAGCTGCTGCATTGCAGAAAACACAACAAATATTGTTGCACTTTTTGCGCATCTCGAAATTTTTGTTGTTAAGCACAATAAATCACCACTGGGATACTCCTTAAGTTCATACACTACGTTTATGATTATGCACCAAATTTGACAGGTCAGTAGTTCCAGACTTCACTACATTTACAATGATGAGGGTTACATCGATTGGTGTTTCAGTATCATCAGTTACTCTAATTAGTTCTGTAATAAGTTAATTTAAATCAAACAACTGTAATATGTTTGTAATAGTACATTATAGTATAGCAAGGAAGAGAAACGCATTATTTTTCCGAGGTGTAGTTCGGAGCCCGGAGACTATAAATATGGAGGAAAATGAACCAACATAGACTAGTAAAAATAATGCATGAAACAGGAAGGGGCAGAAGAAAGAATAGAGGTAGGCCTAGGAAAATATGAAGCAAGAGAATAGAGGAAATTGGAAACAATAGGGAAAAATCACTGGCAGAGATGAAACAGGAAGAAATGGGATAGATGGATAAAAGACAACTGGACTTGAAATCTGACATCAAAAGGCAGAAGGAAAAGGGTAGAAGAAGAAAAAAATCAACATTTTAATGTGTTTGTGGACTTGGAAAATTTGCCTCATTTATCTATATTATGACATATGGCAAGATCACTATAAGTACTTATTATTTAGCGTTCAGAATCTTTAACATCTTTCCATCAAACATAAAAAAGTGTCACTCAATTAATTTATTTAAGAGTAAAATAAAAATATGGATCAAAGCTCAAAATAGACTAGTAATACATCAGATGATTGATATAAAAACACATATCTCTATAACAGGCATAATTATTATAACTAAGAGCACCATGTAGAGTAAATACCTTCTACTTCCTTTCCCCCATATTGTTGTTATTATTAGGTAACGGTTAAAATTATCATTGCCACTATAATAGGATTAGGTAATTATAGTATATACAGTAGACTCGCGTTAATGTGAACACGAAAAAAATTACCGTGTTCGTATTAACGCGTTCGCGGACAAGGCGGCATTTGCCGCTCTGTGTGCTAGGACAAGGCGGCAACTGCCGCTCGAGTTCTACGATCTGTAAAAGACAAAGCGGGATATGCCGTCGAATTGCCCGTTTAAATACATATGCAATGGAGAGTGCTGTCCCAGCACAAAATATAATAATTCGTGAAATGTCCCTGCAAATCGTTTTCCTGTATAGAATTTTAACCTTGAATTGTTCTGCTGTAAGTGTCACGGTCCCTAAAGAGACGGTTGTCTGGTAAGTCAGGCAGAGTGGAGGAAGATACGTCATCAGTTACGTCACAAGAATGCTATTGGGTACAGCTGCACCCAGAAGCCCAGAATGCTTCAATTTGCATATGGACTTTGTCGTTGAATTTTATGGTTTGTGTCGTTTGTGACAGTATCGTGCTCAATTTGTGCTTTAAAAGACATTTTATTGGTGTACTCTTCTTAAATAAGTTTATATTTAATATTTTATCAGCCGAGTGGGAGGTAGGTAAACAGAAACACGTACCTACTTTATGTTAAAGATTACACTTCAAGCTGACAAAATTAAACAAGACTTTTATTTTTAAGATGACTGGAACAATTTGTAGTATCGCGACTTGCAAAAGCAATCGGGAAAAAGCAAAAAAAGAAGGGGAAATTATTAGGTTCTTCACTTTTCCGAAAAATAACAGTATTAGAAAAGAATGGATTCGGCTGTGCCATAGAAAGGACAAATTTAATCCATTGAATAAACGCATTTGCAGCAAACATTTTGAATTGGACGATTATGAGGACGTAATAGAAGCTAAAATAAGAAATACCCAACCAAAGAAATTAAAAGAGACGGGTAAGTTTCTTAATAAATATATATTAAGATCATAACCTAAGAAATAATTTTTAATTTTAGCTATTCCCACCTTATTTTTACCATTGAAACCTGAGAAAAATTCAACTGATAGAAGTAAACGGTTGGAAATAAAAGAACAAAAGGAGATCGTGGCTACACTTTTATCACCTAATAAGGATTTACAACATGCAATTAATGATAATCTCGCAATTAATATTGAAGACCTACCATCGACTAGCAAACAGAGTCCCTATGAAATTTTATTTGAAAAATACAGTGCGCTTGAAAAAGAAAATGAAACTTTAAAAAGTGAAATATTGAGTAATAAAAACGATTTTGAAATTTTGCTTGAAAAAAATAAAAACTTGCAGAGTACTATTAATTGATGAATTGGAGACTGGTTTGGAGGTAAAAGTCAAGGGACTTTTAGCGGACTTTCTGACAACTAATCAGTTGGAAATTTTATTAAAAAAGAAAACAAAAGCAAGATGGACAAGCGATGAAATTTCAAAAGCCTTTACTTTACGTTATTTCAGTAAACGAGCTTATATTTATGTAAGACAAACGCTGAAATACCCACTACCAGGGATATCAACCTTACAAAGTTGGGCATCAAATGTTGATTTGCAGCATGGTCTATTAAAAGATGTTTTGAATATAATTAATATTTGTGGTAAAGACAAAACTGATGTTGATAGGTTAACAATTCTTTCATTTGATGAAGTGAAAGTATCTTCACTTATTGAATATGATCAAAAATGGGATGAAATAGTAGGTCCATATACCTATATGCAAGTTATTATGGCAAGGGGACTCTTCAGCCAATGGAAACAACCTATATTTATTGGGTTTGACACTAAAATGACGAAATCCTTGTTGGAAGAAGTAATAATTGAATTAAACAAGATTAATTATGATGTCGTGGGTTGTGTATCAGATTGCGGAGGAAGAAATATAGGGCTCTGGAAACAAATGAACATAACTATCGAAAAAACATATTTCATCCACCCAGTGACCAATAACAAAATATATTTTTTTGCTGATGTCCCTCATGTGCTAAAATTAATAAGAAACCGGTTTTTGGATTATGGATTTATTTTAGAAGATGGTCAAATTATAACAAAGGATCC
The DNA here is from genome assembly GCA_963680705.1 of Rhagium mordax. Lineage (NCBI taxonomy): Eukaryota > Metazoa > Arthropoda > Insecta > Coleoptera > Cerambycidae > Rhagium > Rhagium mordax. The sequence goes on along the minus strand of OY796656.1, from coordinate 50,896,546 downwards.
GGTAAAAAGTTTAATAGAAGGATCAACTGCTGAAATAAGTTCTTGCCATAAACTTAGCCAACTACACATTACTTGTGAAAGAGCTCAAAGGCAAAATGTATCTTTAGCAGCTCAGCTTATGTCACATAGCACTGCTACAGCCGTAAAACGCTATTTACCTGGGGAAAACAAGCAACTGGCTGAAAATGTAGGAAATTTTCTTGAACTGATTAACAGATGGTTTGATATTATGAACTCATATAGTCCATCAGCATCAACAATTACAAAAGTTTCCTATGGAAAAAATTTAGAGGAACAGAATGAAGTTTTGGAGACAGCTAAGCAAACTTTTACACGTATGCGTGCAATATCTAAAAATGCAATGCAAATTTTTCAAAAAGGCGCTGTTATTTCAACTATCTCTCTACAGGATCTATACAAAGACATGAATGAAAAATATGGGAAGTCATATATTTTAACTCATCGTCTAAATCAAGACTGTCTTGAAAATTTATTTTGTCAGGTAACTATATAGCATCGTAATATATAATAAAATGTGATAATAAAATGTTTCGCTTTTTAGATTAGGACAAGAGGTGGCCTACACGATCATCCCGCACCACTTAATGCAATTTATAGATTACGGATGATTCTTCTCGGAAAAAACCCAGGTATGGTACAAAAGAATGCTAATGTGCGGCTTACAAGAGAGACCGAGCAAGAAGAATTTATGTTAGCCAGTGCCTTAAAGCAGGCTAAAATAAAATCACCAGGAGTTGTGAAACCTAAGGAAACGTCTGATGAAAACTTGGAAATATCTAGTGATACTTCAAGTTCAACATCTCTATCTAGTTCTCTTCAAAATATGTGTGAAAAGGATGGACTGGTTTATATAGCTGGTTATTTGGCTAGAAAACACAAAAAAGAATTCCCTGAACTAGGCTGTTATACCTATAAAAAGGAAGCAATGAATATGCATTCTTATGCTATGCCGTCTTGGGTACAAAGCCTTTCTTTTGGTAGCTTGACTGAACCATCTCCTTCCTGGCAAAAAAATGTTGAACGCATGGATAAACGGTTTATTAAGTTACACGGGGAACATTTCAGATTCAATAAAAATATTATTAAACGAACTACTAAATTTATATTTAAGAAAGTGTCAAATGTTCCTCTTAAATTAGTACTATCATTTGTTAAACAAAGAATATTTGTAAGAATTAAATATATTAACATGAAGAAGAATGCATCATCCTATTCCTCACAAAAAAGAAAAGCTGATACCGATGAAGGACGCAAAACAGCAAAAAAACTTAAGAAAACCATTACATAATAAAAAAATTTACTGAATTCTAATGAAGTTTTCTTTTAATAAATCTACCCCATTTAAGTCTCAACCGGTAACCTAGACTCGTGTAAATAATAAAATTATTTTATTGATAAACTATAAACATCACGTCAAAGGCGTAGAGGTTATTTCCCAGTTTTAAACTGGTTAATTTGAATATTTTTTAGATACTTGAATCAATTTTTAAGGATAGGAATTTACAGAATCCCAAAATAGAAAAGGAAAAGAAAAAATTACTGAAATGCCACAATTAACATTTAAACAATATGTATTGTTAAATACGCTTGCAAGTAACCAGAGAACTTATTTTAACAATAATTTAGCCGTCCGGGAAAATTATTCAACATCAATAAATTAAATTCGATTATTTAGACAACAGAATTAGTAATAATATCTAGAGTTGAATATAAATGGTAATATAAATATCACAGAACATGTAAAGTAAATATAAATTTAGCATTCTTGTGACGTAATCAGCTGCTGAGCTACTATTGGTCAGAAGTTACCAGACAACCGTCTCTTTAGGGACTGTGTGTAAGTGTAACTTGCTAGTGCGATAGTCCGTGTTTTATTGGTTTTTTTTATAAGATTTAAGTGTGAGACTATTACAATTATTTGTGTTTTTGATTGTGGTAAGTAACTATAATAATTTTTTGGTGCTATTTAGGGCGAATGTCTTCACATGTATTTTTTCGTTATAATATAAATATTTCTTCTGGTAAGTAAGGTTATGTTTGAAATAGTTGTATTATTTACTTATTTATTATATTACAGTAATTTTTATTATTGATTTCAGTTAGTTATGGATGCAAAAGAAGAAGCTAGAATCCAAAAAATGTTGGATGAAGTAAGTACTGGCGAATCTGAATCCGAGACGGATTTGAGTAGCGCCGATGATGTTTTGGATCCGAATTATAAATTGGATTGTGACGAAAATTTTTCTGACAGTGAAAATTCTATACAGGGTGATAATGATACTGAAAATGAATCTTTACACGAGGATCCGGGCACTATAACTGATGATGCAGATGACGAAGAATGGTGCGATACTGTTGCAGATATTCTTGATTTTCAGTTCGACCCATTAGTTAGCGGTATAAAAATTGATTTTGGTGACAATATTCCAACTGCCAGAGAATGCTTTACTAAGCTATGGGATAAGGATATAATGACCATGATTCTGGACTCTATGAACTGTTACGCTGGCCTCTTAGCTAATACTAATCGACCAAAGAGAAAATTCAGTAGATATAGTAATATAAAAAAGTACACTATGGAAGAGTTGGAATATTTTCTAGCAATTAGCATTTTGCAGGGACAGAAGAAACATCCTTCTATTAGAAAAATGTTTTCAATGGATCCTTTATACTATGATCCAATATTCCACCATACATTATCCGGTAGGAACGAGGAAATGCTAAGGTGCTTTAGTTGTTGCTATGCCCTAGAAGTGGATATTTCTGACAAATTGCACAAAGTAAATCCATTACTAGAAAAATTACTTTTGAATTTCAGAAGTGCATATTATCCTCCAGAGCAGCTATCGTTAGATGAATCCTTACTTTTATTTCGTGGCCGTCTAAGCTTTCGGCAATACATAAAAGGCAAACGAGCTAAGTATGGCATTAAATTTTATGCTCTTTGCACTCCTGATCGATACGTTCTAAATATGCAAATCTACAAAGGCAAATCAGAAGTAACTGAGGGAATAACAAAACTCGAAGCTCTAGTGTTTTCTCTTATGGAACCTTACTTAGATAATGGTCATCACCTGTTCATGGACAACTTTTATAATAGTGTATCCCTCTCGAAGAAACTGCTTATGCGAAAAACTCATTGTACAGGTACTTTGAGAAGTAATAGACGTGGGAATCCTAAAACCATAACCAATATGAAAATAAAAAAGGGTCAACATATCTGGAGCAGAAGTGGTAAAGTTTATGTTTCAAAATGGAAAGACAAAAGAGATGTGCTTTGTATTACAACTAAATATCATCCAAAAATAGTAAATGTTAGCAACAGGTTCAACCAAATGAAGCAAAAACCAGAGGAGATTGCTAAGTATAATGAATATATGTCTGGTATAGACCGAAGCGACCAAATGGTAAATTATTATTCAATCCCACGAAAATCTATAAGGTGGTATAAAAAAGTAGTCTTTCACCTGTTAGATGTCGCCATATGGAATTCTTTCTGTATCATGAAAAAATTCCAGAATAAAGCAACACTTCTGGGATTCAGAGATGAGTTGGTAAAAGAATTTCTTCATATAGCACCTGGTTTAAAAGATGGGAGGGAACTGGTACGAGCAGGAGCTCTGCATGGTGGGAAAAGAAAGAAAATTGAAGACGGCAATTCTGAACCTCAAAGACCAAGTAATGAACAACATTATCCAGATAATATTCCAAATCCAAAAGATCCAGGTAAAACATATCACATGAGGTGCCGACTATGTTTGCAAAATAATAAAAGGAAGGAGACCAAACACTTATGTAAAGTCTGTCCAAGTAAACCACCACTTTGTATTGTACCGTGCTTTGAACTGTTTCATAGAGGACTGTCTTTAGGAAAAGACTAACATATTTTTATTATTTTTTATATTGTTTTTTGTAGTACTTACTATAAATTAATAAAAATTAATGTGACTTAAAACGGCATTTACCGCTTTGTCCCAGAGTGTATTAAATCGATATATAAAGGGACAAGGCGGGATTTCCCGCTTAGTTTTTTTTTGTGAAAAATTATTTATATCGTGATAACAAACCTATAGCAGTTTTTTATGAAAATATCTAAGATGTGACCCAAAAGTTATGGTTGTGCATTTTTGCTGGCCACCCCTAATTGGTAAGTGTCCGCGTTAATGAGATTGTTCACAATACTGAGAGTGTGTGAACGGTCAACAAAGTGAACCATAACTGTCACCTAATAATGACATAATGCAAACTTATTTTTCGATATGAACATGTTTTATTATTTAAATATATACATAGCTATTTATAATACGTTTCTCTTATTACATAATATGTACATATTATTTAAAATACGACAAAATTTTTGTTTGAATTTTTTTGCACGCTAAATTCGCTGCAATAACCTGTTCTTCTATATTTTTTAAAGCCATTATTTCACTGACTTCGATATAGTTCTGATCTGCCCATTCGGAAACCACCTTTAATGCTTGTATAACCTCGGAAGGAGCGATTTTTTTCTGCTCTACCTCCACGACTTCACAATCGCTACTTTCGTCGCCATCGAAGGTCACGACTGTTCACACTACAGAGTATTAATGGGCATATTTTGCTGTTCACGTTATTGAGTAGTTCACATAAGCGCAAGTTCACATTAACGCGAGTCTACTGTAGAATTCTTCTTATAGAAAATTAAAATTATCTCACTCTCAGGGACTTGAGTTTCTTAATGAGATTAAGAAAGCTAATAAAATTTATCTAACCCTGTTAAGAAAAGTCAAATTTTAAATGCATTTTTGACGTTATGAAAAGTCAAATTTTTCATAACTGTCTGTCATACCACAATTGAGTGATGTAATGAATTTCATTACATAACGCTTTCTATCGCAGAGTGATGTAACGAGATTTTATCTCTGAATACTTAACCTATAATTTAGCAGATTGACAACTAAAGTCTGTTTATACAAATTTCAATCCATGTTTGAAACCGCAAAATAAATTACCATTTCTTTTATATTTTAAAACAGAGTTAAATAAAATTTTGTACTTTAACACATTATGAAGAAGCTAATTTTATTTGACTCATGTAATTTGCAGATTTCATAACTGGTTTCGTAAATAACTATTAAATAACATTAGTATTATTTTGTAACATACAGGGACTACAGGGTGTCCCAAATCTAAATGGACATGGTGAAATGAGAGATAGAGCACACTTTGCTGAGTTCAAAACACCCCCACACTTACTCTTGAAAGTGAATGGTTTTCGATATAGGGGGTGTTTTATGGTTTTTGACCAATCATTCATACCGTCATATTTTCAGAACGGCCGCACATATTGGGATATAATTTGGTATAAATATTACACTCTTTTAGTCCAATCACAGGCATTATTTATTTGGGAAAAATTCCAGGACCGGACTTGTTTTTTCTAATGTTGCTTTCGGTGCCCCGAACAACACCCTGCATTAGGGTGGATCGTTTTTATATAGAAAAAAAAAAATATTCCCAATCAAGTTTGGTTCAAAAAGATGCTCCAACATATTAATAGTACTGTGGCCAAATTTCATGACAAAATATTAAGGTTTGATACTGCCCCCACGTGAATAAAGTTAGATCACTTTATATAAAAATCTAAAAAAAATTGCAATGTGAAGCTTGGAAAATTTTTTGCAAATAAACTTATAAATATAGGCAACATTATGTTATTAAAAGTGTGAAAAAGGATGAGGCCAATAAAATTATTTTTAGTACTGCCACAGCCTTATGTAAAACATCCCTTAATTTATAAAAACTAAAAAAATTGTTTAATACATTTAGAAACTTAACAAACCAAGATAGATGTCTATTTAAGGTCATGTTTAATGCAGTAATGTGTTTTTAGAACGAATTACTATTCACATAATAGACGAAGAAAATAAATAAAATAGGTATTATATTAGTGAAGGAGTGGGAATCGTGCTGCAATTTGGTCCAAGTAAAATTAATTTCAGATGGTCCAGTTCACTTTCTGCGGATTTTAGAATTAGATGGTCGTTTTTTGGACTATAAATTACAGCTTTTATACTTAGTTTTTATTGGAACAGTGGCACTTTCAAAAAGTGAAGTTTTGTGTCCTGCCAAGTGAAATTGTTCCATATGTTTTGCCTACTTACGAAAGTATTATGAGACATTGTTTATTGACCGTCAATTTTAAGATTAATCTTCAGCTGTATGTGGTTTATCAAACAGAGAGGAATTTATCAGGGTGAAAATTGAATCTCGAAAAATAATACCGACTTCGTTTAATACAAAAAACGAATGTCACACACATAATTAAGATTTTTGATTTTGTGCTTATTTCGATACGAACAAGGCTTGCTGGCATTTTTTTTGTGAAATTATATGTAAATATATATTTATATAATAAATAAATAATAATAATAATAAATAAATCTTTTGTGCTATATTTAAATTTATTTTTTTTCTTTTATCACATAATTAATCACCCTTGGGGCAGTACAAGGTAATGATCTAAAAATCTGTAATTTTGGCAATATCGTATATTGATCATACAGCACCTACCCCCCACCAACCCAAGTGCAAATTCTAACTTTAATTTTTTCGATCCACCATATCAATTATTGGAAAATGTTAGTAAACATTTAAAAAGACAATGGATCATTGTGTAAAATAATGAATAAATTTTCGAAATTGTCGATTGATCAAATTTTAAATTTTACAAATAAAGTGGTCATCTACCTAATGTCATTATATTGACTTACTTCTTCGCACTCTTCTCCTCGTGGTAGACACAGCACAAAGAATGTGTAAAAAAAACTTGTAAAAAATAAGTTATTTAGAAAGAAAATTAAAAATTGTGCGTATTATATATTGCCAGAAATAAGCATATAAAAATTATAAAATAAAATAATATTAAGGGGATAGTAGCACCCGACTCGCTGCCTAGTGTTGGTGAAAACAATAAAGTCTTTCGCCTTGATATTAACTATGCGAATAATTTCTTAAGACATTATTCGATATTATACTTGCAGAAGGAATAGGGTCATCCCTCATATCAAAATCGTGATATTCTACCTGTGGTGAATAGCTTAGGGGTTTTAATTAATAAAAACAGTAACAAAATCTTGATTTATCGTCAACTAGTATTATTTTAAAGGTTCAAATTTGCACTAGCACTAAATAATTTTGACGCACACATTTTATGCTGTAAATTTTCCGTGAAAAATAATTAAAATATTAATTTTAACGGTCCGCTAAAAATAATAACCAATTTTGCTATTCTGTATGCATCATTTTCAAGGCCTTTTGTTAACATCGGGCTATCGGGTTATTCTCAAATTTCTACTGTAATATAAAATTGTTACGCTTAATATAGACATATAATAATATATGTTTATTATATATATTTATACATTTGCTCTAATCGTTCTGCCTTTTCAATTAACACATTGATTTGTAACGCCATTTTTATTAATTTTTAACATTACTGTTAATTTTTAGTGGCTAGTCCGAAGGCGCCGCTAATGTTAACAAATATTGGTTAAATTTAACAATCAAGAAAGTATAGAGAATACGTGTTTGGTTAACTTTGGCCTGTTAAAATATTTTAGCGGTGACCTTGTAATTAAAAGTTAACAGAAAAGTTACAGAATACACCTGTAAAAGAGTCAAAATGTTTTCTTCTAATATTATTCTGCTGTCTATTTATTGAATATGTTCAATACTTTTGAAACCTGTATGCCATTCACACTTTATTTAAATTGGGATAAGCTTTGGAAATTCTGAATTCTGTTGGTACAAATTAGTTTTAATTAGGTTATGTTGAAAAGTCAAAAATATAACCACAAATTCAAATTCGTTCTACATAACATTTTCACTAGAATTTTCTTGCAAAAATTTTCTTACAAATATAATTCTTGCTGCATCGACATGTTTCTGTTTACATAAAATTTTGGTATATCTTTATGATTTCAACCTTCATTGTTATCAATAAAAAATTTGGCAATTCAGCCAAAAGTAACGGTACGTTCACATGGCCCGGAACACTCTTCCGGAATTGACAGTTCCGTTCCGGGCATTTTAGTTAGGGCATTCCCATGATTGCGGTCGTTCAGTAGGAATTTATTAACTTTACTTTTACAAATAGTAATGTAATATGTAATATTATTAATCTTACCTCCATTATCTCTTCAAAACGTCAAAAGAAACAAGCATGATTATAGGTTAGGATTCGATTTTCAAATAATTTCAATGAAATATCCATTATTTTGACATAAACACTCATCCGGATTACGGACATACTTAGTTAAAGTTGAATCAACTATTTCCGCAAAGTCCTTGAAAACAGGCGGATTTCAAATCAACCAATCAGGGAGATTCTAGCATTCCGTTCCATGTGAATGTACCGTTAGTGGCAGTAACAATCAATTAAATCTGACACTTGTCTTATCTTGTCAGTAACAAACAACCCTGAAACAACCTAACAAAAACATGCCCAATTTAAATAAAGTGTAAATGGTGGTATATAGATTTTAAAAGTATTGAACATATTCAATAAATAGACAGAAGAGTATTATTCGGAGAAAACATTTATATATGTATGGAGATGACTGATGACACGGTAACTATAATTAATTGTTATAGGTCGCAACCACTGAAAAAGTTCAGGAGGCAGAGGAGTGGGATTCTAGTGAAAGAGATGAAGTTTTTCTAAAATATAATGTGTATAATCCACCCTTATCACCAATACTTGAAGAGAGTTATATTGAAGATACTTCAGGAGTTGTTACGCCAAAGTAAGTATTTTGCAGTAGTTAAGAAGAATCTTATCAGGATGAATGGCGTAATACTAATCTCAACACAGGTAATAATATACCTTAGACCAGTGGTGTTTTCTTTTAAATATTTATAAAACATTTGCACACCATTTTTTTTTTAATTCAATTCAATTCAATTCAATTTATTGCCGATAAAGATTTACAATCTTATAACAGTTGAGTTTAGTTTACAAAATAAATATTTCAACGGAACATAAGAAGAGAAAACAAAACTTGCTATTATGACCAAGTCAGCATACAGCGAAGTAAATTCAGACAGTGTTACTTGGAAAAGCTCTAACATGTTTTCAAGATCCAAATCTTAAAGTAGACATTACATACAATAAATTATAAAATATCGGAAGCTATTAAGCTGGAAATCTACCAAGTTGTTTTTCTAAAATGATGAAAGCACAATTATTATTCTTAATAAACAATCCTAGCTCGCCACTGGCCTGGCCCAATGACTTTTCTTTTGGAGCGTCACAAAACACTGCGTCGTGCGGCATTAGCAAACTACAATTTTTTGGGGTACTAGTTAGCCAGGTTTCTGAGTCACAAAAAATCAAGAAAAACCAATTTAAAATAAAGTTTCAAAATAGTGTAACAAAGTGTAACCAATAATAAAAACCTCTAAATGAATTTTTAAATCTGTGGATCAATAAACTTTTTTCTTTATTGGTTAACAATAGTAATTTTGCAATTATTTTAGAAATATTTTCAAAACAATTTGCTTATCCAATTTTTTTTCTCATAAATTTCAGTCCATTTTTGTATTTTGTGTAAATCAAATCTGCAAGCAAGCATGGGATGAAAAATAAAAAAGTGAAAATAATTTTAGACTTGCCTTCTATTAATTTCGGTGTTAAAAATGTAGAACACTATAGTCTGTATAATAATGTTTGCGCATGTATGAAATAAGGTATGACCTATGTGCGGTTGCTAAATGCATTAGATGAGCAAGTTGTGTAGTTACGAATGTCTTCTTAATCGCAGCTACTAACTAAGACATCTGATCGATATAAATTCAATCAGAATTTAAAAGAGACGCCGATAAGAATAATTGACGCAGCGGTAGTCAACGGTTAACTGTCATTTTAATTCAGTGACGTAGATGTTTTTGCTTTTTTCGTTCTCTTTGCCTTTATTTGTGGTTATTATAGACAAATTCTACGTGTAATCGCGATTCCTTTGAAAATTGTTATGCTTTTTTAAAGACTTACAAATAAGAGAAAAAATAAAATCAGTTCTTTTAAGAACTAACCTCAAAATGCCCGGCAAACGCTTAAATTCACAAGCAAGAGGGCTTGTTGCGAAATTACTTGATTATTTCATGAGAAAAAGAGAACTTGGGCCCTTTAATTTCTGTTAATGCAGTCCAGCAGGTAAATTAGAATATACTTATCAATACTTCTCAGTTTATTGAAAACTATTTTTGCAGCGCGTTGCAGATGCTTTGGACATATTTTGCGTACGGTTTGCAGCATCAAAACATCTTCTCAAAGAGTCCAAGCTTCAAACAAAATAAAATACAAGCCCCGATGTAAAGCAAAGACAGACAATTTACCGGATAGTAGGCAAAACTTTGTAAATTAGTCTTAAAATTTCTTATGTACCTTCTCATTTTGTCAGTACTGTCAGTAGATAGATAAACGTAAACGTATATTTTCAACGTAACCTGATTGGTAAGTAACGCGGTGCCAACATCGTAGATACAAAAATGTAGCTAGTTACAGTTAATCACTTTATGAAAATGGACTTCTGATCTTATTTATTTTATAATTAAACAGTGGTAAATAATTTCTCTTCCTTTTCTTTTTTGGGATTTATTACCACATTCCTTGAGATTCCTATCCAAAAAAATTCGATTTATCTAAAAAATATTCCAATTAACCAGTTTAAATCATCTAGACCACTTAATGTACGATTGGGCGAGCAGAAAAGTTATATTAGAAAAGGTGATATTGAAAAATCTAAAATTTGTGAACATGCTTGGGAAAACGATCACAGGAAAAATTTTGACCAAAGAAGCAGACAACAAAAAAGAAAAATCAAAGAATCTGCAATAATTTTACTTTATGAAGATAAATGCGTATCAAATTGTTCGGTAGAATTTTGTTCAACTTGGTTACCAATGTTGAGAGAAGAACTCAATAAAATTAATATTATTTAGTATATTTTTCAACATTTCTATGGTAAGTATCTATGGAAATGATAAAACAATTTTTATTTTATGCCGTGTTATTCTACACGTTACATAAAAATCTAAAGCCTAAACTTTGAAAAAGGAAACGGATATAGTTTCCGAAACGTCAGCGCAGTATTTTTGTATTAATTTAATTCCTATTAGTTGTCAAGAAACACCCTCTAACTGATCCTCTGACATTACGTCAAAGGCGTTAATTTGAATATTTTTTAGATAAATCGAATTTTTTTGGATAGGAATCTCAAGGAATGTGGTAATAAATCCCAAAAGAGAAAATGAAGAGAAATAATTTATGAAATGCCACAATTAACATTTAAACAATAGTGATAAATAATTATATCTGTTATTATTGTACAAAATAAATTGTCATTTCAAGAGTATCTACGGGAAAAAAATGTTTCTAATTTTTCATTGGTTATTGGGTGATGGGCAGAAGCAAAAAGACATTTTTCTCATGCACGCCACTGCTGAAGAAAAGAGTGACCTTGAATTGATTTGATTCATATGGTTGTTGATAATGACGCACACGCAAATATTCATTATGAGTATATAATCTGTCTCACCAACAGATATAAATAGACTCCTCCCCATTAATTTTATGGTTGCGCAGAACGGTGTGCGCAATAGTCGTGTTACTCAATGAAATTAATGAAAGCTATGATAGCCATCAGATTTTGATAAAAACCTAACCTTAAAAAAAGCGTTTTAACATTTAATCATAATATTAATCGTTTGCATTACATACCTTAATACTTAATACGCAAAACATATAAGGTTAATCTTATACGTACCTTAATACACAAAGTGAGATATCGTTATATAAAATAAATCTCAACGAATTCATTAACATAAACAGCTGACATAAATTATGAAATAATATCACAGAAACGAACATGACAGTTGACAGTTAGGCTCCCTATTTATTCGCGTTTTTAATACATTTAGCGTTTATGCGTTTCACGTCAACCATAACATAAGCTGATTGGTCTGTTGCAAAAGATGTAAAAGTTTGTGAGTACTTTGTAGAGCTGGCCTTTGTCAGTCAAATCTAGCGGTTGCTTTGTAATTTGGGTTCTATAAATACGACCAACAGAGAAATTCCATTTAAATTTAGCGGGCATTTTTGGGGAGGAGTCTATTTATATCTGTTGGTGAGACAGATTATAATTGCCTCAATATGTTAATTAAAACCATTAATAGTTTAAATATATTTAAGAGAAATATTTCTCACTATGTGAAAAATAACTATTGAAGTTTACTGTTTTATAATGTTTACTATGTACTATGTACATATTTATTTATGTTGAGTACTTGTATTAAATTTTATTTATTGTAGTTGTGTATAGCAGAAATTTGCTAATAAAAATATCTATCTATCCATCCATCTACCTACACTTATTTACTGGATTTCCAGTGTGGCCAAGTCTAGATGAAATTGCTTCACTTACAAAGCGTATAGTTTGACAAATATATAAAATTTGTTTTCTTAACACTCCGATGCATCTTTTTTGCTTGCAATTGCTACATCTCGAACAGTAGTAAACAACTACCATCAGCATAGGTGATATCTGCGTTATTTTTCTTGTTTTTTTTTTAGACTTTATTTAGAAATTACTTTGTGGGGATAATGCAAACTTTACACATTTGAATATATAAATTCATTTAAAAAACATCCTGTATAGAGGAATAATTTTAGAGTAATCTTCCTATTCCTATAATAAAGCCTATGTATAAATCAGGACCTGAAACCAGTTGCGAAAATTATAGACCAATTTCCATCTTATCAAATATAAATAAAATTTTTGAAAAGGTTATTAAGATAAGGATTGAACAATTTTTTAAAAAACATCAAATTTTATCGAAAAATCAGTATGGATTCCGTAGTAATATATCGACGCAAGATGCCATCTCAGACTTAACAAAGAAAATTTACGATAATCTTGACAACTCTCTCCCTTCCATAGGTATTTTCCTCGACATTGCTAAAGCATTTGACACAATAAACCATCAACAATTAATGTCTATAATACAACAAAATGGGTTTAGGGGTAATGCATTTAATTTAATAAAGAGTTATTTGGAGAACAGGAAACAGATTGTGCAGGTGGGTGATGAGCTTAGCGACCCCCTGATTGTTCAGAGAGGAACTCCTCAGGGAACGGTGCTGGGCCCATTACTCTTCATCTTGTACATCAATAGCTTGTTTATCCAAATAACTGAAGGGACTGTCATTACATATGCTGATGATACAGTGGTTTAAATCGAGGGTAGTACCTGGGAAGAGGTGAAAATAAAATCAGAAAATTGTCTGAAGACACTAAAAAAATGGTTTGACACTAAACTTTTAAATCTAAATTATAGCAAATCAAAATTTATTACATTTACTAGTTATGCGAATCATCAGCCCGATATAGAATATTTATTAATTCATAATGAGAAGTGTGACAATAATACTGTAGGTACATGTGTAAAGATAGAAAGAACTAATAATATAAAATATCTTGGGGTGATTATTGATGCACATTTGCGATGGGACGCGCAAATATCTAGTATGTGTAATAAATTGAGGAAAGCTATATACTGCTTTTATATTCTTAGAAATATTTTAACATTAAAATTAATTAAAAATGTATATTTTGCTCTCGTACAGTCCTTACTAACATATGGTCTTATAGTTTGGGGAGGGACAAACAAAACGCTTATAATGCATGTCTCAATTATACAAAAGAAAATAATAAAAATTATACTAAGAAAACCTACACGCCACGCCGAAGTTTTCAGGGAATTCGTTGTATTTGATATTCATAAATTGTATATACTTGAGATTGCAAAGTATTATTACAAACATAAATCATAATAAATCTGACGGAACATAATTATAATACAAAGTCTAAACAAAATTTAATAGCATCAATACCAAAAAAGAGTAAAGTTATAGGACAAAAAAATTTTACTTTTATATATATATAGGATATTCAATTTAATTCCAATAAATTTAAAACGACAAACCTATGCCTACCACAACTTTATTAAAAAAATAAAAATATGGTTGAAACATACCGACGACATAAAATTTGACTGAATGATAAATGTTTACTTATATTAAATTATTATTACGCTGCAGGACACTTCTCACAAATTAAATTGATAATTTACCTTAAGGCCACAAACAAACTATCAAATAGCTTTAGTGGCCTGAAATTTTAAAACTTGGTTTAGTTTAATTTATAGAAATTCAACCTGTAATATCTTCTAAAACTAAAAATTAATTTTAAGTAATGTTTTATTTACAATTTTGTCTGTTTATTACATTATGTAACCTAACATTCTGATATGTAATCATAGATTTTTGTAAATAAATTTTTTGAATTTGAATTTTTTGAATTTGAATTTTTATTGTTTTTATTAATTTTGGAAAAATGTATATAAAGGTTTGTCTTTAATATTTTTTATACATAGTAGATATTTTTAAATTGTTTTTATTTTTTAAGTAGTAGTCAAAATGATGTGCATGTTATATCCATTCATTGGACAGTTTCTAATGTTCTCTTATCAAATAAACAGAACATAAGGTTTATCATAAAATTTAAAGTCGATTACTACTCAGATAAAATGGAATACCATATACAACTGGAAATATTTTACAATATGTAGTTTTGACCAACTTTTATTTTTTTTTATTTAAAAATCAGTAAAATAAATATATAGATATATATTCTAGGTTTTTTTCTTGACCGTTGATATCAATCACAGACCTAAATAATTAGACTGATTATGAACGCACTGCGCAGCCACTGGCGCATGCAAATACAGGAGCCGTCCATTTTTCAATACTTTTTGTTTACACATATAAATTGAACCAATGAAATGCTATCAAGTTTGTTTTGTTGTGAGGGTTGCATAATATGACTTTAGCTGGCATTTGGGAGACGATCCGAAACAACAGTACTTAGAAGGGGAAAGTAGTTTTGTACGTTGTATATGTCCACTATGTAGTTTTTACATAGATATATTTAATTTGAGAATTTTATGGGCTTCAAAAACTAGTAATTAAATATAAACTAAGAGTAATTTTAATTTCTAAAGTACCTTCTACTTTTTTTAGTCCTTTATCTGCAACTGTACAAGTATGTTGAAAAACTTCTAACTCTGAAATTACTTTTCATCGGCATGAAATACATTTTTGTAAGCAAACGGAAATGTGTATATAAGGATTTACCAAAGTCATCCATATACTATTATTGAAAAATTCGATTTTGTAACGTAGTTAAGAAGTACTTATACAACCTTTCCATTTCGGGCATTCATATTAGAAAAGAACTGAGTAAGTTTTTTTTATTTCAACATCATAATAAAGTATTTATTCTACTGCCGTGCGTAAAGTACTAACTTTACATACGCTGTGTAGTGCCCAAAGTAAAAATTTCATATAATCGCCTATAATAATAATCATATCGTATTTCAAAAACGTTAAATATGGTTACATATTTAATTCTATGTAGTCCATTATATTAATATAAAGTTCCATTTCCGAAAAAATTTCACTTTACACACTTGTTGCATAGGTATATAACTATTTTCACAATAATATATATATGTTTATTACCTATTACCTAATATTATTTTTAAGGCACTAAAACTAATTACAGTAAAATATTAGTTATACTTTCTAAACATTCTTGACTCAAAACTATTTTCCGTTACGACTGCGATGTTATTTATAAAAATTCCCGCTTCCAAGTATAGAAAAATGGCGGTGTTCAATATTTGCAAGTAGCTAGGCTTGAAAGAACCTTCTCCTATTTTAAGTTCTGTGATATCAATACAAGTATTATTTTTCTTGGGTATATCGGTCATATACATGTGTCCCACTTTTCATGGAGCCACCCTCATATCTCGCTTATCTGATATCCGAATATTTTGAAATTTTGGTGGTGAATATAAACCTATAAAGTGAGTTTTTAGACGTAACCACATTTGATTTTAGTCAGTGGCGTCCGATTCTATGATGGAAAAGGGGGTCTATTTTTGAAAAAAAAGTATTAGCGATTTTTTTAGAAAAAAACTAGTAAGATATTCTTAATCAGCATCTTTAGAAACCTCTTCGTACAAGATTACATCGTTGTGGGTTCAAAGGTGTTTGAGATATGGGCTGTCAAAAAACAATTATTTTCAACTTAAAATAATTTTTATCTGTAAAACGGATTGTCATATGAAAAAAATGTATTCTTAATTTTTTGTTTAGAATAATGTATTGCACTAGTATGAAATGATTCTACAACAAAATTATGAATTTTTTAGTAAGGCAAAAATTCTAATTTGTACATATACTCTGGCTAATGAATGTTAGTCGTTGCGTCATCACTGGTAATCGTATGTATCAAGGCGGCCGATTATACCAGTGGCGGCAATGAAAAGTTAAATGATAAAATTATTAAACACTAAATATTATTATTAATTAACGTATTGCTATTTTGGGAGAGCAAATATGTGTAAAATGTTGAGAAATATTATGGGCAGTCACCTCCTGACCTAAACTTTCAGTGTATACGTTTGTTATAGCCTGCTTATTCTTGACACAAATGAACGTCTATGAGTGAAACCAGTCCCGCGTAGTAAACGCTCAGACAAACTTGCATCCACCTTTGTCTAACGCATAGCGTGCGAGAGACGTATTTCTGTTCAGTAGGTGGCGTTATGCCGACGACGTTCGGGCCTATTGCAGTTTGATAAACACAGTGCGCGTGCAATAAGGACAGCATTTAGATTGCAATGTCTGTGATACATTCAATCAGTTGTGACGCAACGACTAACATTCGTTAGCCAGAGTATACCTACTGTTACCTACCATTAGAATTTTTGCCTTATTAAAAAATTCATAATTTTGTTGTAGAATCATTTCATACTAGTGCAATACATTATTCTAAACAAAAAATTAAGAATACATTTTTTTCATATGACAATCCGTTTTACAGATAAAAATTATTTTAAGTTGAAAAAAATTGTTTTTTGACGGCCCATATCTCAAACACCTTTGAACCCACAACGATGTAATTTTGTACAAAAAAATTTCTAAAGGTGCTGATTAAGAATATCTTATTATTTTTTTTCTAAAAAAATCGCTAATACTTTTTTTTCAAAAATAGACCCCCTTTTTCCATCATAGAATCGGACGCCACTGACTAAAATAATAATAATAATAATAAATAATAAAAGGGCTTTATTTTAAACTCAGCGAAGTCCAGCATAAGCTGTTCTACTTAACTGAGGATGTAAAAATTCAAATTACATGGAATTAAACAATACATATAGATATATATATATACACATATACAAAACATATATAGTACAACATAGCAGTAAGATAACAAGTGCTATAAAAATATTACAATAATTTTAGTAAAAGTGTAATGGTATATTAAATTTTTGTATACAACAATTATACTCTAAATAGAGCGTTACAACATTTAGGTTCGGCTTTGTATATCGAGGAGGTGGCTTCTATATTTACACTTGAATGCTATTATTGATAATTTATGTAGCGTGTTAGGAATACTATTATATAATTTGGCAACTGAATATGAAAAACACCTCTGGAAAAGAGTAGTTTTATATTTGGGTATATTTAAATTCTTAAAATTTCTAGTATTAATGTTATGAACTGTATATCTAAAGACCAACTTTTCTTTTAAATATTTAGGAGTACCTGTGTCTTTCAATTTGTGAATTGCACATGCAAGATGTAGCTTCCGTCTATTCTCCATGTTAAGCCATTTTAATTCTTTTAATTTGTGTCTTACATGATCACGTGCTCTAAGGTTGTAAATAAATCTGATACAACTGTTTTGAATTTTTTGTAACCTCATTTTTGTTCTTACATCAAGACACGGACCATAAACTGTATCACAGTAATTAGTGTGACTTAACACCAACGCCTCACTAAGATTTTTTTTTAACGTTACAGTTAGATAAAATCGACTTTTATATAAATTTCTTAAGGACATATAGCTATTTCTGACCATGATATTTATTTGTTCTCTAAAGCGTAATTTACTGTCCATTATTAGGCCTAAATTTTTTACTTTTTCAACAAACTGTATATTTTCTTGATTAATACTTAATTGCATGTTGTCTTTAATATATTGTAAATTCGGTCCAAACAAAATTGCAGTAGTTTTGGAAGGGTTTATTTTTAAGCCATGACTACAAGAATACTCATAAACTGCTGCTAGAACATTATTTAATTTAAGTTGTGCCATATTTATCTCGTCCTTATAAAAGCTGTAATATATTTGACAATCATCAGCATACTGATGTATTGAACAGTCATCTACACTCTGTGTTAAGTTCATTGTGTATAAAATAAATAGTAATGGGCCTAATATTGATCCTTGCGGTACACCATTATTTATAGCTAAAGGGTGTGACTTTACGTTGTCAATTAAAACATACTGTGAACGATTCGACAGATAGCACCTAACCAGACTGACAACATTATCATTTACAGAATAATAATTTAGTTTGGCACAGAGTAGCTGGTGATCCAGGGTATCGAAAGCCTTGCTGTAATCTAATAATATTAAAGCTGTTGTTTTACCTTTATCTGCTGCCATTATTGTATCATCAAGCACTTTCGAAAGAGCGCTAGATGTACTATAACCCTTCCGGAAACCTGACTGACACTCTGGGAAAAGATTATTTTGTGTTAAGAATTTTATCATTTGATTGTAAATCAGTCTCTCAAATATTTTACTAAATACAGATAATAGGCTGATGGGCCTTAGATCAGATACATTTATTGGATCTTTTGTTTTAGGTAGTGGCAAAACAACAGCTTCCTTCCAGTTATTTGGGAATGTGTTGTTTATTATACAAAAATTAAAAATGTGAACTAGAAAAGGCACAATTACAGGCATACATAGAACAACCATCTGGAGAGTGATATTATCAGCTCCAGACGCGTTTGATTTTATACTCATTATGGCTTTTGAAACATCAGCATCAGTTACCTGCTCAAAGTTAAACTGTTCTAGTTGGTCATTATATTTAGTGCCTTTATACGTGTCTAACAAATTTTGATTCACAGGTGTAATAAGTGATTTAACAGAATTTATAAAAAATGAGTTTTTATCGTCAGGTCTTTTTAGGTTATCTGGTAAATCTGGCTTTTTTTGTTTGTTGTAAATATTTATATCACTTATAGCTCTCCATATGTCTTTGTTATTGCCTGTTCGATAGGTAAAATTAAGGTATGCCTTCTTTTCTTGTCTTATTGCGCTAGTAACCATATTTCTTAGCTCTTTATATGCTTCCCAGTCCACAGGATTATTTGTTTTTTTAAATTTGCTTAACCTGTTATTACGCTCCTTTATCATCAATTTAATGACATCCGTAAGCCAAGGTGCTTTCGGTTTGGAAATTTTCACAGTGCGAAAGGGTGCATGCATATCAAAGAGATAAAGAACATTATCAGTAAGTAAATTTACTTTCTGATTCACATCATTCGTGTCAAGTATCTGTTGCCAATTTAAGTTACATAAATCATTTCTGAAATGGTCAATATTAAGGTGTTTAAAATCTCGATACTTGATATTTTTCGGCTTACCTTTAGGAACGGAAATATTCATGTTACAAACAACTAATTGGTGGTCAGATACTGAGTGCATATCAATATGTTCTACATCAGACGCTACTAAGTTTTTGTTACTGACAGCTATTATATCAATCAGGGTTCTAGAGGTTTTTGTAATTCGGGTAGCTTTCTGGACAATTTGTGTTAGATTAACTGATTCTAAAAAATTATAAAAAAGATTACAAGCATTATTGTGGAGTTTTAGAAGATCAATGTTTATGTCTCCAATTAATATTATTTGGTCAGAGATTGGTAAAACATTTGTAACTGAATCCTCCAATAAATCAACTGCATCAATAACACTTTGAGAGGGTGGTCTATATAGGACTCCAATCGCATAATTAACATTTGAAATTTTTACAGCCAACCATAACTGTTCTAGACTCCTATCGACCCGGACAATATCAAGAACAGTTGCTTGTAGGTCTGCCCTAATATAGCGATCCAAGATGGCGGATGTGGATAAACCACCTCCAGGCGCGGAGAAATTGGATTATAAATACGAGTGTAAACACTGTAAAAAAAATGTAGTTAGTTATGTGAAATGCTTGAAATGTGAGGAATTGTTTCATCCTAAGTGTCTAATTCAATCATTACAAGCGAAAAACACAGTTTGCCGACATGAAACACATAGTAGTTCTAATGTCCCAACACGTGTTTCTAACGACGATTCACTAACCTTAAATTCAATGGAAGTTGAAAATAGGCTCCTTAAACAAATAATAAAGGAAATGGAATGTAAGTACGAGATTCTATCAGAAAACTGTAAACTTCTTAAAGAAAAAATCGATCTCATGACGAAAACGGAAATAATGAGCAAAGCACAAAGTACAAATGTCAACCCCAGAAAAACCCCTCCGGGCGACATGGGAAAGTTAAATACTGGCAATAAAGTTACCAAAGAAAGTCAGTTGGCTGCTTCCTCCAACAAAAACTCATATGCCTCAAAGGCAGCAGGGCTGAATGTCACTGCTCCGGGAAATGGTAATGTCACCTGTACTAACTTAAATGTTAAGCAAATAAATGCTCAGACTCAGCCCATTCAATTAAATCAAGTGAAATCAGCTATTATGCAAGCACAGGCAGAGACTAAATTCAGGGAAATACAAAATCTGAAGGACGATAATAAATCAGAGACTAGTAACCAATGGCAGCAGCAACATAGCAGACGCAGAAATAACCGACGGTTTGTCGTAGGTGGTAATACCGATGTAAACACAGATGTGCAAACCATACCCAAACTAATATCATTTCACGTGACCAGATTAAAGGCTTCTACCAAACCTGATGACCTTAAAAAGATACTAATACATAAATTTCCGGAGGTTATTTGTGAGGAACATAGCTCAAAATTTCCGGACCTATACGCTTCAATGAAAGTGACAATAAGGCAGGATAATTTTAGAATGGCTTGGAGACGGGACTCTTGGCCTGATGGGGCACTGGTATCTCGTTTTTTAGCAAAAAAGAGGATGCCGTTACAAACACAGGAAGTAACGGATCCGCTAGCATAATCCACAACATTACCGATAAGCAGCCTAGTAAAAGTGATATTATTGGTTTAAGTAAAAATACTCAGGGTTTTAACTTTAGTACCAGTAAAGTTGATTATACATCAAAAAATCGTATTAATCAAGGTTATCTAAATATATTTCATATTAATATCCAATGTTTACGAAATAAAACTCACCTTCTTGAGGATTATTTGTTAAATTCTAAAATGGATTTCTCTATCGTCTGTATAAGTGAGCACTGGATGGTTGCAGAGGAAGTTAATATGTTATCTGTGCAAGGGTTTTCTGTGACAGGAAAGTTCTGTAGGCAAAGCAGCATTCACGGAGGAGTGTTAATACTTTCAAAATCTAATTTAGTGCAAGACTGTATGGTTCGGCAGGATCTAACAACTCTTTCAGTGGAACTTCACTGTGAAGTTGCAGCAGTGGAATATATATTTAATAAATTGCTGATAATTACCATCTATAGATCATCATCAATTAATGATATGCAAATATTTTTCGATACACTGGTGAATATATTAAATAAAATATCTAATTACAAACAAAGTTATCATCAATGGTGATTTCAATGTTAAATTTAATACAAAGGATAAAAATTGTACTAAACTAATTGATTTGATGAAATCGTATAATTTTGAGCATACCATTCATTCAAATACCCGATATAGTTCATGCTTAGATAATATCTTCACCAATGTAGCAGAAGACCTGCGAAAATCTTGTATTATCCCTATAAATCTTTCGGATCACTATGGAATTAATATTGGCATTACCAGTGACTTAGTATCCCAAAAAAAAAACAGTCAGCTTTAGACCAATCACTGACATTGGTCTATATAAATTTAATGGTGCCATTGGTGCTATGAGTTGGGAGTTTACAAAAGACCCTAATGTCACAATTAATGAGAAATTTGATGTTTTGATGAAGAGCTTATGTGATGCTTTACATATGGCATTTCCAATGAAATCTAAAAATTTATCGTCGGACTCTAAACCAATAATTAATTGGTTTACGGATGAACTACGCAATATGCGTGAATCTCTGGCATTTATGACTGAGTTTTCAAATATGTACAAGAATAACACTGATCTTGTAAATATCACTTCAAAATATCGCATAAAATATAATGAGGCCATAATTGCATCAAAGAAAGCTGCGCATGATGCCTTCATCAAAGCATCCAACAATGTACAACAGGCATCGTGGAAAATAGTCAATAGCCTAAAACCAAATTCTAATAAATTAAATGACTATCAATTAACTCCGGATGAATTTAATACGTTTTTTGTAAATGTTCCTAAATCTATAATAGCAAATATACCTAAAGTTGACACAAAAAACACCGACTACTTAGAAGATCTACATCTACCAAATAGTCTTGGAAATTTTCAGTTTAGAGATCTTACCTATATTGAAGTCAGAGATATAATTTATTCTCTAAAAAACAGTAATAGTCTGGATTATTATGATTTTAATGCTAAGATCCTTAAATGTATTGCTCAATACCTGGTGTATCCATTGACTGATCTGTTGAACGAATGTATCAAAACAGGTATTTACCCCGACTGCCTAAAAATATCCCGCGTAATGCCCATACACAAAAAAGGACTAATTGATGATCCATCTAATTTTAGACCGATCTCGCTGGTCCCATTAATATCGAAAATTTTTGAGATTGCTTTAAAGAAGCAATTAGTTGAGTATTTTGAGGTGAATAATCTATTTAATGCGTCTCAATTCGGCTTCAGATGTAAACGCTCAACAACGGATGCAATACACAAACTAATAAATATTATAACTGACTGTTTTAATAATAATGAATATACTGGTTCAATTTTCTGCGACCTGTCGAAGGCATTCGACTGTGTGTCTCACAAGGATCTTGAGATTAAGTTAAGAAATTATGGTGTTGTCAATACTTCTCTAGATTTATTAGTATCATACTTAAATAACAGAAAACAGGTTGTGTCTTTGGAGGGTACATGCTCTTTTCTGGGAAACGTGGATATGGGAGTGCCACAGGGTTCGGTGCTAGGTCCTGTGCTATTTCTCGTCTACGTAAACGATTTTCCTAATTGTATCCGTAGATTTGAGCATGTGCTGTTTGCTGATGACACAACTATTGTTGATAGAAACCCAAATTATGAAGCTCTTAGCAGAAATCTGGAGAATGCACGGTCGATGGCCTTCGACTGGTTTGCAGCAAACAACCTAAGCCTAAATGAGTCGAAAACTGAAACCATGATCTTCACCTTAAAAAACTCAATTAAACTGCAAAATCCCAAATCAGTCTGTTTCCTTGGCATCTTTTTAGATGATAAGTTAATTTGGGATGAACACACGAATTACTTAGCTAAAAATATCTCTAAATATATTTACATGTTAAGAAATATCAATAATTTAGTGTCTGGCGAAGTAGCGAGGTCGGTCTATTTCGCAACAATACATAGTCGCATGAGCTATGGAATATCAATATGGGGGCATGCGTCCTCAGCAAGTCGAATATTTGGTCTGCAAAGGAGGGCAATACGTATCATAAAAAAATTAAAATATAGGGAGGATTGCAGAGAGGCTTTTAAAGAACTCGGTATCCTAACATTACCTAGTATGTATATTTTGGAATGCATAATGCATACAAAAAACAATTTAAGAAATACAAACAATTTTGAAAATATTCATGATCATGATACCAGACATCGTAATAATATTTGTTTAGATTTTCATCGAGTTAACAGATCAAGAAATGGCTTAAACTATTATGGTCCAAAAGCCTACAATTGTCTACCTACCCATGTACGGAACCTGACTCCGAATCATTTTAAAACTGTGATAAAAAATTACCTCATTAGTAATGCCTTTTACTCAATTGACGATATTCTGACCAATATCAAAAATATTTAGTTGTTATGTATGTCCATCTCATAATCTCTATACAATTATTTTATTTGTTTTTAACTGTAAACATGTATTCAAGTCCCTTTACAAGTTTTTTATCAAATTTTGTTTACTTGACTTTTTTAACTGTAAATGTGTTATGCTGCTTGCTTAGATGTATGTTATGTGAAAACATTTTTTTTCTTTTTTAATATCTTATTATTTGTATTGTATGTATTGACCTGTGTAAAATGTTAATTTATAGCACCAATAAAGCTATCTATCTATCTATCTATCTATCTATAATGTAAACCCCAACGCCACCTCCTCTGTCATCTCGATCCATTCTAAAAAAATTATAGCCATCAATCGCTATTTGACCATTATCTATTTCATTTTTTAACCACGTTTCAGTAATACCTAGTATGTGAAACTTAAAACTAGATATCATTTGTTTAATTTCATTTAAACTTGGTAAAAGAGATCTAACATTCACATTAGCAATTTTTAATTTAGCTTTTATATCTACTTTTGTTATATACAATATGATTACAGTCAAACAAATGATTATCTTTACTAAAAGTTAATATCGTCCAAAACTCACAAACACTAAGAATGATAATCAATTTTACTTCGACGAAGTTTAACGTGGTATTGTAAAGTTTGGCATTCCGGGTCATTAACTTGATGATTAGTGTCATAGTTTAGGTGATATTTGTTATTAGCATTACAGCAATTTGTACATAACTTTCTTTGTTTAGGACATTCTCTTTCCTCGTGATTTTCGCTACAGATGGGACAGATGATGTCTTTCGTGCAATTCTGTTTTTTGTGGTAGAACTCCTGACATTAAAACAGCGTGGTATATTTAAGTCTTCATAAACCGGATATCGTTCCCATCCAATACAAACCTTCTTCATGTTCATAAACTTTTTAAAATTAAAGGCGGAACATTCTCCATATACTACCTTGTTTCCTGACCGTCCAGTTTTTATGTAAGTTATCTTAAAGTCGTCCATTAAACTATTTTGCTCGATTATGGATTTTTCCACATCAGCATCTGGCATGTCTTGGTTAAAGTTAGTTATCTTTATTCTTGGTTTTAGCATCTTCGTACGTTCAACATTATATGTATCTTTAAGTGTGTTTGCTACTGCATCTTCAAGAATTTCTGTTTCTCGTTTAGTATGACATTTTATTATAACCGCACCGGAGTTAGTATTTCTTACGGTTTTAACACCTATTTTTAAGTTCACCAAGTCTATGTTTTTACTTATATCGTTTCTTGTCTTCTTTGAGTCTTGGTCGTTTTTAGGCTTGATTACAACACCAGGGACATTTTCAGGGGAGTCTATTCCATTTTTATTTGACAGAACATCGGCATACAATGGTTTCGGGGTACTACTGGCATTATTAATTTCAAGTAAAGTTATTTTCTCTTGAAGAAGTTTAATAACATTATCTTGGTTCTTTATAATGGTTTCTTTATCTTCGATTATATTTAGTAGGCTTTTTATGTAATTATTGTTTCGACAAAATTTACAGTTAAAGTTCAGCAAACGTTTCTGCAAGGGTACACATTTCACTTCGGAGGCAGAGAGTTCTGAGCATTCTATACAAATTAAATTCCTGCAGGTGTCACAGGGAAAACAAGGATTCTTTATATTGCTTGTGGGCTGCTTGATTTCCTTACATATATTACACTCCATTTTAATGGGAAAATGTTCATGATTTATGTCCTATCAAAATTTTATTTGCTTAGTCCAGCCCTGTCCAATATTTATATATTGTGGTTCTGCTGAATTGTAAAAGAAACAGTTCACTTTTTACATGAAGCTCGGCACTTTTTCTAAGCTTATAAAAACGCCTGTTTTTGTGACACACTTACAGTTTTTATATTGCATATAAACAGTTTTTGATCCTAAATAATGCAATTATTTGTACCAATAAATGCAGTATGTCACATGTAACACTAAGATTCACTTCTCCGTAGCGTTACCTACACAGTGGTATAACTTTAGCAAAATTTTATGTGTGTTTTCCTAGTTTAAAACACTTTTAACACAAGAGCATCTATATATACACCTATTCAATCTAACAACAATCTAAATCAAATGTGGTTATGTCTAAAGACTCACTTTATAGGTATATATTCACCACCAAAATTTCAAAATATTCGGATTCCAGATAAGCGAGATATAAGGGTGGCTCCATGAAAAGTGGGACACATTGTATATAAACAAATTAATTTTTTTTTTCTAACGTTTCGGTTTATTTATAACCATCATCAGAGACTACAATAATAATAAAAAGAAAAAATTTTTTTAATTAGTTATGGGCACATACTAAATTAAGTAAGTACTTCATTATAAATTAATTTAGTATGTGCCCATAACTAATTAAACAAATTTTTTCTTTTTATTATTATTGTAGTCTGATGATGGTTATAAATAAACCGAAACGTTGGAAAAAAATAAATAAATTTGTTTATATATATGACCGATATACACAAGAAAAATAATACTTGTAAAATAAATATGCATTAAGTACATAAACTTTAATTATAAATAATTATTTTAGGCAAGAAAGTGAAATTGACGATAGTGAATGGTCACAGCCTTGTATACCTGAAATTTTACTACCAGATATAGAAAGTCAATCTGCCCAAACTTATGAGAGTTCATTGAAAGAGCCACATCATCGTCACACACCCAGTCAGGATTCATGTTGTTCTAATGATACACTTTTCAATTTAGAAGAATTAACTTGTGCCGCTATAGACTTTGAAAAAGAAAAAGACATATCCTTCACAAAGAATATAGATGAAAACACCGAAGAAAACGTTATTAACGAAGAAGTCGAAGAAGTTAAATCAGACATAATTGATCACATAATAAATACCAATAAAAACGAAATAATAAAAAAAACTGAAACCAATAATAATATTGAGGAGAAAAATTTAAATAGTAATATGTTGGAGCCGGTACTTTCTCAATTAAACAATCAAGTGGATGTCTGTGAGTTACAACCCAATGTAAACGATTATGACCAGAATAACTTGGAATGTGATTTGAATCAGTTAAATGAAATTAATATATCGGAACATAAAAATGTTGACAATACACATTACATTAATGATTTTCTCACCCAAGAAAGAGATTACATTTCTAAGGATATAGTAACTAAACCCTATTTTAAACAAAAATCTTCATATGACGAAAATTCACCAACTTTTACAAAATGTCAAATTGCTCCCCTACCTTCTCCTGAAGATAATCCATGGAAACAGTTGCCAGCTTCGATGTTGAGTTATGATAAAGTTAAATCTCAGAGTAATGCTTCACTTTTACCCGTAGTTGAATTGAAACATATTGTACCTGAATTCAATGACTGTTCAAAACATGTTGAATATGAAAATGTAAATAAATTTAATGAACAAGAACCTGTACCAATGTTTGATGATAATCAACCAAACTATGTAAATTGCAATACAAAAGATGTTAACCCAGTTTATGAAAATATTGATAAAATGAGTGACTTATATAATGAAGCTGACTATGTGAATATTGAACATTTAGAAAATACTAGGAACAATATTAGCCAAGGAGAGAATGAAGATAATAACTATGTAAATGTAGATATAAATGAAATTAAAATTATTGAGAATGAAACAGATAATAATGATGATAGTTGTATATTTGGCATGTTGACTGATATAAAATTTAATGGACCTAATGATAGTCATTTGTTGCCTACCTCGTTTAGCGAAAGCAATGACATAAATGATGAACAAGACTGGGATAGCGGATCAGATACGAGGTCTAGTTCAAGCGGAGAATTTATTTGGAAGGTATATATTGATTTAATTTTTATTTTAAGAGAAGAGAAAATATCTAACAAACACACAATATTACATACTTTTCGTTAGAATAAACCGGGTATCTGGCATCCGATGTTGCCTAGTGGCGTATATGGAAGAGCTCAATACGTCTCCTCCATGGCGACGAACTAAAATAGGATTTTTAGGCGATAAATGCCGCAGAAACGTTTCTCGCATTATGCAATGTGTTTAGAAAGACAACCACTACGTGACAAAATGCAAAAGATAAAAAAACAAACGCAAAAAACGTGCACGACAAATTTATTTTATTTAATGTTTTATGCCACATGGTTCATTATTTTTAATATTAAAAGCTATATTATGGGACCGTTTTTTGGCACTTTCTAACTTCGTAGGACGACCAGCTCGAATTCTTCCCCCCCGAAATACATGTATTTTTTCGTTGCCCAATAGATGTTGGCTGTACTTTCATCTTCCTTGATCACCTATACACATCGTTTTTTGACATATAAACGACATAATTTAGGATGGGGTCTGTAAAGGTTTTAATAGTCTCTTCCATTTTGACAGTACAAACACAAACACAAACATGCACACTTGTT
The DNA here is from genome assembly GCA_963680705.1 of Rhagium mordax. Classification (NCBI taxonomy): domain Eukaryota; kingdom Metazoa; phylum Arthropoda; class Insecta; order Coleoptera; family Cerambycidae; genus Rhagium; species Rhagium mordax. The sequence continues at coordinate 50,868,042 of OY796656.1, read as the reverse complement.
GATTGAAATGGTTAAGTTTTTGCGCTGTTTTTGTTTTAAACTGACCAAATCACCTAGTATTCTAAATGTGTAAACAAAGCTGTTCCACGTTGTGCGAGGTTGACGAATAAGATGAAGATTTCAAGTGGATTTAAATGAGTAAAAACTTAGAATTCCTGCTACAGTACATCACTGTCTGAGTCGTACTGAAGCAGGGTTTCCACGACGTTTACCGCCTGAAAATTCTGTTTTAGTTCGCCGCCGTCTGCGGGGACGCATTGCAGTAGCTTTTCTATATACGCCTTCCTGCCTCTGGTGGGTTGGTCGTGTATTCGGTTATGTCAGTTATTGACAAATTATATACATGGTTTTTTGAAAAAATGTACCCCGGTGCTGATCTACTCTTTAGAAATGTCTTCTTGTGTTCAGAGCAAACAATATTTTGATTAAATACAAAAATAGATAAAATGTAAAAATTGTACTTATATAATATGAATCTATTAACTTTCTTGATTTATTAGTTTTCTTATTCTAATCTAAGAATATAACAACTGTTTTTCCTTATTGATGTATTATGTGTAGGAAGGGGAACATGAAGAATCTCTGAAAGCCTTACGAGCTGCCCCACAAGATGTGAGTAAATATAAATATAAATCTATTTTTGTTAACTTATGTAATTATTTGCAATTCTTACAGATGGAAAATATCAATCCTTCAGTAAGTATTACTGAAGAAAGTTCAGATGAAAGTGATGTAAGCAGCGGTACTAGTGGTGAAGAAGGAGAAACACCTGAATTCATTCCGTCAGCTTGGGACAAATTTGCAACTCCAATAAAGTCGGCTCTTAGATCTCCTGAAAAAACATTAGAAAAATCAGATAGGGTAAGAAAGTTATGCAAAGAAGTATGTATTTAAAATCTACTACAGATTAGATTAGAGATTCTCATTACTTTTACATCAATCTGTCTGTCCCCTTTCACTAATGAATGTTCTAATTACAACGAAATAACTAACATTCACAACAGCTCGAACAAAACGATGTCACCCCATTGCCACATACTGTAAGCTCAGTGTTTCCCGCATGAATCCTTCTTTCTTCTTTCCTTCTCCCTTCTCATAAGGTGACTTTATATTTATTATCAACTTAAGAACAAAAGGCAAATTTAAGATGCGCGAAGACGGAACAAAATCTATTCTATTACTATACGAAATAAAATGATAATGCTGTGTACTATTTTCATAACAAAAGTGTGTGAGGTATTGCACTATATAATTTTTTTTATCAATACTTGTTTAATGGATATGACTGGTAAGCATAAGTAATGTCATTTCTTTGAAAACCAGTAAAATTTAATATAATTAATTTTTAGAATTTCAATCCCGAAATAAAATCATACCTGAAAAATTAAGAAAATATGTTGTTGTTTGTATGTATGTAGTTTTTGTTGCCATACATTAAATCTAATCTAATCTATCTGTAGTGGGATTCTGGTTTGACGATTCGATACAACTCGACGACACGACATCAAACTCGATATCGTATATAAATTGAGAATGATAACGAATCCGGAGTGGTATCGTCGGTATTTGATAACACTTTGAACAAATGAGAAAAATCATTGGTTAATACGAAATATGATAATAATATTCTTACAAGACAAAGATCTATTTTTATTCAAATTTTTAAGCGGTTCTAATTTGTTATTTGTTTATTGATATAAGATAAGCAATTCATTTGACCTGCCAATGACTGTCTGTCACCTTAAATGCCATAATGGTGTGATCACAGAACAAGTATATTATAGCGTGATGATTGTTTTTACTTTAACGTATTTTTAGGTTAGAATTCTTATAAGAGTGAGAGGTACAACCTTTGACTAGAAGGATACAACACTAGGGATTGAAGAGAGATACATACAGATTGCGAAAGTCCTCACCTTGACATAGGACCTAAATTTGCCGCTTAGTTTTGTTAAGTATCGCAGCTCTAATGTGTAAACAGTTCGAGACGCTAGGCGACTAAGGGCGGACATGTACGAGCAGTAAAGCACTTGTTTCTAGGCAGCGGCACTTCACGTCGTATATATTTTGAGGTTGGCTATGTCAAGATGGGAACTTTCGCAATCTGTATATCGTTTACATTTAGGCTTAGGTAAACATGTATCGTCTAAAAATATTCGTTTTCTCACAATTTGAGACAGTCGTTTTGCGACTGGAATCACAAATATGGACGATTTGTACGTGTCGTATCTTCTTCGTTCATTTCTTCGGAATCCCACTACAGTTCAAGTCAGATGACAAAAATTGTTCAAGTCTTTATAATATGTAGTTCAATATATAAAACCATTAGTGTTTGTAAATTCTTTAACTGTGTATTTTTATACAGTAACATTAATAAATTTCTTTCTTTATTTCTTACTGGGCAATACTGTATATATTTAATATTTATTTTCAGAAAAAGAGTAAAGGTGTTTGGTTTAAAAAACAAAAGTATCACTGTATATATGAATATCCAAGAGAACCAGAGAGTCCTGTCTTGCAAAGTGAAGACTTGTGGAAACTTCAGAATTCGGAAATAGATTACAACTCCTTTACAGGTATATATTACTGATTGCTGTTAATTGAATGATTGGGTGGCAAATTTGGTTAATCTTGATAAAACCGGTATGGAAATGGCAACTGCGATTTTATGTTAATTAACATGTTAATTAACATAGCTTGTTACACCAATATAGCAAGTAATAATTTATTTTTTAAACATCTTTTAACGCCAAAATTTAAAAATAAAAAAATTACACTACAATAAATTAAAGTTTATTTTATACGTAAAAAATACTATTTTATTAACTGAAATAATATATAAAATAACAGAGGACATTAAAGGGACGAACACTGGTGCATAAATATTAAAGTTTTCTTAAGGACATTTTTATAAACAAATCAGACCATAAAATGAAACGACTTTTGAGGTGATTATGTCTGAAAAAATGAGTACCAAATTCATGTATTTTGGAAACAGCAGCCCAAAATTAAAAAGTCCAGAATATTTAATTTTGTTTGATAGCAGTAATAACAAATTTGAATTGTTTATTTGAAAATATAACATATATTTTTACATTTTTCAAATTTTGTAGACTGGGAATTTGATGCAGATAATTATTTGCCCCCGCCAATAGAAGATAATGATATAACACCATCTATATTCCAACCTAAAAATATTTCTAGTAAAAATCTGTACCAATTGACTAACATAACTGATATAGTTTCAAGTAAGAAGATTAAGACCAGCGTGATTTTATATTCTAAAGATTTTGTTTTGTAGGTGTAGGTAGTACTGGAACAGATGATGAGTTTTTTATCAGTAACTCTGCTGGGTTACTTGATATGATTGGTAATTTAAGTTCACAATTTTTCCCAGGTAATACTAACTGGGTTACAGAAAATGCAACCCCAGACAGTGGTGTGGAAGATGTCACACCTGGCAGTTTAATGGGAGATGAATTCTCCAGTGTTAAAATACCTAATTTAAATTCAGTGCAAACATTGAAAAAATTGGCAGCAGAAGCTGTTCATAGAAATAAACGAATTGATAGAAATAATGATGTTTTGGGTGGTCTGCGACATACAAGAAATATGCTAACATTAGACTTACCTTTAAGTCCTACTGCATTTACATCTGTAAAATCGTTTACTGTTGAACCCACTTTGGAATCAGTTGTGAGAGAAAAACCAACATTTACAACATTTGGAAAAAGCCGATTTTTAGTGCAACATGTAGATACACCACCTGATGAATGTAAAAGTAAGAATGTATCTTTCGAAGCTCTGCCATATACACCATTAAAAGAATGTAAAATAAAAGTTAATTCTCTTGAAGAATTACATAAAAATAACGATCAATGCGGTCACATTTCCCATGAAAAACACGTTTTGAATGATCAGTTTGATATTGATAATTGTAAAACAAAATTTGAGTTAGTTAAAGGAGAAGCAAGTTTATTAGATAGTGCAGATGAAGACAGTGGAATAGAATCTAGTACATTAGAGAGAAAATTAAGTTATGATGCTTTGTCATAAATTTTAAAGTGTTACTTTTATTGGGCGTTTTTATAATCCATTTTAAGATAAAATTTATGTTCCTAGTGAGTTACGTCAGAAAATTGTAATTTGATATTATTACTATAAAATATAAAACTGATAACTTTGTTTCCGAAATAAAAAGGGTCATCTAATAATGATGTTAGTCTTAAACTTTTCTATTAAAAATAATATAAATTTTCCACGATGTCACGCAAGTAGTAGGTTTAGAGAAAAACAAATTCTGCGGTACTGTTTTACACAAAAATTGCTGGTTTCAATAAATTAGTATGATACGAAAACAGTATTAGTTCTAATTTGGTTTTTATATTCTTTTTGAGGTAAAGGCATCATATCAACATTATTTTGAAGAAAAACCTAATTATGTTTAATTTTTTCTAGTCCAAGCAGATGCAGTTATTCATTTAAAATGTGATGTGTTGCCTACTGGTATCAAGCTTCATAGAAAATCTAATTTGAACCTATTTTAAAGAACCTACCCCTACAGATGATTCGAAAAATTTATAATAAATTTGATTCTGTTGATGAAGTTTAAACAAGAAAAACTTTCTTGGCGAATTCTGCTAAATCCACTGTTTCCACAGAAAATGATGAAATGGATGTTCATATATGACAATTTCATTTCTTTTGAGAACTACCATTTCTTACTAATTTCAGATAGTATGATAAATATATCGTTCAAAAAGAGATGTGGCTTTTCCAAAGGTACAGTCCTGATATAGGATATGACGTTGAAATGACAATAATGACATCAAGTTTTCTATTAAGCTTGAAACCAGTGACAATACACCAAATTTCAGTTCAATAACTTCATCTACTTGGGCCGAAAACATTTTAATGTTTAATTTAAGAAGAGACATCACATAATGCATGATTCCGTAGCTTGTCAAACGAACAAAAAGCGGTTTCAGCGTTAATATGCCGATTTCTATCGCACATAGTATTGCTAGTTGCATTCTTTTCAATTTCATCAAGCTTGATCTCTAAATAAATATTTGCCAAAAGTGTAGTTTAGCCGTTTCTGTGATGTCAGTGGGAAGGTCTATTTTCGGAAAAAATATACATCATTAAAATATAAAATAAACTAACAAAACCTTCTTTTTGCTGTAGTTACATCACATCCTTTTGTAGCAAAAAATCTCATATGTTTTTAATAAAGTATTTTAGAAAAATAAAATAAAAACAACCTTGTTCATGTCACATACAAAGAGAGAGGGTTGGGCAATTGTATTCTTATAATAAATTTATTATTTTATTACTCATATAAATATGACAGTGCAAGTGTCACATTTTAATTGGATCTAATTATTGCTATATTTTTAAGTAATCATTTTGTGATATTTGAATTTTTAAATTTAAGAAGTAAACAAGAATTATATATTTTAGATTGTATTACATTTAAATATTTATTTATTTTTAAGTTTATTGTATGTATTGTTTTCTAATAATTATTGTTAATAGGTGATATATTATTGACTATTGTAAGAGTTTGTGTAAGTTTTGTAGAATAGTATCATAAGAACTAATGTACAAACTGAAACTTGACGTCCAATTATTGTTGTCCAAGAGTTGAATGGTGTAGTTTTTTATATAAGCTCAGTATTCTTTCTTTAGGTACCCTTACTTGTGGTTAATTGGATTTTAATATATTTTAAAATTAATTTTGTATATAATCTTGAATAATAAATACTTCCGTATCGGACTCGTGATTGGTTAAATATTTCTTGTATTAATAGACTAAAATGTAATTAATTTTAATGTAGTAAGTATTAATAAACATTTTATTGTCATTTATTATTTTGTAATTGCTGCAAAATATTTTGAATTTACTGTATTGAGTAATTATTGTAACGTCATTTTCATTGAAGCTAAATGAAACGCTCGGTATACACATAGTTACCCAACGAATTTTGTATTTATTAATACTCTCTTTATTCACCTATTGGTGAAGAAAAGAGAATATTTCTAAAGAATAAAAATCTAAAATATAGGGATAAAATTTTTATTATGAAATTAAAATCCGTAAACACCAATTATTCCATCTGGCTCTAAATATGCTTCCGAAAATGGTTAAACGGAGGGTAAATAATTTTTAAGTACATTCTTCTTTACTTCTGCTATATGACAACTCCTAAATAGCTACGACCTCAATATTGATTTAGTAAACTAAACTTCCATCTCGGTTTAGCATGAGTTGGATTCACGTATATGTAGTAAAAAGGCCAAAAAAGTTGTCTCCATCAAAAACAGTAACATATTTTTGTTTATTATTATTGCAATCTAACGGGGGGATTGGTAAAAATTGTTTTTTTTTATTTTTCACACCCATTCCACAAAAATGGAAAAATGTTTTAATTCAACACCTCGCCAGACTGTAGGTCTGGAACCATTTTACCTAGTATATTAGTAATAAAATTACTAATCAGTGCTTAATCCACTAGTACTAGAGGCGCTTTCATGTTTTGATAGTTGTCCATTACAAGATCCTTCAACTAATTTCTGTCTTGTTCACCATCGTCAGTATAAAGAAGGTAAGTATACTCGTACCACAAATTTAGGAGTACAGTGGCTGCAATATAAGATGTGTCAAGGGTGCGCGGGGCAAACAAATTCAAACGCTTAATTTCGTATATTCCTATCATAATTTAGAATCATCGAAACTGATTTCATGAACGGTGGAGGGGGGCCCAAATGACATTCTGCACACGGGTCCAATGTTGAAGTGGTGTATTTTCTAACTTTAGACATGTTAGGCAATTTGATTATTATTTTTCTACGAGTGTGCGGAAAGTGATAACTTTCCACAGTAGTTGTAGTATTTCATAGTGGTAGTAGTAGTAGTATTTCACGCACACTAGATACAAAAATAACTATTTACCATTTGTATTATTGTTCGATATCCCTTGCTGTATTTCAATTTCAAGGTGATAAGTTTGTACGATTTCTCAGTATCGCCAATGAGTAGATAATAAAGAGGCACAAACTGTCAAGGTTTCGAGATTTTAGTGTTTTATTTTTTGCCAATAACTACAGAATTATTTATAATATTTAGGGTTATGCAGCCGAATTACAAACACCTTCCCATAGCACTAAATGGGGAATGTCCGCTGGATCGACGGGGTTTATTTTAATGTCAATATTTTTGGAGAACATGAAGCTGATCTAGGGGAACGTTTTTTACGTTCATTTTTAAATTTTTAGTTTTGTTTTTGGATAATTTGATTTCTGGTAGTAGGGGTTGGACCTTCCATTCATTCCTTTTCATTAATCGTATTTTCATGAGCAATGACTTATCAACACCTTGCCAAAACATGAATCCAGGATACCTTTGTAATAGTAATTCCCTAATCGATTGCATTAAATGGAAACTGCTTATTTTTCATGTTACAATTATCCAGCGCCAACACTCACCTTATAGAGGTACTTGGGTAATTACTGAGGCATATTACATTCATATATTTCTGAAGCTACCTACTAAAAATTATAATTCAGTGTGAAAACCATTATGACATTACGCGGTAGCTATCTAATTACTCTACTGCTGGGCTGTTCGTTTAATACATCCGAATACGATTAATGAAAAGGAATCAATGGAAGGTCCAACCCCTACTACCAGAAATCAAATTCTCCAAATCCAAAAGCAAAACTAAAAATTTAAAAATGAACGTAAAAAACGTTCCCCTAGATCATCTTCATGTTCTCCAGAAATATCGACATTAAATAAACCTCGTCGATCCAGAGGACATTCCCTATGACGCAATGAATTTCCTATAAACCGTAGAACCAAAAAACCAGTAGCAAACTAGAGATCAAGAAACCCCAAGCCAAGAAATTCCAAGATGACACAGAACTGAAAGTTTTATTTGTGCACAATAAAAATTCTCTCGATAGACGAGTTAATCAGCCTACTACCCACGCACTGATGCAATTCAGCAACTTATATTCTAATCTAATATTGTCTCATCTTTTATTCTGTCTCTTATAGTGTACAATTTTTAGTTTGCATTTAAGTTTTGTTCGAACTGAACGTAATTATTAAATTACTTATTACTAAAGTCAGCTCTAAGAGTTTTTCTACGATTCCCTCCATCTCATCTAGCTTCAGAAATATTCAGAATGCTATGATGTATGATAAAGTGGAAAGTGCCTAATTTTGCAATGGAAATCGCATTTTCGATGATTGCTAAAAAGTGCATAAAAGCATGTTTAAATTTACAATTATTTTATGCAAGATGTAGTGCGAGATACAAAAATGAATTTATTAAACTCATTTTCAATTTTTTCTATGCCTTGAGTAATTACATCTTGATTATGTAATACAAATAAAATCTTTTTCTTATTGTTATGTTATCTAAGATACCTACTAGTAGTGATATTTCTTTATTTAACTGAGATATTACTTGTTCTTATTTGCTTTGTAAACTTTCAATGGCTCTTTCGCATCGTAGGCATGATACAAATAAATGAAGATATGATATTGCGCATGTGGGAGGAGCCAAGCGATCAGTTGGCGTACGTCACCTGGTGACATTTCTTGATGCGTTCCTCATTATTTTAGCTTGCTTTGAGTGGTTATTTTTTAAAAAAGTGTCTAAATTATTGATAAATATGCATTGTGTTGTGGGAAATTGTAAAATGAGCAATTGAATCAAGGGTCTTATTAGGAATCCTCAGTTTTTTCGGTTTCCAAAAGACGAAAATTTGTGTAGTGTTTGGGTCAATGCCTGCAAACGTGCAGATACGTTTAATGTGAAAACGGCCAGGATTTGTTCATTACACTTTGACGAAGAAAGCTATGCAAGAAATATGAACTTTTGGGGGTACTCCTATAAAACAAAGCCTTGTAAAACCCGATGCAGTCCCAACTTTGAATATTGTTAAAGAAAATTTGGTTAATCCCGAAAGGAAAGAACGTTTGATAAAGCGCAATGAAAGAAAATTAGTAGAAAATATTTTCGAAACAAAGTAAGTACCTAAACAATTATTTGTTTTTATTTTAAGGGATATATGCACTAATTACACAAAATGTATCGACAAATTTACCTACACAGTTGCCAGTTAATAAAGTAAAATTAAAAATTGTATAAAAAAAATAATAATAATTAGCATTGGCTGATTTTATTTTTTGTAGTGTATGTGAAATCAATATTGGTTTTGGGCAAGATCTCCTAGCAAATAATGGGACTTCTTGCAGTAACGTACAAGACGCAGTTATTGCTCTCGAGGGAAATACACCAGATGACAATATGCCTATGTTGAAACGGTTATAGTAGGGTAAGTTTTTAGGATAAATTTAATTAAATCTTAAAAAATTGTAATAACCTATTGCTATTGTAAAAATATTTATCATTTGCAAAGTAGGATTCAAAACGGATATATACTTAGATACTATAATTTTTTTATTTAATATAAACACAAGTACTTACTTTTTATTACAATATTTACTTTAACTTTAGTAAAAACTTCGAAGACAGAAACCAAGAGAAAATAATTATGGAACTAAAAGAAGAAAATGAGAAGTTAAGAAAAGAAAATGAAATGCTGAAAAGTGACGTCAAAGTTATTCAAAATATATTTATTACAGCTCAGCTTAAAAAAATAAAAAACCCCAAGAAACGAATTACATGGACATTAAATGATATCTCAAAAGCAATTGTCATTCATTCAGCTGGTGCGAGGGGAGGGCCTATAGATTATTGCTTAAAAAGGACTATCCATTGCCTGCTGTATCTACTCTTAGGTCAACACCTAAAAAATTAATATACAGCCTGGCATACTAAAACAAGTAAGTAAAATGCCAATTCAATATTATTTAAAACAAGAGAACTTTTTATAAAACAAATAATATTTTCTTTGGCTTATAACAAGTTTTTTAACGTAATATTTTTTAGGTTTTAATGATTGTTAAAAGAAGAGGAATTAACAAATTTGCAGAAAATATGTGTTCTTTCTTTTGATGAAATCAAAGTCAAAAGTTTATATCTTTATGATGAGGCCAACGATGAGACTCTAAGACCATACAGTTATGTACAAGTGGCGATGTTACGAAGCCTGTTTGGAAATTGGAAACAACCTATTTTATATGAATATGATTCTCCCTTGACAAAAACAAAACGATGGAAATTATTCAGTTTGTACAAAATTCTGAATTTTCTATAGTTGCAATAGTAAGTGACCTCAAGGGAGGAAATAGAGGGCTGCATAAGGAATTAGGTATAACTACAACAAAGACCTGGTTTTTCAATCGAAGTAATACACATACACATGTTTTTGCTGATGTCCCGCATCTCATCAAATCTCATCATTTTGTCGATGATGGTTTTATTTTAAATGGAGTTGAAATAAATAAAAATATAATCAAGAAAGTTATAGGAGCAACCAGCAAAAACGATTTGAACATAGCCCATAAAATTAAAATGGAAAATTTAAATGTTAAAGGATCACAAAGGCGAAAGGTGAAACATGCGACAAAACTGTTTTCCCACACGATTTCAAGGGCTATATATCTGGATTTGGTATACATGGACTTTTTGATTCAGAAAACTGGTTGGAATGTTCAGAATTTTTTTTAAAATGTTAGTATTATATAGTTTATAAAAAGCGAAACTGAATTAAATATATTCTTTATTTCTAGGTTCGGATACCAGAAGAAGACAGTAGAGATCAAGTGAAAGCGTTTGGCCTGGCTCATAATCAGCAAATAGAAATTCTGGATAGAATGAGTTTGCTTATGTCCACCTATGAAAGTCAAGAAAAAAAAAAATCACTACTGCCGTTCCAAAAAGGAATTTTAATCACAAATTTGTCCTTAAAATTATTATTTCAAGACCTTAAGGACCAGTACAATATTAAGTATCTCCTCACGTACAGGCTTAACCAAGATATTTTGGAAAATTTCTTTGGAGCTATTAGAGCGAGATGAGGTCTACATGATCATCCTTATTGCTCTAGAATTTAAATATAGGCTAAGGTCGTATATTTTAGGAAAAAATGAAGGTTTACTGTCAGAATTTGGAAACACAGCACCTGATGAAACTCCCGATTTAGAGTCTGGAGAAAAGCTCCTGAGCAAAGAGTGGCCTTGTCAATGTTGAAACTTCCTTAAATGAAAAGGTCATTGAGAGTACTGAATCTGAATGTGATTCTTTGCTCAGTGAAATTGAGGATTTAACTTATGACGGATTGGAGAATCTAGCGCGGTTTATCTGTCATAAGCTTAAAAGAAGCAGAACCCAATATTTGTACCAAAACACGGGAAAATTTCACGTGGGTGGATCATGATCTATCTGAAGGTGGCTTGTCCAAACTGACAGAGGACGTTATGAGCATATTTTTAATGGCATGAATGGAGAAACAATAATGATTTCCAAAGGATTTCTAAAAAATTTGCAAAAAAGGCTATAAATATCAAACGCTCAACAAAAATAAAAACACTGTTTTTTAGGTCCAGAATGTTTTTTAGAATGCGAAAACTAAATATGGATTTGCAGGACAAAAACAAAAAAAAACTGGCTAAGGTCACAACCTAGTACCATTAGTACCTACTTAACCCTCCCAGGACGGACCGGGGTACAAACTGTACCCCAAGTTAACGTTTTTATAAATATTTAACAAATTAGCCGCATGTTAGATGCCCTGATTTTTTTAAGCCTATGTAAGAACCAGGTTGTTCTAATGGACAGATTAATTCCATGTTTAATTTTATTATTTTGATGTTACAAATAAAAATTGACTGTGGGGAACAATTTGTACCCCACTCCGTCAATTTTGGTTGCATACATTTTCAGGCGTGTGCGTCATTCCTCTTCAATTCTGACCTGAAAATCGTGCCATACAGTCAGTTTCGTTGCGTTCGGTTATTTTTGCCTTTGTAAGAACGTCTAAAAGACAAAAACTAGACCTCACAAATGAGCGAGACCGTCAAATAGCTCTTGAGTGGTTGGAAGAAAGTGATGATGACTTTGTTGATATAGTTATTTTCCTAACAAGTGCGGAAAGTGGCACGCGACTGCCGGTGACCGAACTACTCGAAGCAGAGTTCGGTCAAGCAGTCGAGTGCGGAAAAGACAGTTTCCTCATGTGTTAGGAACAATATTTTTCCTAGGAGCGCAATCACATTTTCAAAATGTAATTATAACTTACCCAAAAAATGCAAATAAAAATATAATTACTTTTCTGCACGCATTTTAGTTTCGAAAGTTGTACTTTTCCGCACTAGTGCGGAAAAATGTACTTTTCCGCACTATTGCGGAAAAGTGCAACTTTCGAAACTAAAATGCGTGCGGAAAAGTGATATTTTCCTCACGCTCGTAGGAAAAAAATATTACATCTGATGTTTCTGAAGATGAAGATAATATTATTGATATATTGTTCATATAGCACTGCATTTGATATCATTCAATAGAAAAAAATGATGGGGTACATATTGTACCCCAGTACGTTAACGACGTAAAAATTTGAGCTCCGTCCTGGGAGGGTTAAAAAGGAATGAATTTACAATTTTATATACATGTATACACTAGTATCTTTAAGTGGAGGTCTGATTTATAGGGGCGACACCTTTCAACTATAGGAACACAAAACTACATTTTTTTAAACGTGCTATAAGAAATTAATTATTATATTGCAAAGGGAATCCATATGTGAGTAATATAATATGTAAAGGGAAGGTGTAAAATAAAAGTCTTGATATATCCTCACAACTCCATTTAAAGAAGCTACCGGTTTCGGAGAAATAAAGGTTCCGAAACCGGTAGCTTGTTTAAAAGGAGTTATGAGAATCAAGACTTTTATTTTACACCTTCCCTTTACATAATTAATTATTGTTTAAACCCTTTTTATTTTAATTTGGGTACCCCGCCAGTGGAATGCGCTGATGAGAGTAATGCCTAATATATAACCGAGGCGACCGCGCGTGTCTTGTACGTTTCCTGAACTGTGTGTTGTTGCCAAACTTCACGATTGAAATAAAATAAGGGGAATTTAATAGTAAAGCAAATTTACTTTTTTTGAGTGCAGGGTATTCGTCGGGAGCCATATTTTCCCACAGAGACAAAAATAAATACAAAACATCAAGTATCCACAACAAGAAACAAAACAAAATGTACTATCTAAACAATACCAAAGAAAAAACTATTCTCCTTAAGTGTAATAATAAAAAAGTAATAACTAAAAAACTTGATAATAACATTAATATAATGAACAGAAAGTTATTTTAAAAAAAAAAAAATAAATCTTTTCTTACTTTAGATCTGCATTTTCGCATAACAGGTGTTGAAAGTGTCCTCCGTTATTTTCCAAGCACGCTGCAGCTCGCTGCATCTTAAAATTTCCGTATTCTGCCTTATGTGATTCCCAGGGTTTTCTACTCTTTCCCCTAATTCTTCAACGTTGTTGACGGGAGTCGTGTACACCAAACTTTTCATGTGGCCCCACGCACGTATTTAAATCTTTATCGGTTTCAGGATATTAATCCTTTGTTTACACATATGCAATAGTAGGCTGGTAAATAAGTCATAACTAAAGTTGTACAGTTATATTTATTGCTTGTACGGTAATATTACAGATACACATCTGTCAATAACTGTCAACCGATGAAATAATAAATAATGAAACTATAGGGCTATTTATTAATACAAACAGACAGAAAACTCCAAACAATAATAATTAAATACTGAAATCCAACTGAAATGTATTTTTAGGCAATCCAAGGTCTATTTTTATGTAGCCGTTGTGACATTAAAAATGTAAACATTTATGTAATATGAAAAAAGGTAACAAATAAAAACAAACAAAATGTAACTGTAACCATGGCGATAAATCAACCCATACAGACTTGACCAACTAATGAAATGAAAACGTTATTAATAAGGTAATATATCTATTAATAATGTCTTTATTTTCTGAACCGGATAAACTATTGAACAAATCACGGATGTTATGAATCATAACAGCCTTAGATGTCTTAAAATCCTCGCTCTACGAGCTCGGATTTCAAACCGACATCTGCGGCAGTTATGATAGTCATAACATTCCTTGATATGTTAATAGCTATTACACAAACACAAGATAAACCTCACTCAATTTTTACTATTACTACACAAACACTACTTACACTTTAAATTTCACTAAAAACTGAATATCATATACAATCACAATAGGTATATGCACATACCGCAATATCCACGCTCTGCTTTTGTCTTCCGGGAGAACTTAAATAATAAATAAAAACTAGCATCCCGAACTGGCTCGTGTACGCCAATGTTCGGCTCCCGAATCACCATCGTTTGTTCTTTCGCGCTTTTTTTATTAACGCACACCTGCTGCATTTGAAAACTAGGTCAGTAGTAAAGTACAATGTTCAATGACTCAGAAAAGCTAACGGCTGACAAGTGATATAGGAAAAAGATCCTAAAATCGAATTCCGTTTTTAAAATCTTTTTCATTTTGTAATATAATAATTAGTAACTAAAAGCGGAATTATGCAGCCGACTTTTTCATTTTCATTTGCATTATCATTTTCATTATGAAAGTTACAACTGCGTAATTTAATAAACCCGTTTATGCAATTTTCACTACTCTTACCTCTCCAGGGATACCCACCTGGATTGTTAATGAAAAGTGAAGATGTAAATGTAACTGAAAATAAAAAAGTAGACTGCATGAATCCACCCTTAGTGAATCTGAAATGCCTTTTATTTGATTACATACATCGCATTGGTTTTATATCATCTATTAAGACTTTAATTAAAATGGCAACACTGACGACCGGTCAGACGTAAGTGCACCGAAAGCACAAGAATAACGTTAGTTATTCTTGTGCCGAAAGCTTGCCCAGCGACGCCGGTAATACATTTGGACCGCGATTTTCGGCCATTTTACAAAAAAAAAATCGGATTCATATTTCTTACATCTAGTACTATTATCCACAAAAATATGACCTCCACTTAAAGATTTACCCTGTATATTTCAAGTTTTGTAAATATTTGAGCTGTTTGGTTCGTCGAAAATATAGGCATTCCTTAGTGTTTTTTTTGTTGCAATTATATAATAGTATTATAAAGTACCTACCTATGTTTCTTTTGACTGTCAAAATAACACAATACTTTGTTTGTTTTTTCAATATATTATATTCTAAGCAATAAATTTGACAAAATGATTTCATTATATCCTATTTCTTTTTTCATATCAATACAACCGTTAAGGCCCCTACAGACTTCGTACTTCGTTATTTTTTAGCAATTTTGCCCGTCCAGGTAAAACTACGGGTAAGAATGAACAACGTATACATCCACACACTTCGCGTTCTTTTCGTTCAAATTTTTGAAAGTAGGTACCGCGTTTTCTACATGAAATTTATGATCACGTTAGTAATGGCGGCGGCATTAGCTGTAAAAGTACGAAATCAAAAAGAAATTATGGGCTAAAGAGTGATCGCTTAAACGAAAACAATTTTCCCACGTAAATCTATTAAATGAGAATGAGACGTCTAGAACCAGGTGATTGGTTTGATGGACGAAGAAACAAAAGAAACCATGCCTACGGCGTGGACAGTCCCCAAGAATTGACAATCCTTGAATGGACAGTCCCGACACTGATAAAGTTCTTACCTGCGTGGAGCTCCGTAAAGGTGCATTTACAGCTACCGAACGAAGGCGAATGGCCGAATTCGCATGCTGCAAACAGTTTACAGCATGCGAATTCGGCCATTCGCCCAATGTTCATTCGCCTTCGTTCGGTAGCTGTAAATGAACCTTATCATGTGGCCGACTTGCACGAGCACGTTCAAAACCGACGGTTAAAATCAAGCGTTGGCAGATATTCTTGAATGCTGGCAAGAAGGACGGTTTTCAGTTACACACCTCGGTTTTGTGACTGTTTTACTCGTACAGTTTTACCCGGACGGGCAAAATTGTTAAAAAAATCTGGGAGCTGGGAGCCTATTTGGTAATGTTTAACCTCTTAAGAATAAGGATAATAAAGAATATCCTGTATGGTTCTGTTTAAAAAAAGTACTTACCTATTAAACTTGTCATAATTGTTTTACAGGAAAAAAATCGTTTGTCAATATCAACTTCTTTTTTTGCAGTTCTGCCACAATTTAACATTTTTGTTATTTTGTTTGTTTTAATGCCATTATGTTAAATATTGTCATGTAATTAATTGTAAATATTAAATATAAATCCACAAAATCCTTTTTCTTTTATTGTAGAAAATATAGTAGGACCGCATAGGGATTTTCGTGGGAATTAAATGATTAAAGCTGGCAAGATATTTTTTATGTTTAATTATTTCATACTCAGTGATGTTCCCATAGGGTATACTCCATATACGCCGTATACTCCAAGGATTTTCTAAACATACGGCGTATACTTTCAAGTCTCCTCAATCCGTTTCGCCGCCGCCACACGAAACCTGCGCGCGTAATGTGCAGATACACGCCGCGAATACACCTCAGTCAGCCCCACTACTCGAGTTTACTCTACTCTTCTGTCTCTAGTTATTCTGTGCTCTAGTTTAGTCTTTTATATTCTATGGTCTAGTCTTCTTATTTGTCGGTCATCTCCATTAATGGCCCTCCAGTTGCAGACTTCAATCCGCGGCCATACGTGAAGATTTGACTGCAAGATCATCGATCGGCACATTCAATTCCTCGTGGTAAAGTCAAGGAACGTCAAGAAACAGACAAGGAAGAGGATTCGCGTCGGAAACAATTTTTTGTCAATATATTTACTTGGCTTAATCGATTTTTTTTGTATCATTTTTGTATAAATATATAACTGTCGAAGGTCCTGTACTATTATTTCCTATAAGCCCATAAGCCCTCATAAAAAACCAAGCGCGTAGTCTATGTCTATTTACGGACAGATGAGAGCTTGTTTCCTCGACTTAAACACAATGACCTTGAAATTCCTGAAAAATTTTCGCCTGCGGCGCTTCGCGGGGGGCTGCCGCCCCCCTCACCCCCCGCAGCTCTTGTCCCGTGTACACAGCTTTTTACCTCTCAGCCTCTTCTACGTTACAGATCAGGAGCCGCCACTGAGTATACCCTCGAAAAAATTGATGGGAACATCACTGTTCATACTAAATATAAAAATGTTTCTTGACACCCTGAGATACGGGTTGTTCACCCCTACCATCCCCTTAAGGGTGGAATATTTCAAATGGCTATATCTTGTAAACGAATGAAGATATAAATTTCGTTCTTACGTCAAAATGTTTGTCTCTTAGAGTAGAATAAAATAGTTTATTATAATTTTCTCGAAATTTTGATAATTTCAAGAATTAGACAAAATAACGCTCGTTTTTTTATATTTTTCGAGACATAGTACGTAAAGTGCAGATTTTAGAAAAAAAAAGTTCTAAATGATAGTTATAGTCCACACTTTGAGCTTTCGAATGATATATATACTTCCCATTTTAAAACAATCCTAGGTAGAGAAATCATCGAAAATGTTAGCTGGTGTATAGGTTGAGTATGTATATTTACAAAATTTCAACGGTTTGTTGTCGAAATAAATTTATTATACATTGAACGGAACTTTACATTTTAAACATAAATAAAATTCCTTTTTATATTTTGACAAATCACGCACTTGGAATAATTAAAATGCAATGAAAGTTCCATCATGTAATGTCCCGGAAATAAAAAAACTGAATTATCGGTCACTATTGTTACACAATAAACAGAGCTTTTCGGATACGGCGACGGTATCTCACGAATTTAGAGCGATAAAGTCTGTGTCATATCTATACAGCACATAAAAAGAGCCGGATTGTTTGAAGTTTTTATGGGCATCAAACAAGCCGCCGGTTTTTTATGTGTCTTACAAAACTGAAGTCGACCATACACGAAACGTTAAATCGTTAAACGAGTCGAAAAAAAAAAATTCAAAGCTAGAAACTCGGTTGCCTTGCTGAGGTCCGTGGATTCCTAATTTTTTGTTTATTAATGGCGATAAACAATTTCCGAAAAATATTATTCTTCATAAATAAATCGAACAAGTCAAGCGGCAAATTCCTAAGCAGAAGACGAGTCGAAAAAATAATATTCAAAGCGAGAAACTCGGTTGCCTTGCTCAGTCCGTGGAATCGAAATTTTTTGTTTATTTATGCGATAAACAATTTCTGAAAAAATGTTATTCTTCACGAATAAATTGAACAAGTCGAGCGGCAAATTCCTAGGTAGAAAAATCCACGGGCCTTAGCAAGACAACCGAGTTCCTTGCTTTGAATATTATTTTTTCGACTCGTTTTCTACCTAGGAATTTGCCGCTTGACTTGTTCGATTTATTTATGAAGAATAATATTTTTCGGCAATTGTTTATCGCCATTATGTATAAACAATAAATTTGGAATCCACGGGCCTCAGCAAGGTAACCGAGTTTCTCGCTTTGAATGTTATTTTTTGACTCGTTTTCTACCTAGGAATTTCCGCTCGACTTGTTCGATTTATTCGTGAAGAATAACATTTTTTCGGAAATTGTTTATCGCCATTAATATTTTTTCTCAAGTTACTTGCTGCGCATGCATTGCCGCATACATATTTTAGTTGATCTAACCAGATTTTAGTTGGATCATACTGATGCGTATGGTTGAATAGTCTTGAACATCTCGCATTGACAGAGTTGGGACAATTATTAGAGAGTCGGGTGAACTGAAAATCAATTATTTAAACAAAATTTCAGTCGGACCAACTCTAATAATTCTGAAGATTCATTGACGAGATGCGGTAGTTTATTTTTTTCAATGTATAAGTTTATCTCAAACCTTCTTTTTTGCTTCTCGGGAATTTAAAATCGAGAAAATAAGTTTTCCGATTATAAATCGAGTCCCACTATATTTTGCCTATAGCCATTGTTCTACGGCAAATAAACGGCAAATTTTAAGCTACCTAAATTTTCTTTTAATAATTTTTTATATAAATGACCAGCTAACTCCATATGAAGTTAGCAGGTCATTTCATACTTTTTAAAAAATAATGGCGACAAAATTTTCCCTTTCACGGCTAATTACCGGCTAAAAAACGGCAAATGTTTATGCTATACTCAGGCCGACTTGCTCTAACTTTATATACATAGTAGGTATGTATAAATTATGACAATAAGACAATGGGCACGCGCCAAAGTTCGGCCCGCGCACTCCCCCAAAAGCAACCCAAAAGCGACCGCTGCGATCCTTAATGCATTTCGCGTGGTCTACTTTCAACCAATTTAGTGGGATTTTAAGGTACACAAGTGCCGTAATGGTAAAATTGATTATACCATTAGATAGGTAAAACTTTAGTGACCAAATTTTATTTAAACAATTTTTGTGATTAAGTGAGTTTTATTAGACAAAATCGATTATAAAATACAATGGTACCGACAAATAAAGTTATTTTTTTGAATATCTTTGTTAGGAATAAAAATTGGACAAAAGTGCTAATGACCTTTTCTGTTCCTTAGTAAAAGATTGACAGTCCATTAAAAAAACTAACTTGCTATCTTTAAGGGTTCAAGAGATATAGCCTATTAAAGATTTTACCCCTTAAGGGGCGTCAAGGGGGAGGGACGCGTAATTGGGGGTAGCAAGAAAAGTTTTTCTATTGACAAATGCATGTACTAACATATAAAATGGATGCCATTCTTTAATCATTTAATTCCCACGAACCCCCTATTTGTGGCCCTATGCGGTCCTACTAATACTTAAAATAGAGACATAAAAACAATAAAAAATTATAGAAATATTCAATAACGTTCATTCCCTTCCTGATCTTCCAAAAGATAAGTTTTAGGTTTACTTTTATGAACCTTACTGATTTTAAAAATTTCATTCGACCAATTAGGAGTATATCCTTTTGCAAACGCTTCTCGATATTTACGAATCCTCACATAATCATTCACTTTAAATTTTTGTTTCTTTGGATCGACTGTTTTCAGATGGCTATAAACAGTTTGCAATAAGTGCTTTTCATCTTTCTTTTTTACATTTATAGGTTTCATTCCAATAGTTCTGTGTTTGGTGTTACTGTATTCCGCAACAATGTTCGATAAAATATGTAACCACTTGTAGTTTCCTTGTAAGCTGAACTGCTTCCACATTTAATTTTTTAAAGTTCTATTTACTCTTTCTACAACACTCGCTTTAAGATTTGTGTAAGAGCTGTAGTGGTTAATATCCCACTGATTGATTAGTACCTTGAATTCTTTGTTGCAAATGTTGCATGTCCGTCTGCAAATTTTTAGGCTTTACTTTAATCTGCGACAAGATTTCATCCATTGCTTGGGCAACCTCTTTACCACTTTTATTTTTCACAGGTTCGCACCAAACACATTTTGAGAATACGTTAATAACCACTAAAATATATTTATAACCTTTGTTTATTTTAACATATGGGATCATTTCTACAAGATCTGCTTGCCATTAAGACCTTTAACAATCAATTTATGACTGATGGTCGAGATGGTAGAGTACCTGCCTCTCACCCAAAAGTCCCGGGTTCAAATCCCGGTCGTGGCAATGGAAAATACTGTGAGAGGGATTTTTCCATTATACACGGATATTGGATGTGTGTCCCTTGTCTTTAAATGTGTAGCCCCCTCCCGCACAAGGCTCAGCCTTCTGGGATAAAGGGGGTCGTAATTACATGTGGTGTATTTATTATTTATTTATTAAATCACTCTTCTCCGTTTAAATGTTTTTTTTAACTGGTTTATGAATTTTGTTTACTATTTCTTTTTTAATGTCAATCATCTTTAATTATAGGGTACCGTATAACAATTTGAACATATAAAGAATTTTTTTGCATTGCTTGGAAATTAAACTTGTCACCCTTATTTATGAGTTCCTATACAAGTTTATCTATTGGAACTACACTTCACCGTCCAAGAAAACTGGTGAATTTAAAGGCGAAACTTTTATATCCTCAATTATGCCAGATACTGGACAGCTGTATTCTGTTTTTGTGTTTTCTAGTGTATATAACATTAAACTTCGAAACTTGTCTAAATAACCATGTATAGTTATAACACATTTGCTATGATGTGAAGATGGCTCACAAATGTAAAAACGTGACATTGGCGATGAAGTTATGGTGGTTGAACGAGAACGTGGTGCATGGTGTTGAATGTGGGACTAATCTTCTATTCAACATATGCCTCCCAAACTTATCAATTGGCATGGTTAACAGCTTTAAATATTCATAGTGAATGGAACTCAATTGATCTATGCACAGTATTTATCTAATTACTTTATCTTCTTTCAATTTTTCTATTATTGAAATTATCTCATTATTATGTCCTGTATTTCTTGCTAACTGTGATGCTATCAAAAGCCTTATTCGGTCTACAATTTCATTATAGTCATCAAAATGTTTATATTTAACATTCTTGTTATTGAATTCCATCATTGTTAGTTCTCCACCTTTTTTACTTTGATTTCTTGTTTGCCTCACTTGTGACGTAGAAAGTGAATTCGACCTCTGTCTTTCCATCGTGGTTGGTATTGCTGAGATAGGTGTTTTCTTTTTATTTTTATTTTCTTGTGACATCGAAAATAAATTTGTAACTGGTGGTTTAATGATATCAATAAATTTATGTGCATTTGATATAGAGAGTCCATTTCCACTATCACATCCTAAGTAATGAGTATTGGTCCTTTTAATAATATCAATATACTGATCAACATCTGATGACCGATAACCTGTTGGGTACTTTTTAAACATTAATTCATACAATCCACGTGTACCCTTGTATCTAATTTCATCAATAATTATAATATCGGATTCATCAAAAGTAACCTTTGAATCACCAATCGCATAATTCTGTTCATATGGATTGAAGTAAACGCTAAAAGGATCACCATATTCCCCTGCGACATCTTTAAGTTTGCCTTCTATATGCATATGCTCGGGTTTTTTGAATTGTTCTAAATAATGCTCCGTTTCTACATCAGCTGTTGCCTCTGCAATTCTTGTTGGAAAAGTTTCATCAAAAAAACTTTCACCATATTGAGATTGTACTTGGGTTGGATCATACTGAAATGTTTCATCCTCCAAATGAATAGGAGCTGTTGTAGTATAATATTCAAGAGGTGTCTGATACTCGGTCGAGGTTTTAAACTTTCCCGGCTGATTTCTTCTTTCAATTCTTCATTCAAATGAGCTTTTGAAGGGGTGCTTTCTTTTTTAATGAGTGTTGATACCAATTCTTTTAGAGGTTGAGTTATCGGTTTATAAGTTTTCTCTAACTGTGACTGCGATTTAACAATATCACTCTTCAAACTTTTATATTTTCGTTTTAACACATTTCGTGTCTTTAACAGCTCTGCTGTCACTCGGTCGTCCACGGTTACTGACTAAGGTAATTGATGTTTTCAATTTATATGGGTAAATTTATCGAATCCTATCCGATACCTTCCAGAGTTCATAGCGCAATCCTTATCTATTACAACAAATCCATATTTATCTTTCCAACAAAATGCACACACAGTTCTCTGAAATCTTAAAAACACATATCAACGTTTACATGATCATCATAAATATGTTTCAAATTCGTCATATCCTGAGGAAATATCACAATCAGATTGGCATTGTCTCTGCACAGTTGCTTCGGAATGGATGAATATGTCTGGCATAAATAAAAACAATCAGTATTTTTATGATGTCCAAAACAGAAATAGCTCTTGATTAGCTAAATCATCGAATATTATTACTGAATTTGGTAATATTTTTTCTGGAGGTATTACCGCATCACCATCATTGTATTCAAAATATCCTATTTCTTTCACAGGCTTCATTAACATTCTCAAGTACTCATATTTGGGTTGATATAGGGATTTAGAATATAAATAAATATTTTCGAAACGCAAACCATTGGTATGTTCTAACAAGCTGAGCATTACATTTGTCTTTACACACCCTGAACTTCCAACCAAAAGACCCCGTTTCGATTGTCCACCAAATAAAATACCATGGTTGTTAAAAGTGTTTGTCATGGAAACCACATCGTGATCTGCAACAAAGACATTATACGGGATATAAAACATAAGGAGTTACTGCGGAGGAAATACAGAAATGGTAAAAGCCAGAACGTCTATGATGAATTTACGTCCATTAGAGCAAAACTGAAATTGGATATAGACCTAGAAATTATATTACTGGCATTGAAAATCAGATGAAATCTAATCCTAACCGTTTCTGGTCCTATATTCATGAGAAAAAGAACGCATCTAGTCTTCCCAATAATATGACATTTAAGAATGAGTCTTTTGATGACCCCACCATAATTATTGACAAGTTTGGTGATTTGTTCGAAGCGTCCTACTCCACATCTTCAAATGCAAATACGCCATTATATAATGATTGTCATGATATTCCTCATTTGCGAATAAACCAAATTTCAGAAGACGATGTTATAAAAGCCTTAAACAAATTTAAGCCCAAATGTACTACCGGTTTTGATGGTATCCCATCTTTTCTTGTAAAAGACTGCGCAATAATATTTGCAATCCCATTAACAATTATTTTTAATCTATCGTTACGTACCAAAACGTTTCCTGATATATGAAAGCAATCAAGAATATGCCCTATGTTCAAAAATAGTAACAGACATGAGATAGAAAATTATAGACCCATAGTGATACTCAACAATTTTTGTAAAGCTTTTGAAATTGTATTATATGACATTATTTTTCCTCATGTTAGTTCCTTCATTTGCCCAAATCAGCATGGATTTATGGCTGGTAGATCTACCACCAGCAACTTATTTTGCATTACACAATATTTAACAGAAGGCATTGATATTGGAGGTCAGATTGATGTTGTATACACAGACTTCTCGAAAGCCTTTGACAGCCTAGATCATGGTATACTACTTAACAAACTAAGCTCATTCGGCTTTGTTGAATCCCTCATTATGTTTTTTTCTTCCTATCTGCACAATATAAAACAGTATGTAGTGTACCATGGTTATAAGTCTAGAGAAATATTTGCCAAGTCTGGTGTTCCCCAAGGCTCAAATCTTGGACCCTTATTATTTATAATGTTTATTAACGATATCGTATCTGACCTCCGATGCATGTCTCTCTTGTATGCAGATGACTTAAAAATATATAGATTAATAAATACAATAGATGACTGTATCTGCTTACAAAATGATTTGATTATATTAGAATTATGGTGTGAAAAAAACCAGTTGCCTCAAATGTCAGAAAATGCAATGTTATATCTTTTACTAAAAAAAGTGTTCCGATAATTAACAATTATATACTCAATGTCGTCAAAAGATGTGAACAATTCAAAGCCTTGGTGTAATATTTGACTGCAAGTTAACTTTTGTAGATCATATATCCTCTACTATCAGTGCGGCTTATACAAATTTAGGTTTCGTACTTAGAAACACAAAAGATTTTAGAGATAATACTACTTTATGTCTCCTTTTTAATGCATTTGTAAATTGTAAATTTGTAGGAATCCTGGATATGATGTTCATATTAGTAATATTGAAAATATTCAACGCAAATTTTTTAAGTATTTGGTCTATAAAAACGATGGTATCCTGAAATAGGGACTTCTCATGATGTCTGCTTAAGAGATTTCATGTTAATGATTTAGGTACTAGACGTAAGTATCATTCAGTAGTTTTCCTACATAAAATTCTCTGCCCTGAAATTCTCGGTATGATCAATTTTCACGTACCACACACTTTCACACGCAACATTTCTCTATTCTATTTGCCAACACCTAGAACAAATATACTCAGATTCTCACCTCTACATGTTAATGTGTTCTAATTACCAAACTATACATAATGAAATACTTAGATATTTTTCAATGTAACGTTAGTGATATTAGAAATAAGATTCTTAAGTAATATAACTAACTTTTGTCGTATTTTTCACTGATCGAATGTAATTAATTATTATTGTATTTTTTTCCTGTCCTATAAATGGGTTCGCCTGTTGGGCAGTGTATGAATAAAATAAAATAAAATAAAATAAAATAAAAAAATAAAATAAATAATGTTTTTATAATATTTATATTTATATTTTTAATATTTTATAATAAACTGTTAATGGGTCAATATGTCTTTTACTTTTGCGCTTAGTGGATAATTCTCTGTATTAAATTACAATTTCAATCCTCCTTTAGAAGATGGTGTAGATTGAAATCGGATTAACAAATTTTTAAATGAAAAATTGCACTTTTGATGCAATTAATAGCATCTGCTACAAGTTCCAGCGACCACCCTTCCTCCAGTCTATCTATGGCAAATAAATATTGTATTTTTATGTTCTAATTAATAAACTTATTATAATTTTATTAGGTAATAATAATTTATTCTTTTCTAATTTCCAAATGTGGAGGTATATTAATTAACAGATACATATGTATACTTATATTTAATACCTGCCTATATTTAATTTTATATTAAATTACCCTTTGATATTTCAATGATACAAACTGTTTTAAAATGACAGACATTTGATGAAAAGCCATTCATACGCAATTAGAATTTTATGAAAATTAAACCACAGATAAAAAATCGTTGAAAATTTTTCGGCCGCGATAGTACTTACGTATTTCCTCAAGCATAATGCTATTCATTATTCCCTGCAGTGAATAATGATTTCATTATTCACTGCAGTGAATAATGAACAAAGTTTCTATGACAACGTATGGGATATTTGTTAAAAATTTCATTTTATTGCCACCCATGACATGCGAGTCAAAACACGAAATTAATTGGAAACAACGTTGACGTTTAAATTTAATTTATGACAAGCCGTTCTTTTGACACATAACGGCCTGCTCATAAAAAAATGTTAAAAATAAATAGTACAAATTTCTTCAGTAAAAGATTTAGTCAAAAATATTTAATAGTAGTGGATAAAATATGGTATTCTACTCGCATATAATGGCTATTATTCACTCGGGTGAACATGCCATTATATGCTTATGGAATAAACTACTATTAATTAACAAAGTTTCTTGGTTTTTAATAATACAATCTTAGGCAATTGTAGAATCGATGAATTATACTCTCGACGAATTGCGGTGGGGTGAACTTTCCAGCCGGTGAATTGTTGTCGGTGAACTTTCCGTCGATGAATTGCAGTCGGTAAACTTTCCTAGACCCATAAACGTTCTATCATAGGATTGATTAGCAGTTTCAATGCATTTTATTATTTGTTGTAATTGTTAAAGAAACAAATATCTTAGTTATTTTGATGCACACTTTGCAAACAAATTTAAATTAATAACACTATAAATATTTTATTTCATCCCGTTCGGAAAGTACAACATTACAGTACTCATATGCGGCCGGTAAGTAAGGTATTGCGGTACTAGGTACTGTAATGTACCGAAATCCACCGGAAATTCATTACGAACCAATCAAACTGTTATTATACCTTATGACAGTTATTTGACATAAAATTTAACCTTAAATTAAAAAATAGTGTCAAAACTGTCAAATGTCAAATGATCTAAGAAAATAGAACAAGTTTCAAATTATACAAATAGACAATAAATGACGGGATGAAATAAAATATTATTCGATACACGTCCGTTAGGTGGCAATGAGTAAATATCTAAAGGAGGTAAACTATCGGTGGTGGGGACAATATAATTCGAACAACGGAAGTTCTCAATCGGCCATATTTGATAAACCACTTTTTGCACGTCAGCTTTTCTCTTAAATAATTTACAAGGATCGTATTTATTCGTGTGTGCGTGTTTTGTGCGGAATTAAGAGAATTTGGACATATAAAATGGCTTTATCATAGTTAGTTGCATATCGTGTGGTTTATCGAACATTGCAAAGGAAAGTGGCATTACTTTTAATCGGTAAGTGAATAAATATTATTATAACTAAATAAAACAATTGTTAGTAATATTTTCATTATGTTGGAGTAGTAGATAAGTAATGACAGAGCTGAGTGATCCGGATTTTGTGATCAAGATCATGTTCGTGTTCAAGGTCAAGGCCACCCCCTGCCCCCCCTTAAAAACCACCCCCTCAAAAACTACCCCCGCAAATCCTATAAACAATCGATCCTGAAAATATAATTTGGTTATAAATTTTTTCTTCTATTCTTACTAATTTGAGTGTACTAGTAGTGGTAATATAATAAGTGGCCTGAAAATGTAATTTTACGAAAATATTGAAAATTGTGCAAACAAGATTATTTTTTAAATTAGAAACTATGAAAATCAAAACCAACTAACAATGGGTAACTTTATTTATATTAATTTATATACAAAATGCAATAATTTGACATTACTTAGGTACTAAACTTACTAACACATTTGTTACTATAGTCATATGTGAATTAATAAGACTTGGGAAGAAATTACTGTAATTAAAGCTAGATAATGTATGATATATATGCCATTCACATTTTATTTACATAAGGGGAGGCTATGATATGTTTTTCTTAGGTTGTCTCAGGGTTGTCTACTATTGACAAAATATTGAAATGTCAGATTTAATTGATCGTCACTGTCATTTATTTTTGTCTGAATTGCCAAATTCTTTATTGATAACATTGCTGTGCTTTCTTTATTGTCTCACTCTGGCAACTATGTAGAACCAATTTGAATTTGTGGTTATGTTTTTCAACATAACCTCAGTAATTAAAACAGTCATTCATACCAACAGAATTCAGATTTTCCAAAGCATACTCTAATGTAAATAAAATGTAAATGGCATATATGAGCGGTCACTAGATATATAGATAGATATATATACAGGGTGGTCCGGTATCCATGGCGGAAACTTCAGGGGACAATAGAGTACCAAAAAACAATATGACTTTGCTTATAAACATAACCTTCTAAACGTACCGTTTTTGAGATACAGGGTGTTAAAGTTTTGATTTTTTTAAATATATTTTTAAATATCTCTCTAACGAACAACAATATTAAAAAACTATTTGGTGATGTGAAATATCTCGCAGAGCACTAGTATTTCACCATTAGAAAAGTTTGCGAACATCACCAGTGGCGTCGATCTGGGGCATTGTGACCCTTTTTCCTATCAGAACTTCTACGCCACTGGTCCTAGACACCAATTCTATCTTGTTTTATATTTTCTGATGTTTTTTGCACAAAAAGTCACTCTTGTGATTTTTTCGTAAGATGCACCATTTTCGAGTTAATAGCATGTAAAGATATTAATGTTTAAAAAAAAATTATTATTATTAAAAATTTATTAACATTATTACATTTTATTAACAATTTTTGAGCTCTAGTTAGGAAGAAAAACATCACAAAAATAACAACAGATTTAATAGCATCTTACGAAAAACTCACAAGAGTGACTTTTTGTGCAAAAAAAATTAGGATTTTTTTTTCATAAAAAGTCACTCTTGTGAGTTTTTCGTAAGATGCTATTAAATCTGTTGTTATTTTTGTGATGTTTTTCTTCCTAACTAGAGCTCAAAAATTGTTAATAAAATGTAATAATGTTAATAAATTTTTAAAAATAATATTTTTTTTTTAAACATTAATATCTTTACATGCTATTAACTCGAAAATGGTGCATCTTACGAAAAAATCACAAGAGTGACTTTTTGTGCAAAAAACATCAGAAAATATAAAACAAGATAGAATTGGTGTCTAGGACCAGTGGCGTAGAAGTTCTGATAGGAAAAAGGGTCACAATGTCCCAGATCGACGCCACTGGTGATGTTCGAAAACTTTTCTAATGGTGAAATACTAGTGCTCTGCGAGATATTTCACATCACCAAATAGTTTTTTAATATTGTTGTTCGTTAGAGAGATATTTAAAAATATATTTAACAAAATCAAAACTTTAACACCCTGTATCTCAAAAACGGTACGTTTAGAAGGTTATGTTTATAAGCAAAGTCATATTGTTTTTTGGTACTCTATTGTCCCCTGAAGTTTCCGCCATGGATACCGGACCACCCTGTATATATCTGTATTTAACCACTTTACATATACATATAAAAAATACATTTGTGGCAAGTCAACAAAGAAATACAGAGTAAATACAAAACATCAGTCGGTATATACAAAAAAAATATTTACGGTATAACAAAATTATAAGTGATATAAAATAAAATATATATATTTATATGTATATAGTTAAACTAATATAGGGAGATACTGTTTTTTGCTCTTTCCTGAAAGATACTATTGATTAGTAGTAGGTATTTGATTTGATCACTGGAGTACTTTTAAGGGATTATTATGTAATATATATTTAAAGTTAAAGGATAATATTAACGAAGCACGGAGGAACATTTAGGGGCGTCCCATATTTTACGCAGTTTCTGGCTACAGTAACAATCTATCTTTCCACGTCCTTATAATTTATACAGTATATTCACTTTTCAACCAAAGCACTTTGTGAGTGAATAGGAGAGAATAAAGCGAGAGCGCTAACATTCTGAGATCGACATGCAGTCACGCATGTGTAGTGCTCTCGCTTTACTGCTATCTCCTATTCACTCACAAACTGCTTTGGTTCAAAAGTGAATATACTGTATACGTCATTGCTACTAGAAATTACTTTAATAGGAGGTAGGTACGCAGTTACAAATTCTTAATTATGGCAACTTATCATCAACAAACAAAATTGTTGAAAAATTACTGAAATCTAATTAGATACATATTAATAAAATGATATTTCGAAAAACACAATTTCAATGTAAGTACCTACTTAACTGTTAACATTATTTTACAAAAAATGCAATACTTAAAAGAAAAATATGCATTAAAAAATGTAGGTATAGTATAATATTTTCGTGCTTCTTTTCAGATTGATTTCTCCAATATTTTATGTAATTTTCCACGCATGTATAATCAATTTGGTATGTTTCGATGGCAGATCCTTGATTTTTGCGTATGGAAAAATTCATTCGACTCTTTGATTTTGAATCGTTGCTCTCTGAGTCCATTCAACCCAAACAAAACTGAGAGTTCCTAATATGGCAAAGATAAGTAGAATCCCCAATTGACCATACAAAATCAAAGATTCGGCGTAGAAGAAACACAAAGCTGCTCCAACCGACTGAAATAAAATAATTTTTTTGATATATATTTTTTTGCATTCAATGAATCAATCAGTTTGAGAAATCTTTGTTTGGATATATTGTTAACGAATCTGTTTAAATAGACAAAATATGATAATGTATGTTAAAAATAAAAATTGAAAATAACATATAATGTAGGAATCTTATAATGGTATATTACTATCATTTGAGGGTGTGGGGTTGTGGGGTTGTCTTGTGTGTGTGTGTGCGTGCCCTGACTGAATGATGGAATAGCCAGGATGTTAATATAAGTAAGACGTGAAAAACTAGCATATTTAACAAAAATGAAGTTTAATAGAAGAGAAGCTTTCTGTAATAAATGGTACGAATCTGAAATAAATTTTTTCAGCTCTCCTACATATATACTTTGCGAGGTATAAGGGCCAATGTACTCCAAAAAAGACATTCCGCCGTTGCGAAATGCGATTTTATTCAGCGATTATTTTTATCGTTGTTTTTACAATTGTGTAGTAACCATTTTTTCAAAGACAATTTGGCATGGATGTACCCATTTAGTATTTAGTAACAATATTAAAATTTTTTCTGAAATCGACGATATTTAATTTCGGTACCTTTTGTTCTTCTTGAATAGTTTTTGTAACCTTCAGGACATCATTTAAGGATTCACTGGGTGGCCAAAATAGGTAATTCCCTCCCATTGGCAGAATTATTTTCTAATTTTCTGACCAGTTACAAAATTCAGGAACGACAAGGTTCGACCAATCTTTCTCGCGTAAGCGAGTAAAAATTTTCATTGGACAAACTATGATCACTATACGTGCCTTTTGCTCACTCCCGTCACCCGTCACGTCCTTAAAAGATGCCCTGCTACATTGCATTGCATGTCATGTGCAAACCGAACGTAGGTACGCATCACGTAAATTATGCCAAATAAATGTATGGATTTGATAATAAATATATTAATATACGCATACCTGTGTAAATTTAAAAATAGCGAAGGCAGATGCACTTCTATCTGAATATGACGCTCCTAATAATGAATAAATTTGCGTATTATAACATGCGTCTCCAAATCCAAGAAGAAAGGAACAGAATATTGCTAGTGGAGCATTACTTGAAATAAAAGCATCACTATTTGTTTCTTTAAAAGGAGAATTATTTGGTAGGTTCAAAAATATTAAAAAGAAACTAATGGCATGTACAATAAATCCACTAGTAACAATAGGATCTCTTCCCCATTTGGAAGTTCTTTTGCCTAAAATTCCAAACATTACACCACCTGTAATAATAATAATAATAATAATTAATGTTTTAAGGAAATAAATCGTATGACATTAAAAATTTACCTATCACTTCTCCCAATCCTATGAATATCCCGGATATACCAACCAGTTCTTTCCTGTTAGGAAAATTTTCAGTAAATCCAATGCACGAACTGTATACACCGCTAAAAAACCCTAATTCCAGACCTGCAAAATTAAGTTATAACAAAATAATTCATGAATACACATGTTAAATGTGGCTTTATTTTGCAAAAATATGCTATAGTGGAAGTCTGTTTGTCTGTTTGTTTATAAGAAAAACATAAAATTCTTTCTCATCAATTAAACCATATTCACCACACGTGTAGTGGGCTACTACTAGTGGAGTCAATAGAAGTTTTTACTTTGGAAGAATTCCGGGAAGTGGTAACTTTTGAGAATACATCTCTGAACATGTCAGGAACAATATACCAATAGTCCTTGAGCGTCATTTGTTATTAAACAAATTAGTTGCAAAATACCAGTTTTTGTCAAATATCTCTTAAAATATTTTCTTCTTAAAAAACTAATTGCGCCATTCGAAAGTACCGGAAATTTCACACCAAAAATGTATAATATGAAGTTTTTTTTGTACGATAAAAAATGTAGGTTCCAGAAATGAATAATGTGAAAATTTTGTATTTTTGAGTAATATAATATTTGAAGTGATGTATATGCAACTATGTTCGTTTATTAACGGACGGTGCTGTCGATGTTTAATATATTAGAAAATACAATTTAACGGTGTCATTACTGGTGATTGGTCATGTATCGAAGAAAGTAAGTTTATAAGGCAATTCCTTCAAGTATTACTACTCTTTACCAAACCATAATTTTATTTAGTGATGAACATAATAGAATTAAGTACCGTAACTGTACCGACGCCAACTGTGCATTGATCATTATTTTCTGGTGCCCAAGAGAGTGTAGAGGAAATTATATAGCTTTCTAAGGCCCAATCTTTTCATCTACCGGTTAACTTTATCAGGCAGTTAAAGTTGTTGATCTTTATTGCTGTAACAATTGTATGCTAGGTAAATAACTACCGGATAAAGTTAATTGGAGGTGAAAAGACCGGTCCTAAGTAAATTAAACAGTAGGTACATTCAAACTCTCCTGCTTATTCTTGAACACAATTTTGCTTAAGAAAGTTTTCGTGTAGGTACCTCTTCAAATAAAAAAATTACAAGTACTTGAAAAATACGCCTATCCTTGTTTTTTTGTCGATAATTTGTCAAACAGGCCATGGACATGAATTTTGTTTTTAGCCATAAGCCACCCTATTACAAATATATACTTAGAATTTAATTAAAACTATAACTAGATATTAAATGGAAATTAAATGAGTAATTCTTTTGTGCTAAATATGAACTGTACTGTCCGGTGCCTTCCTCCTGTAAAGAGTAGGAACACATTAAATTGAATCTATTAGCATTAAATCATTCAAACTAGATTTTCAACTTAATCCATATAAGTTCATGGCTCAATTTAATGACAAATATACAGCTTACAACAAGCATTTTCATAAAACACCTCTGTAAATTATTTGCAAAAGAAAAAAGTTGAGTATTAAAATCAGTAACGTTAACTCTATAAAAAGAAGATAAATATGATAAAATTATTCATAAAACCCGTCTTTTTTTAAATATATTAAAGTACTTGTCAATTAACGGTGGTAGTAATCAGTCATTACATTAGTATTTGTGACAAGGACCTAAAATATTATTATTACCTGAATAAAAGAAAGTGACACTCAATAATAACATATCTCTTGTTATAAATAATTTTCCTGCTCCTATTAGAGCTTGAACTGGCCCTTGTGACATTTCAACATTTTCTCTTTCGGAGTTTTCTTGACTTTTCCGAAGAAGTATTAGTGAAATAATTCCAATTAGTGCTATCGAGGAAAGAGTCCAAATTACTATTTGTCTTGTATTTGTGTCAATACTTTCTTTTCCTTTAAATGCAAAATAGACAAACGAATTTCCAATAAACATGCTGAAAAAAAAAATAACTAGGTTATATCAATATTTTACATTTTGTCTTCTAATTAGGTACGGTACGAGTAACAAAAGTTATTATTATTGCCGTATTTTGATTATTTTGTCGTCCATGAAATTATCAACGTGAATTCACCGAGAAACTTGTGGATTTTATAGTGAATAAATCGATATTACTACCTTATTTCTATGGTGTCGGTGTTTTATTGAAAATTGGGGTAATTTTCTTATTAGTAATTCTCCCGTCACTCCCTAGTTGATATTTCATTTTGAACGAATAATTCTAACCTAATTAAAACCTCCTACGAGTGTATCAGTTTCCGTGTTAAAATTACGCACTTACAAATACATTATAAATATCAGAACAAATTAGCAACAATTAAAATCACGAAGAAAAGATTCAGCTGCACTGACTGGTCTATCAAATAAATTTCCTTAGCAAAACTGAGGACAGGGTTAGACGTTGCAGAAGGCACGTCATTAATGTGAAGAAGGAACTAAGTTGGTGATAAAACAAATTCTTGTGGAAAACTCGATCGTTGGTGCAGAGAGTTTTAGATAAACATATAGACAAAATAATAATGTCAAGGTATTGTATAATATTTTATAGGTTACTATTCTTTTCAATTTCAAAATAAAACTGTGTAGGTATGTATCTTTCTTATATTGTTTTCTTCTTCCTAGCGACTAGGTAGGGAGTTCTTTTGCTATATTTTTTGCTGTATGTCTCAGAAAGGATGTAGATCTGAAGCATTTGAATTAGACCATTTCATAAATAATGCCCGGTTAAAGTGTTAGTCGTGATTGTTTTGTGATTTTTTGCCGAAACAGTTTAGTTGTGCCGTCAAAATTCATTAGCTATTATGATAGCAATTTTCCGAACTTTCCGAATGAGCCAATAGTTTTCCAGAAATGCTATAGAAAAATGTTATATTTTTCTGTCAAAAACGAGGTGGGCAAATTTTTACCGAGCCCAGACCTGGATTTTTCATAACCAATTAGGTCATTCTGACAAGTCGCAGGTGAGGAATGTTACTGGAAAATTTTATTCGATTACACCCAACCATTGCAGAAAATAGATCTTTGAATTGTCAGACTAAATGCATAAAACTCCCAACTCCCTGTATCTTCTTAACCAGTGATTGAAAAATGTTTTCCTGGTTGATCCATAGGTACTTGCGTTGAAATGCTCTATCTGCCATTAGGCTATGGCACATTACTTGAAAACACCCTGTATATTCTCAACAACAGTGGGCTCAGAGGTAACATCTCCGATATAATTAGGTCATTTCTTACAAATAGAAAATTAATTGTTCAGCTAAATAAAACCAGATCAAGCCAGTATGACTTGAACTTGGGAATTGTCCAAGGATCTGTGCTTGGACCTCTTTTATTTGTTTTGTTCGCAAATGATCTTCCCGATAACATATCTGATGGAAAAGTTGTAATGTTTGCAGATGACACAACTATACTTTTATCATCATACGACCAATTATCCTTACAAAATAATTCCAAAATTATTCTACAGGAATTCGAACAATGGATAAATAAAAATCGATTATTGTTAAACCCAGAAAAAACTATAGGAAACCAATATCAACATCACTCTCTTTCAATATTGGGCAAGTAAATATTACAACATCAGATGAAACTAAATACCTCGGGACTTATCTAGATAAAAATTTAACTTGGGAAAGTAATATTCGCCACATATCAAAAAAATTGAATTCTTGCTATTTCGCTATACTTAATCTCAAAAGATGTCTTGACACTAAATTACTTATAAGTATTTACTATGCCCTAGGCTACAGCCATATAAGTTATAATGTCACCTTATGGGGTTTAGGCATCAATGCCGATAGAATCTTTATATCCCAAAAAAGAATTATTAGACTCATATTCAATTTAAAACCTAGAGATTCATGCAAACCGTATTTTAAAGAATTTTCATTGTTAACTGTCCCTGGTATATTTATACTAAAAACTATTATGTACGTTAAAAAGAACCTACACCAGTTCGAAAGAAATAATGACAAACACGATCACTCTACACGAAATGGCACTTTACTCAAAATATCCAAACATAAAACATCTCTGTTCGAAAAAAGTCCAAACTATATCGGTATTAAATTATTCAATAAGTTACCAAACGATATCCGCATTAAACATAGTCACACCGCTTTTAAACTAGCAGTTAGAAATATGTTATTAAGTAAGTGCTATTATACTGTTAAAGAATATCTAGATGATAATATGTAAAATATAAAATAGCTTCATGTATTATTTTAAATAAGGGTCTCTATAGTTTATATATATTTTTTGTTCTCTATGTATGATTGTAAAACTTGTAATTGTTGTATGTTAAATTATGTAGACGTAATTGAAAAATGGTTGTTATACATGCAAAGTATTGTAAATTCTCTTTTATTTCTCTTTGACTTGTCTTATCTATGTAATTAGTGCGCAAGACCAATAAAGATTATTATTATTATTATTATTATTATTATTATTATTTCAGAAATGCCAAAATATGATTGTTGACGAAACAGAACTGCAAATATTCCAGTTTACTCTACGTAAAGACTGCTGATCACCTCGACAGAGGTCAAGTTCCGGCTATTTCTAATTACAAATCCTAACATTTCAAGCGCAGCAGATACAATGTTATTGATGATGAGTGGTGAAAGAGATAGGTAGTTTTGTGTAAAAGGTGACACCAAGACTCGTGAAAGCGATGTACCATTGATATTGTAATCAACCTGAACTATAATCATAATATTTTTACGAGAAAAGGACATTATCTTGCATTTCTTTATATTAAGTGAGAGCTGGTTTTTATTACGCCAGTCATTTAAGGTCACGTCCCATTGCAATTGATATCTGTAATATTATTAATTTGATTAAACATATTAAAATCATCGGCAAACAACAATAATTTAGGCTATAGGCATTTAATATATCGTTAACAAAAATGAGAAATAGAAGAGGGCCAAGATTGAAACCTTAAGGGTTCCTGGGCTTAGATCTAATGTATCAGAATTAACCCCTCATATTCAAAAAGCTAGCAGCAATCGCAAAACATTTTTTTTGAAACGCCATATTCATTTAATTTTTGAAATAACTTATCACGGGACACGCGATCGTACAGCATCTGTATAAATAACATCCACTTGATTCCTGGAATAAAGAAAATTGGAAATATATTGCGTAAGTGAAAATAGATTAGATGTACTTCTTGTTTTTACAAAATTATCTACTAAGTATCTCAAGAGTGCAGATTCATATTTGTTCAAAATGGTTTCTAACAATTTGAAAAAAAAAAACAGAAATAAGCACAATAATTGATCTATACTTTATGATGTCTGAAACTGAACAGGTTTATGAACTCGACAAACATAAGCTTCCATAGATCTGGAAAAGTATGTGCTTTTATTGCCTTAAGATTTTAATGATGAGAAGTTTCTGTATGACAATACTTTGTCAGGACTTATTTCTGGTGTATGCCTGACAAATTCGTGTCCAATTGTATTCTCAAGTTCCTTTCTCTGAGCCTTTGAAGTGCAGAAAGTCGTCTTCTAGTAGAGGAATGGGCTCATTTAGCGATATTTGCTTTTTAATTTATTTTAGCATTTTCCGTAAGTATTTCATCCTCTAAGTATATAGTGAAAAAATTAGATCGCTAGCGTTAATATTAACCCTAATATTTGATTTCAAATTCGTAACATATTTGAAACGGCTATGACGTCACACCACCTGATTCCACTGGTTCTATGAGTTATGCGGATATATGGTATTTAGATTTCGCTGTACCAAGGACGAAGCACTTAAAAGATGAACGAAATTACCACTTCCGCCGTGTGTGTAGTAACTGCCACCGGTATGAAACTATAGGAAAGAAGCTAGCGGTCGACCGCTACGAGTGGTGTGACGTCACAGCGTTCTATTTTCATTATTTATTTTGAGGGAGAAGCAGTTGAAAAAAAAATGTAATATTATGCACTGTAACGAAGTGATTTTTCCAATCAAGGAATGTTCAATTTTGCTTTAAATATTACCGTCACTTGGGTACACCCTGCCGCTGTTTTAGTAAGTAAGTCATGTTCTAGTTAAGTTATTAATGAGTTGTTAAAAAGTCCGCTGGTAAACAAGCAGTCAAGTAAATAAGTAAGTAAATAGAATCCGAGAAATATTATAAATAATGACCGAGTCGGAAATAAAAATCATTCGTTACTAAAATTGTTAATCCTTGCCCGTTTTAATCCGTTTCTTTTTGCAATATAGTATAGAAATTGCAAGTAACTCATTCCCGGTTATATACGTTCTGAGTTGATGCACCAAATTGCATAATCCGCTACACCTCTGCAAGTTACGCTGGGTTGTGCATCTGAGTCCGTCGTTTCAAGTCGGTGACCGCCCCTCTATCACGCGACCTAGCTACGTCATAAAGGTTACAAAAGGGGGAGGAAGGCTCACTTCACTTCGCTCTCATTCTCATTCCGAGAAAACCGGCAGCAGTTCAGGTTCATTCCGAAATAGTCCGCATCAGATCCGTTCGACCGCCAGCAATTGACGATCAAACTGAACCCGTAAATCTTTCCGTACCGCCGCTCCGAGTTTTAATAGTAAATTCCTTCGAGTATAATATTGGTAAGAATTCAACGCAACCTGCTACATTCTGCAGGTACTGCCTTCAGTTAAGTATAGATATTGAGAGATTTTATTGTCCGTCAGTATCGCCGTATTTTGCTACCAAAGTAAACTAGAGCTTATTAGTAATACCTCCGTTGGTCTTTTATTTTGTTAATATATGCAAAGACTGCTGAGATCTGTTCATTTGGGCCATCTTAAAAGTCCCCTTGCATAATAGGTTACCGGAAAACCTACGTGAAACAAATAGTCATTATATGCATCAACTGTGTGTATCTGTTCACTTGGGCCATACGTACAGGAGATCCGCATAGAACTGACTCGCAAAACTTACATTATTCAACATAATCATTTAACAAATAGCTCTACGTTTGTGGCAGTAGTTTACCGCGTGTTTCAATATCTTGTCTAGCCTCAAATATCTATAGCTAACGGATTGCCCGCCGCTTATCATATTTCCTAGAGGAAAGGTCCGTTTGCTTGTCGTACACAGTAAAATATTAATTCAACGTCTCCGAAAATTCCGCCGCAAAATCGCGTAAAGACTTTTGATTGCCAGCTTGACTTGTTGTTTATTGTTTTGAAATAGTTTTATACACACGCGACTGTACAGTCGTGGAGGGTTAGAATAAATAAATTTGTTCATTATTATCACTGAATAAATACGTTATTTTAAAGAGGTAAAATTTTCGAGTCATTATTTCTGTCATAAATTTCTGATTAACCCGTTTGAGTAGGGGTCAAAGTCCTTTAGACCGACCCCCAGCTTACGACCCGCTGGCATTTTCCGTATCTCCATCTGTTAGCTACCCCGGATTGCTTTCCCAAATAGGAAAGCCAAAAAGTGCTGTCCTTTGCACTCAAAAGTTAAAGTACTGGTGCCCGCGATTTCCGTATAAAAGATTACGTAAGTATAGTGACAAAAAGCACCGTAATAAATAGGCACCATCACAGCACATTTACTAATTACAAGGTGTACTTTCGAAATATGAATTAAAAAAATTTTCCTAAATGAGCCCATTAAGATAATCTGTGATGATGCTTTATGTACATTAGGTGTTATATGATCTTGGAAATTCTTGAGACCCTCATATTTCGTCAGTCACTCGGTAGCGGAAGTACTCGGAATTACTCTATTCCTCAGCCACATAAATGTATACAAATTTATTTCGAACCAAAATACATCATTCGTGATGTAAATAAAGATTGGATATTTATCAGTTTACCGAAAAAAATAAAAATAAAATAATAATGTGAAATTAAAGGCTAACATTTCTAAGTAGGCTTTCTACTTCACTATCAACAATTAACCGAATCATACAAAATCATCGATGCCATTCTCCCAGAAACCACCAATCATACCAAAGCAAAAGTTGGTCCCGGAGAATCTTCATAAATTTCATTTTTTCAATCTTCAAACATTAAATGAACGCCGGGGAAATATACACACCATTCATTGAGTGAACCATGAACCAGTTTATGGCCAGCTAGATCTCCCGAACTGGCCCCAATGGACTTCATGTTATGGAGATATGCTAAATCTCAATTGTATGACTTACGAGTAAGTGGGGAATAATTTGTAATTGACAATCACTCTCCAAAAGGAAGTAATTTCTTTATTACTTCTTAGGGTCGAGTCAATCGCCCATTCTACATTTTATGGAAAAAAATTCTAATTCTTAAATGTCTTAAACCACCTAAATTCAAACTAGGTGCACTCCTCAGTCTGCAATAATATGATCGCTGATTGACCTTTTTCTATATCGTCGTCTGCGTTGGTAAATAAACTATATATAATGATGTATTTATCTTAGTGTTATTATTTGTATTGGTATTATTCCTAAATTTCCCCAATATCTGTGTATGCAAATGTCTTAAAACTTAGGGATGACTAATGAGGAATTAAGTAATTGCATGTGCAAAAATTTACCATAAATTTATTGGTCTTTCAAGGAGGAGAAAGAGGCAAGCGCATTTACCTTGTATTAGTCCTAAAAGTTATGAATTTTATTGTGACAAATACTAGTACAAAAACTAAATAACTCTGCATAAATGCCTACGAATAATGTTCATTTTTAACTTTTTCAATATTAAGATTGCTGCATAAATTCACCATAAAGTCTTTCAATCTTGGTGTTCGTATAGGTCTATACACGAACAAATTACAGCAGTTGTCAAATATAAAATTTTGCATTCTCTTATTCTATTCAAAATGAAAAGCAAACTGCAAGTATAAATGTGTTAGGGTGTTCCCTTGTGATTAATCGTCATAGGCTGTTATTGTCAGCTCGATCAATTTTCTCAATTGGTATGATTTAAAAGTAGATTAATTATTTGCGGACACACAATATTTATTGACAACTGTCTCCAATAGTAGAAAAAATATAATATTAAACAACTTTAACAGAAATATTTGTCCACTTATTGCTATACCTGTCGACTAGGATTTCAAAATGTAAATATCTCACAAAAATTAAAAAAAATGTTTACCTTAATTGAAGCAATGCCCAGAATATACCAGAATTTCTAGATATTGTTGACGCTGTTGAATTTAAAGTAAGGTAATTTCCTTGTCCTGTCCAAATCATAGCAGCTCCAATTCCAATAATGGCACTGGCCAGATATAGTAACCATGTCTTCGGTATTAAGAATGATGCGATAAAAAACCTAAATACATAGAATACGTATAATACATACAGCATTTCTTATTAAAAAATTTCGTAAAAAATGGCTTTAAGCAACTTTACTAAAAATTTTAAATCTAACAAAGTTGAATTTAGTAAGCCAGCTGACCACTCAATGATCCGTCTTTTTTTAATTAATTTGGGAAAATATGATTCAGATGGGTACGCACTGATAATGTAAAGTGAGGTATCGTTCTGTTGTGGTGATACAAGGAGTTATCTGGTATAAATAAATTATTTGCATTAGGGTTAGCACTGCAAATTCCTGCAGAGATATTAATATTTGGACGTTCAAAATTGACGATGTTTAACATTGTCTTCGCAACAAGGCAGAAAGAAGACTTCATCTGAAAATATATATGTGTCGCTATGTCGTTATGACAAAGTGAAATCGTTGTTTTGCGAATTTCACATTATTTTTCATGAAATTTTAACATTATTAGAATTGTACTCATTTATGTAAGTTACTTTAAAGGGTTACTACCGCTTTTATTTTTTCAAACATAATGTCCATCAAGATTTTATAATCGAACGAGGTTCTTCTGAAGAAGAGAAAATTAATTTCAGTATACACAAAATTCTCAAAAAATTAAGGATGTTTTTATCATATGCCATTAAGAAATTGAACAAAAATAGTTTTTTGGAATTGCTGAAGAAATTTAGGTGTCTATTTTTTGTCGTCAGAATTCATTAGCAACATAAATTTTTTCTCCTCATGTATATTTTGTTTACCTTGGATTTTTAAAACGCCCTGTATTAACATCTTTATAGTGGTAATAAACTACAGGCAAAGCTTTAAAATTTGGTAAAAAATATTCTTTTTTTGCTAAAAATAACAAATTTAGGGGGGTCAGTGCAATTAGCCCATAGAAGAGGGTTACGATCGTAATTATTTTGGTAGTTCCAATTTTTTAATATATTTTATAAGCTAGTCTCCTCATGTTAAATCCAAGTTTTCGACCTTGACGCACCTGTGCGCGCACCGCTATCTTGAAAAAACCAGCCGAAATCACTGCAAAATCTAGTTTTTCCCATATAGCTCTTTTCCAATGCAAATTTCGGTTAAAGTAGCCTTAATACATTTTGTAGATCATAAAATTTCCTACTGTATTTACAGTTTTCTTCTATCTCTCATAGGTACTGAGATATAATTGTCTTAAAAATGCATTTAGTGCGAAACATTGCACTTTTGTATGACGACAACGAGAAATCCAATTTGGAAAATTTAAGGTACCTTTTTGTCAAAGGAGTGAAAAATAATGAATTCAATTTATCCAGGCTACCACCCATCAAAGATGCAGTCCAGAATCACGCTGCAACAACATACTTGCAAGTGCAGACTTGGCTTAGGTATGATAAAGATCCAACTGAATGAGGATGGAAGAAGAAAGCTGTTGGATTATTAACTCCAGTATCAACGTTAAAGGAAGCTGTAACTTAGGCCTTGTTTAACTTTATATCTTACCATTCTTACCAATGCAGAAAAGGTTGCACTGGAAAGTACACTTGGAGAAAGAAATGCTCCCTACTCTGCATTCACTGGAACGGCAACTCGTGCGAGAATGCTGTAGCCGTTGATGATGACGAGGAATTTGGCGACCCAGTCGCCACAGATTCAGTTGATAAGACAGGGGAAGATTATATTGAAGCTGTTCAGGTCCCGAGTAAGAGACAGGACGAATTACCTATCTAAATTATTGATGGTTTTCAAAAGCGTGAATCAAATATAAACTTATAGTCGGAAGAATTATTAAAATTAATTTTTGTTATTATACTCATGAGTTAACTAAATAAGATTATCAATAAATGTTAATTTTACGATAATATAATTTTTCAATTTTCAAGTATCTTAGTTACTAATCTTAATTCTATGCTGCAATTGCATGTTAATGATTGAGGTATATGGTTTAACACCACTAAGAATTGCAAATAAAAGTAGCTAAAAAAAGAAAAATCCAGGAAGGCCAAATTCTAAACACTGTTCTGCTTCAATTTTTTATCTGATTTTGGTGGATTAAAATCCTTTATACCTATTTGAGATAGAAGAAAAATGTAAACACAAAAAGTTGTAGAAAATTTTATGATTTACAAAATTTGTTAAGCCTACTTTAATCGAAATTTGCATTGGATACCTAAGAAAAACTAGATTTTTGCCGTGATTTCGGCTGGTTCTTTCAAGATGGCGGTGTGCGCACAGACGCGGCAAGGTCGAAAACTCGGATTTAACATTAGGAGACCATCCTATAGAACATATAAAAAAATTTAAACTATACAGAATAATTACGATCGCAGATCACTAATTGCACTGGCCTAATAGGGGAGAATATTCACGTTTGATTTTGACTCCTGTTCACGGTAGTCTTATTTATGGTCGTATTCACTTGCATACTCACTCACTGGGAAATTCACCATTCAGTTTGATTTGAAGGCGCAAGGTATCATTTTACATATTTTCTTTAAGAATATGTAAAAATATACAGTTATCATATTGTTTTTCAATTCCTCCCATTTTAATCAGCGGAAAATATGCCATCAATTTGCTAATTTATCCAACCTTATAACTTTAATAATAACGGAGTTGGTAATATAGAACGGATAATTTTAAACATGCAGTTTAACGTCAAACCAAGTCGATATAAATCTAAAGTTGATGTAACTTTTCCGTTTTTCACACTTCAATGTTATTTTTCTGTCTCGATTGGACAGAATATGTTTTTGAAGTTGATGATTGTAAAGATATCAATATACGACTTTTTTGAGATTAGATTTTAGACATCATCTTTCATCAAGTTAATTGTACCTAAAAGGTATTTTTGGTATACTGGAAGGAAGTCAGGCACAATGTTTTGAAATATTTATAGTAAGTAAACAATCAAAATAATTTGGATGGAAAAATTTAGAAGTAATTAATACGGCGATATTTAGTAAGTTTGAGATAATGTTTCGTAATTTAAACACAATTTTTAAACTTCTTCCACACGAACAGTATCTGAACTAAATTTCTATAATATATTGGTAGTTTTAAGCCAAACGCAATCTCTGTAAACTTATTACTATTTACTTACAAGTAAGTGAACCCTCCAAATATCATAGAAAATTTGGGACCTATTACACTTATTACAGATGGGGATGCCCAATTACAGATTGATAAGGTCAAATAGATAATAGCTAAACTATAGTATGCCTTTCCATTAAAGTCTGGGTAGTCATCAACTATACTGGATATAATAGTTTTCTAAAATAAAACACGTTATTAAAATTAGGTGTCATATATATACAGTAAAGCCCAAAAGTCAGTTACCCCCCTAGGAATGGTTTCAAATATCTTCTGGAAACTTTACCTATAGTCCTAGGAACATTTGCGATTTTCTGATTCTAAATAAAAAAATTTATATTCCAATATGGTGTCCGCACGCCATATTCCATAGTACCTACCCTATTTATTGTGTGGTGATGAGGTATTGCAGCACCTTTTTGCTGTGTAGATTTATAAGAAACTATTTTAGCAAAACCTTCTCAAATCGATGGATGCCGAGGATGTCGAATTGGGTCGCGATTTCACGACTTGTTACCTTTAAGGTACACGCACAGTGAGGAACGGCGAAGCGAAGCGAAGAGAAGAGAAGTTTTATAGAGCTTTGCTTCGCGTCAGTGTGAGGGGTACCTATTTGATAATGTGTGCTTTTCTCTGGCGACTTCTTTTCGCTTCGCTTCGCCGCGCCTCAGTGTGCGTACCTTTAGACTTTTTCTGGTTTATAAGTTTAAAAAAATTTAATTCAAACACGTCTAGGAGTTCCTAATTGTTAATAATATATTTACTTAATCATTTTGAGTATTTGTTAAGATAAATAAATGTCACTTTGTTGTGTCTATAAAAAAAAGTATGTTCACAAAGAGACCGCGTCAAAACAAATGCATGGACTGTCCACGTGAACGAACAGGTATCCTAATTCACAAGATCGATTTAATGCAACCAATGAGAACGGTCTACGGACTCAACACGTGAATATCTTTGTT
Source organism: Rhagium mordax (assembly GCA_963680705.1). Taxonomy (NCBI): domain Eukaryota; kingdom Metazoa; phylum Arthropoda; class Insecta; order Coleoptera; family Cerambycidae; genus Rhagium; species Rhagium mordax. The sequence continues at coordinate 50,823,312 of OY796656.1, read as the reverse complement.
TTGACGCGGTCTCGGAGCTTTGTGAACATATACTTTAATTATTGACATAATTATGTTCGTAAACTTAAAAATTGTTTCCCTATACTGTTGGTTAATCCCAATAAATAATAAAAATGCTTATTTTATAAATGATATTAAATTTATTAACAAAAGAGTGACGTGACAGATTTTGCATTATTTCTAATTTAAATGCTTACTCGCGTTAATTAGCGGGCATCATATAATAAAAAAATTAAGCAATAATACGTTGTGTAGGTATCAAATTTGTTTTAATGCTTTCATTTTGTCATTATGTTATACGTCATAAAATTACCTTAAATATTGTGGAATTAATGAACAGAACTTTAGTTTAAGATTATATAGGTACCTTAGCTTGAGATTAAAGGAAGATACAATATGGCGGCCAGACGCCATATTGTAATATTGTAACTTTTTTATTTACCTACAATAAAGACATCGCAAATGTATCTTAAAAGATATAATAATAATAATTTGCCTTTCTTAGTGGCAGATTTTAACAGAGCTGCTCTTAAATATAACTCCTAATAAATTTCCAAAAAATATTTAAAATCGTGCAAAAGTTAGTAGTAGGGGTAGAGGAGCAACTAGCTATTGCGTCTTACTGTACATAGACAGGATGAGTAAGTTATATTTCACATTCTCTTTATTTTTTTCTCAGTTTTTAAGATAGAATAAACTCAGTATATCGAGCGGGTCAGGTTACTAATTACAAATATAATTATAATTAATGTTGAAAGAAAACAAGGTTTATGCAAATCGTTAACGATAAATAAAGACAGTTAGTAAATGTGTTGATGCCAAGATGATAATATTAGGTGTGTTTGGTGACCCAGTCCAGAACGTCCCGAACTAAAAGTTACAACTTCCCACTGTAGTTTTAAAATAAATATCACTTTGACAACAACTATCAAACGTAAAAATCCCGAGTGTACATGTTTGTACATCGAACAAAATAGTTTTTAAAGTTCTAGCAATTCGAGTTCAGTTCATATAATTCGCTGACTTTAGTCCAGGACGTTCTGAACTGGGTCACCAAACACAGCTAATATGAAAAGGTGGTGGGACCTAGGACGTTTTCATCGTTTTATCACAGGTTAGAAAGAATAACCTGTGGTTTTAGTATGTTATATAGGTTATAGGTGTAAAAGTGGACCTACCCTAGCGTAAAGTGAAGTAGCATTCAATATATAATACAGACTATCAAAGGCTCCCATGTAGGCCGTTTTCTATCCCTTTTTCAGTAAGCTGTGGGTTATGTTGTCAGTGCAGTTTTGTTAAATGTAGAGGTATACTTCATATTTAGGATTTTGTAACAGATTTTGATGTATTCTAGACTTTTTTTGTTCATAAATATGCTCTGGAATGTGAGATACTAGGTACTTAATTATTTGCACCTTTTTCTTCTACTGTGTAAACTGACATTTCTAAATTTTATGGATCAGTTTAATTTTCATACAAACACGGCTGTGTATCGATGAGTAATGAATGATAAAATCATTACCTACGTTGATCGAACCGGCTATGCTCCACCCATTCACCGTCATTTGCTAAAAACCAAAGACGGGCAAAAAGTAAATAAGTTAGCGTGACACCTGCGGAGAAGTTACTTCTATATCTATATTATTAAAACAGTTTTATTCTCATTATATGTATTACACACTTTTTAAATTTTGGCTTGATCAGTTCTGTATAGTTAGTTATATTTCCAAAAAAAGTATTTCTTATATTAGGAAAATAAATGAGCGTCAAATCAAACATTTTTTGTTTTTTGGTAGAATAACTTCTGTACTTTTTGATCATTCCATTAGTATTTCGGAAATATAGTACAGAATGTCGCAACAGTGCATCGGCCTTCGATAGTGCGAGTTCTATGATAGTTAGAAATTTTAAAACAAAATAGAAATATTTTTTAAATATGCATATGCATATTCAAAAAATCACTAGTCACAATAATAATGAGTAATATAAGAAAATAAGAACAAGATATGTGAATACTCGTTACGACGAGACATCTAATAATTAATCTTTTTGAATTACTTTCACTTCTTAAAAATATATATACAGGGTGATTCTAAAATGTATGGCCAAATTGATACAGATACCAAAATAGGTTGATTCAACCCAATTTACCTATATACAAAAATGCACCCCTAAGAAGTTACAGCCCTTTAAATTTCAAATAAAAAAAACTTTAATTATTGATTATTCCCAAATAGCTGTAGATATCTTTTTCTAATTCAGTGTACATTCATTACCAATAAACGCCAATGTTTTGAGATTAACAGCAATAAAATACATTAAAGGGATGGGGTAATTTAGGGGCAGTCACCCTTTATTTCACACCCTTATTTTTCTGTGCGTTAACGTATAGTCGATTTTTCAGTATTTGATAGATAATTTAATTTGGAAACTTTTTTCTATCTTTTATTTTTTTGATAATATCAATAGTTTGCAAATTAAACAAGAACAATGAAGAAGATGCATCGAACTATTTTTAACCTCAGTAGCAAATATGTAATATTATTATTTAATGTACAAGTAGGCTGGTTAACAATTAATTAAATTAATAATTAATTAATAATTAAATAATAATAATTAAATAATAATAATTAATAATTTAAAGCGCTGTAATTTCTTAGGGGTGCATTTTTGTACAGGGAGCGGCAGAATAGACTTTACAATTTAAAATTGCTCTAAAATCAATATGTATTTTTTAAGCGTGTGATGTTTCTATCCATTAAATAAAGCATGCTTTGGAGTTTCTTTGACAGGTGTCAAAATGAATGACTGGCGTAGAGACTAACGAATTTTTTGTGTTGAAAATTTTATAAAAAATAACAGTATTATTCAAGTGCAACGTGATTTTAAAAGAACTTTTGGCATGAGAAATGTTCCGTCGCATCCAACAATTATGTGTTGGGTCAGAAAATGGTAAACTGGAGGACCTGTTGTCAACTCTAAGCATTCAGATTGTCCGCGATCAGCAAACACGCAAAAAAACCAAAAGATGTTTAACTGCCTCTAGAGAACTTTTTCCTTTACGTCTAATCTCATGCCGTGGTGACATAATCTGGCCCGCTAGATCACCCGATTTGACTGCACCCGATTATTTTTTGTGGTTTTTTCAAAAGTCGGGTTTTTCGACGAGAGCCACGAAACATCAAACAATTAAACAATTAAAGGAAGCGATTAGCAACGAAATTCATGAAATTCCTGTTGCGGTGTTACGAGCCGTAATGAGTAATTTCGTTCATCGGTTAGAAGAGTGTATGGAGATGGAAGGCGGCCATTTAACCCACACAATTTTTTCTTAAAAATAATTCACATTCTCTTTGTAAAATTCTTTGTCAAATCTTGTTACTTCACAAATAAAATATTTATTTCCAGTTGAAATTATAAAGTAAATTCTGCCGATCCAATATTTTGACACCTGTCAAAAAAATTCCAAAGCATGCTTTATTTAATGGATAGAAACATCGCACGCTTAAAAAATGCATATTGATTTTAGAGCAATTTTAAATTGTAAAGTCTATTCTGCCGCTCCCTGTATATAGGTAAATTGGGTTGAATCAACCTATTTTGGTCTCCTGATGACATTGTATCAATTTGGCCATACATTTTAGAATCACCCTGTATAGAAGGTGGCCAAAATTGATTCTTCAATTTAGCACTTTTTGAATTGAATTGTTTTTTCGACAATGTGATGTAGAAATGTAGAAAAACGAACACTGTATGCACATACATATCTCTATAGTTATTTGTAACAATTTTTAATTTATTGAGCAATAGGTACAAAATCCAAGAATAAACTTAAAAATAGAGGTTCCTTCACAAAATTCAACAGAAAAAATTGCTCCATATGTTGCCCATTTTAATTAACACACATCTCCATGCGCTTTTGAAATGAGGCCGTTTTGTTGGTTCATTCCTTCCAATCCATTGAAGTGGGTAGATAGTATTTCGCTGATCCTTTACAGTAATGGTTTTTTGTTTTTTTGTAAACATTTATTACACTTATCGGTCGTCAGTTCTCATTGGTTTGAATTTTAAAATATTTGGAGTTTTACAAATAAATTTTAACAAAGAGAACTTGTAGACATGACTTTTGTTTTGGGCGAGTCGGACAGAAATTATTTGCTTGCCAATGGAATTTATAAGTAACGGTATCTTGAAAGAAGGATTCCTGATTTTAGCAGCTTCCAAAATTTCCTCGATATATTTGTGGACCGTGTAAATGTAGAATACAAAAAAAGTGAAAGAATAAAACGTGTTGTGAACGAAAAAAGTTTTTTGTGGTGCTGATAACGGTTGAGAAACCCAATATTAGTCAGAGAAAAATGAGTCCATTAGTAGGAATAAGTAGATGAATCTAAAAAAAATAAATTTCATGCATATCATATTCAAACGCAGTAGGAACTATCTGATGACGATTTTCGAAGGCGTCTACAGTTTGGTAATGCTAGAGGTAAAACGCAAGATGCCACCTTCTTCAATAATGTTTTATTCACTGATGAGGCAACTTTTTATAAAAATGGATTTGTTAACAGGCACAATTTCCATTATTACTATGGAAAATCTTCAAATTTTTAGGCAAGTTGATAACCAGTACAGATGGTCTATAAACGTTTGGGGAGGAATTATTGTAGTTCATGTATTAATAGGGTCACATTTTTTTCATGGTACATTGACTGGAGCTATTTATCTTCATTTTCTGGAGAACTATCTACCACAATTATTGGTGAATCTTCTTGAAAGGATTCGAAATAGAATGTGGTATCAGCAAGATGGTGCTCCACCACATTATTTAAATGCAGTAAGGGACCACTTAAATAATATCTACCCACTTCTATGGATTAAAAGAAGACACCGACAATTTTAGAAATAGTAGAAACCTCATTTCAAAAGCGCAGAGATGTGTCAATCAAAATGGACATCATGTGGAGCAAGCACCAGGGTGCTCCATTTGAAAAATTTGAGCAAATTCAATTCAAAAGTTCTAAACTAAAAAAACATTTTTGGTCACTCTTTATATTTTTAGGAAGTGAAAATGATTTAAAAACATTAATTAGATGTCTCGTAACGAGTATTCGCATATTTTTTCTCATAAACTCATAATAATTGTGACTAGTGATTTTTTCAATATTTCATTATTTCAACAAAAAATTCATTAAATCTAAGTGGTTGGGAGATAGTCAATAATAATATAAGAGTGAAAGGAGTCTAGAAAGAGGCTTCAGGAAATGTACTGATACATGATATCTACATAACATTCCATTTAAAAAAAGGTAGTTGATTCTGTAATATTGCTATGCATATTCGAAAATAATTTTCGGTTATAGAATTTTTTATCTAGTTTACTTGCATTTTTTTTTAAATTTCTAGCTGCCATCGAACTTGAGCTTCCGAATTCCGACACGCCATTGCCCCAACCTGCATAATAATTATTTAACAAATAATGATTTTAAAATACCGCTGAATATTTCGTAAATATTTATAATATAAACAGAAGTTTATAGAAAACCTATTTTTGTTTAAATCAATGTTTCGATTTATGTTAAATCATCCTCAAGAGATTATTCAAAGCAAGCTACAAGGGAATATTTTCCTTCCGTCCTATTCACTCACTCATCTTATTTATTTAACGTCCAGAAAAATTTGTGAAATGTGGTAATACTCCGTAACAACCAAATCAAATATGTTTTTGCTTATCAGCAACTGAACTAGATTCCCAGAATTTCGTTGCAATTCTTGCAATAGTTGTCCCATTATAAACAATATTATTTAGAAATTTGCTAGATATTCTGGTCAAGGCAGACTAGTAATTTTATTAATCGTAAAATATGTTTCACACATAAATCCATATTTTACTTAAACCTGATTCTTAACGAAAACAGTTACATCACATACAGGTCTTTCTAAATATGGTGAAAAATATTTTATGAAGTTGTTTTGTAGTTTTTAAAAACCTATACAGGGTGTTTCATTTTTAAATGTCGTCCTTTAAGGAGGTGATAGAGCATCGAAAAATAAGTCGACCTGCCCAAAAAAAAAATATCCAGTGGCGTGGGAAATAGGGTGAGAAATAGAGGGCGTCACCCCAGTATCTACGCCACTGGTGATTTTTGACATGAGTTATTCTTATAGGACTGTAGGTATGTAGTTCAGTACTGTCTGTGCAAAATTTGGTTAAAATCGGTCGTATGGTCTAGAAGTTATGACAAAAAAACGATTTTTTTATTCCAACTTTGAAGACCTGTAACTTCGTTATTATGCATTTTTGATATAGGTTTTTTGGGCAGGTCGACTTATTTTTCGATGCTCTATCACCTCCTTAAAGGACGACATTTAAAAATGAAACACCCTGTATATCAGATGATAATAAGATTTTCGCGGGTGCAGAAATTTAAGATTATTTAAAGGTCAACTTTTTTTAAATGAAATGATTATTTTGGAATTTGAAAGACCATCAAATTCTGCGTATAAATCATTGGACATTAAAAGCTTTATTAAAGCTTACCTAAAATGATTTAGCACGAATCATTATCTTGACAACATCGCATCTCTACATTTTAGGCCATATTGTGAGGTTTAGTATTTTTTTACATAGAATTTAATAATATATAATATATAATACATATACAGCGTGTGTAAAAAGTATTGAAACATGACCATAACTTTTAATATATTGATTGTATAAAAAAACCCTTGGATAGGTCGATTTTTATTTTCAATTACGCAACTTTTGGTGCGATTTATAATTTCTAGTTCTAGACACCCCCTCCCCCAGCCACCCCAAGTTTTTTTTTTATGTTATCAGAAATGATGCAAAGAGCCCTCAAAACGGTAGATAAATGGTGCACCCAGGAAGGTCTATCCGTCAATCCAGGAAAGACCACAGTGGTAGCTTTTACAAGGAAAAGAAAAATTCAAAACCTGAAGAAACTATTTCTTCGGGGAAAAGAATTACAAATGAGCGGTGAAGCCAAGTATTTGGGACTAACTCTAGACACCAAACTGAACTTCAAAGCTCATATAGGGAAAGTGACCACCAAAGCCACGCGGGCCCTATGGGCTTGCAGACGAATGGTGGGCAAAAACTGGGGACTACAACCACGAATGGTACATTGGCTGTACCAAAGGGTTGCGATACCAATAATAACCTACGCCTCCCTGATCTGGTGGCACAAAGCTGGAAAAGGAGAGTCGTTGAGGAAACTAAACAAGGTACAAAGACTTGCGTGCCTAGGGATAACGGGGGCCATGACAACAACGCCTACCGCAGCTATGGAAGCACTGCTATGCCTACCTCCATTAAATCTAGTGGTGGAGAATGAGGCATTGATAGCGACTTACAGGCTAAGAAACAACGGGTATGAGACCTTTCCAAGAAAAGGATATCATACAGAAATAGCCCAACAACTGGGAAATAACCGACTACTTGAAATGCAGTCTGACAGAATCAGCACTACTTATAACTTCACAAAAACCTTCAGGGTAATTATACCTGATAGGGAAGATGAGGGTAAAAGGCAGATGCGAAGTCACCCAAATGATACCATATGGTATACGGACGGATCAAAAACGTCAAGTAGTACCGGAGCAGGAATTGCGGGAGACCAACCAGGGACATACTTCAGTCTGAACCTGGGCAGCACTGCAACCGTGTTCCAAGCAGAAATAACAGCCATAGAGGCTTGTGCACAAGAAATGGTACGGATGTCTTACATTAACAGAAGAATCCGTATCATCACTGACAGTCAGGCAGCTCTTAGAGCTCTGGAGGCAGTAGAAATACGTTCTAAAACAGTAAGAAATTGCCTGAAGCCCCTGGCGAAACTAGCAGAACACAACAATGTGCAATTGGAATGGACGCGAGGACACCAGGGAAATTCAGGTAATGAGAAAGCTGACAGGCTGGCCAAAGAAGGAGCAAAGAAAGCCTTGATAGGACCCGAGCCGACATGCGGGATCGCATATAGCACCGCAAAAGGCGCAGTAAAGGAACTTTTAAGACAGAAACACAACTTGCATTGGAGAGAGGCACCAGGAATGAGACAATCACGCATATTCTTAGGTGACCCATCCAAATCAAAGACTAAGGAATTGCTGAAGCTGAGCAGAAGACAGCTAAGATGTGCAGTGGGTATTTTAACAGGACACTGCACGCTAAACAAACATCTCACCAACATAAAGGTGAAGGATGATCCAGATTGTAGGATGTGTGGTGAAGAGGAAGAAACACCTCACCACATCATATGTGAATGCCCGGCCCTAGCGGCGAGAAGGATTGCACACTTCGGTGAACCATCAGTGACACCGGAAGAGATAGCTAATGCTCCCATCGACCGTATACTCGCCTTCGTGGGAGGAACGGGTCTCATGGAATAGGGAGACTATGGGGGTACAATAAGCTTCAGCTTCAGTACAGCGGGCCAGAAGACCGCAACCTATAAGGAAAAAAAAAAAAAAAAAAAAAAATAATTTATGTACATTGTTAAGGAAAAAGTATTGTTAGGAGAAAAAGAATTGAATAAGAAAATCAAGATAGTAACGGTAACTAAGAAAAAAGTTGTTGAATGAAATATTTTGAAAAGAACGAAATGAAAATTGAATTATGGAGAAAGAATTGATTATAAGAAGAAATAAATAATACAAATTAATATTAACTTATTTAAATAAAATATAAATAAGTTTATTCAACATTCTGGAAACATTTTAACATAAAAATAAAAAAATTAGAAACCAAGTAAGAAGAGTAACTATTGATGATAATGAAATGGTATTAATGGTATATAATAAAATGTGGAAGATATAAAAATAAAATTTATAAGAAGTAATTTGATTAATATAAAAGAAGATAATTGTGTATGGTTATAAGAAAATTATTGATAAAGAACTCTTAAAGAGATACATGGTAATAATTTAATATATTAAAATATTTGACAATATAAACGTAAAATTTAACTTGTGACATTTCTTGATTAATCGATGATTAATAAAACATAATTGTAGCATAGTATATAAGTTAGCGCAGTTTAGGTAATTTATAAGAAACTGTTGAAAAACTGTCTTCATTAGTAAATTTGTTAAAATTGAGTTTATCTGATTTATTTATCTTAACAATATTGCATTAAAAATATAGTTAAAGAGATATAAAAATAATTTGAATCAAAAACAATCTTAAATCAAATCAAATGTGTGTGTTAAAATCATAAATGGTGCTTTGAACCGACTTTAGACCCTAAATATAAGATTCAGAATAATTCAAAGTAAGTATAGAATTTTATTAATATTGCTTCGTATAGTTAATACACTACAATATATATGATATCTCAAATCTCCGTTCAATAACATGTAAATCAAGAGCAATAGACCAATGAAACCCTACATTTTTTAAAACAAAAAAATTAGCATAATCCAAATATTTCATTATGTACAGGGTGTTACTTAAAAAGAAATCAGTCGCCGCCATATTATTTTTATCGTAAAAGTCAATATAACATCGGCTAGCGTCTGAGCATAAAAAAGGATCTACTTTCATCCAATTTTTGAAATTTTCAAATATGTCTATAACTAAACGAGTTATGATAGGAGAATTCTCGGTTGGACACCCGTATCTATGAAATTGATGGTGTTTCAAATTTCAAAATAAAAAATACATCATTCCATTAAAAAGAAACAAGTTCCCTTCCATATTCTTAAATCTCTGAACCCATCGAAAATTCGCTACTGTCATCTGGTAGATTTTTAAGAACTATAATAATTTTGGAAACCGTTTTATCAAAATAGCTTCAGTCGACCATCTTCAGTGTTGTAAACGCTGTATAAAATATCGTTGCTGTTAATGTCATTGTTGAATGATAATAGATAATTTAATTTATGAGTATATTAGAAAAATGTCAGGAGGATATATTATTTAAGAAATAAATTATACCATTTCTCTTATTTGGCATTCGTTTTTTAGCAATATAAATAAAAATCGTAGAATAATTACAATAACTTTCAATATAATAACTTTTCTGTATCTTAAATAAATGGAACACCTTTGTATATTTTTACGTATTTGATTCTAACATTCTACCTATAATAACCTACACCATAAGGCACAATCCACCGAAATTATGTAATTCAGTATCAGGAAGCTTGTTCTTTCTGCGTTTCTGAACTTTTTACATCTTTTATGTAGTTTTTTTAAACATTAAGTTTTTTATTCTATTTTGAAATTTTGCATATTTAGGTGGCTTATTGCCAATATTGAATTTTTTGCATATTTAGGCGGCAAATGAATTCACGAAATTAAACACAATTGCATGCATTTTTAATTCAGAAACTTTATTGTTACATATGATCAAATAAGTAGGTAGGTACCTATTCAAAATACAATAGTCATTTTTTAGAATAGGAACAACATGATTAATTTAGTGTCGATAACAGTTTTTCCTTTTTTTTTGGAAAAATATGTAAAAATATGTTTACACAATTTTCAAATTGTAATAACTGTATATAGGTCTTCAGTTACCGTAAATGTAAAGTTTATAAATGGGTTGAAAATGTTTCCAATTTATTATATTATATGTAGAAAAAAAAAAAAAATTAATTAATCGAAAATACTGTAACTTATAGATAAATAGGCGTACCTATATTATTGAAAAGTTTTAAAATACTCTTATTTTTATAATATACAACTTGTATTTTTATCGGGTCATTTTTCGAGTGGTTTCCACTGCCCCATATTTTGGATAACATTGAACTTCGCAGATCAGATCTGTAAGTATAATTATTAAATTTCATCAAAATATCCTTAACCATTTACAAGTTATGACGACAAGCAGCTATACCAACCGACAACACAGATATGTTTAAAAACGTGTTTTTCGATAAGTTAGATTTGTAATTTCCTAATAAAACATTTAAAATTTTCCTTCAATTTGAAGATTTGACCTGAGATTTTTGTACTATAAAAATCAAATTTCATCGAAAGATTTTCCAGTATTCAGACCGATTGACTGCCATTTTTTGAAAACCTGTTATTTGGATTCAGTAAGGCGAATACGTTTATTTTTGATTACCTATATCGAAAATTCGATATTTTCACGATCACAGTAGTACTTTTTCTATTTTGTTTTCTATTGGCATTCTGAATCGTAGTAAAATATGGGCTCTGACTTATGACTAGCGCTATACCTATGTGGTGTTTAAGACGATTTAGTAGGTACATACGGCATACGACTTTGATGTTTTAAAATATTTTAAAGAATATTGAAGTAGTTGTAACTACTTTTAGAAAGTCATTCTTTACTACAGTTCAGAACGGACAGCACTACTATTCCACAAGACACGGATATTTATTCAAAAACATGCCTCAAATACTGCTCTCCTTGAAACATCACCTTTGGCATTACTTTCTATATAATAAACTTTCTAAATAAATTATCGAAATTGATAACTTAAATAGTACTACTAACAAAATTGTTTCTACAGTGTACAAGAATACCTAAATAATGAAACTTGTTATCTTTTTAATTTTGTTATATATGATATATGGTAAAATGATAATTATGTATTAGTATTATTGTTATGTTCTTTTATAAATTCATTGTTGTTTTTTACCATATATACATATAAAAAAGAAAAAATATTTTAATGTGTTTTATACAATAAGATGACGTCAATCCTTGTATATTAGGGTGGTGCTTATTTATACTTACCACTTACCTAATTATTTTTTGTAAATTTTATTCGCCCCAACCCCCAGAACTATTCCAATTAATAAAAAAATTATGCCTGTAAAAGATGAACTCAATTGGATAACGCGAAAATGTTCCGCATTTATGAGATAGGTACTTGATGATTGGAGTTTCTTAGAAACAGTAAACGCGCTACTTTCAATACAACGGCATCAAATACAGGACGCTTAAAAGCTGCCTGCATTTTATTGGAACAACTCATAAATTGGGAACTTTAATATCATCCTTGTACACACCATATTTACGAGCTAGTTCTTGATGTAAAAATGGTTTTACAGGTCCAAATGTCCAGATCTGTAAACGTTTCCTCTGGACTGAGATTAATAAAAATTATTTTAAGTCCATATTTGAAGACGGGTATGTTCTTTAATTTTTGGATAATTCAACATGAACACGGATTGTCTCATTTGTGAGATCTACTCTTGGGTGAGATTCCCCCTCGGGGACTATCTTTTCGGCTTCACGCGAGATGGATGGCAAGAGCTATTTATTGCCTAAAGATGTTCTTATTCTGCGATGAATTGATATTAACAGATGAAGAAAGGAGGGTTTCGGATATTTGCATTTTTCTCGTGACCGTTTATGTTGAAGTCTGGTTTTTGTGCATTACTTGCCACTGAAGCACCTTATCAGAATCTCCGCTTTTTAAAGGAACTTTTCGACAATAAAGTCGTCGATCCTGACATATCCTTTCTCTATATTATATTCATATATCCGTCCCATTTTTGACATGTGTGAATAACCTTGTTGTATTATTAAATATTATTATTATTATCCCGTGTTGCGTTGAAAAAATTTCATAATCATTTATGGTACCTACTTTAATCCAGAAGCAGTTGCCTTGGCATTTTTTTATTCAAAATTGTCAGAGAAACTTATTGCAGTACTATCACGGGAAATGGATATGGAAGAAGAATCATTAAGTGGCGAAAGTATGAAACGAATAGAAATAAAAGAAAACCAAATTCATTTTATGAAAGAGAAATGTATTGAATTTTTTGTTTCTGTTAAAACCCTGTAGTTTTTCAAACGATTTCAGATAAATGATGATATCCTTCGAACACGCTCTTCATCTTGGCCTAACAAGGTTGGTTTTAACAATGGGTTGAACATCGTTAAAAATATCCGAGTTGTCAATGATGCCTCAGAGAAGGGTGGTAAGTCAATGACAGACTACAATAGTTTATTAACAAAAAATGAGGTAAAAATAATTCGGCCTGGAAATTTGAAAAGATTATTAGAACGTGTTTTTTGAACTTGAAAAAAGAGACCTTATCCCAAAAACTTATGTTGACATATCGTGAATAAAATGTTATCAAACGTTTTTTTTTTTTAATTTTTCTTCATTAGAAACCTTCTTGTCAGTACAAACTTTACAAATAAGAAAAAAAATATACAATCACATTTTATTAGAATTCACTCGGATCTCCCAAAATTTGGTTGAACGACACGTTTTTCCGTTATCCGATTGAGCCCAAATTTTGCAGGAAACATTTTTTTACTAATTGGAATCAATTTAAGGGTTGAGGTTAAAAAAAAATCAGAACGTAAGGAGCACCCTAAGTTTATTTGTGTATGGCTTTCTGGATAACAAATATTATTATTATTTTTTCGAATAAACCGATGCTGTACAGTCCTTCTAGTCACAGGGGAAACGCCAGCGAATTATTTGTAGCCACTCTCCACATCCTGCATGGTTAATGACTGTCATTAGGGTCGAAAAAAACGTTTGCTTTATACTCCCTAGTATAACCGATCATCAGAACGACCATCTTTATCCAGTTGTCTGGGTTTAGCATTTGGAGCTCGTACCGAAGATTTCGGCATTTAGTCCACTTCTCCTACTTCTTTAAGGGAATGTTTGTCTCAGCATTTGATAAGAACTCAGTGACACATCACCTTGATGTAATGATCTTGGAGAAACTGTCAAACTGCCTATTTGCTTGAATTACCATTAACAAATTCTCTGGTGATTGTAAAGTTTATAAGCTAAGATTATCAATAGATACATATAAATGTTGAACTATGTATACTACGAGAATTGATATTTAATAATTTTCAAACTAATTTGGGAAACTACTAACTAAAATTCGACAAAATTGATCCATAAAAGCACTGACCTTTTAATTAAAAATCAGTGCTCTAGTACTAATCAGTAACCGCTTTAAAAAACTAGTACTAAATAATATTGCAAGAAAAGATCATTATGTTAAACTTTATTAAATTCTCAAATTTAATTTAATTTAAAACTGAACAGACATCGCGAATTAAATTGTTTTACTTCCACGACTCATTTTTAAGTCTTCATTAAATTCCCTTTTCTGAATCGTAGTAAAACAGCGACTCCCTAAAAGTGGCGTAAATGTACCAACATTTCTTACTATGGTTGAGAACACCATAAATCAACAGAATGTGCTAAATCCTACTTCATAGTAAACAATGTACTTATTAATGTAGCACTTACTATTTCATATTTTACTGCGATTCGGAGTGCCTGCGCTCTGTAAAGAATATCAATATACAATACACGACTGGGATAAAGTGATGTCCCTGGTTCATTATTCCGGATATGGGGTCGTAATATATAAAAATTTGATTCATTTAAACAGATCTGAAAAATTTAATTTTCGACCAGAGCATCAGAATTTTTTAAAACTGTTTTTCTTTTAATTTAATCGCCTTTTGTATTCGTGCATTTTTAGAAACAATACAATGTTCTGATCTAAAATATACAGCGTGTTATATTAAATAGTTACAGTGGAGATATGCTGAACACTAAACGGGTAATGAAAACAAAAGAGCCTGGTAAATTAGTTAAACAAGATTTATGGTAAAGACTTGTTACTTGATGTCCCCTCGGTCAACTTTAAAATTATAAATGACAACTTACTCCTCTATTATACCAAAGACGATATAATCGTCTTTGATTATACCATCAAATTAGAGCTTATGAAAAACAATTTGTTTCTGTGTTGCCAGTAAATAACAATTTTTGTTACAGGAACGTTGTCTTTGATTATACCATCAAATTAGAGCTTATGAAAAATAATTTGTTTCTGTGTTGCCAGTAAATAACAATTTTTGTTACAGGAACGTTTACGACACTTATCTTTGGTTAGCGTATTTTTTGTATATCTCCTTTGAAGTTTGCCAAAAATTAAGAATTGTTATTTCCAAATCTGTTAAAACAATTTTATTGTTTTTCATAACTGCCTACGATGAGTATATGTTATAAAATATTGAATTAAATAATAGGATTCGTAGAAAGCAAAAAATACTGAAACCACTTTAGAACACAATTATTATCGAATCTGTAAAATTATAATTATGTTATAATCGAATTAAATATCAGAATAGATTGAATCCAAAACAAACAAAAAAAAAACATCGAAATTAAAAAATATTTAACTGACTAAGTAATATAATATAATAATAAGGTCTATATCACTCTCCAGTTGATAGAACTTCACTTTTTCCAGTGGTTTCCAAATAGAACACTCTGGAACTTCCTCGAATATTCCAAAAATCTGTTGCAATTCCGCTTCTGACACCAATAATTGTTATCAAAAGTTATTTCAATTATTGTATTTTTTTTTTAAATCGCCTAGTGCGTTCACCAAAAAATTAATAAAAAAAAACATGTGGGGTGCTTGCATGTTTTTTTTTCTTTAAGTATGATCCTGATTAGGATGTTGTCAACAAGTAAATGGTGCACATTTTGAGCAATTTTTACGTTGAAAAGTAATAAATTTAACAGTTACATTTAAATGTTATGCAACCCTCAACCTCTTGAAAAATAAAATGTGATCAGTAGCTGGATTCGTCTTTCTGTAACTTTTCCAATGAGGGGTCACACGTCATAGTGTTGCATTCGAAAAAAAAACTTGGGGGTTGTTTCCGCCCTCCTTGAAGGGCTACATTTCGCATATTGCTTAAAAAAGGTAGGTAAATACATTTAAACGTTGACGTGTCGCGGGAATTATTTAAAAAATTATTCAGCTCCCGGGTAGCGAATTTATTAGTTAAAGTACCCCCTGTAACCTGATTTTTTCGGATTAATACAAATAAAATTTACATTGTGTAAATAATTACATAGCATATTTATCTTAGAGATTTATCGTTATTTGAAGTAGAATAAGTATGGTAGAGTAGAATTAATACCTTTTATGGTAGATTGTTAATTATTTATTGCAGATAAGATTTTCTTTATTGTTATTCAAGCTCACATTATACTAATTTCTTTTTTTATGGTAAAATTATTAGCGAAAAAATAAAATTAAATGACATTTTCAATTTTTTATTAGAACATAGTGAAATGTATTGTTTTAAAATTTTTTGTTTAGTTGTTTTTAGTGTTTAGTGGGGTTTCAATTTATTTTTTTGATTCTCAACTTGTAGATTTATTTTGAGTAAACGACTAATGATGAATTTAATGATTTTAATTAATGGTTTGGTTTTAGGAGCTTGCAATTTAATTAAAGTTAATCTAAAATTACAATAATAGATGATAGATATATACAGTGTGTGCAGTGGCGTATCCAGAGCTTTGCTCTGGATGGGGTAATAACCAGTGGGTTCAGAAATGCGTGAAAAGCTCAGAGGTAAAAAGCTGTGTACACGGGGCAAGAGTTGCAGGGGGTGCGGTGGGCGGCAGCCCCCCGGAAAATTTTTCAGGAATTTCAAGGTCATTGTGTTTTACAAGTACCCCAAAATTTGTATTAAACTCTACATTGACATTAATAAACGTGGCTTTTTTAATGCCTGTTCATTGCGCGAGATAAATTTTTAAGATCGTCATATCCAGATTTTGACCTCGATTTTGACCAAACATCTCGATTTGAAAATAATACACAAGGCCAACAAAATAATTTTTTTAAAGTTAAACTACCAGTTAACCAATTGCAATAATTGCATTTATCATACCATGCATTAATGAAACCACGAGTTTGTTTACCTTGATTAATTAAAGTTTTACTTAGATCTGGTGCTTCCAACGACTGAATGGTGTTTCGGACCACCTCTAATATTATAGTAACAGTTGTCCTCTTATCTATGGTAACAGTGGCCGGTGACCGGCTGAGAGAGAAGCGTGATTGAGAGGCACACGCGGCGACATGCGCCGTAACTTATAATATTGTGACATTGTCGCATCGCTCTTGTCTGTTGCCTCGCACTCCACGTAGACACAAATTAATACTCACTATCACAGTAAATTAATTAAATTGTAAATTTCGAAGGAATTTATGTTTTACAGGAGAATTTTGATTTTTGTTAATTGTTACAATTATTATTGTTACCTTTGATTATTGTTACAATTGTTATTCTAAGCTCTGGGGGGGGGGGGGTAATTACCCCCATTACCCCCCCCGTAAATACGCCACTGAGTGTGTGCCACGATAAGGTGGACAAAAGGAAAAGCTTTTTAATTTTCGAGTTTACGTAAAAATGTCAAGTCTTCTGCGTTTGAAAATGATAATTACCCACTCAAAATGTGGGTGAGTTTTACAGCAAAATATCATAAATGAAGGCTGATTCGAAAACTGAATAATTTTAAATAGCCGAGCTCGACAGTGGTGTTGACATTCAACAAAATATTAAACTTACGAACATAAACTGCAGGACAATTGAAGCGGACCAAGCGAATTTTTAGGTTAACTTTGAAGTCAAATATTTTGTGAACGAAAAAAGCTATCGATGCGCGGTTTGCAGTATTTAAAAGATAATTCAATTCTGAACAAGGCTGTTTATTCCGATTTATTTGTTTCAAACATCTTACTATCTAAGGGGGGTTAGAGAAAAGTGTGTCTTTTAAACAAAGTTTGTAAGTACCGGGTTTCCTCAAAAATGTTTTTAAATTTTCTTGATTGGTATTTTTTTGGTTTCTTGTTTATAAGGAAAAAATTTTTTTTTCTAAAACCCTGTAAATTTCGGGTAAATTTTGGATGCCCTCATTATCCACAAAGTATATCTTTGACCGATCACTTGTTGCCTGGGAAATATTGCAGTAGATTACCATGATAACACTGTTATTAATTATAGAGATGCCATCAAATTGCTCAGGAGTTTTTGGAGGAAATAATATTATCCAATTAAAATTGCTTTTAAAATCTCCTGACTTAACCTTCATTAAGCATTCTTTAAGATGCGTGGACGATCAAGAGAAAATGCGCCTCAAACATTGGAAGAACTTGCCGTAGCAATACGGAAGGAATGGGAAAACATACCACAACAAATTATTAATAACCTGGTCAGAAGTGTGGCTCGGCGGTGTCAGGAGGATCCGAGCCTCCTGGGAGGTGCCACCAGGTATTAGGTTTTCCGTTTAAACAGTAGGGCGTTAAGGAACACTAAGCATGTAAATATAGTAGGTAATGAACATTATTTAAAATTTCTTCTTTGCTAATTGTTCCAATAACAATAATAAAAAGATTCATTTTTTCATTGTGTAGGTTTTTTTCAAAAACAAAATGAACCGGTTAAAACTTGTTACATTTTGCATACTCCGCGTATTGCAATTTTGTTACTCTTATTTGTCCTAATTTTTGTTACCAGAAAAACATGTATTTTTTGTTATCATTATTTTTGTAATGATGTTTATAAAATGGTTTAATAAAAAAGGAATCAAAAACAGTTTGGTACATATACTTATTTGTACATCCTGTATACAGGGCGCGTTTCAAATGACTGTCAATGGTGATGTTTCTGTTTCAAGCAACTCATGAAAGTGTACCTACCGATTATGGGTACGCCCCTGGTCACCACGAAATGGAAAGAAATTAAAATGTACTTATTGCATAAGAGGTAGTCCTAGGGAGTTTCAATCACACAAAATACAGTAAGTTCAAAGATTAAGGTCTACTTGCACAAATACTTGCAATTTGCAGGGTTTTAGAAAAATATCGAAATTTTATGAACGAAGAGGCATATCAAAAATTTAAGAAATTAATTTTTTCTTTATAAACAAAATACCAAAAAATGCTAATCGAAAAAAATTTAAAAAATTTTGTGGAAACCCGGTACTTTTATTAAGAAAACATACTTTTCTTTTACCCCCTGTAGACAGTAAGACGTTTGAAACAAAAAAAAATCGGAATAAACAGGTTTGTTCAGAATTAAATTCTCTTTTAAATTCTGCAAGCCGCGCATCGATATTACAGAGTAAAGAGACCTGTGTCGATATTTTTATTCGTTCACAAAATATTTGACTTCAAAGTTAATCCGCTTGGTCCGCAGTTTATAATCATTAGATTTTTATGGTTTGGAGAACAATCAACAATCAACTTGTTTAGTGAAAAATATGCAGAACTTAATTGTTCATATCAAATGCTCATTTTACAATTCTGTTGAAAGAACTACTAAAGTACCTACCAATAGCACCATTAAGATTAAGAGTTGAAAAATTAGGACGTAGGTAGTAAAGTGAATCAATATATTTTGAAGACTCATATCACATTCATGTGTATAAACCAAAATGTATTAATAATAGCTAACTTTGGAGAATGACCACGAAGCACGTAGATTGGAATTATGGGCAACTACGAGAGAGAAAATGTTGTAGAATTATAATTTCCATACAAACATTATTTTTTCTGACGAATCTGTAATCAGTATTCACTAAATGTGTGATTTCTTCACAAAGTCTGAGACTATATTTTTTCGAGGGCGATGTTAATCTCTTCTTCTTAAGTCCGTGAGGGATATTCACGATATTGACATACAATCTTTATTTTTTTTATATCATAATTTTAATACACAATGAATTGAAACGAAGGGAGAAAATGTCTAGACGTTTGCCGCACCTAATCAATAGACTTTTTGTGAGATTTGTTGGAACAAAAAATGTACCTACATAAATTCAAGATAATGAAGATATGTTTAAGGAAAAGAATACAAAAAGTAATATTGGAAATAAGACCTAAATGTATTCAAATAATTAAGATTTCGTATAGAAAATGCTGTAAATTGGTAGATCTGGTAGATCATATAGAAAAAAATTAATGCTGCAAACGAAACAATTAAATTGAATTATTAGGTGTTGACTAAGGCATGATAGCTATACTTAGGTACTTAAAAATAGGTACTTACGTTCTACCAAATTTCTGTGTTTTCGCAAGGTCTTCTTTAAATTAAGAATTAAGTATGGTATTTACTACTTAGTTTACAAGGAACAAGTGTCTATGGAGGAAACACACCATTCAGCTAGCCAAAATTAAAAAGAAAATCTGGAAATTTCGAAAGTGCAACATTCTTAATTCAGTTTTCGACTCTGAGCCCACAAGTCACTCTTTCATTTGATATTTAGTTGTAAAACTCGAATCAAGGGTATCTACTGCCCTCTTGTTCCAACTTTGTTTTTCTCTTTTCTTGACATCCTGTAAACTTGACGGAAGTGTGTGGATAATTATCATTTTCAGAAGAATCAGAAGATTTAATAAATAATTACTTTTTACGTAAACTCAAAAATAAGAAAGTATTACCTCTTGTCCAGTTTCCAGTTTATCGTAGGTGGAACACTGTATATCATGTCTACGTATAAACCGCGTTTGCAAATTGGAGCTACAGTTCTGTGCGTATGAAATTAAATTCTCTCGGATGTAGGTTAAATTTTTGAGATGCACTGTTCAAGAGGCTACTATATTCACTGTTGAAAAAGTATTTTCATTTACTATATTCCTCTTAGACCAAGTGACTATCCATCTATACTTACAATTCAAAATATTCAGTTACTGCAATTACTATACTATCAAGGAACTCGGGTACAGTTAATTAAATACAGCGGGGTTAATTAAATACACGAGTTCATGTTTTTCTCACGGACAGCAGCAAAGGGTTTCTGCTTTTGGCAGACTAACAGTGAATTATAACATAACAATCAATTTTAAATATTAAAACTTACGTGTTTATGTCTTTCATAAAAATAAAGATTAATGATGTTAATTTTATAGTTTAAAACTACTTGGTTACTAACAGCTGTTCTACAAAAACTATGTACATATACATGGTGGAGAATTTTTCAATGCCCATCATTATGCTCTATAATTTCCTGACAAGAAATGCCGGATATTTTTATTCATTCCTGATTTGCCCTGAAGAAACTGAAAGACGTAATTTTTTTAAAAACTTAATATATCTTCCATATCATTAAGGTCACTTTAATAAAACTTGATATTTTTGACCACTGGCAATTGAATGGCGTTGGCAGAAATTTTCTACCTTCTACATTTTGAGCAATAATCAACTTTTTTTTTAATGGACGCCATATTGAATTACATAGGGGTAAATCAGGAATGAATCAAGACAAGTATTTCTTCTTGGAAATTGTAGTTCATAAAATAGTGTAACTTTTGTCCAAATTTGACCGATCTTCTATCTCTTATAGTTTCCGAGATACTAATGGTAGGATACCAGTCCTTAGACTCAAACCTACAAACAACATACAATATTTTTTATGAAGAAGTTAAAGATATTTAATTAATTTTTTAAATGCAAATTTACACTTTTCTCGTTAGAACGTGTATACACGTTCTTACCCTCTTATAAGAGGGCAAGAACAGAACGTTGTGAAGTGTATCGGATTAAATGCCTTAAGCACACTTTTATTGTGTTTTTCCTTAAAAGGTTTGATGTATCTTCTTCTTGACGCTCAGAAGAGATTAAGATTCAAATTCAAATTATTTTTAAAAATATACTTAATATTTTTTTATATTTTTAAAATGAATACTTTTGAATTATTCAAGAATCTACCCGTAAATGTTATTTTAACAAACTGTACGCATGTGTGCTAGGGTGTACTGATATGTGTGAATTTTGCTATTTTTGTATTTTTATTTTTTTTTTTATACACTTATTTAACGTCGGCCTATTTCCGCTACCAGAGCCTATCACCGACGCCAGGAGACGAGCAACCCCCACCCTGGAAATTTTGCCGAACCTCTTATCTTACTAAGAGTAGGGATTTTTTACTTGCCTAACATTTAATAGACAAGGGACCGACTGCTTTACATCCTCTCCGAAGGATGGTATATTCTCAATACACCTCTCGCCTACAGTTGTATTGCTTCTGCGATATAGCTGATATACAAGCCGCTAGAAGTAGGGAAACGAGACCGCGTCTTTCCGTGGATAGTCCCCATCCAAGTACTACACGCGGTAGCTGTTGCCTAACTTCATATCGCTATGAAGTGAGTCAAGTCAGTCCTCCGCTCGCTGCCCTTTATTTTTATTATTTAGTCTAAATTTCTACCAATTCATCCCCAACGAACTTATGATGATAAATGACAACTTATGATGGTCGAGTTTAATCAAAAATATTATTACGATACGATATTGTAAACTGTGACAAACACTGGTTCAATAATTTGAGGAGAAAAATGATAACGATTAAAATATTAATTAAATTCATTCATTAAATTTCTTGTAAATTAACATTTTATTTAGCGAAAATATTGAATAAAAAATTATAAATAAAAAACATAAGTATAATTCGATAAATCGTGATAGTAATAAAATATTTTTTAACACTATCATAATAATATGAGTATGATTGCTCGTATTCGATTTATGAGTATATTATATTTGTATTATTTAGTTATATGTATACTTTTTATTATAGTGTGTATAGATATCCATGAATCTATTTTTATCATGCGAGAGTAATTTCCCTATACAGAATTTTTATTATATTATGCTTTTGAATAACATTAATTTAATATGTTTAACTCCAAGATACAAGTGCATATCTAAAGGTGCGTCCAGATTACTCGTACTCATGCTCTCGATACTTGTGGGACTCCCGAGTAGTGAGGGCAAATCACGAGACAAGCCAGGCGAGCAGCAGCGTGAGCCACGAACTCGAGCGGATCAGTCAGTCATATTATATCCGAGCACAGCGTCGGAATTCGAACTACTTTACTCGAATAATGGATGGATATGTCACCAGCGACAGGTTGTAATCTTCTGAGCTAGGTGATTACAAATAGCGTTTTCTTGCATTCTCCTTCTTCCGCTTTTTAAACCAATTCATCCACGCTCTATAAAGGGCATACGCGTTATGACGTCATTTTTTCAACTTGGTTTATGAATACATGATCATAACCTATAAAATGGCGTAGGTTTGTTTCTTTTTATTTTATTGCTTTAAGATGTGATTTTACTTCTCTATCTTTTGATAAACGTTTTCGTTTTATTACCTTTATGAGCATTTTTATGACTCAGTGTTCTGTTTAATATGATAATAACATTTCTGGAGTGGTTATTGCCTCATTTCTGAAGCGGTTGTTGCCTTTGCCACTTTTTCAGCTTTTCTCACATTTAGAAACACATTTGTTGCATACTCGTTCCACGTGAGTTTTCAGTCATGAGGTTAGCTAATGAATTTTTTTTAGGGTATGAGGAAGTCTTAATAATTCATTGTGATCCTTAATTAATAAATTACTCTCATACTCCAGGAAACGTAGCCTCAAGGTGGAAAACTATATAGGATTTGATTTTTATTTTTTTTTACACTGATCTTGGGATGCTCATTTTGGATCTGAGTTTGTGGGACACAGCTGTCCCCGGAACATCCTCATCCACCCCCCCAAAGGGTCTTTTTTTTGCTTTTTGCTTTATATCGAGCTTCCGGTGCATGCTATCGCAAAAGTACCTATATTGAAAATTAAAGAGGAATAAACAGTGCACAATATGAGCCATGTTTGGTTGTTCTACGTCAAACCGTTTCTTTGAACGAGTACCTCAAAGTTGGCCCTCTCTTTGAAATAGACACTTCGTAATTTTTTTATTGTGGCATACAGACAATACTAATTAAGAATAAAACATATGGCAGTTTATCACCGATAAATACCTGATTTTTTGGTATATATCTTTTCTTTCTGGCATTGCTCTTTTTCGAGATACAGGGGCGTCCATCCTAAAATTCACTCCATCGTATCACCGGGGTTGTTCATATAGGATTGTTCAAAATTTATGGTATTATACACTTCAACGTGCTGTTTGAAAATTCGTATCAGACGACCAAATGTTATCGCCGGAACTACCCCTTAACCTAAAAAAAGTGTTTTTAGTTTTTTTAAACTAAAAAAAGTGTTTTTAGGTTAGGTTTTTCTTTAATATTCGCTCTTCAGGGCACTCTGAGAAATCGTCGCGTATTGTTGAATGCTCGCTTATATGACTTATGTATAAGTTTCATAATAATTTTTATTAATAATAATTAATTTCGACTTCTGTTCGTACAGCCTTCGTTGCAATTTGTGCAGATACTTGAGCAGTTCGAATAGGTAGTAATTGTCGGTGTTGCTGACAGCGCATGCCCCCTCCGTGAACATCCATTTGCTGTAGCCTGGCAGAAACACCACCACGCAACAGATGTATTCCATCGACAGTTTAAAAGACCGCACTATAGCAGAGAACATCCTTTTCCTGCATGCCTTCAGTGGTTGTGATACTACCTTTGCCTTTTTCAATCACGGCAGAGCAAAAATTTGCAACGTACTACGAAAAGTACGGTCGAAGTACCCTCAGGGCGTACCTACAAGTCCAACAATGGTGTTGATTAGAAACAAGGCTTATAGACTTTGTACAGGTTGCCTCAATGAGCAGCATTAGGGCGAGGAAAATGCGGGGTGAGGAAGAGCTGGCGACCGCGATTCTATATGCTTAAAAAGAGACACTAATACTGCTCTGCTGTTGTAGAACAGAGAACGACGATCCCGGCCTGCGGTCGCCGAGTGGCGTATGTTGAGTAGGTCAGGTTCAGATGGGGTAACCTTTAGAGTTTACCAGCCTTGGATTAGAAATGGACCCACAGCATTTCGGTTGGAAAAGAGACGGGTACTGCCAGTGTCTACACTACAGTCACAAGCTCCTGAACAATTGCTGAGACTTATTTCCTGCAAATGTAAAAAGGACTGTCGCCGCGCTTGCTGGTGTCGTAAAGCAGGCTTAAACTACTCAAGTATCTGCACAAATTGCAACAAAGGCTGTACCATAGCCTAGGTTTCTTTAGGCTATGGCTGTACGAACATGCCAGAAGTCGTAATTAATGTGGAAGAGGACGACGACGATGAATTGATGGGCGATGCGGACGTTACAGAAGATGTGGACGAACTTGACGTTGATTTCGAAGAGGACGTAGCGCAATCGGGTCCTTCCGAAATTAAGCGACACAAAGTTTATTAACGGGGACGATTTATCGCTGTGGAGTAGGCCTAATGGGATACCACAATAAAAAAAAACGCGCCAAATACTCTACCTCTCAGGTGGTGCGGAAAGGAGTACAGTCAGCATCAGCAAAAATACACTTAGAACAGAAGAATACTGTAAAATAGTAGCTACATATGCGTATTAAAAGGCAGTAAAATAATATTTGTTTTCAATAACCCTCAGAAAAAATACTTATTTGAGGAAAGTGTTTGCAATACATACATGCGTATTGAATATGTGCATAACATGAATAATGTAATTTTCTGATAAACTGTTACGCGGTATCGATTTTGGGGTGAAGGGGTATAGTTTAATTAACAAACCATATAGAGATATACAAAGTAGATACATGGCATATAGTAAAAACATATGCGTATTAGAAAACGTTAAAAAATATTTTTTTTAGAACCCTCTAAAAATTAAAGAAAAACCTAACCTAAAAACACTTTTTTTAGGTTAAGGGGTAGTTCCGGCGATAAAATTTGGTCGTCTGATACGAATTTTCAAACAGCACGTTCAAGTCTATACTACCATAAATTTTGAACAATCCTATATGAACAACCCCGGTGATACGATGAAGTGAATTTTCGTATGGACGCCCCTGTATCTCGAAAAATAGCAATGTCAGAAAGAACAGATATATACCAAAAATTCAGGTATTTATCGGTGATAAACTACCATATGTTTTATTTTTAATTAGTATTGTCTGTATGCCACAATAAAAAAATTACGAAGTGTCTATTTCAAAGAGAGGGCCAACTTTGAGGTGCCCATTCAAAGAAACGGTTTGACGTAGAACAACCAAACATGGCTCATATTGTGCACTGTTTATTTCTCTTTAATTTTCAATATAGGTACTTTTGCGATAGCATGCATCGGAAGATCGCTATAAAGCAAAAAGCAAAAAAAGACCCTTTGGGGGGGTGGATGGGGATGTTCCGGGGACAGCTGTGTCCCACAAACTCAGACCCAAAATGAGCATCCCAAGATCAGTATAAAAAAAAATAAAAATCAAATCCTATATAGTTTTCCACCTTGAGCCTACGTTTCCTGGAGTATCAGTAAAGTAGCAATACCTGAAATAGAATGCAACAAATTGTACTCTTTCCAGTTTTTTTTGTGGCTTGAATTAAAACTACCACCCAGACTCCTCTTCTATGCTGAACTACAATCAGGTCTTCTTGTCTTTATTATTAATTTGCGGAGGTATTCTACCAATCTATCGGTAGACTATTGCTGGCGCGTGTTATGCTGTGACGCCACGTCATATTTATATGTATATTTTTTTTAGATGATTTCTAAGCGCTAGAAAATACTAGTTTCTTGCAAGAGAGTTATAAAATTGCAAGGATCTTGGAACCTATCCCTCTGGTTTTCCACCATGACAGAGAACAGAGGACAGGTCTCTCACAATCGACTTCATTCGGATAGGTGTCAAAACAGGTGAGAGGGAGCCTTTCATAGTTTGTGATATGCGAAAAAGGGAAAGGAAAAAAAATTGTCTCAGTAATAGTAGAGAAAATAATGTCTCCTTAAACAGGAATGTTTATCATTTAAATTTTTCCAACTTTCTAATTGTGGACAAAGGAGATGAGCCTTCACATGAACAGAATGATCTTATACCGGAATACATCAGCATATTTGGCTCTCACCAAAAAGTTCGAGATTTGATTATTATTATTATTATTATATAACTGAAGGTTACTATGCCAGATTCATAGGTTTCTGTAAGCAGAGAAGGTTGTACCGAATCAGAGTAACTAATTTTAATTGCACGCTACTAAAAATGTGAAAAGGATACTGTTATAGGTGTGTGTGCACACTGTACAGCAAGGTTAAGTAATATTAGGTAAGTAGACTTAGGGACATAAAGCATAAATAAAATGTTTTATGTGTTGTTTATTGTTTTCTTCGACTATCTAATGTTTAATTTTTTCTTTAAAAAAATTAAATTGAATAAATTAGTCCCTTTTATATTTATATGCATAAAATTCTTTCATTTAACGCAGAAAGGGAAAAAAATTACAGCATTTAAATACTTGTCAGCTAAAAAAAGGAAAAAATTAAACAAAATAATTTACTTTTTAAGTTTCTGCATTAATTTAACATTGGTTGCCATACATTCAATTTCATAAAATTCCAGACAATTAAAACTTTTAATTTATATAAATTTATTTTATTATTAAATTAGCAGAAATATCGTCGTAATTATTAACTTAAATTGGCAACTGTTTCACATGTTTTTGGTCGGTCATCAAATCCCTGTTAGAACATGTTGGAAACAAATGTACTATACGTTTGAGATTTTCATAAGGGGGTGAAAAATCGAAAGATTTATTGGATCTCAATTTTTGACACATATTTAAAAATGCGCATATAATCTTTGCTTATTAAGAAAAATGGGAAAAATATAACATTGCATAAATACAATGTAGTGACTACTTGAAATTCATCTAGCAATACCACTGGTTAAAATAGTGTATGTATGTATTTTATTTTGTATTAATTGAACATTTGTTTTCAATAATCAGTGGCAGCTGGTGATTTAGGATAAACATTTTAGAATTGAAGCTTGGGACAAAAGTCAGGCACGACTACCAAATACTAAAAGAAGAAGTTTTGTCAAAAAAAGTTGTTAGTAAAATTAAAGAAAAATAATTTTAGAAAGGAGTAACTTCGTCGAGTTTTATAAATATTTGCAAGAAGAAAATTAAACGACAGATTTCAAGTTTCAATAGATTTTTATAAATTATATTTTGAAATTTATTTTAAGTACAGCGAAAATATATCAGTTTTATCAACAGCCAGTGCAAGTGGTCAAAAAGCACCACCATTAATAGTATTTAAGGGAAAGTTTATCTGGGATTCTTGGATTGCTGATGAAACGGATAACTGTTTCCCTAATCTCACATATGCGGCAACTGCTAATGGTTGGATGGAAAATCATGTATTTTTTAACTTCCTGAAAAATACATCCCTAAAAGCAATTGGCGAGGTACGGCCGATTTTACTTATATTCGATGGACATAAAACTCACATAAACTGTGATGTTATTGAATTTGTTAGGAGTAAGTTATCAAAGTACAATTTTGAAACTACCTCCCCACAGTACACATTTATTACAACCGTTAGATTTGGCTGTGTTCAAGTCCTTTAAAAATAAATGGGACGAAGAATTAACTAATTGGCAACGACACAATGTGGGATATAAAATTCCAAAAAAAATCTTCTCCCAGCTTGTAGGAAAATCTTGGAATCAAGTAAGGCCAGAATTTATAAAGAATGGCTTTCGAAAAGCAGGGATATATCCCTTTAATCAGGATGTAGTGTCCAGAGAAAAATTTGATAAAAATAGCATAAAAAGGTGAGATGCTAAAAATAAAGAAGAAAATCAAACAAAAGGTAGAGCTCAAGGAGGAAATGAAGAAATAAATAAGAGAGAGAACGAAAATCCTACTGAAGAACAAAAACAGATATGGAATTATCAAGATGGAAATGAAGATATTAATCAGACAGAGAGAGAAAATCCTACCGAGGAACAAAACGATGGAGAAGATGGAAATATTCAAGCTGAAAATGAAGAAATAGGTCAAATAGTGTATGAAAATCAAAAAAATAATGTGGGAAAATATGATGAAGCCACTTTTGAGGATCTTTTAAAACACTACTTTAAAACAATCACAACCTCAGAGCAAACAAAATCGTAAGCGTGTGTCAGAAGGTGCAGCAGTTTTAACAAAAATTGAAGCTGAGGAACTATTAAAAATGAAGGAAAAAGAAAAGGCCCAAAAGAAAAAACAAGACAGAGCAAGCAGAAAGTTGCAACCTTAACAGAATGTACCAAAACTAAAGTTTCAACGACAACCCCTACTAAATCTAAAAAACAAAAATCTACTAAACCTAAAAAACAAACTTTAGATTGCAGTAGCAGCAATGAATCAGAATCTATAATGACTTTGGAAGAGTCCTCTGGAGATGAGGCATATTTTGAAAATTTTGCAAAAGAAATCGACGAAGAAGAACAAATTGAACAAGAATTCAATGAAACCCCTAAAATGTTATGTATAGATACATATGTCTTGGTTCGATTTAAAGGGAAAACATGCTTAAGCACTACATTGGCAAAATTATAGGAAGAGACGAAGGCGAGTGGAAAGCCACTTTCCTTCGCAAAGCAAATAACGGTAAATTTACTTGGCCGGCCATTCAAGATACAACAATTATTGAAGAAAATGACATCGAATTACTTTTACCAAACCCCCAAATTGATCATTGGGGTAAATTATATTTTAATGTTTTAAATTTGATAGTTTCAATGTTGCTTAATATTTAATGCCAATTTTCCATACATTTTTTAACAGTCTATAACTTTTTTACAAATAAATATATCTAAAAACCAAAAGTATCTCTGAATTCAGAAAATTCAAGACAATTTACACTTACCCCTTATTCTATTTAATATAAATTCTGTACAAAATTAAGATGCAGATTTACACTTGCCCCGATCGGCAGGCAAGTGTAAATATTTACCATAGAATAATTTTTATTAAATATATGATTAGCCGATCTGCAGGGAACATTTTAAAGTATATAATTTAAATACTGATTATTGAACAATAAAGCCTACCAAAATTGACGCCTTAAAATTGCATAGTCCCCTCTTGAGCGATTATTAAAATCATATCTTAAAAAAAAAAACGTTCACACTTACCCATGTTTACCTTAATTAATTTTTGATATACAGTTCAAAGAATTACGCTATTTTAATTATTGTTATTATTGTTATACCGGGTGACAACGATATCAGTGGCATCCCCGTTTTGCCACTTGTTTTTGAAGATATCAAAATGAAACTATAATATAGACGTAAAATGTCACATTTTGACGTACAGAGTTTTCGGACTTCCGGTTTAGCCGAAAGTGACACCAAATCTTTATTTTTAAAATGATCACACTGTATATTATTGCATTTTCATAATCCCGGGAAAATTTTGAATAGGTTTCAACTGTTTTGGTGATATTTTACGCCGAATTGATTTTTTTAGAGCTCTGTTTTGTTTTGAATCTAGAGCGCCATGATGAACTTTAAATCATCATAAATGACAAAAAATTAAAATAATGGAAAAACACAAATTTGACTTTTAACCAACAAATTTAATAACTAGATGCATCCTAATATTTCGAAATTAGTTTCTTGCAAAAAAATCTTTTTTTCAAATGGCATCACCCTGCTGCTCAATTAAATACAACTTTTCAAGGACAATCCAACAGTACTGTCAAACCAAAAATTCATGGAGTATTAAACCCAAAAATAGTTATTTATTATACAAGGAAAAAAAATATTAGATTTTAGCTCGAGGTTGTGTTTGTCAGCGGAGGGAGACACAACACCGAGAGTTAAAATCTAATATTTTTTCCCGTGTATAATACATTATTTTTTTCTGTGACGGAAAAAACGACGATTTAATGTTGAAATAGTTATTAACGTCATAAGGCCCCGATATGTAGGAAATATCAAACAAGATTGAAGTTTGTAAAATCGAGGCGAGGCGTCTGTTATTTGCGTATCGGCCGTGCGTCGTTCAGTATTTTTCATTATACCATAAATACTTTAATATTTAATGATGATGTAAGCCTTGCATTTTTCTTCAATTCATTTATCGGCCTATAAAAAAATAATAGAGTTTCTTATAACTGTCAAGTATGTTTTTCATGGCTTACTTTAAAATCATTTATACTATTTTTCTTTTTTGAATTTAATACTCAATGGATTTTGGGTTTGATGGTACCGTTGAGTTGGTCTTGAAAATTTGTATTTAATTGAGGGGGTGCTGCAAGGTGATGCCATTTGAAAAAAAAATTACTTCTTTGCAAGAAACTTATTTCAGATTTGTATTTTCCTATTACTTTTTACGTCATTTATAATGATTTAAAGGTAATCGTAGCACTCTAGATTCTAAACAACAACACTTAGCTCTAAAAAAATGAAATAGGTGTCACTTCCGTCTAAACCGAGAGTCCAAAAAAGTGGTAAAATCATCAAATATTCTATTTAAAAAATTTAGCAGACACGTGTAATTAGTTGAAAATAAAAAATATATTATTATTAAGGTGCCCAATTAATAATACCAAG
The DNA here is from genome assembly GCA_963680705.1 of Rhagium mordax. NCBI lineage: Eukaryota > Metazoa > Arthropoda > Insecta > Coleoptera > Cerambycidae > Rhagium > Rhagium mordax. Next base: position 50,792,211 of record OY796656.1, on the reverse strand, counting down.
TATTTTACACTATTAGCGTAGATATAAATAATTAAATTATGTCTTAATTTACAGTTATTAAATTGAAAAATGTACATATTAATAAAATATAGTTAATCTTGTCACGTTTTTGTAAAGATTTATAACAGGTACTTGTTTTTTATATATAACGTGCAAATTATTATTATTTTTGTTGTTTTCCCAAAGAAATTAGTATTAAGGCTGTGTGTCACCTTACATATTTTAGTATACATTTTTTCATACAAGGTACAGGGTCGCAACGTAAAATGCTAGATTTCCCTAAATATCTGCCAATTTCTCATCATTTTAAGTTGGAATTATGTACTTTGTATGAAAAAATGTACTAAAACATGTAATATGTCACACAGCCGTTGCTTCTTACTGGCCCTTACACAGTGGCGTATCCAGAGCTTTGCTCTGGATGGGGTAATAACCAGTGGCGGCTCGTGGGTTCAGAAATGCGTGAAGAGCTCAGAGCTAAAAAGCTGTGTACACAGGGCAAGAGTTGCAGGGGGCGCGGGGGGCAGCCCCCCGCGAAGCGCCGCAGGCGAAAATTTTTCAGGAATTTCAAGGTCATTGTGTTTTACAAGTACCCCAAAATTTGTATTAAACTCTACATTGACATTAATAAACGTGGCTTTTTTAATGCCTGTTCATTGCGCGAGATAAATTTTTAAGATCGTCATATCCAGATTTTGACCTCGATTTTGACCAAACATCTCGATTTGAAAATAATACACAAGGCCAACAAAATAATTTTTTTAAAGTTAAACAACCAGTTAACCAATTGCATTTATCATACATGCATCAATGAAACCACGAGTTTGTTTACCTTGATTAATTAAAGTTTTACTTAGATCTGGTGCTTCCAACGACTGAATGGTGTTTCGGACCACCTCTAATATTATAGTAACAGTTGTCCTCTTATCTATGGTAACAGTGGCCGGTGAACGGCTGAGAGAGAAGCGTGATTGAGAGGCACACGCGGCGACATGCGCCGTAAGTTATAATATTGTGACATTAGACACTTTAAGTTGTTCGTGATACGTAGATGTAGATGTGCACGTTAACGTACAATTTTCACGTTTACGTCCTGTTTCACAATTCAGTTTAAGTAGTTTGTAGGTCACCTTAAAATTTTGGTTGTCAACAATGTCAACAAAATTATAACCTTAAAAATCCGACGTACATTTGTGTTTGTCGAGTTCAAATTTTGAATTTTTTATTTATTTAAGTAAACCCTATAAAGCAACTAGGTAAGTCATTAAGTTATTTAAAAATGCATCAAAATAAACCTCGCGAGTTATCGCCGCCGCTTCGGTACACTTCGGTTAGCGTACGTTACCGTTTTAGGTACACGTGAGGATCCGTAAGATAACGTAGGTACGTAAGACGATAACGTGAAAATTTATGGTCTGCGCAAGCGCGACTACCAAAACGTACGTTTACGTCTACGTTTTTGACACAACTTAAAGTGTCTATATTGTCGCATCGCTCTTGTCTGTTGCCTCGCACTCCACGTAGACACAAATTAATACTCACTATCACAGTAAATTAATTAAATTGTAAATTTCGAAGGAATTTATGTTTTACAGGAGAATTTTGATTTTTGTTAATTGTTACAATTATTATTGTTACCTTAGATTATTGTTACAATTGTTATTCTAAGCTCTGGGGGGGGGGGTAATTACCCCCATTACCCCCCCCGTAAATACGCCACTGCCCTTACATATTACAATTATCTGTTTGGTATACTTTTCTTTTGTTAATTGTAACAATTATTGAACTCATATTATAAAAATGAGTAGCCACGTAATTGGAAACAATACTCTGTTGGACAAGCGAACTTTTCGCTTTCTCTTTAAGAGAATAGGTTAGGACATTTTTAAATAGATAACTTTAACTTATATAAATTCATAATCTTTAGTCTAGGAAGAAAATCAATACAATTCATAACTTTCATTCAGCTGTTATCAAGTACTTATATATTCAATAAAATAAAGTAGTACACAGATTAAAAAATTAATATAGTCTAATGATAATATTGATAACAAATATTTATTTTAAAAATAATGCTTACGCTTTCTATTATAAGATGACTCACTCCTACACTACAAACAATTTCACGTTATTAGAAAAATTTTAAGAGTATTGGCAATTATTTGTATTTGTATGTATTTATATAATATTATATTGTAATACATATATTGAAAGTCAGGATGTGTTAGAGCAGCATTTTCTATGCAAAAAACATTGTGACACCATTTTTATTCTAAAATGTTAAATTTATTCAGAGAAAGTATGTAGAATGTGTTGTCTTAAACTATTGTATCAAAACTCAAAAAAGAAACTTGTTGCTGGTTGTTCTCTATTAATCTTACCTATTCTTTGATTAAAGGAAAGGAAGAAATAAAAATGATATAGGATCATGACTCTCGCAAAAAATAAAGACCTTTAAATTTTTTGTTAAGGAGAAGGCCATTTTAAAAAAATATCAATTTACAGATAAGAAGTAAGGATCGGCGGTATCAGTTCTTTGAGGATATTTAAGAACTTATTTACGATTATTAAAATTAAATATTATAATGTCTCTGATTCAAGGTAAAATATTTCGTTCTGATTAAATTTCTTTGTATTTACAGATAATTTTATTAAGATAAAATTTATTTATAATATAGAAATTCCAATTGCGCTTTAATAGAGTAAAGTACGTGTTTCGATAACCTTCTAATTAAATAAATCCTGAATTGCCCATTTCAAAAACTCCCTGGATATTCAAAGATTCTTCGTGATTATGACCTCAAAACCCCCCGGAATAACACGATTCTCAAAAATTTGTTTAAAAAAGAATTCTTGGCACAAATATTCCAACTGGATTTACATATCTATTGTTCCCGACGTTTTTTACTAGTATACCATTGCGTCCAGCAGTTAAAATACATAAAATTACATGTGTTATTTCCTTTTGACTCAGAGGGCCGAATGGACTTTTTTTAAAACATTTACTTGTAATTTCTTAACTTTTGAAATTTCTTGTAATAAACTATACTTCAAGCCTAGAGGAAGCTGCTATAGAAATTATTAGGGCATACGCGCTCTTCAAGTAACTAAAGTAGCTATCAGAAATATGTCAAATCACAAATGTCCTAGTCCTTACATCCGCTTTCAATTGAATTAAAAGAATCATAAAAAATTCGACTTGGTGTTGCGACGGCCCCAAAGATTTGTCCCTTTCATATAAATTTGGAACTAAGATCAAAAAAAAAATATTGTATAGGAATAAACAAACTGGAGTACTGAGGAATGTAGTAAAATACCGCTCTAAAAACTGTCACCAACATAATATACAGGGTGTTTGGTAACTAGATTGCCAAAATGAAATTTCAAATGTAAAATCGAATTTTAAGCATAAAACAAAGAATAACTTTTTTTCATATCGGGCTTCGTTTAGGAAATATTGAGGTATTGAGGCGATTGCCAAAATGAAATTTCAAATGTAAAATCGAATTTTAAGCATAAAACAAAGAATAACTTTTTTTCATATCGGGCTTCGTTTAGGAAATATTGAGGTAATAAAAAATTATTTTATTAATTTTATTCAACACTTTGCGAGACACTTTGCAATGATAACAATAAAGGAAACAAATTTTCACAAAAGTTATTACAACGGAGAAAAACTAGAAGAACTAGATTTTCAAAAATGCCATCATTTACATTGACACACATCTGGCAACGCAAAACAAGAGAATTGTATATTTCTGCAAAATTTACAGTGCTTTGAATAGTAAGTATGTACTGAATTTAAAATTCTATTTTCCAATTGCTTAATAGTATTAATAAAATTGTCTCAGCACAAACTAATTGTTTTAAGTGACCCCGTAAAAGTCTAGAGAGTTAAGGTCCGGAGACCTTGCAGATTAATGAACGGGACCGCGCCTCCCTATCCACCTCCCATTGAAATTATTCTGGAGCCACTCTACCACATTTCTTCTAGTATGTGGTGGTGCACCGTCATGCTGATACCACATTCTATTGTGCAGGTCAATAGGAATGTCATCTAATAAAACTTGCAAGTCATTTTCTAAAAATGGTAGGAATGCGACAGCACTTAAACGAAGAGGCAAAATTTAAAGAGGGAGCAGTTGTTCATCCAAAATACCACACCAAGTTCCTAACCTAACCTAACCTAACTTAACCTAACCTAACCGCGTGTCACGCGTGTGGATTTTGTAAAGACCACGTATGCTCGTTATGTCAATTGTTAATTCCATTCCTCGTAAACATCGGCTCATCTGTCCAGAGCGTGTCACTAATAAAGTTAGGATTTTGTTCATTCTGTATAAGTAGCCAATGACAAAATGTTAACCGCTGAATCTCGTCGCCTGGCTGCAAGTGATGAACTCTTTGATAGTGGTAATGATGTAAAACTTCTCGATTAATAGTTCTCCAAACAAAATTATGTGGTAATTGTAACTGTGTGAAAATTCTTCTAGTACTGGTCGTTGGATCATCAAGTACTGCATCAATAATGGCAATTTCTTGTGCAACAGTGTGCTGAGGATGTGGACCTCCACTACGTTCATTAATTCCACATTCACGAAGTCTTCGAAATGCATTAGAAAAAACTTTACGACAAGGTTGCCGTCTATTTGGATAACTTACATTGTATTCCTTGCACACAGCTCTCGTATTACCATCACAGTACCCATAAACATAAATAATGTCAGCAATCTCTTCATTACTAAACTGCATTTCAATATACTTTATAAAACACATAACAAAAAGTCATGCAACGTAGAGAAAAATAATAAGTTATTCTTTGTTTATGCTTAGAATTCGATTTTACATATGACATTTCATTTTGGCAATCCAGTTGCCAAACACCCTGTATATTATACACGCAATTTTTGTTGGTTTGCCTACTTTGTGTTTGAATATACCGTTGGTGAAAATTGTTTAGAACAATTAAGTACTTATGTTCAAGGCTTAAGTGCCTAAAATGTACGGGAATAATCAATCCCACACTCAAACTCTATATCTCTGGAATGACAAAAGTAGAGAAAAAATGAAACGAATACATTAGTGAACCGCAGAAACAAGTGCAATTGACAGTTATAACGATGCTAGACACCTTAATGTGATGTAACTTTATTTTTACCGTTATCCGGTAACTTATTTACACCATTTGTAACCTATCAAATTTCGAATCGACTCTCATTACCGATATGTAAATATCTAAGAGTTCAGAAGGAATAAAGCAGTTCAAATATCAAACATTATCTTTGAATGAATTTCGAAATATGAATTTTCAACAGTGATAAAATAAAGGAAAATAATCTGCATCTAATATAGCATGGTCATGACAGTTTACGAGCCTTGGGTCATGACAAAGAGTACAAATTGGTCTTGTTCTGAAGCTCAGATGAAATTGTTATTACTGTATCGTATTATTTTCTTAAGTTTCCCCATTTCTGCGGGATATCAATTATGCATCAAATATTGCACCAATAATAGTTTCACAGTAATAGTAGTACCTACTTCATGGAAGTAAGACAGTGGTACACAACAGTAGACCAATCCATTGTTTGTAAGTGGAATTAATTCCTTCTCTAGAAATAAATATAACACAGTGCAACAAATTTTATGGACCTGAAAGAAGCATATCATTCCCGAAGGAGTTTCACTCACTGAACACGAATCTGGTCGCAAAAATGGCATATATATACAATGTTAGGATTTTGAGATATCTAACTAAAAGTAAAAAATGCGTTTTTTATGTTTTTTTTTTCGTTAATACCTTAAACCTATATGGCTTTATGACAACAGAATTTGCATAGCTTTTGCTATTCAATACTAATATTCAAGTCTCCAATCGATTTTAGTTAGTTGGTTTGGATACGATATTTCTTCACCTAGATATAGCGAATTAAATTTCAAGTGTTTTAAAACTGAGTGAGCACACGCGATGGGAATAGTGCATAATGCAATGCACTTATAATTTCTGATGTATTAAGCATTCTGCAATAGATTGTGCTATACTCATTGATTAAGGAATGAACAAGATACACGACTCCAATGGTAAAGTGTGAGGCCAATTGTGGTGGCGAGATTTCGGTAAGTTGCGGGAATTCCTCTGTGATTCACGTAGTACGCTTTTGATAAACCTGTGTTGTGTTTGGTTTAATATCATTTGTAATCTAGTTGTAATAAAAATTTAATGTTCAGATTAGTTTTAGTTTAAAATTACTAAAGTACCTAGCCAGCTATTTCTTAACGTTTAATTGACTTTTAACCGTCACATAATCTTAAGCTAAAATCAATCTGAACATTCAATTTTTATTACCACTAGATAAATTATATAAAACCAGACACGACACAGGTTTATCAAAAGCATACTATGTGAGACACAGGAATGCCTGCAACTTACCGAGAATCTCGCCGCCAAAATTAGCCTCACACTTTACTATTGTGTCGCGGATATACTTCAAAATCGAATGATTTCTTCTTTAGGAATTATAACGTATACCTTCATAAATTGTCATCACTTTACTGATGGATAACGTTTAAGAACAACAAGGTATCTTAGATATTATTCGACTTTCTTTACTTACTTTATTTTTAGGTTTTTACAATTATCTTCATTATTTAAAAAAAAATTATGGATAAACTTTTTTTTATTTATTTTATAATGATTGTGGCACCTGATCTTAAAACTTAGACAGGCCACAAAGAACATATACCAAGTCTAAGTTTCATGCTTTCTTAACAATTTGGGAAAATTACCGCTGTACCGCTGTTACTTTATAAACAAAATTTATAGCAATGAGAGTTATACTCTTTTCAGGCAGTCGATTTACTGCTTTTTTTGTATAATTTCTACACATTCTATAGGATAGGTGTAGCCGTTTTTGCAAATCTCCTTAATATTTTAAATAGTTCGTATAGAAAGAAGTCTTCTATACGAACTATTTAAAAAATTAAGGAGATTTGCAATAGAAGTACTCTTTTACTGTTTTTGTGTTTGTAGGAACTTACTTTAATGTTAGCATAACGTCATGAGTGAGTTACAAGTCTCTTTAGGACCATTTTTGCCTTAACTTATTTATTTGTCGATTTTTTTTCAAAAATAGGATTATGCTTCTAACACTTTGCAGTTCAAATATTTTGACCGGACTTTCTATTGTTGAGTTATTTGCTTATAAGAAACTTGACGAGTGGACGGACTGATATTTTGAAAGGTGTCCCAAATTTAATAATAAACACAATGGTGTAAAAATGTTTACTCCACAGATACTATTTATGATTTTCGAAATCTGTTGCATTCCCTTTTAAAAAACATTTGTAATTTCAATATTAAAATTATAAAAAATATAGACTGATCCATTGAGATATATTTATTTACAAATTTGTGATTTGTCATATTTTATCTTTTTACCTAATCCCGACTGGTAAATATTAGTAAATATCAGCCTTAATTAAAACTAAAGTAGGTATTACTATTAGATCTGTATGTGAAAGACAGTAAACAGGTTTCTCTATGACAAGAGACCGCAAATTTTTCTGGAATTAAAATAAGACTTCAATAAACGGTGTAGTAAATAATTTTTACATTCTAAGAGTAATATGTATAAGGATAATACCAAAATGTTTAAAAAAAATCAAAAATACATCACTGAGTTTTTTAAGTGGGTCATATAATATGTTCTTGTTTTTAACTAACTTTACAACAATTTTCCGCGAGATGCAAAACATAATTAAGTATAATTATTAGGTATACTTACTTGAATATTTCCCATTGTTTGAAAAGCTGTAAATATCAACATAAAGGAGATTCCTAGAATAATAACATTACATAAACTTTTATCGACGGACATGTTTACAGCGATATAAAATAAAATAGTAACTTTCACCAATTTGCCACCAATACTGGTTAAATAGAAACAGGCTTATCTTTTTATTTCATTATTAATGATATAGTGCTGCTTTCCAGTGAGAGTGAACTGAAGTTATAATCACATCAAAATAATGGACAAGTTTATTATTTGAATTACAAATAATGTGTATAATGTAGTATGTATGTACACTGTGTCGCAGATTTTCTGACGCTACTCTCGTTATCTCAACAACTACGAATGAGAATTTTGAATTTTGAATTGTTGGTCACATAACAATTTAAACTACACAAATGTACGCTTACATAAAAAAAATTATTTATTCTTTATTTTTTGTTTTACATACTATATTATATTATGTAGTTTGGTTGAAACATAATTCTTGTTTTAATATTATTTTAATATTGTGATTAAGCCCCAGCATTAGTAGTAGTTTTTGAGATACATAAGAGCGGCCCTGTATGCTGCGATGAAAATTTCATTCAATTGTTTTCACCCGGCTTCCAGCCTACAAAAATCAACATGTTCGGAATATTTCGACTATATTGTTTAAATGTTAATTGTGGCTTCATAAATTTTTTCTCTTCCTTTTCGTTTCGACTATTTCATCGGAACAGTTAACTTAACAGTTACCACCAGAGGTAATGTGAGGTGTGTTAGTTACTATGAGTTTGATTATTCCGTATTAATCGTATTTTGTTAGGTATAGTTGAAGGTTGAAGCATATTCCAATGAACAATAATGTTATCAGATTTTATTATTAAACAGGAGATTATTATTGGAAAACAGAAATGAAACATGAAACAATACTTCAATAAATTATACAATAATGTTTTCTTCCTTCCTTCCCTTACATTTGTTTAAAAAATAATTCAGAAAATGGAATAAATGTACAGTCTGAGGATTTTTTAAAGGTTAGATTGGGTAGATACTGTGAGATAATAGAACAATGTGTACCTACAAGCTTTTGGCCACTTCAAATATTAGGTAATCAAAAAATAAGGTACGCAGGTTGTTGCTGCTTCTCCGCATCTTGTTAATTTATTTAAATTTTTTTTTAGTATATTTAAGATTTTAGATCCATTACTAAAATCATAGGAGTTTGTAAAAAAATATGACAATATAATATAATTAATTTTTGAAGTTGACATAAAAAGCTGTAATAATATATAATAAATTTGTCTTTAAAACTTACAGTCCATTCAGTCAATTAAATATAAACTTAATTACATATCTCCGCCTGATTGGAAATCTACAGATACGGAGACGTTGTGAGGTAAATTTTATACTCAAGATTACAACGAAACATTGGTCTTTCAGCAGCCTGGGATAGTTATTAGCCTGGAATAAGAAAATTGAAATAATCATTGTGGTATTATATACACAACCCTAAGAAGTTCATTTTCTGTCAGCAGAGCCCGCAGAACGCCTATAAGTAAGTTGAGGGTCAGTGAAATTTCTCGTTGATTAATTTATCTAAAATTATAGGTATGCTCTTTATTTGAATCAAAACACATTTATTCAATTAGTTTAAAAATCTAAAGGAAATTTATTCTTATCATTGATACTTTTAGTGGTAACAATCGTTATTAATCGCCAATAATAAGATTGTAATTCTGAAATAATTAATAAATTTTATTTTATATTTGACAAGTATTTAACAAATCTAATTTGACATAAAATCCTTAAAGGAACTTATAACCAAACGTGCAGGAATCAAAGGAAATATAACACGTTTTAAAAATTTCCTCGAAAATATTCAGTCTACCAGTCCTGACTTCATTCAGTTAGAACCTCGTCTAAATAAATTAGAATTAAACTGGGATTATTATTGTGAAATTCAGACTGCAATAGAACTCTTAGATGAGAACAATTCTGAAGTTCATAATAATGAAAGAGAAAAATTTGAAAACGAATATTTTAAATATGTCGCATTAGCTAAACGTCTGATCGATGACAGTATAAAGCACGCAGATATAAATAACAAATCGGGATCATCTAAAACTTCTGAGGAAACTTCTGAGAAATCATTAAACAAGTTACCACAAGATAGGGTTTCTAATATTAAGTTACCAACAATAAATTTGCCAAATTTCGATGGATGTTACAGTCAATGGTTATATTTTAAAGATACCTTCAAGTCAATTATTGACAAAAACGGCGAATTATCTGAAGTGCAAAAATTTCATTACTTACGCCTATCATTAAAGGGTGATGCTGCCGATATTATTCGTTCGTTGGAAATTTCCGCGGCAAATTACAAGACTGCATGGGAACTTATCATTGAACGATATGAAAATAAGGTGCTTTTAGTAAATAATCACGTCAAATCTCTTTTTAATTTGCCTTCAGTAAACAAGGAGTCTTTTGTAGCTTTACGTCAACTGTTGGATGGTTTAACAAAACATATACGAGCTTTAGAAGTATTGGAGCAACCAGTGAAGTTCTGGGATACTTTAATAATACACATAATTTCAAATAAATTCGATTCCATTACGCGTCGCGATTGGGAAAGTAAAAATAACAATCAAAATAAACTTCCTTCGACTAATGAGCTAATTCAGTTTCTAAGAGAAAAATGTATATTATTGGAAACATTATCTCCTGAATCAATTGACAGAAAGGTCAAATCAAGATCTTTCGTATCTAATGAAAATTCAAACTGTTCATTGTGCAATGGTAATCATTCTTTATTTCAATGTAATAATTTTCTGAAGATCACACCTAGTAAAAGATATAGTGTTGTAAAATCACATAATCTGTGTACAAATTGTTTTAAGGCCGACCATAAAAATTCTGAATGTCGGAGTTCAAATTGCAAAAAATGTCAAAAAAGACATCACACGCTGTTACATTTTGACAATTCACAGGGAGAATCAAGTGTTTCTAACTCTGTTCCGAATGAAGGAAGCAATAAATCTTTACATTCTGAAACGGAGAATCAAACTGTTACAGTTCATTCAAGAATAAATTCTAACCAGTGTTTATTATCTACTGCACTAATCACGGTACAAGACAAATTTGGTAATAATCATTTACTTGATTCCGGTTCTCAGTCTAACTTCATTACAAAGGAATTAGCGGATAAATTACAAACAAATCAATTAAAAATAAATATTGCTGTTTCCGGCCTTAATAATGCTTTAAGTCAAATTAAATATACCACAAATATTACATTGAATTCAAGAAATAGTTCTTTCGAGTCAACAATAAATTGTTTAGTTATTTCACGTATAACAGATAATTTATCAGCAGTTTCATTTAACAAATTTAATTTACAAATACCTGAAAATCTTAAATTGGCAGATCCCAATTTCAATAAGTCAAACAAAATTGACATTTTATTAGGAGCAAGTATCTTTTGGAATTTATTGCGATCAGGTCAAATACCCTTAGGCAACAATAAGCCGTTGTTACAAAAAACTGTTTTTGGGTGGATAATTTCCGGAGAAATTCCACAGAATCTGGTAAATTATTTCACTACACAATGTCACTTTGTTTCTAATACCGACATTGATAATTATTTAACAAAATGTTGGGATATTGAAGAATATACAAACATGCCACTTTTACCAGAAGATACGGCTATTGAAAGTTTTTTTAAGTCCACAACACAGCGTAACGAAACTGGGCGATTTATTGTAAGATTACCTTTAAAAATGTCAATAAACAATTTAGGTGAATCTAAAGGTACAGCGATTAAACGACTGCATTCAATCGAAATGAAATTAAATAAAGACTCCGACATAAAGGAACAGTATGTTCAATTCATGGACGAATATATTAAATTGAATCACATGACAAAATTACATGACATTAATAATAGTGCAGCTTATTATATTCCACATCATTTTGTAAAGAGGGAATCAAGTTTGACAACAAAATTAAGGGTGGTATTTGAGCGTCGGCTAAAACAAGTTCGGGCTATTCACTTAATGATTTACAGATGGTAGGACCTACAATTCAGCAGGACTTATTATCTATTATAATTCGATATCGGTCATATAAGTACGTCTAAGCAGGAGATATTACCAAAATGTATCGACAAATCTTAATTCATCCTGATGATAGAAAATGGCAAAGAATTTTCTGGAGGTCAAACTCAAATAAAGCAATTGAATGTTTTGAATTAAATACCGTGACATACGGCACTGCTTCTGCGCCGTTCTTAGCAGTTCGGTGTCTTCATGAATTGGCATATGAGTATAAGGATATATATCCTATTGCGAGTAAAATAATTTTAAGTGATTTTTATGTCGATGACTTATTGACGGGTGCTAACGATGTTGACAAACTCGAAAAAATGTATCAAGAAATTTCTCTAATTTTAGAATCGGGTGGTTTTACTTTAAATAAATGGGTATCTAATAATAACGAGTTACTTGAAACAATTTCGATATCTCAGCCACACGTGATTTTTAATATAGGCCATGAAAATGAAACACATATGTTAGGTTTATTATGGAATTCGAGTTCTGACACTTTAAGTTACGCAGTAAAGGATTCGAAAATTGATCAACCAATTAGTAAACGGAAAATACTTGCAATGACTGCTCAAATCTACGATCCGTTGGGACTGTTAGGTCCGGCCATTATACTAGCAAAATTATTACTACAAAAATTATGGCAACTAAAAGTTACTTGGGATGAAGAAGTGCCTTCAGACGTTCTAAACGAGTGGGAAATGTTCCATAATCAATTACAAATTTTAAGAAATATTCAAATCCCTCGTCATATTATATGCGACAATCCAATCACAATTGAGTTACATGGTTTTGCTGATGCAAGTAAATTTTCTTACGGCGCGTGTATTTATTTACGATCAATCGACAATCTAGGAAATTGTAAAGTTAACCTACTTTGTGCAAAATCTAGAGTTGCTCCGTTGAAATGTGTGACAATTCCTAGGCTTGAATTATGCGCAGCATTACTATTGACAAGATTATTTCATAAAATTAAAACGTCTTTAAATTTATCATTTAACAACACCTATTTGTGGAGCGACTCAACTATCGTACTTGCTTGGATAAAGGCGACACCAAGCACATGGAAAATGTTTGTTGCCAATAGGGTTGCAGAAATTCAATCGTTCACAAATAAACCTATGGGGCGGCATGTAAATACTCAAACCAATCCTGCAGATATCATATCCAGAGGTGCATACCCACAGGTTTTGCAAAATTTAGATTTATGGTGGCAAGGTCCCAAATGGTTACGTTACGACGACCACAAGACTCTTGGCCGATAGATATATCTAATGACATTAATAAGGGATCAGTTCCTGTCGAATGAAATGTAGAATTAAAAATTAAAACCACAGTGACCTTAGCTGTATCTGATACGTTAAACTTATTTGAAAAATATTCGACGTTTTCAAAACTACGGCGTGTAGTAGCGTATCTTTTGCGATTTAAGGATAATGCTTTATCACCAAAGGCGTCCAAACATTTTGGACCACTAAATTTTAAAGAATTAGATAATTCGTTAAATACATTGATTAAAATCGTCCAAGGTCAAACATATGTATCTGAAATCGTAGATATTAATCATAAAAACTCAGTTCATTCGAAAAGTAAACTATTACAACTAAATCCATTTATTGATGATATTGGAATTCTTAGAGTTGGCGGGAGATTACGTAAATCAAATTTCGATTTTTATAAAAAGCATCCAGCAGTTATTCCTACTAATCATCCATTTTCTAAATTATTAATTCAATATGAACATATAAGACTATTGCATGCAGGTCCACAGCAAGTTCTTGCATCATTACGAGAACGTTTCTGGATAATATCAGCTCGTAATTTAATAAAAAAGACACTACACGGTTGTGTCACTTGTTTTCGGATGAAACCGAAAGAAACTAAATATTTGATGGCAGATTTGCCAAATTATCGATTAACACCCACCAGGCCATTTATTAACTGTGGCATAGACTATTGTGGCCCGTTTAAATTGCGTGATCGGAAAACTAGAAAATTCAATACTACTATGGCGTATGTTTGTCTGTTTGTTTGTCTTTCAACTAAAGCAATTCATCTAGAATTAACTAGTAATTTGACATCAGAATCATTTTTGGCATGTTTACACAGATTTGTTGCAAGACGCGGCAAATGCGATAGTATTTATTCTGACAACGGCACAAATTTCGTGGGAGCCAACGCTGAGCTTCAAAGATTCCTTAAATCAGTTCAAGGTGAGGTTCTGACCGAAATTGGCCAGCAAGGTATTGATTGGAATTTTATACCTCCCCGATCACCACATTTCGGTGGGTTATGGGAGGCTGGAGTAAAATCAACTAAGTACCACTTAAAACGTGTTATTAGTGAAGCTATGCTTACATATGAGGAATTTAATACAGTTTTGATTCAAATTGAAGCATGCCTAAATTCGCGTCCATTACATCCGTTATCTGTGGATCCGAATGATCTAAACCCACTGACCCCAGCACACTTTATAATTGGGCAACCATTTACATCAATACCTACACCAAATTTATCAAATGTTAAGGAAGCTTCATTATCTCGATTCAAGCGCTGTCAAAAATTGGCTCAAGATTTTTGGACAAGATGGTCAAAGGAGTATGTATCCGAAATGCAGATCCGAAGAAAATGGAAGAATACTTCATATCATCAGCTCAACCCTGATGATTTAGTCGTCATTAAGGAAGACCATTTACCACCGTGTAAATGGAGCCTTGGACGAATTATTAAACTCCATCCTGGTAGTTATGGAATAACCAGAGTAGTTACAGTAAAGACATCTAGTGGTGTGTACAAAAGACCTGTCACTAAAATATGTGCATTACCCAGTGATAGTGCGATAACTAACTCTGTACTTAACTAAGTAAACATAAGACTGTGTTGAAACCTTTAAAGACTTCAATCTTTCAAGGGAGGGTGTATGTTGCTGCTTCTCCGCATTTTGTTAATTTATTTAAAGTTTTTTTTAGTATATTTAAGATTTTAGATCCATTACTAAAATCATAGGAGTTTGTAAAAAAATATGACAATATAATATAATTAATTTTTGAAGTTGACATAAAAAACTGTAATAATATATAATAAATTAGTCTTTAAAACTTACAGTCCATTCAGTCAATTAAATATAAACTTAATTACATATCTCCGCCTGATTGGAAATCTACAGATACGGAGACGTTGTGAGGTAAATTGTATACTCAAGATTACAACGAAACACAGGTATTTCAAAATAGATAAAATAATGATCATTTTACAGTCGTTTCCCAACGAATCGCCATTGATAAGATGGCGCGTTCATTAAATCCCCATACATGTACCAGAAGCATGTAGGAACCTACGATTGTACAATTGTACCGCCCAGCAAAAAATTATATAGAAATAATAAGCGTTATAAATAAGAGTAATGTTTTCGTCCAAAAATGTTTTCGTTGCTTGCTTAATTGATTACATGGCGGCAAATTATGAAGATTTCATACAATTATCCATTTTTAAGGTCAACTTATCGGTTTTAGGTCAATTATTTACATACAGTAATGCGCTAAGCACTAAGCGGATAGGAAAATCCTATGCACTTATGTACGGGTTAGTTTTATAAATGTAAACCCCACATTTTTATTTTTATTTTTCACCGATGCAAAAAATTAAAAAACTGGCCTAACACGTTTTTTTACGTAGATTCCACTTCTGCTAACGGATTGGCAATAGCGTTTTAAATATACAGGGTACGCAAAAAAGTTAGGTTTTTTTAAATGGAACACCCTGTATATTTTGACAAATTTGAATTCCTCCAATCATTCTGATTACAAATATATACACCTATTGTATAATCGATTTACTGCCTTTTGAGTTATTTTCACTTTATGGATACGTCGAAATAAAAGCGTCATTTTATAAACCCATATAATAAAACAATAAATAAAGTAAATCAACAAACAAAATATATGAATTATTAAATCAAATTTTCAACATAATCAATCACCATTAACTTCGATACATTTCAAACCACGTTTAATAAAATTCAAAGGAATTTTTCGAAAAAGTGCTACATCCAAATTTACCAAAGTTATGTTTTTTACAATTTGATTTTTTTATTGTTTAAAATTTTCCACTGGTACACTGTAAGTTTTTTCTTTGAGCGTTCCCAAAGAAAATAATCTAATGGATTCAGGTCTGGACTACTTCGAATTTTATTAATTGTTTGAGATGTCTCGAAGTTAATGGTGGGTTATGTTGAAAATGTTACGTAATTTGTTTTAATAATTCATATATTTTGTTCTGTTTTTGATTTATTCTATTTATTGATTTATTATATGAATTTATAAAATAACGCTTTTGTTTCAACGTATCCATATTAAAGTGAAAATAACTCAAAAACCAGTAAAGCGACTATACAATATGTGTATATATTTGTAATCAGAATGATTGGAGAAATTCAAATTTGTCAAAATATACAGGGTGTTCCATTTAAAAACCTAACTTTTTTGCCTACCCTGTATATTTAAAACGCTATTGCCAATCCGTTAGCAGAAGTGGAATCTACGTAAAAAACCGTGTAAGGCCAGTTTTTTAATTTTTTGAATTGGTCAAAAATAAAAATAAAAATTGGGGGTTTACATTAATAAAAGTAACCCTGTACATGTGCAATATGGCTCAGAATAGCGCCTTATAAATAGAGGGGTGACTATCGAGTGTGCCCGCGATCGGCCGATCACCTTATCACCGATGTAGAGAAACGAAACAAGCGGGCCACGCCACGCGGCCAAAGACCATGTAGTTGGCATGCGCCCACTATTTAATTATAACCGCGCTATTCTGAACCTTATGCACATGTACATAAATACATAGGATAGGATTTTCGTACCCGCTTAGTGCTCAGCGCCTTACTGTAGAATTATCCTTATAAATAAGAGTAATGTAGGGGGGGGGGCATATTCGTCCAAAAATGTTTTCGTTGCTTGCTTAATTGATTACCTTCTACATGTGCAAATTACGAAGATTTCATACATTTAAATTAGTTGAAATAATAGTAATAGGCTGTGCGTGTATTCTTGGGTATAAGGTTTTACACTTTGCTAGAATGATATTCAAATCTACAAGCTGATAGACCTGTATTTAAAATCTTATTACGAAGGTATTTTAAAATTAAAGTATATTATACTACCATTAGAAAATCGATCATTAGTGTAAATGGTATATATACACGGTGGTGAATTTTTCGATGCCCACCATTGGTATCTCGGAAACTATAAGAGATAGAGGATCGGTTAAATTAGACAAAAGTTGCGCTATTTTATGCTCTACAATTTCCTGCCAAGAAATGCTGGATATCTTGATTCGTTTGCGGTTTATCCTGAAAAAATTGAAAATCGTGATTTCAAAAAAATAATAATATCTTCTATACCATTCATGTGAATTTAATGAAATTTGGCAAGGTTATATTTTTGACCACTACCAATTGAATGGCGTCGATAGAAATTTTCTAAACCTTCTAGATTTTGAGCAACGATAGTCAACTTTTTTTTCTTATGGCCGCCATATTGGATTTTTACACCATTAGTTAGAGAAAATAATTCTCTTTTCACCTATGTCACCAAAATAGACTGATTTTTTAAAAACATGTTGATATTCGAATTAATGTAAAAATAATTTATAAAATCCAGTATGCTTTGGAAAAATAATTACAAGCAACATTGTAATCCAGACGCTATTATTAAATTGTACACTCGTAAAAAAATTACACAAAAATGCCAGGTTATTTAAACACCTATTAAATATTACAAACAATTAATTTATTAAAGAGTCAAGAAAACAAATAATACTATTTTTATTTTATTTTGATATTATTATTTTAAACTCCTATTAAATATTACAAACAATTTATAAAATAAAAATAGTATTATTTGTTTTCTTGACTCTTTAATAAATTAATTGTTTGTAATATTTAATAGGAGTTTAAATAAGCTGGCATTTTTCTGTAATTTTTTACGAGTGTACAGTTTAATAATAGCGTTTGGATTACAATGTTGCTTGCAATTATTTTTCCAAAGCATCCTGGATTTTATAAATTATTTTTACATTAATTTGAATATCAACATGTTTTCAAAAAATCAATTCATTTTGGTGACATAGGTGAAAAGAGAATTATTTTCTCTAACTAATGGTGTAAAAATTCAATATGGCGGATATAAGAAAAAAAAAGTTGACTATCGTTGCTCAAAATCTAGAAGGTTTAGAAAATTTCTATCGACGCCATTCAATTGGTAGTGGTCAAAAATATAACCTTGCCAAATTTCATTAAATTCGCATGAATGGTATAGAAGATATTATTATTTTTTTGAAATCACGATTTTCAATTTTTTCAGGATAAACCGCAAACGAATCAAGATATCCAGCATTTCTTGGCAGGAAATTGTAGAGCCTAAAATAGCGCAACTTTTGTCTAATTTAACCAATCCTCTATCTCTTATAGTTTCCGAGATACCAATGGTGGGCATCGAAAAATTCACCACCGTGTATGCTGTTCAATACAAAAAATATATTTCAATAATTAGCCTAGTGACTTAGGTGTTTGATACTTCCACTTTTGAGTAAAACCAAATCGTTTTAACCATGCATAGAATAAGTCAAAATAAGTAAATTTTCGAACAGACCCACCTCGAGAAATCATGCCTGCTCCCCCTGCCCCCCACCAAAGGGGCGACATGCATCTGCTTATATACATTTTTTTTTTCTCGAAAACGGTAAGAGATAGAGAAATGAACTTAGCGCCATTCGATAGAGCATACAATTTCGCATAAGACCCTTATTTTGTTTTTTACAATTTTCTTTTATGTAAGACCCCACAGAAAAAAAACATGGAGGGTGGCTGCTAACGACGACATTTTTGGTTACAACTCTAAGACGGCCCGATAAATCAAAATTTTACAAGATATAAAAAAGAAAGATAATTGTTTTATCAATCGATTGGTATACAACTGATATAGGTTATTTCTTTAAATAAAGCCACCAGTGGCGTGCAAAGAAAAAGCTGCACATGTAATTACGTTAGGATCGTGTTTAATAATTTACTGTTCTTCTCACAAAGTGCAAAAATATATTGAAATTTTTATTGTACCTTCTAAAAATTATTTCACATTTTCTGTTTTACCATTATATCTTATGCAAAAAATATGGGAGCACTCTAGCTATAATATGTTTTTGGTTATAATCCTGAAACAACCAAATAAATCAGAAAATGTACAAGATATAAAAAATTAGGACCATTATTTTTTCTATCGATTGGTAGGTATATTATGAACCTCAACGTTATTTATTTAAGTGGAGTGCATAGAAAAAGCGGCCCATGTAGTTGTATTAGAATATATTTTTAATACTACGTCATAATAGGTGTATTAAAAAACAATACTTTCACTATTTTTTATACAATAGAATATAAACGGTATTAACAAAAAATATATAAGTAATGGTGAAATTAACAAAAAACATTTAATAAAAAACAAAATAGTTAAACTATTATACTATAGTACATACTTGAAAATAGATAGATATAAAAAATTTATAATCTAATTGCACCATTCGACACATGAACATAATTTGGTGCATTTTAAATTTTTTTAAAAACATTTGCACGTTGGCCCACAAATTTTGCATTTACATTGCAATAGAACTTCTGGTGAAATTTTTTCATTATTGGAGGTAGTCCACAATGGCACCCATTTGTCATTATCTAAAATCCATCCCCATTTGGATGGACATGGCAGTTCCACCACTGGTTGACAGAACTTACCCCAAACAAATCCTGCTTGATAAATACATAAATTGATGTGTATTGAGCATAGAGATAGAATATAAAAATCTCAATGGTATTGATAAAGCGTTCATTGTTGGGGGTAAGTTCTCAACCGTCCGGTTTTTTTGGGCAAATAAGTTCATTCGACACAGGTCCATGTCGTCTGTGTCAGAATGCTTATCATAAATTGTTATAACCAATTTTGAAAGCATTCTCAATTGGTCATTATTTGGCACCTTTGGATCTTTAATCAAATCAATAAAGGTGGCGGTGATATCCGGAAAGGAATCCCAAGCTTCCCAACACTTCTTTTTTCCTTTTCCAAAAAAGGAAGAAGTCATATTGCATCCCGTAAATGAGTGAAAAAAGGGAATAGCAAGACATTTTTCCTTAAGTAGATTGGCGATATCCTTACAAGATATATATTTCAGATTCTTTCCAGTGCCAAACTCTATCCACATGTCTTGATTTTCATTTTGGTACTGATAAAAAATTGCCAGTACCAGTACGTCCGTATCTAGAGTCTTTATTAATATTTTGTTTAAATATTTTTAGAGCAATTGTGCGCATGCAAGAAAATACGCGTATCCCCTTCCTCATGATTATATGATATAATTTTCTTTGTATTATCAAGAGACGGATTATACAGTACATTCTTGTCGTTAGTACATACAAGAACTTTATTTTCAGATAATGGAATGCTGCCAAAGTAGGTGGAAATCAGGTAAAATAATTCTTGTTTGTTTGCTGCAACTCGCAAGAAATCGTACCAATTTTTTGGAATCGCTCTAATTAGTGTAACTAATTTTCTATTGCCTTTGCCTCTTTTTTCCCTAGTTTGTCCCTTCAAACTCTTCTCTAAATAAGCATCCCAAATAATATCTACCCTGGTTACTGATTTTAAAATGGTAAACATGTAGGGTTTCAGAATGTTTGAAATGTAATCACCAAAATTTGTACACGCCTTAGGTTGAAGAATACACAAGAGCAGCTCCGTCTAATAGTACAGCATCATTATCTGTTACAGTTGGTTTATCCACATTAGTAATATACTTATCCAGACATCGTAATAAATCAGACTTGTTACCATGATACATTTCTCCAAGTTGAGCTAGAGAAGGGGGATATGGGTGATTTTCAAATTTAAAGAAATTGCCTAAGTCTCCATCCCGGTTTTTAGATGTTATATATAGCCGGCTAAATAAATTAACATCCGACTTTAGCTCACTCTGTTTAGATGTTACTTTTGCTTTATTTTTTTGTTTTGAAATGGGATGTTATTATTTTTTGGTATTGGGTCAATAATAGATTTTTACGGTCGTTCTTTCAATCTTTCATTAAAAAAATCTTTGCATTGGAGAGTTCCTTTCGCTGACAAACGATTCAAGTTTTCTGCAATTACACAACGACTTTACTATTAAGGGCAAATAATTCTGAAGACGTTTCTTAAAGGATTTCCATATTTTTTAAAAGATTGTATAATATTAGAAAGAGAGAGGATGTAAAACTTTTTTGGATAGAATGAGATTCTTCGTGATGCTTTTCAATTTGCTGTTGAGGAATAGAATCTTCAAAATTGCTAACTGTGGTGTCTTACATAAGAGAAAATTGTAACAAACAAAATAAGGATCTTATGCTAAATTGTATGCTCTATCGAATGGCGCTAAGTTCATTTCTCTATCTCTTACCTTTTTCGAGAAAAAAAAATGTATATAAGCAGATGCATGTCGCCCCTGAAATAATTTTTAGAAGGTACAATAAAAATTTCAATATATTTTTGCACTTTGTGAGAAGAACAGTAAATTATTAAACACGATCCTAACGTAATTACATGTGCAGCTTTTTCTTTGCACGCCACTGGTGGCTTTATTTAAAGACATAACCTATATCAGTTGTATACCAATCGATTGATAAAACAATTATCTTTCTTTTTTATATCTTGTAAAATTTTGATTTATCGGGCCGTCTTAGAGTTGTAACCAAAAATGTCGTCGTTAGCAGCCACCCTCCATGTTTTTTTTTCTGTGGGGTCTTACATAAGAGAAAATTGTAAAAAACAAAATAAGGGTCTTATGCGAAATTGTATGCTCTATCGAATGGCGCTAAGTTCATTTCTCTATCTCTTAGCGTTTTCGAGAAAAAAAATGTATATAAGCAGATGCATGTCGCCCCTTTGGTGGGGGGCAGGGGGAGCAGGCATGATTTCTCGAGGTGGGTCTGTTCGAAAATCTACTTATTTTGACTTGTTCTATGCATGGTTAAAACGATTTGGTTTTACTCAAAAGTGGAAGTATCGAGGCATTTCCGAGCCGCAAGTCACTAAACTAAATGTATAATGGCCTATAATGAAGTAAGGTGACCTTGAACTAACGAGATTTTGGTTACAGTACTATTTTTGACGGGTTCGCTGGAAAATATGGCATCGCAGATCGAACAATAATTGTTATCGATTTCTACAGATATCATAAGTACATATCATAGATTTAAACACAACTACATTAACGTGGAAATTCCGAATTAGTAACAAAATAGATTATGAGGCATTGTTTTGTTACATCCAATTACTATCATTGCCTTTGCCAAAGTTTAAACTAGAAATCTGTGATTTTTATTTTCAACGTTTGCTTGGGTGGAGTAAAACAGATTTTCTAAATTTTAGTATTTGCTTCATATAAAAATGAAATATTATTATATTTGTTTAAAAAGGTTGGTGCCCCACCCACAACTTATCTTATTTTCGGTAAAAATGCCTTTAAAAAATTTGAGATGCTTCTATCGTAGTGACTTAGTAATTTTCAGTTTTAACGGGTTTAAATGGTACCAACAAATTTATTCTCTGTGTGCTAAAACTTATTTATATTATATTATATCATATTTTTTTTTTAATTAATTTAAATTTGATTTTACCTGAATATCTGGGTTACTCTATCTAACAATATATGTAAATGTCTGATGGTGACATGTTATATTTTTTTAGATTATTTTTAAATATAATTAATTTTGCACATACTATACGATCACCAATAATTACATTCAAATGGTACTTTCTAAATATCTTAGAGGCCTTTTATGTAGAAAAACTTTATAAAAGATTTTATAAAAAATATAGTAGAATAAAATAGCACTAAGTTTAACGTTTTCGCAGTCACATTTAAACTAAAATTAGTTTACACTGGTTCAATATTTCAGAATATAGTGTTAAAGTTAGTAGATTCCTATTGTAATAAATTTCGCATTACAAAAGTTTATTTTCTCTGCTTTATTTAACGTTCTTATTTTTAAATTAGGCATTATAGAGAATAATAAATTTTCTACTTTTTGTGTACAAAACCTCTGTTTGAATTTGAAATTTTCTTGTAAAGATGGTCGAAAAGTGTTCAGGTTATTCCAATAGGTAACTACTCATTATAAATTACTGATACAAGTTTGCTTTAAAATCATTAAGATTCTCATAGCTACGAATGCTACGATAAATTGTTTATCTATTTTGCACCGATGAAAATTAAAGAGGTCGAAACATATCTGCAGATGACAGTTTATCCTGCATGAGAGAGAGTCTTACATCTGTGACTAATTTCATGTTAGTGGTTTCTTACTGCAATAAATTTTGCATGTTGTAAAATTTTATTTACTCACATACATATGCTGCTTGTCTTGTTCCCTTATCTTTAAATAAGGCATTATGGAGACAATTTGTTCTCTTTGTTTTACAGTCAGCGTATGTTGTAGATCAGCGATTCTTAACTTTTCCTATTACTTAGACTACCTACTTATTTAGTTTGCAATCTGCGACCCTCAGCCATTTCTAAGATTTCAAACTCAAAATTGGAATGAATAAGTTACTCCAAGCATATTTGTTCACGCTGATATATTAAAAATTCCAATTAGAAAATTTGGTTTGGAGAACTTTGTTAAAGATGTGGAATAAAAAGAAATAAGACATTTATCTAGAGTTTTTTTTAATGTAAATATTTGATATTTGAAAATGTTACAAAATTAAAAGAGGCAGAAGTACGAAACTTTGATGGTACTACTGTGTGCCAGTAGTAAAATCCAGAGTTCTAACTTCACTTAAAGTTTTGACTAGCTGTAAAAGAAATTATTGGAATCAATATTATGGAGGTTCTGAAAATTTTAAGCGTCACGTTCTTATATTCAAGCGTATTATGGGTTGCATCTTTTTGCTGATTTTATACGCTCCTCCTACACGATTACCACAGTTCCCTCGCAACTTTTTTTATTTTGTTTAAAAAATGAGGTAATCTAATCTCAACAATCAATCTGACACAATATTTTTTAAGGAAGAAAAGAGTTAATAAACACTAAAAAAATATGCAAATCGAACCGCAAACCTTATGAATGGGCGCTAAACACCTTTATAACCACAATATTACTATCCTTGACTTAGCTGCCAGTATAGGCACCCTATGGGAGAGTAGAGGGGCACTTTTGGAAAATTAGTGTGGTTACAGGGAAATGGAAATTTATATAAAAAGGCGGCCCGGCATCACTACACACCGGCAATTAACGATCTAAACAGCATAATTAGTCTAGTCACCAAGTTCAAATCGGTGAAAAATAGTGATAAAGCTCCTAAAAATATGAGCGATAGCTCATTGGATTCGGAATGACGTCTAGAAAAATGTATTCGAAGGAATAATTAGCACGCAAAAAATTACAAAATTTATTAACAAATTAAGTTGCAAAAAAAAAGGCATTTCGTTTTTTGTTAATAACTCCGAAACTATTCATATTTAAGAAATTTAAAAAAAAGCTCCTTAAAGAGGAGGAAATTTCCAATGAAAAAGTCCCAACTCCCGGAGTTCTATCTCCATTATTTATAATTTTAATTTAACGCTGAAAATAGGGCTCCGCGCGGCCGCTACGGCATGCGCTCGCCGCCTCAAAAGTGAGTACGCCACAGAAAATAATTTTTTTATAGTATTAAATATAAATTAAAAAATTTGAATTAATTATGGTGTATTTTGAACGCTTAAAAGAAAAAATTCCCGTTGGAAAAAAGTTTTAAAATTCATTTTTCAACAAGTTAGGCTATTGTTAATTAACAAAATTTTTTCGGATCCTCGTCTTCATTGTAAGTAATAAAAAATGTTTAAATAATTGCTCTATAAATTTTTCGTTTCTTGGAGCCCTTATTATATATATATACTCAATAGGATCAAGTTATTAAAGTTTTTAAAAATTGTTTATTTTGTTAATTATAATTTGTTTAAGTGAACAAAAAATGAAATTTGTAAAAATTGTTGTTAAAAGAATTTTTGTTGTTTTTGCATCTGCTAATGGCATGAAACAATGTTGTGAAAAAATTTTTTACATCTTTTATTTATAAATTTTTTATAAACAAATGGATTAGTTTAATATTTAAAAAAAATTTTTTTTTTTACCTTGAGAAAATTATGATTTAAAAAAAAAAAATTTTTTCTTAAATCCATTTTTTTATTGTTTATAATCGTTTTTTTATATTTCCATTATTTAAATAATTAGTTAAGAAATTATTTTATCTTTAAAAATCATTATTAGCATTTCTCAACAGGTAAACAAAAAAAATTTTTTTTCATCAACAAATTCATTGTTTATTAAGTTAACAATTTGTTATAAACAAATGTTGACTATCATTATATTTTTTTTCTGAAACTTCAAAAAATTACAAAAACAGCCATATATAACAAATTGTCGAAACATTTTTTTTAAAATTTTTTACACCCTAGGGCCTTTAGGCTGTAAAAAATTTTTTTCGACAATTTGTTATATATGGCTGTTTTTGTAATTTTTTGAAGTTTTTGTTTACCTGTTGAGAAATGCTAATAATGATTTTTAAAGATAAAATAATTTCTTAACTAATTATTTAAATAATGGAAATATAAAAAAAACGATTATAAACAATAAAAAAATGGATTTAAGGAAAAATTTTTTTTTTTAAAATCATAATTTTCTCAAGACAATAATATAGTAAAAAAAATTTTTTTAAAATATTAAACTAATCCATTTGTTTATAAAAAATTTATAAATAAAAGATGTAAAAAATTTTTTCACAACATTGTTTCATGCCATTAGCAGATGCAAAAACAACCATAATAAAACATATGCTTAAAAAAATTCTTTTATCAACAATTTTTACAAATTTCATTTATTGTTCACTTAAACAAATTATAATTAACAAAATAAACAATTTTTAAAAACTTTAATAACTTGATCCTATTGAGTATATATATAATAAGGGCTCCAAGAAACGAAAAATTTATAGAGCAATTATTTAAACATTTTTTATTACTTACAATGAAGACGAAGATCCGAAAAAATTTTGTTAATTAACAATAGCCTAACTTGTTGAAAAATGAATTTTAAAACTTTTTTCCAACGGGAATTTTTTCTTTTAAGCGTTCAAAATACACCATAATTAATTCAAATTTTTTAATTAATATTTAATACTATAAAAAAATTATTTTCTGTGGCGTACTCACTTTTGAGGCGGCGAGCGCATGCCGTAGCGGCCGCGCGGAGCCCTATTTTCAGAGTTAAATTAAAATTATAAATAATGGAGATAGAACTCCGGGAGTTGGGACTTTTTCATTGGAAATTTCCTCCTTTTTAAGGAGCTTTTTTTTAAATTTCTTAAATATGAATAGTTTCGGAGTTATTAACAAAAAACGAAATGCCTTTTTTTTTGCAACTTAATTTGTTAATAACTTTTGTAATTTTTTGCGTGCTAATTATTCCTTCGAATACATTTTTCTAGACGTCATTCCGAATCCAATGAGCTATCGCTCATATTTTTAGGAACTTTATCACTATTTTTCACCGATTTGAACTTGGTGACTAGACTAAATGACCTGTAAGACTTGTAAACACACACTACATGTCTTAATTTGAATCTTGAATCAATGGATCGCTCCCGGGTTAGCTTTTTATTTTCTCAGTTCTGTTAGCAACTAGCAGTTATTATCAGATATTGTAAGTGTATATGTTACTTGTTCAGTATTTAGTATCAAGTAGTCAAGTACGAAGCTGGAGGTAAGTACATAAATACCAAGATAAAAAGAAAATATAGACAAATAACGGTTAAGTGTAATTTTGTTTTAGTTATCAACATCAACAAAAGAAAATTGATATTAGGGAATATTTAAAAAGACTCCGCATGCAAGAAGAGGTAAGAAGCATTGAGGAACCTTCTACCTCGGCTTCTACGCCAGGTGATAATCCAAACTTCAAGCTAAACGTTGGCAATATTGAAATAGGTCATGAGCTAGACATAGGAAACTTTCTGAATATTTTGGTACCTGATCCTGATGAACTTGTTTATAAAGCTTTAACACAATCATGGGTCCCTGAAACATCTTACTGCTTTTAAAATGATGTTCCTCATGGTTCGCAGGTGTATCAACATGAATGACTGTCGACTTTTTTCTCATATTCAGCAAAGTTTAAGAGGATGTTCTATTTGTGAGCTATTTTAAGCCTCATCTTGCTCGAGAAGTACAGGGCCGTTTTTATAAAAAAATCAGTTTACGAAATACAAAAGACATTCACAAGTGTGCAAGAAACCATAAAAAATTATGTTCAAGCTACACACGGATAATTTTTAAAATATTATTGAAAATAAACATCAGATTGTCCTTCAGGGCAGGGTTGTAAAAATCATTTTTAAATGTAACTTGTCCTTTTGTTATAAGTATACCATAAAATTATAAAAAAAAAAAAATTGGTAGATATTGTACGACAAACTATATCAGGAACAAAATGTTGCCTATAATAAAGATATTAGTATTTTATGGAACTTGCCAATAAGGAAAAAAACGGATGAAAGAGCGGTATTGAAACTAAAATTTAGAGTAGAGGCGGGAGACACGGCAATATCCACTTAGTTCGAATGCCTTGAACATTTCTCATAGAATTCAAAACGATTTTATTATTTATGAAGTCATTCGGGAAAATAGAATTAAAGACGCCAAAAAGAGCATTTTTTTCTGTTGTTGGGGATGAATTTCCTGGCACAGAACAGTTATCTTTAAGTATACGATTCCTTGACAAAACAGATACAGAAAAGTTCTGCATGAGAGGAAAATATTTAGGATTTCTTCCTCTATTAAATATGGATGCTGAAACTATATCAAAAACTGAAGGAAGTACTGTAAGGAGATATAAAATACTTCTGAAGTTGCTAGACTCCAAGTAAGCTACCCCACAAAACACCAACGGACTAACTGAAGACATACTATTAAGAGGCGGGCGTCAAAGGAGGACTGGAAACATGCCAATACCGTAATAAATATAACAAAGCATAAATGGGCGATCAATTGGATGGAATAAGTATTCCCAGCATATTACTAAATAGGGCATAAGCAAATTTGCGTACCCCTGCGTACACTATTCAGGGCTAGTCTGGCGATATTTATACCAAAATCAGGGCGTGAAACCTACGCCCAGGCCTTTTCACCTATCAGTCTGACATTCTTTCTAATGAAAATCATGCAGAAGCTGGTGGATATATGCATATCAGGGACGATGTTATGAACTTAAAACCTCTACATAATTCCAATTTGCCTACCAAACAGGAAAATCATGTGAGCTAGCCATACACGAGCTTACTCACAGAATAGCCAGGATACAGCCAGGAAACGGCCATAGGAACCTTCTTAGACATTGAGGGGGTGTTTTTGATAACACCTCATCCGACTCTATAAACAGGGCAGTGAAGAGACGCGGGTCGGATAATCGAACACTCAGAACCAGAAATATACAAACTATGCTCCACGACAGAGGATGTGTCAGTAACCTGAGGCTGCCCGCAGGGACCAAAGGCTTCTACAAGCCTTGCGCAGGGACAGCTATTGCCCATTTTGTGGTGTCTGGTTATTGATGAACTCTTGGTGCAATTAGAACAGCAAGGAATATATGCACAAGAATATGTAGATGACGTCATACCGGCTTGGTAATAATAATAAATAATAAAATTTGAAGGCGTCACATCAGAAATGATGCAAAGATCCCCCAAAACAGTAGATAAATGGTGCACCCTGGAAGGTGTATCCGTAAATCCAGGTCCACTGTGGTTACTTTTACAAGAAAAAGAACGGAATAATAAATAATAAAATTTGATGGCGTCACATCAGAAATGATGCAAAGATCCCCCAAAACAGTAGATAAATGGTGCACCCTGGAAGGTGTATCCGTAAATCCAGGTCCACTGTGGTTACTTTTACAAGAAAAAGAACGGAACCTGAAGAAACTATTTCTTCGGGGAAAATAATTACAAATGAGCGGTGAAGCCAACCAAGTATTTGGGACTGACACTAGATCCTACCAAACTGAACTTTAAAGCTCATATAGATTAAGTGACCACCAAAGCCGCCATTGGTGCCCATAGATGGGCTTGCAGACGCATGGTAGACAAGAGCTGGGGACTACAACCAAGAATAGTACATCGGCTGTACCAAAAGGCTGTGGTACTAACAATAACCTAAGCCCCCTGATCTGGTAGCATAAAGCTGAAAAAGGAGAGTCGTTGAGAAAACTAAGCAAGTTACAAAGACGTACCTGTCGAAACTCGCTCGGCACCGGATGTTATGGTGAAGCGAGTTCTCCAAAGCGGCAACAGTTGTTCAATGCATCTCACTAGTGGTGCTGGTACCGCAAGACATCCGAGTAAACGTAACAATAGCTCATGGGATGTTGTATCAAATGCCTTGCGATAATCAATCCAGGCCATTGATAGATTCCGCTTGTATTGCACAGAATTCTGTGTAATACAGCAGTCTATCAGCAGGTTTTCCTTGCAACCTGCCAGGCCCTTCTTGGCACCACGCTGTTCGTTTATCTGTTGGTAGACCGGATTAACAGACCTCACAATCCTGGTATACAAGATACGAGTAAATAAATGGTAGCAGGAGTTGAGGCAGGTAATCGGTCTGTAATTTTTTGGGTCAGACAGATCTACCTTTTTGGAGATTAGCACAGTTCGCCCTTCGACAAACCAGCCCGGAATTTGCTGTTCCTCGTTCAAACATGAGTTGAAAACTCGGGCCAGATGGCGGTGGGTGAAAGGAAACTTCTTCCACCACCAGTTGTTTATACCATCTGGACCCGGGCAGCGAAGTTCTTTTTCTGTTATTTTTTTTTCTCGGTTACTCGGTACTGGACAGTCTCCCCGTGGCCTCCGACACCTCACGGGAGAGAGCGCCAGCGAATAATCTACAGCCACTCCCCACATCCCGCAGGGTTAGTGACTGTAGATTCCAGACGCGTGTGCCCTAAGTAGATGGAGGGATCCCAGGATGACCGCTTTCTGCATTTGACCAGCCAACCACTCTGCCGATTTTTGGCAGGCAGGCATGGCATACCTCCGAGTACACCGATTATCAGGACGACCATCTTGACAGAGTAGCCTGGGTATAGCACTTGGAGCTCGTACCGGAGATCTCTGTATTTGGTCCGTTTCTCTTCCTCCTTCAAGGCGATATTTGTCTCAGCAGGTGCTGAGAACTCGAAGACATACATCACCTTGGTCTGATGGTCAAGGAGAACTATGTCAGGCTTATTGGCTCGAATTAGCCTGACGGTCGGGAACGAGTAGTTGCAGTAAATAGTATTATTATTATTATTATTATACAGAAATAGCCCAACAATTAGAAAAAAATCGACAGTCAGAACGAATTAGCACAATATATAACTTTACCTTCAGAGTAACTATACCTGATAGGGAAGATAAGGGAAAAATGGTATACTGATGGATCAAAAACGTCATGTAGTGCCGAATTGCGGGAGATCAATCAGCAGAAGTCACAGTCATAGAGGCTTGTATATAAGAAATGATACGGATAATTATAATACATATTAATTGGTGATCTATCCAAATAAAAAACTAACGAATTATTGAAGCAGAGCAGAGAACAGCTCAGATGTGGAGTTGACATCTTAATAGGACACTGCACACTAAATAAATATATCACCAACATAAAGGTGAAGGACGATCCGGAAGACGGGACGTGTGGTAAAGAGGAGGAAACAATTCACCACATCGTATGTGAATGCCCAGCCCTGACGGCGATAAAGATTGCACACTTCGGGGAACCATTGGTGATACCGGAAGAAATAGCCAAAACTCCTATCGACCGTACACTCACCTTTGTAGGAGGAACGGGCTTCATGGAGACTATGGGGATACAAAAGCTCAAGTTTTAGTACAGCGGGTCAAAACCGCAACACGTAATGAAACAAAACAAAAATATATCAAAAACTATTGTTATTTCATTAACCAATTTCGGACTTGACTTATCAAAGTTTTATAAAGATTCAAAACATGATAATGATGATGAATGCCACCTACCGAAAGAACTAGATTATTTGCAGCTTTTCGACGAGCAAGATTACAAGTTCTTCTATGAATGATCAATGATATTTCTAAGATGCTTACGTTGAATCCTAGTACAGAGTTCTGTGTTCCACCAGAAATATTATATTTCATTCAATGTGGCTGCAAAAATACAAAACGCAAAACAAACACTGCAAACGTGCAATTAATCATTTGGAATAGGTAAGCAGAAATATGTTGATTGCGATGCTGGTCAAGAACATTTACCTACAAGTTGAA
Organism: Rhagium mordax; assembly: GCA_963680705.1. Classification (NCBI taxonomy): domain Eukaryota; kingdom Metazoa; phylum Arthropoda; class Insecta; order Coleoptera; family Cerambycidae; genus Rhagium; species Rhagium mordax. The sequence continues at coordinate 50,760,939 of OY796656.1, read as the reverse complement.
AATATTAAAGATGCTGATTCTAGTGAAGAAGAGGGTAAATTATATCCTTAAGAAAAATGTTTTCTTAACCGTCTAGTTAGTAATTCCAGTAATCGGAAAATTCTGTTTATTTTTTGTTATTTGTATTACCAGTTGTTAAATAATTAATGAGGCAAGAGTAAAATATTTTCAGCTTCAGGCTGGTGCGTTAATAGGATTTGAATATTATTATAAATACGTCATTCGCTCCTGTTTAAATTCTTTTAGAGCCGATTCAGACAACTGCAAATGCTTATAGGTGAATGAATGTGTGGCTAATAATTTTAATATTAAGTATTTTTTTCTAGACTTGTTAGTTTCATTTATCTGCAAACATTTTAACGGGGATGTGCTCTAAAAATATAAACTGTTTAAAAACATGTATCGTTATAAAAAAGAAAATTATATATACCGGTTGGTGTGTATGGTCAGTGGGTACAAGAAGAACACTGTTAAGAAATTAGTGAAATATAAGGTGACCCATGCACATCTATAAGACTAGAAGGCAATTGCATGTTCTTTACACCGATGGACATGCACTATACATTAACCTGGATATTATAATGATAATGTCTATTCATATTAAAAAAAAGATGATATTAGTGCTCAAATTGTGTTGTGTTGAGAGTTCTCTGATATTTGGATATCGCAATATACTTCTGTAATAATTGTATGTTAGTCATGCGTTAAAATTATTTATCCGCTATAAAATACAAAGATTTTGATAAACGAGCTCACAAGTTCAAAGGGTAACCAAATTGTATCTGAGGTGGCCAAGAAGCTAAGAAGTGATTTGTATATTAGTGACCAAGAGATCCTATCAGATGTAAATAGGTCCCTTACTTTCTTAATTCCAAACCCACGAAACTACATATAGGTATGCTCGCCCACTATTTTGGATGGTGGTCTACATTTTGTAGTATGTCTCAATTCTAGTAGATACTGTATTGTGACGTACTTAGAATTGAATCTTGTATTGATTGGTCGTCTCACACACGCCTTATTCCATCAGAATTAAATATTTTCTAACGAGTTTTATCTGTAAATACGGTTCGTTCCAATCTTGAACTGTTTAACTCAAATATTCCCGTGTGAATACAAGCTTAGCCTAGTTTTAGTCGAAATTTATATTTCTTGTTCTAGTCAAAATTTTGATTTCAATTTTTTGTTGAAATCATCGATGTTTTAAGATTAGTAAATCTGCTGTAAAAAATACCTTTGAATTGTTTGTACTTGAACTTATTATTATTATTTATAAAATCTCTTTAATAAATTCTAAGTGTAAATTTTCAAGAACCGTTATGAGAAATTCGTTTAATGCATGCTATCCATCCATATGATTTTGTGATGTAAATTAATATATTTAGATTAGAACCCACGAAACCACATATTATGCTCGCCCACTATTTTGGGTGGTGGTATACATTTTGTAGCATGTCTCAATTGTAGTAGATACTGTATTGTGAATTAGGTACTTACAATTAAATCTTGTATTGATTGGTCGTCTCACACGCCTTATTCCATCAGAATTAAATATTTTCTAATGAGTTTTATCTGTAAATATGGTTCGTCCAATCTTGGACTGTTTAACTCAAATATTCCGGTGTGAATGCAAGCTTAGCCTATTTTTAGTCGAAATTTATATTTCTAGTCAAAATTTTGATTTAAATTTTTTGTTGAAATCAGCGATGTTTTAGGAATTAGTAAATTTGCTGTATAAAAATATCTTTGAATTTATTGTACTTGAATTAATTATTATTATTATTATTTATAGAATGTCTTTAATAATTCTAAGTATAAATTTTCAAGAACCATTATGAGAAATTCTTTTAATGCATGCTATCCATCCCATATGTTTTTCTGATGTAAATTAATACAGATTAGAATAACCTTTTGACATGATATGCTTATAAAATCGATAAAGACGTAAATTCCAAAAAAAACTCTTAGCTTCCGCTTACTACAAAACATTTCTGAGAAAAATCAAAATGCTCTATTTTTTTTATACATCTGTAAACTTCAACTATTTAACATGGTGTTTGATTATTTGAAATAATTTATTTTCGTCGGTGACAGCAACCTGCTTTGGAATTTTGAAATAAAATGTAGTAATTTGAATATTAATCATTTGAATTATTTTTCAAAAGTGTTGCTCTGCTTTTGTCGAAAAATAATGTATATAATGTATATATGTAGTTGTGTGGTTGATGATAATGAATGCATTTTCCTCATTCAGTTGTAAATATCCTACCCTACCTCTTCGCCCTCCGCATTTACCCTACACCTCAGTTTGTGACGGGAAGGTCATGTATTCTGTGTCGTATAAATTTAAAGAAGGGAGTTAAGTGTATTTAATGGTGCGGGGATATAAATTATATATTTTCTTTATTTGTCCTGTAAGTACTCATCTTGTTTGTTATTGGTACTATATTTTAGATATTTTAGAATGTATACACAACCACGATCTTGCATGCTGTTTTCAGTCGACTTTCACGAGACTTACCGAACGTATTCGGAAAGAATCGATAAGAATCCCGCGATTGCCAAATTTCGTATAGGCGTGTTATTTGCTATTGCTATCTACATTTTAATCGTTATTATATTTATTGAAAATGAATGCGGGTTTACGTATCTTTCACCCTAGTAATATTGTAGGGTATATGCCCTTATGGATTAACTAGATTCCTTTAGATAGTTACTCTTGTATAGGTGTTTTATATAAACTATGCTTCATAATAAAATCGAAGGAAATTGTGATACTTAAATGTTTTTACTGGACAATAAAAAAGTGGAATAAGGTCACAAAAAAATTGCCGCACCATATTTCCATTAATTTTCTAAAATATCCAATAATGTCAGTATTGTGTACTATCCATTTCAAGCAATACTTGTACAGAAGATTTTGAGTAATGTCCTCGGTAATTTCTTAAGGTGGTTTCTTAAACAAGTTGATTTTACATTGGGATTATTAAGAAAGTCTCTCATTAGGGATTTTTATGTGTCAAAGTATGCCGACAATAATATATTAATGATAGGGGATTTATAATACAATTAAAAATTTTATTACAGTTTTCGATATACAACAATAATATAATTACTAATAAAGATAATATTTTCCCACTATTGTTCATTTAGCACGGTTTATTAAATTATAAATTGCAATAAAATATAATGATTTCTCATCTAAATAAGATACTGAAAAATTGTACTATTTTAAAAAGGGAACTATAAAATATTCCACGTAAGCTGAACGATTTCGACAGATGACATCGGCTGAAATGCTTTTAAAAAATTTGTCCCTAGATCGTAAACTGTGTCGTAGGAGTACAAAACAAAATGGACGATTGATGTCACATGTTTCATCTAGTTTTGAGGTTATTGTTAAACATTGTCAGTGTCAGTTCTGTGGTGTGTTGATATTTTTTTGTATTTGTTGTATTTATCTATTAAGTTTGGGTGTGTGCGTGTGTGTGTGTGAACGTGAAAATTAATAATGGAATAAAATAATTAATAAAATCAATTGAATGTACAAACACTGCGTTCTTAAACTGAGTTTTCTTACACATGCAACCATGAAATCGAAGTACCGTATTGTTAGTTGTCTGCTATCATTCATTTAATTTGGAGGAACTATTTTATTAGGCGGATACGATCCGAGCTGGGTCGAGGTCAGTGATCATTGTGACCCATAATATTGAATAAAAAGTTACTATATTTGTATTGTCATCTGTCGAAATCGTACAGCTTACGTGGAATAAACTATACGTATCTTTATCCAGATAACATTAATTTAAAATTTCTCAAATTTTAATAACAAAATAATTCTATAAGAAAGGGGATACAAATATTATAAAAGAGTTTATAAAGAATGATATACAAAACAAATTATCATTAGTAATATTAAAGACGGGAATAGACCATGCAATTATAAAAAAAATAAATGATTATTAAGTATTACTTAATGTAAAAGTAACTAAATAAGTAAAATCAAAGAAATTCGATCGTAAATCAAGTAACAACAGGCATATGGTATAGGTATGTGACCTACCCTGGACTAAGAGAGTAGAATCTCTTAGGGGAATATCGGTCGTGGATCCTCAGAACACTTTCTAAAATACAATTTCTGGGTTGGTTGGTTGGTAGATGAATTGTTTTCTATCTACTGGAACCTTGAAATCACTGTGCCTTGTTTCGGTGTCTGATCTTCTGTTTCCAAATACAAATGAATGGATCACTTTTGCAGTAAATACCTGTATGTAATCATGACTAATTGACTAGGTGGTTTTTCTTCTCAGTGACCGACCAGTTTCCTCAGACTGCTACTACTGCCGAATAGTGCAGTGGCCCGAACCCCAAATTCCTTGAGAGGATGCCATACTAATTGACGAAAAATCTTGTACCACTTCTGTTATTTCGAGACTGGGGAGGTTCCAAGCCTGTGCTTTCAGGAAGCGCTGTTACAACCTTGATCTTCAGAAGATATCATCTGGTTTTGATTTCCTGACCATTAGCCTTACCTTCTCTGCCCTTTTGCCCTTCTCCCCCTTAAACTAAACATAAAAGCGAGTAAAAAATAATATAGTTTCCAGTGCAGTAGCTGTTAAGCCTTAAAATTGCAACAATCCAATCAATTTCTGCGACATTCCTCATTGCTCTGCTCCGATTATGAACTTCACGAGCATCTTTACTATAAAGGTAGACTGTGTGTATGATCTACAATGACCTTTCTTGTCGTAGAGAGGTTAACTTAAAGACGAGAAACTGTGATATTCTGTGTGTCATCTGGTGCTGAAATATTTTTGCCGCTTCTCCACTCTCCTAATGATGACTCATACACCAACTTGAAGGCTATATTTCTTCAAAAGTTTATTTACTTTAAGAGAATCGACTGAAGCAGAAACAGCATTTTAAGTTGGTTTCCTAACACGGGCAATGCGAAACGAGGCAATCAGCAAGAATTTGTATCAATACATTGAAGAACCCACTCAAATTACTGGCATCGACACCTATTTTGTGAATACGCTAGAAGTCAACACTCTTATCTATATAGCGTTTTATCTTATACCTCTTATCTATAAAGGTTACATTGTCTCCACTAATTGGCAATTCAGATCATAATGTTAGCGCAGCCATGGAAAGCCTGGCATTTTAAATTAACTCAATAGGATGATCTTTACGTTTACGTTTTATTCATCATATCATCTATGGCGTAAACTTGCTTTGATACAAAGGATCTGTTCACCCGCAATTAAGCATAGTTGGAAAACTGTTGGATATGGAGCGATACATACAACAGTCTGATATGAAATGAAGACAGTGAGATAAGTAAATGTGCCAAAGTTATCTCTAAAAAGAATGTGGGTTACCATAAGCGGCGCAAAAACTAATCAAATGAGAACAATCCATTCTTTATTAAGGCCAAATATAATAGTAAAACTAGAATTGGTAAGACGAAATTTAACAACATAGTAAAAAATAAAGTAACCTCATCTTTGAATGGAAGCTGAAACTTGTGGTTTATGACTAAAGCCATCGAGTGGAATGTCACAACCAGCACCTTAACAAAAGAAAATAACAACTCCATATATCTATTGATTAAGCTCATTTTCTTGCAAATATATTTTTTTCTAAGTCAATATTCGTAAAAGTTTTTACCGGAAATAGCAACTGTTGACGCTTTTAATGCCAGAAATATAGTATTCCTATCCAGTTGTGCCTATGAATATGAGCGCACTTTATGTTGTAATATCGATCTTTAAAAACTTTCTGTACCAACTCGAGTTTTCGACTAGGATTTGTTTTATCAACTTTGTTCCTTCCTCACATTACGCTTACTTTTGCCAATGTCTAACTATGTGACAGTTTCATCGATCAAATTCGTCTTCATGCAGTCTACATCCCAAAAATCACACAGACCGATTTGCATAATTCTGATTCGACTAAAATAGTGGAATAAACAAAAAATAAAATTATCTTGTAGAGGTCAATATTTTTATATCGTAGTTCAATAAGTTTTAATCATCGGTTTTGTAAATAAATTCATATTATCAGATACAGGAATTGGATTCACGAGAATAAAGAACTATTTTCGTATTCTAAGGTTATGTGATGATGTCAATCTAGTATATTCACGAAGCTGGTAGTACATAATAAAAAATAAATAGGAATTTTTTAGAAACATTTTCTTTTATTTCGAAGATGAATTTTCATTAGATTGAACTCCCATATTTAATACATAATATATTATAAATATGCTGTATTTTTCACATAACTCGATACAAACTTATTAAATGTTTATGAATTCAGTGATGTAGTCAGATTTTAAATTAAAAAAATTGCTAATCAGATTTAGTTTTTGATAGGTCTTGATGCTGAAATATCTAATTATTTACGATTTATCCATTAATTTCATATTTACGTAGTGTAAGGCACACTATTTTTATGCTTTAGAGCTATTAGGTTTATATCCATAAATTGGAAAACACGGTGTTTATAATATTTGGGTTATTTTATTATTAGAAAATATACAATTCTAAACTGAATGACATGCAACATAAATATCAATTACATTGACATCAGGATTGTTAACGCACACTTTTCTATAAATGCATGTCTTGAACTGATAAGAATTAAAACATTCCTAACGCGCCCCTTTAAAATACACACAATTGTTGATAATCTTCCAGGGTAACAAGTCCAAGATCATTAACGCATCTACAATGTGGTGCTTTTGACAATGCTTTTGTTAGCATATCCGCTACAATTTGGTCGATCGGAAAGTGTTTCAAGGTACTACATGACATAGCTAGCCCTCTTTCAACAGATTTTCGGACAAAATATGATAATGAATTTCGATGTATTTAGTTTATTTTACATAAGAGACTGCGTAAATGCAAAGCTTCCTTCATGGCTTCAGACATGCTATGCTGACATATTCAGATTCCGTCGAGGATAATGCAACTGTTCTTTGCTTCTGCGACATCCAAATTATCGCTGCTTCTCCTAGGATGAAAGCATAACTGGTAAAAGAACGTCAGTTAGTCACACAACCTCCCCAGTCTGCATCAGAATATCCGAATAAAGGCTCATTCGTTCTGGTATACATCTTTGGTTCCCGCTAAATACCTTAAATCCCTTTTTGCTGCGGTCCAATGATTATTACTTCATTGGTAAATGAATATGATATTTGCAATATCTGGCCTGGTCCCTACTGCAAGGTACATCTATTAGATCCTGATAGGGCCAATTACCATGGTTTCTACTGTACTCATCCTTTTTGTTTGGAACTCGGCCAGTGTCGTCGTATCAACCCATGCTTGTCGTGTATATCTAGAATATATTTTGTATGTGTCAGCAAGTCCTTTATCTGATCAATCTCCAATCCCAAACAATACTTCACTGGCACGAGGTCCTTGATTTAAAAATCCTCTAGTATATATAATATATAATTTCAAATATAACAAACAATAGGGCTCCATGCATGCTACATGCAAGGTTCTCACTTCTTTGGCAGGCAGGTACTAGTCCTACTGATCAACTTATTTGAAAGACGAGCATACCACCGCCGACCTGCTTGACGTAATCCACAAATGGCTTTTCACAATCGACAAGCGTTTCCCTTTTGTTCTAATTTCTTGAACATTTCTTTTGCTCGTTTCTTTACATATTGAACGAATCGATTGTCTTTGACTATGCTTTTAATCATTTTTGGTAACATCTCTGGAATTTCGATGAATACCTTTTCTTCAAGATTTCCGTACGCCGTTACCACTTCAAACAGTCGGATTGTCATCCCAAGTTCCGTTGCAAGAGTCAATATAAGCCGTATTAACTTCAAATCTTGCCACTGAAGTAAACATTTTATTGTAATCAATCTCATATTGCTGACTATCCTTCTGCAACTTTTTGAGTTTTTCTTCTTTCAGTAGATTCATCTGGCTTATACTTATTAGTCATCACAATACGACTACCAACCACATCTTGACCTCGTGGTTTTTCAACTATTTCCGTACCTACTCTTCATCATTCCTCATCATTATCTTGGTTCGTTGGAATTTCTAGTTCTTCTCGATCACTTCCTCGTGCTGATGAAAATAGTTTTCTAGGGCGACCCCTAGATTAAGTACGGAGTATCTTTGGTCTACCTCGTTCTCTTTGATTTCTTTGTACGAACGCAAAATGCGAGGCTGGTATTTGTTGCTGGTAGATGGGTATTTGTAACATTATAATCGACTAATTTCCTATTTAGGTATTTCAATGTCATCGTCAATCAACACAAATTCCTCGTGTTTGTTGTCTCGAGATCCTTCGGTGTTTGCCTCTTAGAACTTGACATCCTTTGCGACAATAAATTTTCTAGCTTTTGGTAACCATGCCATATACCCTTTTGTCTTGCGTGGGTGGGTATTCAACAAAAACTCCTTTAATAGATCGTTCAGCGAGCTTTACTTTTCATGGATTTTTATCATTTAAGACATAGACAGTTGATCCAATTATCCTCAAATAGTGCCATGTTGTTTTAATTTGTGTCCACTTCTCGAATGGTATACCTGCGTCCTGCACTAAGGCTAAGATGGAAATCTATTTCAAATATGGCTTGCAGTTGTAATTGCTTCAGCCCAACATCGGCGGTAGTATCGATTGGATTAACAGATAGCGCGCCATATATAACAGTGTTCGGTTCATGTGCTCAGTGACGCCATTTTGTTGTGGTATCCTCCCAGTCAGTCGACGTTCAACACCTTGATTATCTAGAAGTGTATCAAGTACTTTATTGCAATATTCTTTCCCATTGTAGGATTGAACACACTGGATCTTCTTCCCAGTCTGTCTTTCAACGTGCGCTTGATACACCTTGAATACTTAATTTTTCTGTCTTAAGAAGAATACTTCACACCATCTGAAATAATCATCAATAAATATGACAAAACGGAGCTAAGTTGCTCCATTTGCAGTTTGAGTTTCGAATAGTCCCACAACATCTGAATGAACTATTTGCAGAATTTCATCTCTTTGACGTTAGCTCGTTGGAAACGGTAGTGCAGTCATTTTACCTTTCAGACACACATCACATTGCGACAAACATCTCACATTCATGATGATTTTCCTCCTGGTTACTTCGCTAATAATATTCACAAGGTCTCTTGAGTTCATCTTTTCACTTCAACTTTATATCTCGTCTCCGTCATGCCGACCATGCTAATTTCCTATTTAAGATAACACAGATCACCACGACGTTCAGCTGTCAATTTTACTTGCCCGTATTGATCGAAAACAATAACTGAGTCATGTCTGAACAGTACATCATGATTTTTATTTGTAATTTTAGCAATGAAACTAAATTTCACATTAGTATCGGTACGAATAGAGTATCAAGTAACTCTATCCACCTGGAGATCTTTTCTATTGACTGCTGATAAACTTACAGTTCCTTCGATCTCACTGGATGCTTGATTTTTCCATACGTGACCGCATCGAGACTTTTAAATGATTCTTTATCGCCGCATCGCCGTACAACCATTATTGAGGACAATCATTATTGAGATACTGGACTTTTACTATATTATGCTGCATATCATCTGCGGCATTTGCACACTGCTTACCCTTTTCAGGACTTTTTCCACCCCGTTTAGTTGGACACTTTGGTGACTTGTGGACTTGCATACCAGCACTTTCCCGTAAGCGTACCTACAGGCGTATTTTTCTATTTATTTTTACCTTGCTGTTGCCATCGTTTATTTCCATTACCTTCAACTGCAGGAGTTTCGGCCGTCACAACTACACTGAACTGCTTTCTGACATCAATCTCCTCTAAGATTTCCACTTTGAGAATATCTAAAGACGGTAGCTTGTCCCAAGACAATTGCACATCTGAAATTCTCGTAACTAACTGGGAGACGTACAGTAGTATTGACAACAAATCTTCTTGTACCTGTATGTACATCCATGGCACCCAGTCGGTCTACTGCGTCGATAAATATATTCATGTGGTCTCTGACGTCACCTTACGAGACTTCGAAACGTCACACATCTTCATACATGTTGCAACTCTTAACTCTGTTGGATGTATAAATATAGAATCAAATCTGATTTTGCCTTTTTATCCGCCTTGATTCATTCGCTCTTGCTCTAACACTGATACCAACTGTTGCAGCATCATTTTCAGTTTCTTCATACGGTACCTAACTGTTTCTCTCCACGCACTGACATTTTCATAGATAATTTTTGGTCAACATTGCTTCCACTTGCATCTTCCAAGTTTATATCATTATATCCATAAATTGGAAGATGGTGTTAGCATAAAATTTTTTTTATTTTATTATTAGAAAATACACATTTAACTTAATGACATGCAACATAAATTATATCAATTTCATTGATATCACTCATTATTGTTAATATAATTTTCTATAAACTCATGTACCCTTGGAGTTTAAACATTCCTAACAAGATCTTTAGATAATAATAGCAAGACCTGTACCCCCAAGTACCTAATTGTCATCGGCATCACGTGTCAAGCTCTATAAATATTAAACAACCGTGTACATATCTATTTAGATGCAAATTGACAACAAAGGCATAGCAAGTTGCAGCCTTGATTATGTATTGGTGTAATATGGTATTTAAAGTTTTGTGAACATAGCTTAGTGTTAATTTACTTCAGCTAACTTCAACTAATTAACTACCATTGAAACGGATTATTTTTCAGCAACCGTCTAGGTAAGAGCTATCTATTCGATAAGACCGACACCCAACTCCACAAAATACTTATAATTTTTTAACATAAATTTTAAATTCCCATTGAATCGTATTATTTAAAAACGATTGATTGTTTGACTAATATAATAATGCAATAAAATTGATAAAATAATGTGTAGTGTTCCTACGTAAACTTTACGTGTTATTGTATTAAAAATAATAATAATGTATGAATTACATTATAGTTTTCAGAATTCTTTGTAAGTACTTTGTAAGTTAGGTACCTACCTATTATGGACTTTACTCGGCAAAACATTACCTCAAAACTATAGCTTATAATTTATAAATAACAAATAACATACCTGTATAAATGCAATCATCCTCACAAAAACGAAGAGAACATAAATTTATTAACAGGGTTCCTCGCTCAACGTTAAAAAACTCCAGCTACTGACCTATAAGTAGGCTCTTGCGGAAATTGTTTTTCACGAAAACTCGATGTTTCTTTTTATGGAAAATACATGAAAGTAGAAACACTGAGGTACTCAACAATTATGATTCTTTATTTTATTAAAAATACCAAGACACAATGTACCACCGTTGTGTCTAGATATTCTTAATTGCTCAGGAATTAGTTCGACTAAAGACCACCAGGGGGCTTAAACTATACAAGTATAATTGATAACGAGTCTCTTATTTGGTGATTTCTATGGTAATTATTTTTGCTTTACTTTCTATCCTAATCGAAAACTATACTGCGATAACCGAAGAAAATACTAAGTCATTGAATAAAGTCTCTACCGTGTTGATTATTGCGAATGAATGATTGTTCGACCATCTTGTCCTGATCTTCTCAGCTACAGAAGATTTTTAAGTGGTACCTACACCCACTTGGAGCATTATCATGCAAATATCATGTGATAATCACGTCAAAATAGTTTTTGCTTTGGGCGCTAAGAATTCTGTACTGTAATGTACTTCAATATTTTATAACATATAGTTATAAAAAGTATTTGTTTTTAATGGATTCGACAGCTCCAAAGTTGTTTCGATAATTTTTACGTCCAACAGATTTTGTATTTGTATGTTAATACCTACGCCTGTATAAAACCTAAATAAAGTTATTTATAAACAACATACTTTTGTTATTTATTTTTTTGCATATTATAAAATTGTACAATAAAATACAACAGTAGATTATGCACAATACTTTGATTTTCACTCACAAGTTTGACAAAAAAAAATTAGTGAAATACATGCGAGAAAGGATAAATCAACCGTTACCGCAATGACGCGGAGAATGGTAAGGGTCGGTTCACGATAACCTAGCTGATGTTGCCATATTTCTAGAATGGTTGACGATTTAGGAGGTACATTAAATCCATAACTCTGTGAAATAATCTCATAGCTGTGAGATTTTTTTGTTATATGTGCCATCAGTTTTGTGAATATACTAGATATACTATCAGAGACATAAATTTGAAATACAAGGATCATTATGAGTAATTCAAGTATGTAGTACTTCAAATGCTCAGGATAACAAATGATCAGCTACAGATATAACTAATACATCATCAATATTTCTAACATATTTTTATAACTATTATTATTATAATGACTGAGTGAGAATATAACTTATCAAAATGTGTTCAAATAATGAATATTATATGACATTGTCGTCGTGTGTTTTCTTCGTGTTTCATCAGGAACCAAAACGTTGAAAAAAAGAGTACTATACTAGAAGGAACAATTGCGTACCTACGGTTAGGGTTAGGTTTTTAAATTTTAACTGCCTAAGTTATCGTCCTGGCAAAATTTTGCATGACCATTTCGTCCATTGTCAATCAGATCATATTTATTATTAATTGTCATGCGGATGTAAAATTGTTGATGTTTTCGAAGTTTTGAAATGTGCTTCCTCTGAAGATGTTCTAACACACTCGGTTCATATGTGCCAATAAGTCGAAAATCAAGTGAACCAACCAACTTTTTAAATAAAAAAAGGTACTCACAAATTATATTGCACATCATTTTTTTAACTCAGTCAGGGTCATACGGTTCTTTTGAACCAGTTCTTCAATGATAGTTAGATGCAAGAAAACAGCTCGGTGAAAATGTCACTTTGTACACATCTACAAGGGAGTAACCAAACACCGTGCTTGTTCAGAGAAGTTTGTTTTTCCGATGTTCTGGGATTGGGATTTGGGAATGTCGTCACGTGATGTATAGGTCACAGTCTGACATTGGGAACAGGAGCCATTTTTGAGTTACATATCTTTTAACGTGTTCGTAATGATTGAGAATACATGCTTTATTAACGGTTTATTCGGCCTGTTTCTATAAACCAGAGACGCAAATACCTATATTTATAATTAATAAAATATAAATACGATCGATCACTGGTAATTATGCATTGCGTGTTAATAAATCGTAAATGGATACCACTTTTTGTTTTAATTGATCTAAGGCTTCTGCGGATCAGATAATTAATAGAAGAGTTTATGGATTGATTCTATTCCACGTTGATTATTTAGATTTTTTGACGTTAGGACCATCTTGTGTTCTTCTGAAGTTACTACTTTTAGTTGTTGAAATAAATAGTTGGATAGAAACATAAACAACATATACCCTTAATAGATATCAAATAAAGAAAATAAAGTAATACGTAGTATACGGGGTTTTCTCGAAAGTGGGACTCCTTTTAATACTGGATAGTATTTATTTGCCTGAGAATCACTTTAATGAAAGTGTCACAATAAGAAAAAATTTAAATAGAATATAGCTTTTTTTTCTAGAAAATGGACCCGGGAGATAAAAAATATAGTTTGGATTCTAAACTTTTAGAAATTATTGTGTCTAAAATCCAGTTTTTAATGTCTCGATCGCAAACCGTCGACATAATTTCATAATTTGCATGCCACCCTCACGACAGACTGCATAAAAACCCAATCTTAACATATACTCCTTAAATCATTTTGCCAGTAAAATTCATATAATATAATGTATGTATAAAACACTGTTTTGATATTTATTTACTATAGTACCTATACCGGATGTCAACGATACACTACCACCCCTGTTTTGCCCCTTGCTCTTTAAGATATCAAAATGAAACTCGACACATTTAATATAGACCTAAAATGCTAAATTTTGACGTATTTGAGGATTATTTCGGACTTCCGGTATAGTCACCAATTCTTGATATTTAAATGGAACACCTTGTACATTATTGCATTTTCAGAATCGTGGACAAATTCTGAATAGGTTTGAACTATTTAGTGAGTTTTTACGACAGCTTGATTTTTTTAGAGCCAAGTTTTGTTTTAAATCATCATAAATTCAAATGGTTTAAATGGGCTCATTTAGTGATATTTGCTTTTTAATTTATTTTAGCATTTTCCGTAAGTATTTCATCCTCTAAGTATATAGTGAAAAAATTAGATCGCTAGCGTTAATATTAACCCTAATATTTGATTTCAAATTCGTAACATATTTGAAACGGCTATGACGTCACACCACCCGACTCCACTGGTTCTATGAGTTATGCGGATATATGGTATTTAGATTTCCCTGTACCAAAGCAAGCGGCCGATCGCTACGAGTGGTGTGACGTCACAGCGCTCTATTTTCATTATTTATTTTGACGGAGAAGCAGTTGAAAAAAATGTTATATTTTGCACATTTACTAATTACAAGGTGTACTTTCGAAATATGAATAAAAAAAATTTTCCTAAATGAGCCCATTGCAATTTTTAAAAGGCGTACTTCATGTGAAATATTCGAACAGAAAATAATAAATATCAGATATTTAGAATTATAGTGACTTTTCTAAGTAGGTAACATGATCATTTGTAAGATAAATCATCAAGTAAAGTAATACACCATTTTGTACTTCAAACTTTAGAAAATGCATTGTATTTTATTGAAGATGCATGGCTGACTATATATTCGAAGGTGTCTATTTGAATAAATATAATAATTAATTAAAACCTAAAAATTACCTTTTTTATCACTCCATCGTATGTATATTTTTTAAATGTATAGTAGATGAAATCAAAACTAAATGATTCTCTGACCAGAATTGACCAATTTTGAAAAGTGTGCAATGGGTTTATCCAGTAGTAGCGGATAAGGATGAGGATGCACATCTGTTTTTCGAATTGTAGTTATATTAAATCGCATCATGCATAATTAAAAAACTGCATCAACTTGAAAAGTTTATTATTTTCTGAATTCACAACGTACACTAATAATAACTAAATAATCATGACCATTTTGGGATTATTCAAAATCATCCGGTTGAGAAAAGATTTCCAGTAACGTTAATTTATCAATATATTATCACAACAATCAGTAATTGCAATGACGTCTTCCTATGACTTCTCATTGATAAAATTAAAGTAAATCACGTCGAATTATTTAAGAGTATAATGATTTACATACCCATTTATAAACTGCAACCTTCTTTGTTTATTTTGTACATTTTCTTAGCTGCAGTACAGTTTCTTAAATTGATTTGCTTTATGCAAATTTTTGCTTTACGAACTGTGCCTGGGAAATTTGTTGCTTGACAAGTTTTAACTATAGTTTAAAAAAAATGTTCAATAAAATTAATAAGAGACATTATCTTCATTTGCATTTGAACCTTTTTTACTCTCAAGCAGATCGGTCTTTGCAGACCCTCTCCAGTCTTTTTATTTTGCAAATGCAAGCAAGCTTTGCTAACTTTTACTTCTGCAACAACCATATACCTACCCATCGACCAATTTTCTACAAGTTTATATTAATTACCCACATGTTTTGGGCGTTTGTTAAACGTTTTTCAAACTTGCATTAAATAAGTAATTGCTTTTAAAAATTCGTTTTACAATAATTGTCAAAAGTGGTAATATTTGACGCTTATGATAATATAAAGCTAATATTAATCCAAACATAAATAACGTTCGATAGTATTTTTACAGATAAAAAATAAAAGTTAAAATAAACTAATATTCGTATTAAGAAACGGAAATGTAAATATATGCAATCATCTATGTTGACTCTTTAGTTTAGAATATAAGTAAATACCTACTTTAGGTGTACGTACAAATGAATATGGCACGCACGCACGCACCCACACTCCACACACGCACACGCACACACAAGATAAATATACAAAGTAGCAGGTAGCACTCACAGATCATCTATTGACTGGTACACAAACAACGTAGTTGTTATTACTTTGTTTCGTGGGAGTACGACAGAATACAGCATCCTTATTAGGGGCTCGATTCCATTCCTGACTGTTAGCATAGTAGTAACAAGAAATGCAAACCTTAACTCAACTTTGGTCAATTTAGATCGTCTAAACTTTAGGCAAATCAAATTGTCTGACCTCTCATCTAATTATGTCGCCAACACGATAAAACCATTTTCACGAGGAATCTAGTTTTTAAGATTTGGGCTTACATAGAAGACACATAATATCATGTCAGTCATGCGTTAGATTTAGTTTCACCTTCGTTCATCGACAGAGTTCTGCAATACTACATGCACAACAACTGCATTCGTATGAAGTAGAGCAGAAGCAGACTCCAAAGTAACTTTATGTTTCATGAGATATGAAATTAGTTATTGAAAACGAGAAACGTTGAATACTACCGTCTTTAGCCATTCATTAGACCAAGGTACTTTATCGAGAGTTTGGCAACTAATGAGGAAAGAAATCAGTCGAGTGATTACCAATTATTGTATAAGGCGATCATTTATGTACACCTCATTTTAGGCAATTATCATTGCCGAAGCAGTAGCTGTAACTATTTTTTTTATCAACATTGATGCAACTCCAGTATTTGTCTATTAACGATAAACGTGAAGTATGAAGGAATTTTGATTCTTGCAAAAAATAATGCCTAAGAGTATAGGCTGATACAAATTGGACCTCCACCATGGGTATCTCACTTATCTTATGAGATAGAGAGTAGGTTTAAATTGCAAAATTTTGTGCTCAATAATAATTCGGAAAAACATTTCATCATCATCTTTTACTGAACTAATTCTAAAAAAACAAAAAAATTCGCTTTTCATTTTTCCGGCTATTAATACAGTCACTTGGTGCCAAAAAGTACCCAAACTTTGAACTAATTCTATAGCTGCATGTAAATTTTTTTTGCGGATTCTTAAACTTTAGGGCATCAACTTCAAATATTAAAAAGGAATAGATGTTCTTTTACCCCTAAGAAGGTGAAACCACCCCTGAAGAAGTTCAAAATTGAAACCTGACTCAAGTATTAAGTATTAATAAAAAAATTTATGTATACCTATGTGTTTGAGGTCGCTGATTACGAATGTCAAGTCCGATTTTAGAATTTCTGATTGCACCTCTAATATGGCCGATATAATAGGGGTACAATGGAAAAACATATTTTGTTTGTTTTGAGCAAGTAGAACTTTACTCTTACCCCTAAGGGGGTAAAATTCACCCCTAAAATCAATAATTAACGAAGTACTGAGAATAAATTATTGAAACTTATTTTATTTATGTTTTTGGAGTCGCTGATCACGAATGTGAAGTCAGAAATTAAAAAATTTATATTGCACCTTCAATGTGGCCGATATAAAAGGGGTAAAATTGATGAATTACTAATTTTTTTTGAGAAATTAGGACTTCCTTAGCAGATTGCTACATTTTTAGACATAAAACTCATCCCCTAATAAGAAAAATAATTGCTCTTACCCATAAGAGAATGAAAATGATCCCTAAAGTTAAAAAATCAATAATTAACGACTAAATTATCGCTAAAACGAGGCGCGCTTCTTATTTCGGTCATATCTCTAATTAACGCTAAAAACCATCCAAAAAGGCATTTTGAAGGTCTTTTAATCCTCGTTAAGGTCAGGTAGGTCAAAATAGTACACATTTTGCCAGATTTTCTACAGTGTGTCTCACTTTTCACCAGTACACCCCAATATCTAGGCCATTTGTTGATCGATTTAGATCAAATTTGGTATACTTCTCTTCTTTCATATTGTGTTTAAAAAGTTATTAATAAAAAAATTTTTCAAACTTAAATACGCCTACTATGATTAAAAGAAATTGCCAAAAACTAGGAATTTATATTAGCGATTGAGATAGGGTTTTTGTTTTTACAGATTCTTGTTCAGCATGACCTAAAACGCCTGTATACCAAATTTCGTTAAAAAATATTCATTCCTTCACAAAAAAAAAATTAATAAAAATCTAAGATTTTAATAATAATCACCCTACTACGCCAGTTATTTATTGTCGGATATTTACATAACTTGGTAGTCGGGTGATATAATGACGCTAATTAAGCATTAGGACACTATTTTTTAGAAAATATCAAATAACTCAACTTTTATTATTTTTTTTATTGAAATCTTAGATTTTTATTACTTTTTTTTTAAAATTTTTTTTTAACGAAATTTGGTATACAGGCGTTTTAGGTCATGCTGAACAAGAATCTGTAAAAATAAAAACCCTATCTCAATCGCTAATATAAATTCCTAATTTTTGGAAATTTCTTTTAATCATAGTAGGCGTATTTAAGTTTGAAAAATTTTTTTATTAATAACTTTTTAAACACAATCTGAAAGAAGAGAAGTATACCAAATTTGATCTAAATCGATCAGCAAATGGCCTAGATATTGGGGTGTACTGGTGAAAAGTGAGACACACTGTATATTCATCTTAAATACGTCAATTTAAAAAAAAAACGTTAAGAGTTAACAAACATTTCTATCACCTAACCTATTATCTTTATCAAAAAAAATTTAAAAAGCAGCATTTTCTTTAGTTTATTGCGATAATTTTTTGTCTCTAGTAACATTTAGCTTAGATTCTTTCCTGCTAAGTTATTTAATAAAAAAAAAGTGTAAAAATTTTTAGATAATGCATCCATCAAGGTAAAAAAAATTTGAGCGTATGGATAATAGTAATGACTAACAGAAAACACAATTTCGATTTTTTTTTCAATTTGGAATTTACTGAAATAAAAAACGGGCACTTTTTTGTAAAAAATCAAAATTTTGACTTATTTTTTTCCTTGTTCTACTTTTGATTTAGCAGATATCAAAATTTGCCAAAAGACAATTTTAAGCTACTTAACTGTAATCAGCATCAATTTAATTCAAGGCACATGTCAAAAGGTTTTTTAAAAACCAGAGTTATGACTGTTTGAAGCGCGTTACCTTTTCAGGGCTGCGTTCAAATGCACCTACATAACTTTTTTGTTATAACAAACCTTTTTGAAATTGTTATCCTTTTTGAGTAATTTGCTTAAAACCTTTGAAAAATCAGTGTTTTCTGCTTAAAAATCAATGTTTTCAACCCCTCGACTAGTATTAAAGCAAAAATAACGTTATAGGAGAGTTTTTTGGGGTAGAATTCGACGATCTACACTCTACAAGTTCCAATAGTCACCTGAGTTGGGGTGAAATTCACCCCTAACGAAAAAGCACCCCTTTTCCTTTTTAATATTTGATACTTGGCCCATTTTGAATCAAACTATCCAAAAATATTTGAATTTAAAACAGTCAAAGAATTAGTTCGAAGTGAGCTGATCACCAAGTACTTAATAAACTTTTTTACTCGCTTTTTATCTATAAGATTTTTAAATTTTGTAAAAACATTCCCGTTGCAACTTTTTATTTTTTATTTAATAACGTTTCTCATGCATTTCTTTTGATGTTGATCGGTTATTTTTTTATTCATAGCATTTTCGTTTTTCTTATGGTCGCCATATTGGATATTTACACCATTTGGTAGCATTTTTTTCTCTCGAATTCAAAAATACGACACACTTCATAACTAATTCATTTAATAGTTTTTTTTTTTACAGAAATGCACCAATTTGTATTATCGCGCTTCTAGTCGACTATGAGTTTTCCGTCGACATGCGGAAACATATCAACAAACCTGTTCTTGTTTTTAAAAACTTTTGAAGTTTTACGTATTAGTGCGTCATATTGTTACAATTTCTTCTATTTTATAAATAAAGATGCCTTTTTCTAATAATAATAGATGCCCAAAATGCTTATTTTAATTTAATAAAATTATTGGTTACCACTATTCAATTACACCTAAGTTATAAAAAATAATATCTGTGTATTAACATTAAAAGAAAATCACAATAAAATTATTAAAGTACCTAAATGTTCAAATAGGAACCCCTGCTCATTTATACAACGTGTTAATCGTTTGTTTGTATTATTAATCGCTCGATGAATAGTTCTGGGAATGCTTCTTAATGCTTGCGTTGAACAATTCCTAAGATCCTCTGTATGTTCAAAATTGTTCCTATAGATTATTCTTAACTGCACCCCATAGAAATAAATCCAGAGGATTCAAAGCTGGTAACCCTGCAGGCCAAGCGTGCCAATCCACTTATTTGGAAAAAGTTCCTGCAATTTAGTACTCATTATGCGTGCAAATTTTTAAGAACATTCAATGGTACAAAAGTGATGTTAAGCAGGGTTCGATAATAAAAATAAATGAATAAATGAGTAGTGCCACATACCCTGAAAAAGAAACATGATGCAGCTACGGACACGTGTTTCGGAGTTATTGCTCCTCGTCAGCGTAGCGTAGCTTGAATAATGAATCCGTATGAATAGGATCGGAAACAATAAATAAACCGGTAAGAAAGTAGCAGCACATAGTGCTCCATTTGTACTTTCGTGCACCATGTGCCAATTTATGGCCTCAAATGATAACAGTCAGCACTTTTGCTGCTACTTTCTTACCGTTTTAGTTATTGTTTCCGATCCTATTCATACGGATTCATTATTCAAGCTACGCTACGCTGACGAGGAGCAATAACTCCGAAACACGTGTCCGTAGCTGCATCATGTTTCTTTTTCAGGGTATGTGGCACTACTCATTTATTCATTTATTTTTATTATCGAACCCTGCTTAACATCACTTTTGTATTTATATTTGCCTGGGTGGAAATTGAGCAGTGCGCATAGAGCTCTCTGTGTTTCACCCAAAAAATTACCTAAGTTTCAACAAGTGCAACTTTTTTACCCATGAACCGATTTGTCAAAACTTTTCATATTCTGATAGCCCTATTCGATCGCTAGGTGTTTGAAATTTTTTTTTAATTATTATTAAGCATAAAATTTGAAAATTTTGTAAAATTTAAACCTACCCTGATCTCTTAAGATAAACGACATACTCATGGTGGAAGTCCATAAAAACTATTACTTCCTTGTAAATTATTATTATTAATATTATTTGTTCACGTAATAAGTACGCATGTCATTTTGGTAAATTAAAAATTTACATTATATCAGTAAAGAAATAAGAATTACACTGGCAGTGCTAAAAGTAGTGAGTTAATAAATGAATTGGCATAACGTTCGGCATGAGTTAGGATTGTAGGAAGAAATATTTAAAACGATAGAAATAGTATAATAAAAGAAGAAATATTGGAGAAAAGTCCTTATCTGAATTGTTTTCAAAAAATTACATTTTAACCCCTTTAATAAAGAACGTGACTCGTACTTAAACGATTGGAAGATTCAAATAAGTGTTTTAGCCCCAATGCTTTCCTTTGATGTACGGGGTCTCTTAAGAAGAAGGAAATAATCTGCCAATTGCTTGCCTTTGAATTTCCAGAAAAGTGCTTGTGTAATAAAGTGTTAATTTAGATTATTTAAATATTAAATTTAATCTTGATATATTAGATACTAAAGAAAAATATGCAAAGAATGCAATGATGACCAAAATATTTAATTGTTATAGTGGTTTAGAATGTAGATCTGATTTGCAAAGTGTCTTCTCCATATTAGTCATTTTTTTTGTGACAATGGAATACACGAAGAATAAAAAAAGTCGCAAAGCTCCGTTTATATGAAGATGCACATATGTATTTATAATAGTCATTCGATGTGTTTGCAAGGAAATTAATGAGATATGAGTTTCATTAAAGTTTGAGGGATTGCTATTTAAAAAATAGTGCGTGAAAACAAAATGTAAATATGGTTTTGATATTATCTTAATGTTGGCAAAACTAAGGTGAATAATAAATCATAGCCAACTTCGAAAAATATATAGCCATGACCATGTTAACGTTAACTTGCGAATGTTGAGGTGAAAGAAAATACAATTTCATGTAGAATTAGACAATCTAAAAAAAAAAAAAAGATGCCATTTGAATTAACAGTTGAATTAACAGTTGAATTAACATTACAACTTTTGATGAAACCGCAGGAGACTTGGGATAATCAAAACAGTCAACACAATTGTCGTATTATATCATTTAAACGTTCTACGTTCAAACCGTGAATCGTGAATTCGAAGAACAAATCATTAGCAGAATATCCATCTTTCTATGACACCCGGTATTGTTAAATATTGTTGTACATTTTTATTTTTTACCTTATGAGGATGGTTTGGTTTCACCCAATGGAGGTACTTTGATGACATGTTGCTGTCAAAGCATATAACTATTTACACAATAACACAATTTATTTAGTCTTTAATTGGTTATATTATTATACTATATTATTTTTTTAATCTTGGTAAACTAAACTAAATGTCTATAAAAGTTGTGAAAAAAGTAAAATTCGAGGAACGAGAATGTTTCTGTGGCGCCCATTTCAGAAACATTATTAAAATATAGTTTGGTTTTTTAGTCTACTGCATGGCTACTTGAGATGATAATCTCTATAGATCTGCATATATAGTCACAGACCGGCGCACACTTACCCTAGTCGAAGCGCGGTACGCTGTCCCTGTCCAGGTCCATGCGAATCAGTAGTGACCGTGTTTCAAGCATGGGTGGATTGAAATTCAGTTTTGGACACGTGTCATAAAATTTTCCTGTTACATTAATATTTTAAATATGTGGTTAAATCATATAAAATGAGTTAAACTAATAGTTTTGTTTATAAAGATAATCATAATTCATCTTCCAAATAATTATAACTAAATCATACCTACACTGCTACTACTTACTAACTGGTTTGATATATTAGTGAATACACTGGGTGATATTTCATTAAAAATCAGACAAATACAGAAAATATATATATAGTGCCAATATTACCTAATTCAGATTTATTTAAACGAGCTGTGGTTCCCCTTGTGTGTACATATGAAAATATACATATTACCTGTGATAAGATTTTCTACAGTAGAATATTTAGTAAGGGTTTGATAAATATTTCCATACTTTATTTATTTTTATATAGGTGTAGATGACGATGCTTTACGGATCTGCCACCTACATCTTGGCCATTACACTGATGCTTATAACTGGTCAAGTTCTCTCGAATGGTAAGTTTGTTCATTTAAATAAATTATTCCGCATGGTAAAATAATTTTTACTCCTATATGCTCAGGATGTATGCAACATGGTCGTCAATAAAATAGTCTTTATTGTACAAAATAATTAGATGCATTATTAATCCCTTTAACGAATAAATAATAATTATTATAAAATATTGATATTTTGCCATATATGCCTATAATTTAAACCTAATAATATACATACATATACATCATGTATATATATATATAATCACACATACATATACATACGTACATACACACACGTACACATGTTTACATATTTATATCTACCTATAAGTTTATTCTTCATGAATGATTGTAAACCGCGTGACCGCAGAATTAGGCAACCATACATACATACACTCAATGGTATTACCTTTGGAATTATATGTATATGCAGTAAACACAAACTATGGAATTGATTAACTATTTTCGTTTTGGTCACGTGGTTTTTGATCATTTATGAAAGCTCTATATATACAGGGTGATTTAAAATGACGCTGTCCAAACAATATTGCAGATTAAATACTAATAATTAAAAGACTCATGTCATTTCTCTTGTGCAAATATAATTTTTTGGGGGTCATATGAGGTTCTCAATGAGGTAAAAAAGTTTCTTTAGTATCTAAAAAAGTAGGTACTGAGCTGATTTGGATGAAATTAACTCTGTAACTTTATAATAAATAATATGTAAAATGTGTCAGTTTTGTCATTTCAGAGGGGGCGCAATTTATTTTTTACACAAATAAGGTTTATTTAATTTGGCCAGGGGGCTCGCGCCGCTTTCAGGAAAAATATATTAAAGTGTCGCGTCGCCTTTCCTATATTATCATAGTATCTGTTATTTGCCTAATATCTTTCGGATAATATAAAACTGGTACGAATTTAATAATATAATAATAATGAAAGCAGTACCCTACAATACATAGTCGCTGTTTCTAAATAAGTACCTAGTACTTAACTGAACTAGACACAAACAGAAAACTTTAAATTAAATACATTGCCAATTGTTTAAAATGACCAGTACTGGTCCTAACACGTTTTGGAAAATTAAATATGTGCAACATGTTCTCTGCTAGTTTCATTTTGTTGATTGTATCAGTTACTGGTTGTCGTAAATGGTTGATACCTTGAATAAGGCACAAGTATAGTTCTTGTTTAAAACAAGAATTCAGCTTCTCCTCACACATAAAAAACGAGAGAGTTTAAATTCAAGCTTTGAGGTATCGAAAATTGCGGAGCTTCGATCGATTCACTTCTCCAGAAAATTATCCTGAAGATAATCTCTCTCA
This sequence comes from Rhagium mordax, assembly GCA_963680705.1. NCBI lineage: Eukaryota > Metazoa > Arthropoda > Insecta > Coleoptera > Cerambycidae > Rhagium > Rhagium mordax. The sequence continues at coordinate 50,736,633 of OY796656.1, read as the reverse complement.
GTCGAAAATGTGAAGGAGGCCCATCCTGCATGATTCACATTTAGGTTATTTGGATAGGAAGTTCAAAAGGCGTTTGTGTTAAGATATTGTTGTCTAATATGTCGGTCTAATAATTGCTTTTAATTTGGAACTGAGAATATTAAATTTTTTATTTTAAAATGAGCGTTGTCATTTCAAATGAAATATGCCACTTTTGGTAAAACTAGATCCCTAAAAAAGATTCGTTTTATAAAAAAATTATCTTGTCGATTTTGTTCAATAATCCAATTACAAATATCTAATATTCTATGATGATCTTTTAACTTTTGTAATGTTGGTCCGGGGAAAAAATGAATTACACCTCGTGTACTATCCGCCAAATACTTGACACACACTCATGCCCTGTATGATACTAAGGTCTTCAAATCCCTGTAAAATTCTTTCCTCGTCAACTGGTGGTGCGATTTCGTCGTCCATGATGTTGTGCTTTTAATGGACATGTGTGTCTTAACAGCTATCGATAATTAAGGCATATAAACCTCTAGTAGGCACTCTTCTTACGAACATTTCTTTATATTTTCTTACAGTCCCTCTAGAATTTCCATAATACCCTGTAGGCAATATCAGCTAATTCACTAGTAATAGCAAGCATTTGTATTTACCATAGGTAACTTATTTAAACAAAGATTACAAAATATAACCTACGAAAGAATTCACTGATTATTGTTAGAGGTAAATAAGCACAAATATTATGAAATGTAAATATTTTTAAATTGATCATTAACAATATTTTAATGGTTACTATTATTATGCTATGACATTTATTGGAAATAATTTTAAAGAATTCAAATAATTTGCGTAAGCAGCGCGACAGTTTATTGCATTTTTCTCAAAAATGTCCCCATAACGAAAAAAATTAAGAACTCTTTTACGTGTAATGATGAGTTGTGGATAAGAATATTAATTGAGCAATGGTAATTATTTATCACAAAAAAAGTTATGTTAAAAAACAAATTGGGTAAGTATGCAAATGGCGCCCACTATCACAAACAACCAAACTGATGCCGTTGGAACCTTTTAAACATGATTTTAATGATGAATATAAAATTTAATCCAAATCTTATCGGTGCACTTTAAGAAATTTAGAAAATAAACACATTCCATATGATCTTTTAAAAATTAGATTCGGTCGATGTTTTTATCTGCAGTATTATTTTGGCAGTATCATTTTGATTCACCCTCAATATGGAGGTGGAAATAGAACGAAGATATCAGAGAAAATTTAGCAAATTATTTTTACAATAATTTCGAATGTTTGCAAATAATTATGTGCACCGAGTGTGTGGCTAGCTTCGCTTTTAGTTTTCAAAGAATCTAAGAGACTAAAAGTTTGCCTTTTTTATTTCCACCAAAATTTTTAAAACTATGTAATTATGCGGGTTAGAAACTTGTGTTTGAAGTTTTTTGAAAAATGTTCTGATGTGTAGGTTTCCAACTTCCATTACTAGTTAAAGAGTTATGATGGAAATAAATAAGACAAATTTTGTGTTTTTTGCAAAGCATACCTCATTTAACATTTAACATTACCGTTAATAAACATTATAAACAATAGTATAGTAACAAAGTAAATCATAACACATTCACTCCAAATCTGCATTAAAATACAAAAATATACAATTAAATAAAATTCATGATAGTTTAATCTCACCTTAAAAACCTGATCTATTCGCAATAGTAATAATATATTGTTATACTTTTTTTGCTAAACACAATGAAACTGCTGAAGTTTATAAAATAACCGCTAGTTTTATATACAAATATTTAAAAAAATAATTAATAAATGCCAAAATAAAATAGTCATTTAGAGATGGAATCTTAACAAAACATTAACAATAACTTACCAATTAAAAAAATCGAAATATTAAATACTTTACTTCCTCTGATGAAGGTGGAGACACATTGCCATGTGGGTCTGTGTTATTCTGTTATTGTCTAATAACCACAATCTAAACCTAGCAGCCAGACTTTGGTGGAGACCAGAGAAAAAAGAGTTTTTTGTTAAATTTACTTTTGATATTCGATAATAATTATATTGTAATGCTATTAATTTCTGTGCAGATTATTGTATTCCCTAGTCCAAAAGTTACATTACTAATGTGATATTTTTCTTATATTTGTAGTAAGTATAGTAGTATAGCTGCTAAGTTAATGATTTTATGTAAATTGAAGCAAAAGAACCGAATACTATTGCAGCAATACTGTAGGTAGTAGTATAAGTAATCCTTTCCCGAATCTTTTTCCAAAATAGAGTTATATATATTTTTATATATTCGTTTTATTATTTTCCTGTATACAGGAACACCCCAGCGGAATCCTATAGGTACTTGGTTATTAGGTCTGTGTCCGTTGTCTTCAACTAATTAATTATTACAACCTCTTTAAACCCACCATAACAAACACAATGGATGCATATCTGTTGTAACCTAGCAGCATACCACATACCTTTTTTTTGTTATTTTTTTAATACCCATATTTTTTTTATTTTTCTTTATTATTTATATTTTATTTAATATACATATATATTTCTTTTATTGTCTTTTGATTTGTCCCCTCACGTTCCCAATAATCCCAATCCATCTATACATCACGGTATGTCCGGCTTTATACACAAATTCTATAATCATATTCATATAATTATATATTAACTTATTATGAGTATACAAGCAATAACTTAATATAAATACAAATTGATGTTTTGACTATTTTCAGTTAATAATGTAGATACACATATTTACCTTTCGTGAATATACAGTATGAGAGCTATAAGGTAGGGTAAATGGGAAGAATTAAATGTATACAAGGACGGAAATTTGTTTACATACGTACCTGAAGAGAAGATAAAGTAGCAAAACTCGGACATATAGAATTATTAGTAATAGGGGCAAGAAACAGAGTGTACTACATAGTATATATGTTTCATTAAGTATAAATTATTTTCCTTTTTCTTACATTGTGCATTTTATTATATGATTTAGATCAGTTGCTTCTTCATATATGCAATATAATTTTGGAAGCATCTTTGAATATTTGGGTAGGTTTATTCTTCTCCATAACGTGGCTATTATATTATTTGACTCCGTACATCGAGGTTTTAATTTAGATAATTTCTTTCTTTATCATTTGGATCATTTGTCACTTTATCCACAATTTAATTAATTACTAATACCCTAATGGTTAATAACAAATGGTGAATTGTTTTCAGTTTCTTGTTAGTTTCGTTATTTAGTTCAATCATTTCTAATATCAGATGATTTGAAATGAACGGTGGATAACTCATCCAGAAGTTCCTTACACATTATAAATGAAGACATACATTGGATCTTATTTCCTGTCTATTACTGAAAAGGCCGTGTAAAAAATTGTAGAGTATCATTTAAAAAGAGTAATTACTATGTATTATTAACACTACCTGTACAGTTATAAACGTATCACGTCGGCTTACTTTGTAAGTGATAATGCATTACTAGATTAAGATGATCATTACGTTCCTGAGCATCTCAATTTGGATCAATATCCAAATTAAATATTTACAAACGAAATCACCATCCTCTGACTGGACTTGAATATTTTCCAAATGCACGCTCTGAATGCCACACATCAAATTGATTAAAAAAAGTGGTCTTCTCTTGGTAAATGAATTTGAGGCAGATATTACTATAGGCCTATCCTGGATAAGACTCTAGAGAAGCAGCGATCGTACGAACTGGTACATTCGGAATAGAGGAGAAAATCTGGACGCCGTCATGCACTATTGGTCTCATGAGCTTGACCGAATGCTTTTTTATGTAGTGTTGATATAAAAACATGGTGTAGTACCTACGCACAGTGTTCATTACCTAATTGATAAGTGTTTCTCTTTCAAATGGAAGTTTGGTATACAATAACTATACAACACTGTACTTCCTTATAAGAATTATTTTTTAAATTGACATACAACAAGCAAATACAAAGTTCGTACAGGTTGCAGAAAATATAGATTTTCATTACTCACCCACAAAAACGCTTGTCGACTTCTGTAGATTAAAAACTCGGCATGAAGATCCTAAATTGTTCGTAAGGGGAACGGAAATCAACAGCAAGGTAATTGACTAAGTTTCTTGGGCTTATTTTTGATCAAAGGTTAACTTCGAACCTAGTAACAAAATGAAAAAAAGTCTTAAATGTTCTCAAATGTATGGCTAATGTTAAATAGGGAGTTGGCAGAGAAGCATTATTGTTATACACATCGTTGGTTCAATCAAAAATGAACTATGGTTCAATAGTGTATGCTTCGGTTAGAAAAAGATATTTAAAAATGTTTGATGTGATATATCATGCAGGAATCAGGTTAGCGACAGGACCCTTCAGAACATTATCAGTAAAAAGTATGTATTGTGAGTCTGGGATCCCTTCAAGGCTCTAGGGAAGCAGCTATCATTCGATCTGGTGCATTCGGAATAGTGAGAAAACATGGGCTCATGTTTGCCACTGTAGCCTGTGGCCATCATACGTTATATTGTAAGTCTGGTATATCCTCACTTTAAATAAAGCGAAAAAAACTAATATTAAAATATATCAAGTATACCTATGGTCCAAATCAAAGCACATGCCCCACCACGTAATATTTTAACCTTTATTGGAAGCCTCTAGAAGTCGACAACGGACAACAGACCGCTGACAGTAAGAGGGAGGATTTGAATTAATGAAAAATATGATATTAGTTAGTCCAAAGGACCTGATCGCTGTCGAACGAGACAAGTGTATTTACTAGAGAAATGTACGCTATTTGGCAATCGCTTCTCTACGCCAGACATTCAACCTTCAGACAATTCCTGATATGTAGTGACCCCTTTTGACAATTCAATCAATTAAACATAATAAATTCTCAAAAGATCTCATAGTTCAATGCATAATTTCCCTGATATACAGGGTGATTTACGTGGAAAATAAAACGGTGTAGTAAGTAATCTCTGCAAAATTTTTAAGCAATCCGAGGAAATTTTATATTTTTTTTTTGCAATAACAGCTGCAAAGATACGCCACTGATCTTGCTCCATCGGTCCACCCTTCATCTCTGATGATCTCAATAGGCTCATTTAGTAGCATTTCCAAAATTACTTTTTATATTTAATTTCGATAAAGAACTTTGTATTTGGAGCAGCAAAGAAATTTTTTTTCGAATCGGACAAGAATAGGCCAAAATATTGGGGTATAAAAAGACCGACTCCGCTGCAGACGTGACGTCACGGGCTCCCACAAGCGTATTGCGATAGTTCCGCGTTCCGTTGTTGCGATTTAAATTTGTTTTAATTCGTTGACAGCTTGAGACGTTTACATTATTTGTGTCGCCGTTTGTGACAGTGCAGGCGACGAAATGTCACTCAGCATGTGGCCAAAGCCGACTTAACGGGGCCGGTGACGTCACAACTGGCGAGCTCGGTTTGGACTTTTCGGAATTTTTTACGGAGTAAATAAGCATCAGAAAATTATAAAATTTTGCATACCCCCTAAATTCAGTGTGCGCTTTCAGAATTTGTAATAAAAAAAATTGATAAACGAGCCTATTGTTCATGCGTCGCCCCCTTCCTTTAATTGTTAACTGGTAATACGGTTGGTGTCTCTTCGTTTAGAGCATAAAAATTTTTTTCGTAGATCGATACCGTTTCAACATGCCAGCGTTTACACCACAGGAATACTGCGATATGGTTTTAACATACTTATGGTGCAGTGGATGAAAGCCTTGCAGCGTGTGTACAAGAATACGCAAAAAAAATTTCCCAACAGGCGCCAGCCAAACAACAATTTTGGGTGCAGTACAATGGCTTTGTGATATCGGATCTTGCACCAGGTCATAGGAAACGTGAAGAAAATCGTCCTGTTGCAGTTGTTCAAGAATTACTGAATGAAAATCCTTCAAGTACCAGTAGTCATCTATTGGACTTACTCAAAATATGGCGTGGCATATTATAAGAGATAATTGTTTTCACCCATATATCACTTAAAACGCAAACATGTCCTAGAGCCAGGATACTTTGCAAGTTGGTATCGTCAGAAGTTTTGTGAATGGCTTCTGGAATGTAGTTGACAAAATCCTTAGTTCTCACAAAATATTTTATAGACACATAAGGTGTGTCATTCACAAGAGAAGGAATTTTTAATTTAAGAAATAATTATGTTTGAGCCCAGGAAAATTCACATGCTCTCCGGCTATTTAAGCACAGCGAGGGTTCTCAATAAACATTTTTTTTGATTATTTATTGCTTTTAAGTTTTGTGCTATGTTATGTTCTGCAAAAATGATTTTTTTATATTTTTTCTATGTAGTAGTGTGACTAAAACCAAAAAGTCACTTCTCACCTTGCCAACTTTACTGTTAGACCTTATAGTCTGATAAAGAGGCCTCGGGAAAGTGATTTGGTGGCACCTAGTTATGTCAGATTGATAAGAGTTATAGGCGGCGCATTTCTACAAAACAAAATAAGATACATTTTTACTCACATTTTTTATTTTCCTTTTTTTTTTCTTCACTTTGTCAACCTACTGAATAATTTTCCACACGATGGACCAACTGAGATGAAGGAACAAAATTGAGGTACGTGAAACCAACAGTTGAGAAATGGACGATGACCGGATTACGAAAGCGAAGACTCTTAACACGAATGAGAATAGGGTACACAAAGAACCCCACACTAATCTTATGGAAATTGGATCCCGGGTTAAATCGGCTGAAAATGTAGTGTTATACTTCAAGCCACTCTGATCAAAAGTCCCCACAAAGTTCAAAAATGGATAGATTAGAAGTTATCGACCGTGAAATCAGTAATGAAACTGCAATTTATGCGTTTTTGACTTATTTTGACTAGAATTTCAACGAAATATATGTTTTTGGGCTGTTGAAAGAATATAATAGTTATTTTGAACCAATTTGATCCTACTTTTGAATGATGTTTACTTTGGCCAATTTTTGGGCCTTTTCTGGATGTAACTTGGCTAGAGCATATAAAAGTTCTAAGAAAATACATCATCCCGTTGGAATTTTTGATAAAATCACTACTATAGTGTCATATATTATATTATGTAGTTAAGGTAACTATTAACTAGGATAAAATATATAATATATGAGAAGGCTTTGTATGGATGTAACCAAGCAATAGAAATAAATAAAGAGACAGTTCAGAACTATAATTTTACAATGAGATATTTATTTCTATACAATCAATTTATATGTTAGAATAAACATATAAAACATGGCGCAGTCGAAAAAGGAATAAAGAACAAGAAAAAAGAAGAAAAATAAATAAAAATGGCAAAGGCTATGGGAAATTTTATTACTCCAAGTGTATTACAATTGACAGGAAATATTAACGAAAATTGGATAAAATTTATTCAAAAATTTAATATATATATGACAGCTAGTAATTTAAATGAAGAAAGTAGTGAAAGGCAAGTAGCTATTTTGTTAAATATAATAGGAGAAGAAGCTGTAGAATTATACAATACATTTGAATTTAAAGAGAATGAAAATCATGATATTAAAAAAGTAATAAAAGCATTTGAAAAGTACTGCAATCCAAAGAAAAACATTTTACATTCAAGATTCTTGTTTTATAATAGAAAACAAAATCAGTATGAAAATTTTGATTCATATTTATTAGATGTAAAGTCATTAGTAAAAGATGGAGAATATCAAAATCAAGATGAGATGCTAAGAGACAAAATAGTATTATATAATAATGACAGAGAAACACAAGATAGAATTATAAAAATGGGTAAAATAACATTGAATGATGCAATTCAAGCTTTTCGAGTAGCAGAAATTACAAGAAAACAAACAATACAAATACATAGTAATGATGTAAATAAGGTGAAGAAAAGAGAAGAAGATGTTATTAAAAAGTATGAACGTCAAGAAAGAAATGATGCTGATAGAAAGAATTATGGAAGACAAGAAAATAGAAATTATAAATAAGAAGGCTCAAGAAATAATTCAAACTATAAGAAAAGAAATGAATGTAAAAAATGTGGAAAATTGCGTGATTATAGAAACTGTCCAGCATATGGTAAAAAGTGTATAAAATGTCACAAATATAATCATTTTGCTAAAATGTGTAAATTAAATATAAATGATATTCAAAAATATAAAATAGAAGCAAATGAATATTTTTGTAAATCTATAAATGATAAGAATTATTGGAAACAAACTTTATATATTGAAAATTTTAAAATAAATTTTAAAATAGATACAGGTTCTGATGTTAATATAATTCCTTTGAATTTTCTGAAGCAAATAGAAAATTTCAATAATAAAAAATATCAACTTAAAAAAGGTAATATTAGATTAGAAGCTTATGGAGGTTTTCAGATTAAAGTAATAGGTGAAATAAATTTCAATATAAATTTAAATAATAAATCAATAATTGATAAATTTATTATTACTGAAACAAATAATAATCCAATAATAGGAATTTCTGGTATAGAAAAGTTAAACTTATTAAGACGAGAAATTAATAATATAACTGAAAATTTTAAAGAAAAAATTATAGTTAAATATGAAAAGGTTTTTAAAGGTATAGGTAAATTTCCTGAAAAATATAGTATAAGAATTAAAGAAAATGCAATACCTAGTTCAAAACCACCACATAGAATAGCAATTAAATTAAGAGACAAATTTAAACAGGAATTAGATAGATTAGTAGATATGAATATACTACAATTAAATGATCAGCCAACTGAATGGTGTGTCACAGTAGAAAAACCAAATGGGAGTTTGCGTTTATGTTTAAATTCACAAGATTTAAATGAGAATATAGTAAAAGAATATTATAACATTCCTACTTTAAGTGATGTTAATAATAAATTAAAAGATGCAAAATATTTTTCAGTATTAGATCTTAAAGATGGATTTTGGCACATTGAATTAGATAAAAAAAGTAGAGAATTATGTACTTTCAGTACAATTCATGGTTGTTATTCATTTAAAAGGTTGCCTTTTGGTTTAAATATATCAGCTAAGATTTTTCAAAAATATAATGAAAGAATGTTTGGTGATATAGATAATATTAATTTATGCAGATACTATAGAAAAACATGATATAATATTAGAACAAGTTTTAAAGAAAGCTGAAGAAAATAATATTAAATTTAATATAAATAAATTTCAATGTCGATTAGAAGAAATAAAATATCTAGGACATATATTTAAAGATGGTACAATGAGGCCAGATAACGATAGGGTTAAAGCTATAAAAGAATATGATATACCAACTAATAAAGTGGAATTACAAAGATTTATGGGTATAATAAATTATCTAAAAAATTTCATTCCTAATTTATCAGAAATTGCAACTCCATTAAGAGAGTTAATAAAAAAAAATGTAGAATTTATATGGTTAAATGTACATACTTTGATTGATTGATTGATTAATAGCGGGGTTGGGTCAAACCCAAATTGCACTGCAGCTCAATTGGCTTATTGTACATCCCCGATTCTTACATGAGCTCCGTCCCTTTAATGAGGTTTAATAGCTTATTTGCAAGATTTTCATGCGGAAGATTGTCCCCGCATTGTAAATCACCGAAAAGAGCAAATCTCCTTCGGCCCAGTGCTTCACAGTCGTACACTATGTGCGAGGAGGTTTCTTCCTCCTCTTCACATAGTCTGCACATCGTACTGCCCCTATGCACGCCTATGCGTTGCAGGTGCTTTCTCATATGGCAGTGTCCTGTTAAAAGGCCCACTACATGTTTGATTTGAGGTCGTCCCAAATGGATGACTTCAGAAGTCAGTTTTTGGGAAGGTACTCCAATAGTGGCCTTCCCTTGGTGTTGGCCAGGTGTCATGTCCCAACGTTGCAGATGTTCCTTAAAAGACCATCTTTGAACCGCCGCCGTTTTGACTGCCTGTTTTGAAATACCAATCACAGGTTCAAGCCCTGTGAATGGCGTCGCAGAACCCGCTCTTGCCAGGTTATCTGCTTTTTCATTGCCTTCAACCCCCGAGTGACCTGGTACCCAGATGAGTTCGACATTGTTCACCCGGGACAGGTATATCAGTTCCTGTAGGCACTCCCACGTTATTTTAGAGTTTATACGTGGGGCTGCAAGTGCTTTTAATACTGCTTGACTATCAGACAGAATACGTATGTGCTGTCGAGTATACCGACGCTTTGCATTCTCTCGAATGCATGTCATGATGGCATACATTTATGTCTGGAAAACGGTGGCGTTAGTCCCCAGGGATAAACTAATGTTCACCCTAGGTCGCACGCCATGAATTCCAGCTCCTGATCCTTCATTAGTCCTGGAACCATCGGTATACCAGACGATTCCCTTGGACAAATAGGATGGAGTACCTTGACGCCATTCATCGTGGTTAATTTTCACTACGAATGGCTTGTCAAAGGAGTATCTTGGAAGCATGCAGTCAGTGTCCATCATTAAGATGTGGTCACCGGCCGCAACCTCCATAATCTTTGAGTGTCCATACTGTTCCTGGTTAACGTTCCAGTAGCCGATGGACCGCATCCTTTTGGCAGTCATTAGGGCTTCCCCCTTTATAAATATATCAATGTACATACTAATTGTTTTAATTTATTAAAAGAAAAGATTAGTAATATACCAGTATTAAAGAATTTTGATGAAAATAAAGAAATAGTAATTCAAACTGATAGTAGTAAAAATGGTATTGGTTGTGTTTTATTACAAGAAAATAAACCAGTATGTTTTGCATCTAAGAGTCTATCAGAAAATGAAATAAACTATGGTCAAATAGAAAAAGAATTTCTAGCTATATTATTTTCATGTGAAAAATTTCATCAATATATATATGGGAGGAAAACAATTATACATACGGATCATTTACCGCTTGTAAGTATTATGAAAAAAGAAATTAATAAAATTCCTTCTAATAGATTACAGAGAATAAAATTGAAATTATATAAATATGATTTAGAAGTAATTCATAAACCAGGTAAACAAATGTTTATTGCTGATGCATTAAGTAGAGCGTGTTCAAAAGCTGACAACTCTGAAACAAATTCGTGTTTAAATGATGTTGTTCATAGTATTAACATGAGTGAAGAGACTAAGGTAAATCAGTATTAAGACAATTATTAAATCTATATAATAAAGGATGGCCAAATTAAAAAACTAAAGTGGATGATTCTATTAAATTTTATTATAATAATAGAGATAAAATATTTGTAAATGAAAATTTAGTTTTTTATGAAAATAGAGTCATGGTACCTATTTCATTACGTAATCAAATGTTAAATAATTTACATGAATCACTAAAACTAAAGCAAGGGCTAAATCTTTATTTTATTGGATTAATATGGATACTGATATTGAGAATTTTATAAGTCGATGTAGAATTTGTGAGAAATATAGAAATAAAAATATTAAGGAACCAATGATAATTCAAGATCAACCAGAGTTGCCTTTTGAAAAAGTAGCATGTGATATTTTAGATTTTGGAGGTGTACCATATTTAGTTTTAATTGACTATTTTTCAAAATGGATTGAATTAGTTAAACTTAAAAATAAAACAGCTACAGAAATTATAAAAAGGTTAAAGAATATATTTTCAGTTCATGGTATTCCATCGATTTTTATTTCAGATAATATGCCTTTCAATTCATATGAATTTATAAATTTTAGCAGAGAATGGAATTTTAAAATTATTACTTCAAGTCCTTATTATCCAAAAAGTAATGGTCTTGCGGAAAAAGGTGTAGGAATTTGTAAAGGTATATTAAAAAAATCATTAGAATCAAATGTTGATAAAGAAATAATGTTAATGGAATATAGAAACACACCTGTAATTGGAAAAATGTATTCACCAGCTCAATTAATTTTTAGTCGTAGAACTAGAACTAAGTTACCGATAGAAAATAATTTATTAAAACCAAAAGTAGTTAATAATTTCAAAGAAATATTAAAGAAAACTGTAGTTAAAAATAAATATTACTATGACAAAAATGCCAGAAAGAGAACAAATAATTTCAAAAAGGGGCAAAATGTAGTTTATAATTATAAAGGTAAATGGGAACCAGCCAAAATAGTAGATAATCATAATACACCTAGATCGGTTATAATTAAAGATGAAAGAAATAAGATAAAGAGAAGGAATTATGTTGATATCAGGTCATCTAATATCAACATAATTTTGAAGAAGTTTCTGATGATTTGAGTACATTTATAAATAATGATAATTTGAGAAATATTAATGATGAACCATCAACATCAAAAGATAGTGATAGATTATATAGTAGTGATGTTGAATTTAGTAATGAACCATCAACATCAAAAGAAAGTGATAGATTTTATAGTAGTGATACATAATATGTAACCAGATCAGGAAGAAAAAGTAGACATCCTGATAGGTTAGATTTGTAATTTGGAAATGTTAAAATAAATTTAAAGATGTAATATTAGAATTAGAAATTTTATTTTGAATTGTGTAAAATATTAGATTAGTAATAGTTTATTATACTAAAGAGGGAGATGTCATATATTATATTATGTAGATACTATAGAAAAACATGATATAATATTAGAACAAGTTTTAAAGAAACATTATCGTATTCACTACTTTGAGAACAACCATTGTTTAATACTTGTAACTTTTCACTTACAATAAAACACATAGTAATAGAAGAATGTTTACAATATACTTACAAATTTACTTTCTAATTTAAACATTAATCGTTAGGTATGTCACAAACTCTACAAAACACAAGTCAGTCGATGAAATTTTGTAAAGAATGTAACTTGTTTTCAGAACTATAGATGCACAACAACACAACACATATAACAACAATAGTAATGGCCACGCAATCGATGCCTTAAAAACAAGTTAATAGTCACGAAAAATGGTTTTTCTGAAATCGCTCAGGAATCTCTAGTTTCTCGGCGCAATTTCAGACCCCAAAATAGCATATTCTAGTATTTTAGTCCATTGCTAAGCAAAGGACTACATTTTAGACAGTAAATAAATATACGCAGACAAATTTAATTATTGACACAATTCATCACGGCGACATGCAAAACATGTAAATAAAATGTGAATGGCATATACTTCAAGTGAAGTTATCAACCAAAATATTTGTTCGTGAAATAGTCTAATAAAATACCACTCGGGATTGAATTTATGTTATAAGTCTGTCTTTTATTTCTAAACTCAACTAGGACGAGTGGTGTTTTCAAGCAACTCAGTTTCGTTAGAAATAAATCGACAGACTTATCGCGAAAATTCAATCTCTTGTGGTATTACTACTGAAAATTTTTTGACAGTTCTAACAACGAATTAAATTTCGTTATTTCTTGTCATGTGACACAAATCACCCAATCATGTTAAGATTACACTGATAATACCATCCAGGGAAATTTTCAATCACTATGACAACAAAATTGCTGAACTTTGGCAACTTCATAATAACTGCCAAATAAATATCAAAATGTCACGTTTTGGCAATGCCAATTCTCAATCTATAAACTTTTAATAAATAAATAATTGTTTTGTTGTGTTGCGACATTTTGATTTTATTTTTTCAAAAAATTTTCTGACCGAATATCCCTCAGACATTGACAAATGCCTCATAATTTTATGACAACCTCAAGCAAGTTGCTTGGTAATAGCCCTCCGCCTTCGGCGTCGGGCTATTATAACCAAGCAACGTGCTTTCGATTGTCATAAAATTATCTCGTACATTATCAATGTCTTGGGATATTATAGCTGATTATTTCACTCAGAAATTATTAACCAATGAAACTACTACAATTTTTAAATTTGGACCAATGACAGCAGTATTATATCGATAAAATCCCTGAAACAGTTTTATCGCGATAAAATCATTCTTTATGTCAACTGTCACTTAATACGTTACTTTGACATTTCGTCGTTAAAGATATGTTTTTGTATTTAAATAATTTATTCGTGAAATATTCTCCGCAAATACCATTCGTGCTTGAAAATTTTACCTATAAATTTTTTCTCGAGCGATATTGCCAACAGTAATATTACTCGTGTAAATTGGTCACTTTATTATCAAAAATTAAATCCCTCGCGCTAAAGCGCTCGTGATTTAATTAGATAATAAAGTGGCCAATTTATTACTAGGCAATATCGCTCTCGAAAAAAATTTATCGATACAATTTTAAGCACTTATGATATTACATACGATAAAATGTTATATACCTATTAATAAAAATTTCTTAATTATAATAATATTAATTGCGATTTCAGAAAAAATAGTAGGTATGTGTATCTCGTAGGAAAAGCACATTCCCGGACTTCGTGTTGCTTGTCTCGGCTGCGCCTCGACAAGCAATCTTCACAGTCGTCCGGGAATGTTAGACTTTTCCTACTAGGTACACAATGTACTATGACTATAATATTATTAAATAATATTTCTCTACTGTTCAAATAGTATTCCTAATCAACCAACGTCGCTGTTATAATTGTACAACATAACATTCTGTCAATATTTTGATCTTCGTCATGCTTCTGATATATCCAAAGACATATTTTGTAATACCTGCCAATAATTTCATTACCAAGCAATAAACAAAAAATTAGAAAACGGATGTAACTGTAAAAGAACGTTACTTGGTAAGAATGGAGTAGTTGGTCAAACAGGAATTTTTTGAAGTTGCTAACATATGGCAAATCAACATTAAGAGGGGCACTTCTTACACATGCAAACTAGATGGCGACACTAGTAATTTTTTTCAAAAATACTAATAAATTCAGAGCAATTAATTTCATAGGTGATATTACGTTGCAAGGGTCTAGCATTTGCTGACGCTCCTAATGAGTTAATATGGTTACAAAATATTTGATAATTAACGAGTAATCACGGCTTTCTTCAGTAACGGTTTACCTTTAAAATTGCATTTTACAAAATAAGAATATCGTTTAAAACTTGTCATTAGGAGCCGAAAGGTTTTCTAAAGGTTCACAACAAATTTCAATGCTCATTATTATTTAGTATTGAAATGTAGTATTTTTGATTAAACCCTTGCAGATTACAAAATTTCACCGGGATGACTTACGCACAGCTGATTACAGTTTTATAATTGAAATTGTGCTAAAAGTTTGGCTACTGTATAAAAGATGGCGCCAGTTTAACGAGTTTTATTTACAGAGGCTGAGGCGACAATAGGTTGTCAGTATTTTGATTGGTAGGAGAATTCACGTGGTATAAAATGAAATGAAATGAATAAAATGTTAAATGAGGCTAAAATTTTTTAAATAGATCATCATATGACTAACATAACCTTACATTTTTAGTATTTGTAAATTGATTTTCAATTTTAATTTTGATTATTGTAGTTTCAGCTTAGAACCATTTGTTTACTCTGCCCATCATAACATTTAAAAACTCTTTCAGGCAGTAGATATATAAAGTTTCAATATTGTAGATTATTAAAAATAGACTGCTAATTATAGGTTGGATTTCCAATCAACAAAAAGCAACTTATTTTATTAGATCAAGGTAATTATAACTTTAATAATGCACTGAACAAGATTTTGGTTGATAGTATAGCAACCAAGCAGAAATTTTTGATAAAAGCGACATAATATTCCAAAATCTTAGAAAATGCATATTTTTGAGGTTAGTTGTAATACGTGCACGACACTAATTATTGTCCTGTCATGTTAGATATTCCTGATTATTTTGTGCTGTCAAACTGGAGTATCCTTGTACATATTTCCATTTATTGTGATTTATTAAATCTACAAAAACTATTTGTGATTACTAGTGATTAGTCAGATTAGTGATGGTAATCAAATAATTTTCCGGTATGTGGTATCGATTAAAAATAGCCAACAAAAAGCAAAAAAGAAACAGTAACAAATTTGCAATAGTAAATGATTTGGTACTCGCACATAACTTTATCTTTTATGGAATTACATTAAATAATACGTAGATATCACTTCAGACGTGCTTCGTGATAGTTTCAGCAATATAAATAACGAAAGTATCACTCTCAACAGAAGCTTATTTCGATTTTAGAAATGAATGTTTCGTTAATATGTATAGAAGCTTTAACTTTACAATCACCATTGGAATTGTCTCAATCTTCAAGTGATGATACAACTAAAGTATCAAATCCAGTGATTTTTCAGAAATTAGAAAAGAAGCAGAAATTAGAAAAGTGAGAAAAATTTTACAAAGGAAGATATTATTCTCATTGAAATCTTATCGTAATTACCTATGTAATGGAGTTTTGTTTATACTTATTAATATATAAATTAATAGATGTTAAATACTGTCTCCCAGCAAACACCAATGATTGGCCCATTGTTAATAAACTGCATACATGCCTTTACTGCATCATTGGCAGAGTACTGGCAAGAAATGCTAAATTAATGAATAAAGTGAAACACCGGCCAGCGCTCGGCCACGGAACACTTTGCCAATGATGGCTGTGCAGTGCTTTTTTTACACTTATTCTTTACACGACATGAATGAAAAGTACGATTGTTTTGCCATTACAATATATGCAGTGGGGACCATTGTTGGCACTGTATCGAATATTTAACATTTATGTGATGAGAAAGTGAATACTATCAATGATTTGCCATTACAATATATGCAGTTGTGGCTACTGGAATTAGAGAGACCTCCACCCATGCTGTTTCCTAATACGGAAATAGCAAATATAATTAAGGCTGACATTTATTTACATTACACCATCGTAATTAATGAAAAACTGCTCATAATTTTATTAAGATACCACGGATGGTTTATCATTGATTACCATAAATTGAAATTTTAATGCTATTTTCTCTTTCAAGTAAATGTCAACCTCAGTTATATCTACAATTCCTGTATTTTGGGACAGTACGTGCAGGTGCAAGGCCTCTCAAACTCCGATAGTCACTATACTGCATATACATACCTACCTTTTTTTAACCAAAGGACTGTTGTGACAATAACGTGCAAAAGTTTTTTTATCGTCAAAGAAATACCAATAAATTTTAAACAGCAATGATTGGGCGCCTAAAGAGACACTACATACTATGGAACCATGGACTTATTGTTTTTTTTCTGTTTAATTGAGATAAATTAGCTAATTTGATTTGATAGTTGTACAGTATTTCAGTAGGGATAAGTAAATAAATAAAAATCCCCAAAACTTTTGCAACATACGTAATTTTCATACCTACCTTGAAACAGTGCTTGTTTTTCTGTAACGACTTGACAGCTGATCTTCTATCATTCTATGCAGGCTACTTCTTATTAATGCTCATCACCACCAAACGTAGGTAGTATTAATAAAGGATAAAGGATACATCTTTTAGTAAAAAGTTAATGGTTACCTATTATTATTTTTTTACAAGTTAGTTGGAGTTCTGGATTTAGCTTAAAATAGTTCAACATACGATTTCAAAGAAACACCTATACTATTTCCATTTTCAAAACTGTATTATTCTTCTCAACTTTCATAAAAGAAAGAATAATTACAGTCAGTCTTCATAATAGAAAGTTATTTTTTCAAAACATTGACGGTTTTTTTATTTTCATAATTTGTTTTAATAGTTTATTATTTTAATTCTTCAAGTGAAAGGTATAATGTACTTATTAAAATATTTTTCAAAAAGTCTATACAAACAAAATTGAAGAAAAGCATATAGGTATTTAACATATAAACCTATTAGGTGATGACTAATGAATAACGCTAAATTGTCGGTATATAAAACTCATATAGGTACTGAAAGATAAAATATATATATATTTTTTTATTAACAACAGAAGTATAACTGCCAATAGACTTACTTATTATTAAATAAATAGTAATGAAACCATAAATTAATTCTAATTATCCATCTCGTCTTCTTAAATTAGTGGTCCTATTTGTACATCCTCCTTCGCGGTCCATTGAACCCCGTAACCACGTTTTTATAATATCTTTAATATTTTTTTTTGGATGAATCTTTACACAAAGGATTTATTCTTACGGAATCTAAAAAAAAAAAAATTATGTGACAGTTAAGGTGGTGCATATAGGCTTCAAATCACAATGAAAGAAGGTCTATACCTTCACATAACACCCAACAGGCAACAATCATTCTCTAATAGAACGCGAAAGACAAAAAAAAATCAAGATTAACGTTAATATACCTAAGAATTTCTCAAAGAAAAGTATTACAAGGTATTATCTCAAAATAAAAACGTAAAAATATGGGCTTATTAGGTAAACATTCCTAATGTTTTATAAATAAACTAGTTAAACGAATGTTTTTTTTAATTGGGATGTTAAATATTATGACACAAAGATGTGAAGAATCCATATTATTTTTGTGTTTGATGAATTATCTTAATAAAATATAAGGCGACTTTTATATACCTACCTATATGCCATTTTTTTTTGAGTAGAAGATGACATCCTTCGACATGTAAAACTTTTCTTTTCAATTACATCTGCACTATTCCACAAAACACAAACGCACAATAAATGAGGAATTCAAACTAGAACTAAAATAACCACAAAACTTATATGATTTATATGAATATTATAAGAAATCAACCATAAATTATTTAAGCGTGCCTTCACCTTCTTCGTCTAGCTGTCAAATGTCAAAAGTTTCGCTGTTCTCATCGCGGGAATTTTAAAAGTAAGGTTACAACAAAATTGTAATTGCACTTATAATTCGCTTTTTTTGTATTAACAAAATATTACAATTACATTCGCAAGAATAGAATAATGGCCCATTGATACATTTACTGTATATTGGTTGCTATGTATCCGGCCAACAATGAATTATTGATGGCAAATAACGATATAATAAACGATTTTTTACATCACTTAAAAAACGTTGGTTTGTCACAGACAAAAAAGTGCTTTAACTTGTTTAATGTACCAGCAAAGTTAAAGTGATTCCAACTACCCAGTAACAGGAAGGGCATATTTAACACACAAAACCATCAATTCACCATTACAACACGGAGGTTATAATGGTTAGACTGTACTCTATATTCACTTTCCAAGTATTGGCAAAAATTGCCATCACTCTACCAGCAATAACTGTAATGGCCCATTGTTTTGCCAGACATTTTGTGTTTGCTGGGCTGTGTCTTTCGCTTATTGTTTATTTGTTATTCTATAGACGACAACCATCAGATGGGCTAAAGTACATTTTTTTATAAACTAAATTTTGATTAGTTTTGCTTCAAATGAAGAAAAATTTTTAACGATATATCTATATTTTATGTCGGCATAATTTATAGAATCATTCCCAGCAAACACTGATACGTCGGCCACAAGTTGGTTTCGTGTTGGAAACGGTGGTAAATGGTTGGCATAAAAAACATATGTTGCGCCAACATCATAATGACAATAGGTATTAAACCGTATTTTGAACTAAATAGGTTAAACGGTTGTCCTTAATATGCAAAATTACTTATTCTGAACATTGAACTAAAAGACATCTTACCACTGCTGGTCCACCGTTGACTTTCAGAATATATTATTTATTTTCTTAATTAGAAATTTTCAACACGAAATATTTTCATCATAAGTTCTTATCAAAAATTACTTTCTTTCTTTGTTTCTTTTCTTTGAAGGACATATATGTATTTACCACATGGATATAAATAATTATACATTATAAATAAACTATACACTATGAACAGGGTTTTAACAGTAAAATGAGGAAAGTAACATAAAAAACCCATTTAGAATCAAATAATATTTAGAAAAGTCTTTGATTTTGACCCTACAAGCATGTACAATAATGCACATAATTATTGAAAATTAGCTTGAAAATAAAATCAAATTTTACCGCGCGAGGTCACGTTAGAGTATTTTGCGTTCTTACGTTGCCAGTTATAGAGACGCATGCGTGCTTTCTGTTTACGCTTCGGAACGAAACGAGATAACAACGCCATATTGTATTCATTGTTCTGTGGACGCCATGCTATTTGTTTTGCTGTGCATTTGTTTTTGCGATATGTGGTGCAAGAGGATAATGTAATATTGGTAAATTGAGGTGATTAATTTTGTATATCAACAAATATGACTAGGTACGTAGGTATAGCAATTAATATATTTTTAAAATGCAAACAAAAGCTTAGCATGATTAAGGTACCGGTTTTTCATCTCAGGTGATAGAATGGAGGCAGGTCCAGGAGAAAAAAATGAAAAACAATATACGTATTTTAATTTATGTACATTAAAAAAGTCTTTCTGAAATAAAAATTTCTGAAGAGTAATATAATTTTTCTTTAATTAAGGTTCCAATAAATGATATCCCCAATCCCAATACCTTTATTAGCAACTGAATAAAAGCTATTTGCAGTGAACTATAGACCATCCTTGGAGAAAATCATCGTTGTTATGAAACATTAGCCTACAGTAATAAAATTTTAATTTATTATAAAATCAACACAATGTAATTTAAAAAGAAAACTAAAATGTAAAAATTTCTATCAGTATCTTCAAACGATATATTTATTGAAAAAAAAAATGCATATGTAGATTTTTAAAATAAAATGGATTTCAAAAAAAAATTCATCTATCATATAATAATTAGTTTATTCACCTGAACCAACATTTGGTCCATTAAAACTTAAACGTCTAAAAATAAAAAAACTTCAGTGATAAAATGAATTTTTTTTTTTAAATGTTTTATTTTAAAAATCTACATATACATTTTTTTCCCTATAAATATATCATTTGAAGATACTGCTGGAAATTTTTACATTCCGGTATTTTTTTTAAATTATATTTTGTCGATTTTATAATAAATTAAAATTTTAATACTGTAGGTAGTATATTTTCAACTGCAAATTATAGGTCCATATTAAAACAATGTCGGCTATATTATGGCTCGATGAACTTCCTACATTGTTGTGAAATTGATGGCACTGTACTGAGCCGCTTTAAACTGTTATACATAGAGCCAACATTTCACCACCATTGAACCTCGTAGACTGGCCGCTGCGTCAAAACGACGCCGGCGACGTGTTTTCCTACCTGCATTGGACCGATTTAACTTTGTGTTGGCAAAAATCATCTAACCAGTAATGGGCCGATGAAATTGTGTTTGCTGGGTTATTTAGGTATATTAATAAGAACAAATCTTTCATTCCTTCTATTCAGTTAAGAAAATGATTAATCTTTTAAAATTAATGTGCTTGCGTGTAGATCATGGGCATCATATTACTAACATAACCTTAAATTTTTAGTTTTTTTAAATTTATTTTCAATTCTAATTTCTGTAGTTTTAGTATGGATCCATTATAATGTTTAAAAATTCTCTCAGATAGTAGACAACCTATATAAAGTTTCAATATTGTAGAGATTATTGAAAATAGACTGCTAATTGTAGGTTGGATTTCCAACCAACAAAAAGCATTTAATTATATTAGTAAGGTAATTAAAAGTTCATTAGTAATGCACTGAACAAGATTTTAGTTGATAGTATAGGAATCAAGCAGAAATTTTAGAAATATTTACATAACATCTGAAAATTTTAGAAAATGCTTATTTTTTGAGGTTAGTTGTGAACGGGAAATACATAATTAATTTTCTTCGTTATTATAATAAATTAATATATTCTAGACTTTCATTAAATTATATTAATAATTATAACACCATAATACGAATGTTTCAATAATGAACCAAATAAAACCAATCCAAAATTAATCTATTAAAATATGCTTGCATCGTTTTCACTGTATCTGATAAATTTTAAATTTAACGTCATTTTGGTGGGCGTGGCTTTATTGTCGTCTCAAGCCTCTGCAGTTTTATTTTATTTTTTATTTTGGTAAAATTAAAATTGTGTTTTATAAAATATATGAAGATAATATACATTTTGAATCTAGTTGTCTCTTTCTCCCATTTGCGCCTGCGCTTTGAATTTGAATGGTTAACTGTATAACCAATCACGGGGCAGGAAATTTGTAATTTACCAATCAACATTAATTAATTTGAAGATGTTCCTAGCGCAAAAGTTCGACCAATGGGCACAGAAAACGACGGATAGACCAATGACCAGTAATTTTTATACAACCCTTACTACAGATATCGTGTATTACAAATTGCCTTGTAGCTGCATCTGATATCGAGATGCCATACCGTGTTCAGTAGCGGTATTATGACCCTGTACAAACTGGTTCTTATACTAGCTGTAAGTTGACATCTACCGGATTATTTTTCAAACGCAATTAAAATTAAATTATTTTTATTCGACACTAGCGCCAAGAGAACGGTCGTGGCAGAAGTGCCCCTCTTAATTTGTACATGCACCTAAAACATTCAGTCCGCTAGAATATTCAACAATACATTGAATAGAATCGAGAAACCCAAATGGCCCATACCATTGAGTAATAAATAATAAAGAGCAGCAACTGTCAAGGTTTCGAAATTTTAGTGTTGTATTTTTTTGGCAATAACTACAGAAATATTCTCAATTTTTAAAGCTATGCAACCAAATTACAAATGCCTTCCCATAGCATCAAAAATTGATGACAATCCTGCAGCTATTGGCAAGAAAATACAATACTAAAATCTCGAAACCTTGACAGTTGCGCCTCTTTATATTATTCCTTTATTCAATGCCCATACAGAAAGTCGAGGCTAAAATACAATTGACGAGACGAAACACTTCTCGAATGCGAAATATACCGGGTGACCACGAGATGAGGTTACACTCTGTAACTTATTTGTTATTAAACCGATTAATTTTAAATTTATAGGTAAGGCATAACATCTAAATGCGCAACTTTTGATACTTGGTAGCCTTATTTTTTACTTCCTATTTAGCCGGAAGTGATGTTAACTTTCTTATTTTAATAACAACTCTACCTGTTTTTGTAATGTATCTTATTCGTTATAAAATTTACAATACAATGATATGTCACACAATGACATTTCATTTCAAAATGGCCGAAAAATTAAATTTTTTCAAAAATATTAAAATGTCAATTAAACGATTTTGAAAATTAATTTTTTTCCAAAGTTGGCCGTGAAATCAAAAGAGTAATGAATTTGACATGTTTAATTTTTAATTTGCATCAAAATTTCGTTTTGGCGGCAAGATATTAGAAAAATAAAATAAATATTAGGAGAAATTTTTATTTAATTTTTATATTTTGTGAATAATTCGGTACGTTAATGGCATTAAATCAAAGAGAAGAAACAAGCAATTGCAAAATTTAAAAAAAAGTCAGGTAGGTGTATTTAAAAAAAAATAGTTTTGAGTATTTAAAAATTGCAGAAAAATATATGCTATTCACATTTTATTTACATGAGGGGAGGCCTTGGAAAATCTGAATTCTGTTGGTATGAATGACTGTATTAATTACTGAGGTTATGTTGAAAAGTCAAAAACATAACCACAAATTCAAATTGGTTCTACATAGTTGCCAGAGTGAGACCCTCGGTGAGACCCTAAAGAAATCACAGCAATGTTATCAGTAATAAATTTGGCAACTCAGCCAAAAATAAATGACAGTGACGATCAATTAAATCTGACACTTCAATATTTTGTCAATAGTAGACAACCCTGAGACAACCTAAGAAAAACATATCATAGCCTCCCCTCATGTAAATAAAATGTGAATAGCATATATTTATCTTATTTTCCTAATATCTTTCTGCCAAAACGAAATTTTTGTACAAATTAAAAATTAAACATGTCAAATTCATTTGATTTCACGGCCAACTTTGGAAAAAAATTATTTTTCAATATTTTTTAATTGACATTTTAATATTTTTGAAAAAATTTAATTTTTCGGCCATTTTGAAATGAAATGTCATTGTGTGACATATCATTGTATTGTAAATTTTATAACGAATAAGATACATTACAAAAACAGATAGAGTTGTATTTAAAATAAGAAAGTTAATATCACTTCCGGCTAAATCGGAAGTAAGAAATAAAGCCACCAAGTGTCAAAAGTTGCGCATTTAGATGTTATGCCTCACCTGTAAATTTCAAATTAATCGGTGTAATAACAAAGAAGTTATAAAGTGTAACCTCATCTCGTGGTCACCCGGTAGACTGATAGGTAAGTTCTAGGGGCCAAAAATCCGGCGTTTGGTAGCTGGAAAAAATATTTTGACAGGAATAAAGTACTGACAAAAATCCGCCAATTGTTGATCATATTAAAATCTTCATTTAATAGTAGCACACTTTGAGACTCTCTTATAGAATTCTAGAAGAGTCTATCGAAGTGTGTCTAGTGATCAGTGAGGAGGATGTTCAATAAGCCTTTGTAACTGATGCTTGGTTTCCCTGAAAAGGAAGTCTACCTCGCCCGAGATATTATACGTCCATCACTTGCGTTAATTCCCGATACGTTAATTACAAATGTCTTGTATGCCGGGACACAGGTTTGTCGATCCGGTCTTGCGGATACATATTAATATGCAGTTGCAAAATGATTTGCAATTTAATAAATATTTAGTCCACGTACCCAGAGGTCTCCCCTTTTAATTGGAGAACAACACAAGATTGCGATGGTCAGAAATTATTTTTCAACCCCTACATGTAAGCTCAGGCTTACAAAACGCACTTGTTTATTCTTAGGCAATAGACAGCACTTTGTCGATACAACAAATTAAGAAATGGAAAGACCGAACGGAAGATATGCTTAAATTGATATAAACACTTATTGAGTTTGTAAATCTTTTCTTAACTGCCCCTCAAGCCACCGAGATTACCCCTAGAAAATCCTACGATTTTGTGATAAGTGCAGAGAGACAAAGTCCTATAATTATTGATCGTAGAGTCCGACCACATCTAGACATCGGAGTTCTCTCTATCATCTATGTAATATTTTTAGAAATTTATTAATGTTGACTTAAAGAACTGAAAATGGTTTTATCTTTTTTCCCCGTCAAATAACTACATTAACATTATTAGTTGTAAAGTTTTCATGGAACTAATGATTTGTAGAAGACTTTCGCGTTGAATATTTTGGTTTCTTAAGGCTTCGACCATCTTGTTGAAGTCTCCTTCTAAATCGAGGACCTCATTTCAGAAAAAGACCACAATAAGATGATTGAAACATCGAAACATCAAGAAATCAAACCATTCAGCATGGAAAAGAACCCGAAAACTCTTCTACAAAACTGTCTAACTTGTTTTATTAACAAAGAAGTTTTGATTGATGTTTTCGATAATTCTTCGGAAATATTGCATTTTTTGTCAACAAATTTTATGGGAACTACAATTTTTAGTTATTATTATCGTCATTAGTATTTTTAATAATAAGGTTTGTAGAAAAATGTACCCCACGAATTATCTAATTATTTAATTCATCAATGTCTATTAAAGCAATGTTTGTTAAAGTTGACTTCATATTTATAAGACACATAAAAAACCTCCGGCTCTTTATGTGTCGTATAAATATGAACTTTACTTTACCATCATTTTTTACCACTCTTAGGTATCAAATAGGAAATTTAAATTGAAAAATGTTTTTCTACGACAATTTCGAAAAATTCAATTATAATACAATACAATACAAATGCAAATTTATTTACCCAGTTATTACATTTTAATTACACAATTAATGTAATCTAAAAATTGTTGATGTAATACAATGTGGTTATGTGACACCTAGGTCCTAGATGTAGGACCATCTGTGAATGCCCTTTACATGAACTGACCACATCGTTCGATAAAACTTTTTGGAACTTTTAATCGTTTTATATCCAAGGGAATTAAGTTATAAATTTTTGGACCTAAATAATGTAAAAATCTTTGGTTCTTTCTTCTGTTACTCTGAGGTATTTTAATATATTCGCTGATTTTATTCTTAGTTTCATATTGATGTGTACAGGGTCATCACGCAAAAATGTCCTTTTTTGAAATAACTCAGCCATTTTTCATGTTATGACATAGATGTAAAGACATTCTTAACTAGTTTTTTCCACAGAATCTAAATTTTCAATCAAAAAAACAATAACGCATCGCATTTCAGAAATACGACTTAATACTTTCTCTTTTAAATAGAACACTCTGTATATTTTGAAATATTTTGAAATATTTTGATTCTGCTTCTCTTTCTGAATTAAAAAATGTCAACATATCTTACGTTATCTCAAATGGTTTTTGAGATATTTAGAATTGATGATATTTTGATGATATTAAAATCTGATATATAAATTTGACGATATTAAAAGAAAGTGACCGATTTTGTTAAATAAATTTTTAAAACAAAGAAAAACATTAACCATAATGAGAAAATGATTTTTGTAATTGTTTGTTAATATTTTTTATTTTTTTAATGTTTGTTAATATTTTCTTTGTTAAATAAATGTATGAAATCAACATTCTATGTTTCTCAGAGATCATTTTCTCATTATGGTTAATGTTTTTCTTTGTTTTCAAAATTTATTTAACAAAATCGGTCACGTTATTTTAATATCGTCAAATTTATATATCAGATTTTAAATATCATCAAATTTAAATATCTCAAAAACCATTTAAGATAATATAAGATATGTTGACATTTTTGAATTCAGAAAGAGAAGCAGTATCGAACTGTTTCAAAATATACAGAGTGTTCTATTTAAAAGAGAAAGTATTATGTCGTATTTCTGAAATGCGGTGCGTTATTGTTTTTTTTATTAAAAATTTAGATTCTGCGGAAAAAACTAGTTAAGAATGTCTTTACATCTATGTCATAACATGAAAAATGGCTGAGTTATTTCAAAAAAGGACATTTTCGTGTGATGACCCTGTACAATATATTTTCAGTTTTTCATTTTTGTGAATAAATGTATAGGCTAATAGGAAGTACCTATAAAATTTTGATATTATAAATTACACCAGAAGTTCTGTTGGTATCTACTTTTTTTTATATTATTTTTAGGATATACATTTAAAGGAATTAGCAAGCTATTATAGAGACCACGCAAACTACTATGCCATAGAATACTAATGATATTGCTAAACTTTTGTAAATTGTAATTAATAATTTTTGCTTTAATATTTCTCTAAGTATGTAAAATTTGTGTATAAGGCAGCTAATCTTTTTTTGATGACTGTGCGACATGAATGTGTCATTTTATATGTTAGTCAATAAATTATATTGTATTAAATATTATAGATTCTGATGAAGCCTTTATTAAAGGAGAAACCGGTCAATCGCATTAAAGTGTTTTTAATTTACTGTCCAAAAATAACCCACAAATACCGTATTATAAAATTATAAGTGGACACAAAACTGAAAGAAAATAAGTTAGTCAATAACTTCCTCCTAAATATTTTATGTGTAGTTTCTTCAATTTTTTAGGTTATCTATTGTGATGGAGTTAAAATTTAATCGATTTATGTTAGATAATAGAGAAGATTTCGTTTATTTAATATTTAAGGATAATTTCATAATATGAAGCCAATTTATAACTTTTTGCATTTTCCTTTTTTTTGCCAAACCTTTTGTTGATTTTCATGTGTCTATAGAAAATAATGAAAATATTAAGACAGTGTCATCTGCGTATGATATGATTTTATCATCAATTTGAAGTTTACCCACAGCCCACTCTACTACAGTGGGCTGTGGTTTACCTAACAAGTTAATGTACAGTGTGATTAACTTATACATTCATATTATAAATCGTTGTACAGTACAACAGTTATTTGACAAGTTAAAAAAGGAACTTGGAAAAAGTTGTAATTTTGCTGTTTTTTTTTTCAAATGGGACACCCTGTATATTATAATACTCGATAGAGATTTTCTTTCTTATTTCACTGATTTCAGCAATATACAGGGTGTTATGTTATCGTATATCACAAACACGTAGGTGTGTTCTAGGAACAAAAACAAGGAAGAAAGTCTTCTAAACTTTTGTCCTAGCTTGATCTATTTTCGAGATACAGGGGGTTAAAATTGTTCGAAAAAAAGGGGTTTTAATTTATAACTTTTTAATGAATAGAGATATCGCCGTATAATTTGGGGCACTGTATGAACTAAGGATACGACATCAATTACCGGAATAGGCATTTCAACTATAACCAATGGCGTAGGCGTAGGTTGCAGACATACCCATGTCTGCAACCTTAAGCAAAAAAAATATATGACGCCACTGATTAAATTTTAAAAACACACCGTTGATAAGTTTTACATTTAGTTTTTAATAAAAATGGTATCTTACGTTTTTTTCATGTCTCTCATTGTTTAGACACAAATTGAAACGATTATAGCGACAGAAATTGTACAAATCAATTTTCACATATATTTCACAGACATACTCTGCATCTACGCCACTACCGACTCGGTGGCGCAGTGGGCTAAGGCGTGAGTGACAGACATGGCTCTGGCTACACTGCCTATCGAGTCCCGGTTCGAGACCGGGCACCGGCAAATGGCAATGTCGGTGGATATGGATGTTTGTCTGCGTTTTTTCAAATGTGTAGCCCCCTTCCGGACAGCCTTTGGCTTTGGATTTGGGGGTTGTCCAATTTCTGTGGTGTGTTTTATGTTTTATGTTATGTTATAGTTAAAATGCCATATTCCGATAATAGATGTCGTATCCTTAGTTCATACAGTATAGGTACCCCAAATTTTACGGCGATATATTTATTCATTAAAAAATTATAAAATAAAACTTCTATTTTGGAAAAATGTTAACCCCCTGTAATTCGAAAATGAATTGAGTTAGGACAAACGTTTAAAGGTCTTTTTTTCCTTGTTTTTGTTCCTAGAACACGCCTACGTGACATACGATAGCGTAACACCCTGTATAACACTCCAGTTTTTCCTTTGATTTTTAGACCATATTAAGTCGTTATTGCTCCGTAAATCTCATTGTTTTTTTTTACTTTGACTTAAGAATTAGAATTTAGTTTTATTTCATTAAAATAATATTAACAAGCAAAGCTGATTTTATTTTGACATTTTAATAATGATGTCACAGCCAACATAATATTTTCGATTGTATTTGTAACTTTTACATATTTATAATATTTATGTTTATTCTGTAACTAACACTTCCTACAAAAATTAATGATAAAATATTTAATATTTTAAATGTTTATGTTCTTTTTACACTCTGTATGTAAACATAATATATTATGGTGTATAGTCATGATATAAAAATCAAAATATTCTTTTCTAATTTTTAATTTTTAATAAAATTACAAAACTATGTACCTTCTTTGCGTGTTGCAGCTTGTTCATTAATAGCGATATTCAAAAAGAGTTACTGCTAAATTCGCTGCTTATTGCTAGATTTTAAAAAAATAATTTAGGAAGCTCCAAATCTCTCGATTACCTTATAGCTCTATAGTTGTTTGAAATATTTTCGACATAAATAGAATGTGTCAAGTCAAACATCACGTCGCTAAGGCTACGGTTTCCTCGAGAGCGGTACCGTCAAATAGCGGCCGTATAAATCCCCGTGTGTAGTGCTGCCTCTTAATGAATCAATTTTTTTACTAATTAGTTGATGGAATTTTCCTATTTTTACCATGAACTCTAGAGCATTATCTACAAAGTTTGTCAATTTTAACTTTCCATAATATTCGGAAGTTAATTTTTTCTAGAGAAAAAAGCATTTAGAGCAATTTAAATTGAAAAATATATTCGTATACTAATTGTATACTACCAAATCGTAACCCTGGTTTTGCTGTTACAAAATTGCAATAAATGTAATTTTTAAATCCGCCATTACCTATAACTACTATAATACATTGAATCCGTTTATTTTCCTGAGTAAAAAGGCTCTGTCTGGATGCGATGAACTACAGAAAAGGAAAATCTTACTGTTAATGTTAATGTTACTGTCTTAAGAGACCAACCTATGTATAACTTCAAATATTGTAGCACACTCATTGAGAAACGTTTGTGAAGCTACCTACATGGTTTATCATCGTGAAGGCCAGCTACAGTTTTAGGATGTCAGCACGTCATCGACAGTGGATACTAGAATTTACTATTCAAATCTTCATTGGATTATAGAGTATTGCGAAAAGGTTTTGTTTTCTGATAAGCAAAAATTCAACATATTATGTTCACCAGCTGCTAACCGGTCATGAGCGTGTTTGGGGAACATCCGGAGAAAATTATACAGTGTGTTTAGTTGAAAACAATATCCCTCGTAGGTGAAGGTGTTATGACTTGGAGAAGTATATCTCTTCGAGGCCGTATAGATTTGATTTTTGTAAAAAGTTGGGCAATAACTGCTCGAAGGTATATTGCTGACTGTATAACAGATCATGTTGTATGAATATGAACTTGGTATTGCAAATATCGTCATTGCCAGCACCTCAATGAAGTTAAAATCACACTGTTGAATAGGCCACTACAAAATCCAAACCAAAATCCGATAGAGCACGTCAATTGAAGAGGTGTATCAGACAACGCGAAAATGTGAAAATTCTCTAGAA
This sequence comes from Rhagium mordax, assembly GCA_963680705.1. NCBI lineage: Eukaryota > Metazoa > Arthropoda > Insecta > Coleoptera > Cerambycidae > Rhagium > Rhagium mordax. The sequence goes on along the minus strand of OY796656.1, from coordinate 50,706,261 downwards.
ACAATTTACGAGCTGTGACGTGTAATTCTGGAGGAATGGAAACAATTAAACCAAAACGTAATGCCAACCTCATTTGGAGTATGCTGAACTGTTTGAAAGGGTAAATGACACCCGGGGAGGCAACGTAATTCTCAATTTACGTTTTTGCTCTGTTTTAACTTTTAACACTACAATTAAGTATATGTTTTCTGCATTCTGTATTGAACACATTCAAATTTTATTATTTATAATAATTTCTCTAACATTAAAGTTCGCCTTGGTACCAGAATTTATACTTTTAAGTAAAGGAAAAGTAAAAGATCACATTTTGAAATTTCAGGGTGATCATAATGGTATAGGCCAAAGTGTTGTATTAACAAACCGATAAGGCAAAAACAATTTTATAAAGTGACCTATACCGGGCCAAAAATTTTTAAAAAGTACTCTCACACTTTCCTTCGCCATATCGCCATCCTCCCCCCAACTATACGTATGTAGCTGTCTTGATCACTCTAAAATTAAATAATTTGTTTTACTTTTCACACCACGCCTATAATAGAAGAGAGATAAACAATTTTAGGGCATGTCAAGAGCAAGTCCTTAGGGACATTTTCGATCTCTAGAAATATTTTATGTACGCTAAAAGCCCAAGTGAAGCAAGCTGCCATATTTAAGATTTCAATTTTGTAAATAAATCCTCTCAATATAAATATGTATATGATTTTTTACGAAAAATCTCTTTTATTGATAGAGAAAATTCCGAATTTGTTTGGGTAGTATTGTCCAAAGTTCCGAAATTTGCTTTTAAAATTGATAAATATTCAGATTTTTGGTAAAATGTTAAATAAAAAATTTCAAAAATTTTTACTTATTTTTTTGGTTTATTTTCTTTGTTATTTTTAGGAATACTCAAATGGTATTTCTGGGAATAATAAAACTGTCACAACATAATCTCTAACTTGGTTATAAATCATAGCAAACATGTTAAAGAGAATACAAATTTATTTAGGAAATCAGTAGAATGATGAAAGTTAACAAACATGTAAGTGTCTGACAAATCACCCTGTAGATATAAAAAGAACAAATATAATTTAATAATCTATTTAGGACAGATGGGCAATGAATTTTGCTAACGATCACAAAAAACGCATCAAGATTAATTATCTCGTTCCAAAAATATGGTTCATATTCTCTCAACATTCAATTCAATTCTGTATTCTGTACCAGTTTATTTACAAAAGTGTTTTTTGTTATCGTGAGTACAAAGAAATATTGATTATAACTTATAATATAAGAAATAGATCGGCCGTGAAATAAAATACTCGTAATTTCTTTTTAGTGTCTGATTTCTCTACTGCCAGCACCTTAACAAAAAGAAAATATAAATAATCATCGAAATACGGAGGTTTGCTAATTTTACATGTTGCAATAAGCTAAGTTCCAAATAGACCTATTTGTGTGTGAAATAAATATACAGGGTGGGGCAATAGCGTGTTAGACTTCGATAGCTCGAGTTCTATGATAGCTAGAAATTTTAAAAAAATACAAGTGAAAGTAAACTAGATAAAAAATTCTATAACTGGAAATTATTTCGAAATACACTTACTGGGCGAGCCAAGACAATATTACAGGATCAAGTGCCTCTTTTTTAAATGGAATGTTAATAGTACATTTGCATATGAAAAGATCACTAGTCACAATTATGAGATTATAAGAAAAAAAAAATGCGAATACTAGTTACTACTTACGAAATATAATGAATGTTTCTGATTCATGTTCACTTCCTAAAAATATAAAGGGTGGCCAAAAATGATTTTTCAATTTAGAATTTTTTGAATTAAATTTTCTCAATTTTTTCACACACTATATTTTTTGACGATGACATGTAGAAATAAAAAATTTTTTGTTATGTAAAAATACATCCCTATGGCTATTTGTAACCATTTTCGATTTATTGAGCAGTAAGTACAAAATTCAAGAATAAACTAAAAAAACTGAGGTTCCTTCAAATAATTCAACGGAAAAAATTGTAATAAGTGCTCCGCATGTTGCCCATTTTGATTGACACACATCTCTATGCGTTTTTGAAATGAGGTTTCCACTGTTTATTCTTGAATTTTGGACTTAGTCCTCAATAAATCGATAATGATTACAAATAGCCATAGGGATGTACGTACATTGTACAGGGTGATTCACTGAACTTTCCCTACCCACGTTTCTCTGTTATTTCTGTAGTTACCAAAAAATTATTCTAACAAAAGTTGTAGGGCTTTTTCTAAAGTTTTAAATATGACATCAAAAAAACAATTGAAAAATAAATACCGAAGTTATACAGGGAGTTTCATTAATAATTATACATAAGCTAACTGAACGATCACTGGCCCAAAATAAGAGGATGTAACCCAAAACACTTGGATAAAATGTTCCTCCTTACAGGGTGTTTTATTTATTATCAAGAATGTAGTTGAATTTATTAAATATGTTACAAAAATTTAACTGTAAAACTTATTTCACGTAACCAATGCAATGTTATGAGTAAAGATTCCGAAATGATCAATACAAATATGAAATAGCTATTAACATATCTAGGAATGTTATGACTATCATAACTGCCGCAGATGTCGGTTTGAAATCCGAGCTCGTAGAGCGAGGGTTTTAAGACTAAGGCTGTTATGATTCATAACATCCGTGATTTGTTCAATAGTTTATCGGTTTCAGAAAATAAAGACATTATTAATAGATATTACCTTTTGATATTCTCTTATTAATAACGTTTTCATTTCATTAGTTGGTCAAGTCTGTATGGGTTGATTTGTCGCCATGGTTACAGTTATATTTTGTTTGTTTTTATTTGTTACCTTTTTTCATATTACATAAATGTTTACATTTTTAATGTCACAACGGCTACATAAAAATGGACCTTGGATTGCCTGAAAATACATTTCAGTTGGATTTTAGTATTTAATTATTATTGTTTGGAGTTTTCTGTCTGTTTGTATTAATAAATAGCCCTATAGTTTCATTATTTATTATTTCATCTGTTGACAGTTATTGACAGATCTGTATTGTAATATTACCGTACAAGCAATAAATATAACTGTACAACTTTAGTTATGACTTATTTACCAGCCTACTTTTGCATATGTAAACAAAGGATTAATATCCTGAAACCGATAAAATAAATTAAACATTAAAATCAGAATATTGTGCAGCCTTATCTTTACCTTTAATTATCTCGATAAATAATTACTTTATTCTCGACTTTATCGTTATGAAGTAAGAGTACATTATTTTCGTAAATTTTTTTTTTAAATTAAAAAATTATACTGAAAATTTTTTTACAGTTCTAACAACTAATTAAATTTTTATTTCTTGTCATGTGACACAAATCACCCAATCATTTTAACATTACACTGATAACACCATCCAGGGAAATTTTCAATCACTATGACAAAATTATTTAACTTTGACAACTTCATAATAACTGCCAAATAAATTTCAAAACGTCACGTTTTGGCAATGCCAATTCTGAATCTATAAACTTTAATAAATAAATAATTGTCTTGTGATGCGACCTTTTGATTTTATTTTTTCAAAAAATTTTCTGACCGGATATCCCTCTAACATTGACAAATGCCTCATAATTTTAAGACAACCTCACGCAAGTTGCCAGGTAATAGCCCTCCGCCGCCTTCGGCGTCGGGCAACGTGCTTTCGATTGTCATAAAATTATCTCGTACATTATCAATGTCCTAGGGATATTATAGCTGAAAAGACGATTCCACCAGTGGCGTAGAATTTAGAGGAGTGAAACTACTCCTCTGCCCCTGCCGCGCACCTCTGATAATAGTAAAAATCTGCCTTTTACCATGGTTTGATGTTTCCTAATATACCCAAACTTTCTGTCAAATATGAAAAAGAAATATTAAACATTAACAAAATAATGGGCAAAAATAATTTTAAATATTTGAAATAAAACACCCTGTATCTAAGGAGGAACATTTTATCTAAGTGTTTTGGGTTACATCTTATTTTGGGCCAAGGATTGTTCAGTTAGCTTATGTACAATTATTAATGAAATACCCTGTATACAGGGTGTTCCAGTTTTTTGTAGCAGGACTTTAACAGTCGATAGACATTTGAAAATTATTAAAAAAGTTCATATAAACATAGGTTGAGAAATGCTTAGTTTTCGAGATACAGGGTGTTAAATTTTAAAAATAAATATGGATTTATATTTATATTTCCAGAATGCTAAGAAGTATCGAATCCAAACTTACCAATTCATTACATACAATTTAGAGGCCTATTTTAGAATAACAAACTACTACTTTACCTAACCATGAGCGTAGATATATGGATTTACTAAGGTTTTTTTTTACAAAAAAGTAGTAAAGCTTTAGTAAATCCATATATCTACGCCCATAGTTAAGTAAAGTAGTAGTTTGTTATTCTAAAATAGTCCTCTAAATTGTATGTAAATAATTGGTAAATTTGGATTCTATAGTTCTTAGCATTCTGGAAATATAAATATAAATCCATATTTATTTTCAAACTTTAACACCCTGTATCTCGAAAACTAAGCACTTCTCAACCTTTGTTTATATGAACTTTTTTTAACAATTTTCAAATGTTTATCGACTGTTAAAGTCCTGCTACAAAAAACTGGAAAAATGGAAGACCCTGTATTTTATTGCCTTTTTCGACGTAGAATTTCAGTCTGATTTCAACAATATAGAATATACAGGATGTTTATTAAAGAATGGACCAAAATGTAATAGTATGTTCCTTGAGTAAAAATAAATCATTTTAGCTGCACATACCTTAGTACCATTTTGCTTCCTTAAAAAGTCATGGACCGTTAAAAGCAATTTTTTTGTTTAAATTTTTTGTTATATCTCTATTACTATTAACACGATTTCATCCAAATTTGGCATATGGGGGTTTTTTGGGCCGCTGAGAAAAGTCGTGTTAACAATTGTTGCTAATAACGTAGAGGGCGCTGCGAACGCCTAATTTTTTGTTATGTTTCGGTCATTAATTTTTTGGACATCAACTTTTTAGAAAAGTAATATTTGTTTTTAATGCAGCATTCAATTCTACGTAAAAAAGGAAGGAAAAGGATTGCTTTTAACGATCCATAACTTTTTAAGGAAGCAAAATGGTACTAAGATACGTGCAGATAAAATGATTTATTTTTACTCAAGGAACATACTATTACATTTTGGCCCATTCTTCAATAAACACCCTGTATAATACTTACCTTTTAATAGTTTTCGAAATATTTGCCTCTAAATATATAAATAAATGTTTTTAAAATTAGAGCATACTCGATCGAATATGCTAGTGTGTAATTTATGTTTAAAAGCAAATATTTCGAAAACTATTAGAAGTAAATATTATAATAATATATTCTATATTGTTGATATCAGACTGAAATTCTACGTCGAAAAAGGCAATACATTACAGGACGTTCCATTTAAAAAGATACAATTTATACATATATAACTTCAGCATTTATTTTTCAATTGTTTTTTTTGGTGTCATATTTAAAAACTTTAGAAAAAGCCCTACAACTTTTGTTAGAAAATTGTTTTTGTAACTACAGAAATAACAGAGAAACGTGGGGAGGGAAAGTTAAGTGGACCACCCGTACATAAAAAAATATTCGTTTTTCATTTCTACATCACGTCGTCTAAAAATATACAGGGTGTTTCACTTGAAAAAATTGAGAAAATTCATGTAAAAAAATTCTAAATTGAAAAATCATTTTTGGTCACCCTGTATATTTTTAGGAAGTGAAAATGATTCAAAAACATTAATTAGATGTCCCGTAACTAGTACTTGCATATTTTTTTCTTATAATCACATAATTGTGATTTGTGACTGTAGTGATTTATGCAGTATGCATCTGCAGATGGCATTATTTCAGCAAAAAAATTAATTACATCCAAGTGGTTGGGAGATAGTCAATAATAATATAGGAATGAAAGGAGTGTAGAAAGAGGCTTAAAAAAATGTACCGATATACGTAGCATTACATTTAAAAAAAGGCACTTGATCTTGTAATATTATCTTGGTTCGCCCTGTATATTCGAAAATAATTTCCGGTTAAAGACTTTTTAATCTAGTTTACTTGTATTTTTTTTTTTAATTTCTAGCTATCATACATAAAACTCGAGCTATCGAATTCCGACGCACTATTGCCCCATCCTGTATAGTAAAGTGAGAACTCTGCACGTTACGGTTTGACTGGGATATGCTGCACAACGAAAGAACGAATAATGAAACTTTCTATAGTTGATCCCATCGATAAGAGACAAAAAAACGTCTGGTTGCTGACGTTTTCATGTGCCTTATGTCGATGATAAACATGCTTGAAGTTTGAAAAATTTGACTTTTGTGATGGAGTCCTTCATAAAGTAAAAAAGATTGTAAACCACGTGACTACAAAATTAGGCAACTATATAGACACTTAGTGGTATTACATACATCAGATGCACTAGCGAATGACACATTAAAGCATAGTAAAAGTAAAATGTGGGGTAGGAGAATAACGACAGAGGCTGGGGTAATTACCGGTCCCTTAATTTTGGATGTATCCCTACGCCTGTTCCCCTTTGCCTGTCTTGCTTGGTAGGGGAGACAGAGGAGACTATACCTACCGTTGCTTGGGTGCTTACTTTTTCTCTCATTCTCATTTTATGTATTTGCAATTCACAAATCACAGTAGGTAAGCCAATCTGTATACAAAAAAAAATATGTGTATTGGTTGCTTATTTATGGTCACGTGGTTTCCGATTTAAAGGCTCTGTATAAAAAAATCATGATAATCTCAGAAATGGCAGGACTTTTCCACGTGTATCCATATCGATCATTCGCACCCCGCAATAAATTATTCGTGTCTTTATCAAAATTTGACGTCTTTTCAGTTCATATTTGATGCCCAAATTATTTTTGTACCAAGTTATATCAACATCAATTCAGCTGCTTAAAGTTTAACCTGTAAATCAAAGAGAGTTAAATTCCGAAAATGTTCAAATAATTTAAAACGCGTACGACAGCGTACCATTAGATCCTTAGTACTTTTAGATAAAGAATAAATATTGTTTTTAAAAATAAAAATAATTAAGTGTTGCGATTAAAAAATTTGAAAAACGATTTTTTTAAATTTCAATCTCTCTAAAATGTTATTCAAACTGACCCAAAATCAAAAATTAAATACAATTCTTTTCAATCAGATCCGGGGTATCGTTAGCTAGAGTAGTTCTATGCACAGTGCACACACACGTTAATTTCATTTCATGTTCTTTATTATACTGTTTTTTTTTTGTTTGTTTAATTTTCTTAAACAAACAAAAAAAAAGGTTTTACATTATTTTAGGAGTTTGCAGGTCTTAAGCGAAACATTTTTTGGGCCCTCCAGGATAGGAATAAATATTATTTTTTAATTATTTTGTTTTAAACAAATATAAATAATGAAATTATTGATTTTAAATATATCACTAATTTTGTTTCGGTAGAGTTTCCTTTTCTGAATGTATAACAACTTGATTTTTATACTATATTCGTCAGAAAAAATTAGTATAATTTCTCTCTAGTGACCCATTTGAAAGTGGAACACCTCTGTAAAGTTGTTATTTTTGGTCTGATTTTGATCAACTTTTTTTTACATTGTTGCTTATGGAAAACGGCATATTGTGGCAAATTGATAGATTTCTATCACAAAAGTCAAGGCCTACTGTGCGATTTTTTTGGAGCGAGAATTCGAGAAATCGTGAAATCGTAAAAGCGATTTTTTTACGTGAAAACTAAGTAGGTACGCCACTGTATTTAGTATCCCCCTCGGTATCCCCTAAAATGGGTCTATACCAAATGTACTTATGGAAGGTCTCCTTTTCAATGTATTTTTAATTTTCTACTTACTTTTAAATAAGTTAAATAAAACCCCTATTGACTTTTCAATCAGAACTTTTATACAGATGAAAAGTTTTTTAAAATTAAAATTGTTTTGGAAAGCGACATGTAAATACATTTTTTATCTCTCTTGAAAAATTATCGTAAATCTCACCAGTTTCAAATAAAAAAATATTTTCTGACTTCACCCCATGCCTTTCAAGTTTCAAATGCTGCAAGCAAAGATTTTTCATTGGTCGATAAAAAAATATATTATTCGATTCTGTATTATTTTGATAAAAATAATCTTATATGATAATAAATCAATTTAATATAAATTATAGCTGTTAACCTGAATACATATTTCGCAGATTTATCGTATTTGGCAGATTTTATTCATGACGGTAATATGAAATTATGGTAACAGCGACACACGTGTACTTATTTTTTTTTTTTGTATCAAACTCTGTTTTCAATTTAACAGAAAATGCTATTATGCAAGGAGTCAGAAAATATTTTTTTATTTGAAACTTGTGAGATTTACAATAAGTTTTCAAGATAGATGAAAGTAGTAAAATACATGGCACTTTCTAAAGCAATTTTTATTTAAAAAAATTGTCCATCCGTTTAAAAGTTCTGTAGGTCAGGTATTACTTCCTAAATTAAATCATAAGAAGTAAATACTACACTTATAAATTTTTATTTAATAATGTGGAAAATAAAAAATATGGAATATAGAAATTATCATGATTTTCAAATTTAAATGACTTAATTTTGATGTTGAAAAAACTCAAAATTAATGCGAACTTGTAGTATTTGCAGAATTATTAGTTTACGCAATCTGTACAAAAAAATATAATTCATATAATAAAATACATTCAGTTCAACAATAATTTTTTTTATAAAATTAGGGTTTCTTGAGTTATATTGGTTTTTTAAAAAAAAATAATAATACAATTAATTTTTACGTTTCGGAAAAAAACAAAAAAAAAACAAAAAAAATAAATAAATAAAAAAAACCAAGCCATGTGGCAGCCATTTGTGTTGAAACCAATACGAATCAATATAGTTCCCAATTTTTTAGATTTTTAACAATTATAATGTGGTTTTTTTCGAAAAAACGTATAAAAAAGAACAAGTATAAATGTATGGATGATTTTTAGTAATATCGACTTAAAATAGTAGTTTATTTAGTTGTAGTTTTACACATAGATATATATTAAAAATGTAACACCCACTTAGTTTGTTAATAAAATAAAAAACTTTTTCTGGTGGAGAGGAGCCTCTCCGAAACGTAAAAATTAATTGTATTATTTTTTTTTGTGAAAAAACCAATATAACTCAAGAAACCCTAATTTTATAAAAAAAATTACTTATGGTTAAGAAGAAAAATATATGGTTCAACAATAATAATAAAAAATATTTCAAAATAAAAAGCATAATATCGCCGGTAGCATGTCATGTTTCCGAATAAATAGATTTATAAATAGATTAATCAATAATTTGAAACTTTTTAGTGTCTATCTTCAATTATTCGCGACCCAGGTCGTATTTTTAACCTTTGTGATTGAAAAACAAGATTTAGTCTGATCTTTTATCGCCATGAAAGTAAAATTACTATTTGAAGGAATATAAATGTGGAAAATTTTAACAGTTAGTAAATTTTTTAAAATTGGACACTTTACAAATGCAGAATACGAAGCCATTCACTTTATTTAAGGATATTGTAATGGAAGTGCAAAAGCGATGGGCGAAGAAAACCGGCCAGGATTTTCTGCTCGAAGTTCTTATCAAAGTAGTAGTACAGAGCCTGAGCGGTAAAAACATGGAAACCTCGGATTACAGGTACCATAAATGAATTTTGATGAAACCTATTCGATTGTGTTGTTTATAAGCTATATTAAAAAGTATACCCATTAAAAATCGCTGCTTTTCATTTAATCATAATTTTTTTCCCCTAAATTAAATAATATGTAGGTATATAACATATTACAATACAAAATATGCTTTATAATGTTACTCTATGTCGGAATTATGTGATAAATGCATTTTTATATATGATGTAAGGTGTTGAGCGAATGGCCACGTAGCCTTAGCCATTAATTCAGTAAATAGATAGATATATGATGTATGAATTTTTACAAAAATATAAATTTCAATGATTATAAAGTGTCCACCATAAAGTTGGCTACATATGGGAAAAATTTGTATATTGAGATTTCTAAAAAACTCTATTGGAGGTTCGTTTCTGCATGTCCGACAACAAAAAAACACATTTTGACACATGTCATGTGATGACCGCTTTGGCGGGAATGTAAAATATAGTTAACAGTGGTATCGAATATGTACAGGGTGTCCCACGTAAGAAGCTCACTCGATTTCCTGGCTTTATTACTGGGCTCAAATGAAAAACCAAAATCTATTCTCACGTAATTTTTTTATGAGGAATCCGATTGTAAGGTCAAATAAACGATAAAACCTCTAATATACGAAGTATTGTCAAAAAACTGATTATACAAATTTTTTTCACCCTGTTTATTATTACGGAAATCGATATGGTATATAATTGTGCTTATAAAGGCATATGTCCTTCATACATCTAACTTCAGATTGAGCCGGAAATAGCTAAATTTTGGCGACAACCTGTATATTATGAAATAATTGAAAAGTAGCCAATCTTCTGATTTCAAAAATATATAACACATATCAATCGGATTCTTCATAAAAAAATACGTGAGATAGGTTTTGGTTTTTTATTTTAGCTCAGTAATAAAGCCGGGAAATCAAGTAAGCCTCTTAAGTAGGACACCTGTACACAACGCTTACATTTCCTCGATTTCAAAATATATTAATCATTGCAGTTCAAATGTATGTGGATACTACAAGAAAACTGTAACCTAATAAATACAGATTTGGAAATTGTATACAGGGTGTTAAGAAAAAGTAGGTCCTACAAATTCATTTAACGAAAATAATACAGCTTTCAATGTGATTTTTTGATTTTGGCATATGTAGTTTTCCCTATTCAGGATGTTGAAGTTTAAATTTTGAAAATTATTTTTATTAATAATTCTGTTATTTTGTAAGATTTTTATCTGAAATTTTGCACAGACTTTTATCTTATACAGATCTTATTATGCATACGCCTATAGTCTCTAGATATTTATTTTTAGATTAAATACTTATTTCCCTAACTTTTTTTACTACTATAATATTTTGATATAGGACTTGGTTACCAAGATTCTAATCAATTGAGATGTATGATATTAACTCGAGGGGTTTTCACTACCGAGTCGGTTACAAATTTTTGCTAGTGATACGAATTTCACAAAAACGTCTTTGGAATGATTTTATTTGAAGTGATTATGTTTCTGCATAACATCACATCTCTAAATTAGCACTTGAATTCATGTTAAAAAAATGTTTTTTATTTTTAGTTTTTCGGAGTGAACGAGTTTGATTATTCGGTACCAATTTTAAATTACGAGAATGAATTGTGCAAGGTGCAGGGCAATTTCAGCAAAAATATTCTCTATAAATTAGTATTTTTAATTTCTTCTATTACCTCGCCAGTGGCATAGTTAAATGAGAAATAAGAAATAATAAGAAATTTAATAATTTCTAAGCAAAAATGTGTACACCACTCGTTTTTTATAATTTCTATTTTATCGAACTTTTCTAACTATGCACAACAAAAAAGGTCTTGCGTAAAAGTAATCAATTTAAATAAAATCAATGATTACTACAAACAATAATAATAAAAATAATAAATTCCGAAAGTAAGATTGAAAATGAATCTGAATTTATTGAAATATCTCGTTAATCATGTCTTAAATGAAAATTTTATAAAAGTTAGAAAAGTTACGGAAATAAGTATTTAATCTAAAAATAAATTTAGAGATCATAGGCGTACGCACGAAAAAGTTGGTGGGGGGGGGGGTTAATGTGTACTACAACCCCCCTTTTCCCCTTTTGCGCTTGGACTTTTTTTTACCAAAATTACACAAAAAGTGTATCTACATAAAATAAAAGTCTGTGTAAAATTTGAGGTAAAAATCTTACAAAATTTAAACTTTAACACCCTGTATAAGGAAAACTACGTGCCAAAATAGAAAACCACACCATAAAAGTCGCATTATTTTTGTCCAAAGAATCTGTGGTTAACGGCTTGACCTACTTTTTCTTAACACCCAGTATAAAATATCACTTAATTTTAAATCCAGACAAATGTATTGCAATGTTGTTTGGCATTGTAGATAAAATTAAATATAAGCAAGATGCCAGTTTAGAAATAAATAATACTGAACTATAGAATTATAAGATAAAGCGAAATATTTAAGATTGTGGATCGATATTTCCCTTCGTTTTGACAAACATATATCTACATAAATACATAATAATATTAAAAAATCTATTTTAAATTTAAAAATTTTGTATACATAAGGTCAGTTGGGGTATCTGGGACCAGGGGGTAACTGGGCCATGGTGTTTTTCCATAAAACGTGTGTGGGTAATTTCACTTCAACCAGTTGGTAGCACTGAAGGACAATGGCATCTCCCTACAACAATTAGTCGCATGTCTCTGAGTGTTGTTATTTTCATGTAGTAATTTTTTTAATTTTGTAGTGCATAATTGTCATAGCAGCGTGGTGTAATCTTGATTTTACGAAATATCTACAGGTTTATTGTAAGTATTATCAGCGTCGCAGTTAATTTAGCATAAATTAGATGCATAATATAACCTTAAAATGTTATTGCCAGCGCGTGTTCTCCGTTAGGTTATAAGCTTAAGTGGGTGGCCCAATTACCCCCATAATTTTTTTAAAATGGGGTAATTGGGCCAGGTAATTGGGGCATCTGGGTACACCTGGGATCCAGTTACCCCAGGCATGACCCAGTTACCCCAAGCACATTAGTATATTTTTGTTTTTATTCATTAGGTACCTAGTGAAGTTATTTAGGTTATTTTTTCCTTGTGAATTACTGTGTTAAATTAATTTTACCTATAGTGTCTAATATTTGAATTGAAACTGTGAATGTCAAATCTAAACTTACTTTAATCTAACCTAAACTTTTTTCAAATATTATTATTTGGTCCTAGACGATGGTGAGAACATATGTCAGAAAAACTCAGCGGGGAGCTGGCGTAAGGTACTCTGAAGATGATTTGGAAAAAGCCATCGAAGATGTTAGGAATGGCAATAAGACCACCAGAGGAGCAGCTATACTCTACAATATTCCTAGGTCTACACTAAAACACCGTATTCTGGGTACACGTGGTAAAGGATTCACTACAAGAGATGGTAAGGGCGGTGGCGGTGTACAATCATTCTTGTCTGCTGCTGAAGAAAAAGAGATAGTTGACTGTTTAATAGTAATGGACAAAAATGGATTTGGCTTGTCTCGGCACGAAGTTTTGGATCTCGTTCAACTTTACATTAGACAAAACAACATCCCATGTAGATTCAAAGATCAGAGGCCTGGTGTAGACTGGTTTATATCCTTTAGAACTAGACATCGGTTGTCAATCAAGAAAGCACAAAGCATTGAACATGTGAGGTGCGATCAGATCAACCCGTGGGTAGTGTACAACTTCTTTGAAGTTTTAGATAAAACTTTAAAAGAACTAAATCTTGAAGGAAAACCAGATAGAATCTTTAATTGTGATGAGACTTCATTTTGTCATGATCCGTCAAAAACCAAAGTTGTTGGGGCCATTGGTGCCAAAAGTAAGCGCAAGACGAGTACATCTGGCCGTGAAAACACATCAGTGCTGTTATGTTGTTCTGCGGCAGGACAAATGCTTCCACTTCTGTGTGTATTTAAAGGGAAATATGTCATGGAGAACTGGATTGATGAAGATGTTGCATCACAAACTGCGGTTTCAGCAAGTTCACGGGGATGGATGGAAACTACTTTATTTTTCAATTGGTTTCGTGATGTGTTTTTACCAAATATAGGTGAAGACAGACCAGTAATACTAATTTATGATGGTCATACTACCCATATTTCAACTCAATTAATTAGATTAGCCCAGCAAAATGAGGTTACCATTATGAAGCTACCCCCCCATACCACTCACCTACTGCAGCCCCTGGATGTGGCGGTTTTCAAAAGCCTCAAGACCAATTGGGACAGCGAATTGTGTAAATGGCAAAGAGTAAATCCACGCAAAAAAATCCCTAAAAAAGAATTTGTCTTACTTTTATCCAGGCTGGCCCAAGATATGCCCCGAACAAATATAATCAATGGATTTAAAACTACTGGAATTTATGATTGGGAAGTACAGGGTGTCAACAAGGAATCAATCCCAACTTCCGTATTCAAAACAACTGACCTGGAGAGGTACAAAAAAAATTGCCCAAATCCTAATGCTGTGCCGCCAGAAACAGCCACAGTGCCACAAAATATTCCAGCAGTAGCCACAGTGCCACAAAACATGGCAGAAGTAGTCATAGTGCCACAGGACACTCCAGAAGTAGCCACAATGCCACAAGACATGTCAGAAGTAGCCACAGTGTCACAAGACACGCCAAAAGTAACAGCAGTGCCACAAGACATGGCAGAAGTAGCCACAATGCCACAAGATACGTCAGAAGTAGCCACAGTGCCTTCAGAAATATGGCCGCATATAGAACAAGCTAATACGTCCACAGCTGTAAACCCACCGGCAATACCCAGTACATCTACAAGAGTATGTCGCAAAAGCTTTGAGGAACTCTTGTTAGACATGCTTAAGAAAGAAAAAAAAACTGAAACATCTGATAAAAAGCGTAAAAGACTTGTGACCAACTGTGAAATTATTACATCAAAAGCATATCTATTAATGAAAGAAAATGAAGAAAAACAAAAGCAGGAGGAAGCGAACAGAAAGAAACTTAAACAAGCAGCAAAAGAAAAGAGAAAGGAGTTGGACGAGGTGAACGTTTCTAAGCCCAACCCAAGGAACAAAATGAAAAAGAAGAAACCTGATATTACTGATGACGAGACAAGTGAAGAAAGTGATCAGTTATCTGTACGTGACAGTGATGACGATTACGATTTTATGAGTCATTCTGACGAAGAAGTAGACGAGCATGATGTGAACTCAATACAAAAGGGTGAATATTGTGTTGTAAAAATTTACGGAAAATCAAAAGACAATTTCAGACTGTACATAGCAAAAGTAATAGACGAAATGCAAGATGGATATGATGTCATCTTTTGTAAACGTCATATCCAAACAATGAAGTTTACGGAAACAGAAGAAGAGTCCTTTGTTGCCAAAAAAGATGTAATAAGAAAGCTGTCAAAACCTCTTAAAAGCAGCTCTGCTAGATTCAAAGATATGATCAGCTTCACTGATGATTTGAGTAACTTATCGAACCTTTATTAACATTCTGTTAACTACCTGAATATATACTACTTAAGTACTTAATATGCTTAATTAATAATACTTACCTGAAATAGAATGTTTTTTTATGTTTAATTTTGCCTTTTGCACCTTAACAGAAGTTGTGTTATTCCCATATTTGAATAAATTTCATTTCTAATTGTTATGTAGTTCTCTTACATCATCGATAACTCGACTATGGTGTGGTTTAAATAACTTGTGGTAATTTTTGTATGAAGTTTACATATTTGCCAACAGGCCCATTTACCCCAGTTCAATTAACAATCGTTTGTATGAAACCAAGACCCGTATGGTCCAGTTGCCCCAATTTCTAGGGGTAACTGGGCCCATCAGATTTTTTTTTAATTTATTTATAAATATAAGGAAAATTGAAATCGACTCGGGATTTGACTACTATATATTTAAAGACTATATATTGTATTATATATAAAAAATATTTTAGGTATTAATATAACTTATTAGTAATTCTCAGGCAAGTACAAAGTATAATCAACTCGCTCACGTTGTAAAATCATGGCCCAAATACCCCAACTGACCTTAATTCTAAAAATATTGTAAATCTTAAAGCTTAATTTAAGCTTTGTCGTTTGTCTTATCTATATTCAATTATTGTGATACGGTGTATGGGTCATGTTTGACGGCAATCACATCACAAAAGATTCAAAAAATTCAAAATTACTGTTTGCGTTTTGCATATGGAATCAGAAAACAAGTCATAAATTAATCAATGCAAATAGGCGAAATATGAAAGCTAGAACAAAATTACATTCCGGTGTATTATACCATAGAATTATTGTACAAAAGAAACCTTATATTTGCAGAAAAATTTCATTTTGGTGTGATGTGCACAATTTGAATGTAAGGTTTAAAGGAATTCTTACCCCAGCTTCCCATAAAACAGCACTATTTGAAAGAAGTTTTTCTTAAAATATATTTTTTTATATATAATTCTCTCCTGCCGACCTCAAATCTCGTTCCATAACAACTTTTAATAAATATTATCGTGCATATCTTTTCGAGATTACACTAAGTTGATTATTGTACAAGAAATGCATAAAATGGGCGCAATTTCTTACCCCAAAATATCCTATTCTAGTATTTTAGTCCGTTGCTAAACAACCATCAGGAAACCGTCCGAGAAAGCTACTTTCCCGGCCTAGGCTTTCCCGTACGGTTTTTATCTAAATTCATTAATTTATACCAATATTGATTGCGATTTCAGAAAAAATAGTAGTGTACCTGCCTGGTAGTAAAAGCATTGCTATCAAAATTATTCTTCAAATATCTAACATATAGTGTTCACATATTGTTCTAAATGTTTCATCTAAGTGCCAATGTAATAGACGTCCACCAATAACGTAATAAACATTTTCTACGTCAATAAAATTTATTGAAATTTCGGGAAAAAATTCGTAAAACGTAGATTCTTTTGTCTTTTGAAGTTCGCCATCAGCAAAAATAAAAATAGGGTATGGCGCTAATTCATAATTCGTGTAAGTTTGAAGCACTTCATCGGATTTTTTAAACACAAATATACTGAAACAGCAACAACAGGAACAAAATCGTCATTAACTTTAATCTTGTTATCTTTTCCCAATAAAGCGTTCATACTTTATCTTTTTTCAATAATTTAAGATGTAAATTTTTTCCCTGCTTCCTTAATTATCTTCATGGCTTCTTCAAGAGCGTTATAACTGTTTATATTTTAAATCGTCACTTATTCCGGTTGCAATAAGCATAATGGTATCTGTATCAGGAAAGAAATTGTGTTGTGTGAAAAATTGGTCCAATTATTTTTACTTCTATATAATTTCTCACTCTATTCGAGCGTCTGTCGAATCACTGTGTTGAAGACTTTTTTGGAACGATATATTACAAACATTTTCTATCCCTAATGTCTATGTTTGTTAAATTCCATTTATATGTAAGTACAAAATTTTTACTATTCGAAACAAAACCTATGATGCATTTAAAATTCATATTTTCTAAAAAACAATTTAAAAATGAATCGGTAACAAATTTTTGGTAAACATTTTAGAATTTGGTGTAAAAAACATAATTTCGAAGGATTTAGATAAATTTATTCACGGTCTAGAATTCCGAGGTTAAACCCTCAAGCTATCCACTATGTGTTAACAATATAAGTACCTACATCGTATTTTAAAAGATATAGGTGTGGGGTAAATTTCGTACGGTTACTGCGAAACATGTAAGTAGTAGAACAAAATATTGCTGAAGAGGAAGCTATTCTTGACGTGGTAGATTTAACAGTCCATCGACAAGCATCAGAAAGGTTTCCAGTCATATTGGTGTTAGTCGAATAACAGTATGGAAAGCCTTACCTAATTTCGGTTTATACCCATATCATGTCCTCTCTGTTAAAGCTTTGTAGCCTGTAGATTACGCAGCTGGTGTTGTATTTTGTCGCTGGGTAGATGGACATCAAGAGCTTTGTAGACACATTTTGTTTACGGATGAGACCACATTAAACAGAGATGACATATTCAATTCCCGGAATACACATACGTGGGCAATGGAAATCTCTTTGAAATCACGGAAATCCATTTCCAACATCGATTTTCGGTGAACATTTGGTGTGGTTATATTAGGTGGGAAGCTTATCGGGCCATTCGTGTTTGAAGGAAGTTTAACATTCTCTCTCTATCTAAGATTGTTAAAAAATGATGACTAATCAGATTTTTAGAATGAAATTCCACTTGACTGCAGGATGGTGAGACGTCTCATTTTGATAGGCAAGTTACTGTATTTTTTAACGACTGTTTCTGCAATCTTGTATTGAAAGAAGAGTTACGGTTTCTCCACCATCGAGATCATCTGACCTTTTAGATTGTTATTTAAGGGGACACATAAAGAGTCTAGTTTATGGAAAACTATCGCATACAAGAGCTGAATTTCTTGGTCTTCTTGAAAATATTATCATTGTCAAAAGCATGCGAAACCTTTTCGGCGATAAGTAATATCGTCTGGCTGCTATTGACAACGGCATATTTACAATTTTTATTACGTCTTGATGTTTATATAATTTTTCTACAATCGCTTCTTCAAAATTTTTTAATATCATTAATTTTGACACAAATTGTCATGGAACTAAATTTTTTATAATTTTAAATTATTTTCTTAAATACACAACAATTCTAGAATAGTTATTTGTATAACTAGTGCAAAAAGTGTATATTTGTTGCATGAGGCACGAACGCGAACGAAGCGAGAGCTACAATCATGCTGAGTGCAACAAGTACACTTTTTGCAAGTGTTGCACACAACATTTTTTCTACGATCGAATTAAATAGATTTTTTTTTTAAATTTTATTGAACAGAATTAACATAGAATATTCAAATGTCAAACTGACAACTAGAGAAATGAAATTGTCAATGTCAAACGCCATCCATTAATAACTATGAATAAACATTCGTTGCCTGTAACAAACTCACTTTTTGCACTAGTGCAAAAAGTAAAACTTAACTTTTCGCACGATCCGATCGTAGAAAAAATATATTGGATGCATGTAATCTAACTCGGCTACGCCAAGTTGGATAATTTTTCTGCTGCGTGCCATAAACACTAACTTTTGCACTAGATACATAAATATCTATAATTGTTAATAGTATATTTTAATTTTTTATCTTGTGACAATATACTTCGGTTGAACTGGTCGTAGAACTCGCAGCATTTGAACAGTAAACTTTATCTGCGGGAGAAAACAATCCACTTCCCTCCATAAACAAATAAATATTTTCTAATACCTTCACAAAAACTGACATTTCTTCCCGAAATTTAGGATTCAAATTATATCTTCCACCGGTAGATAATGAATATTACCGTGCCATATACCCCGAAGTGAAACTAGTGCAGCTACGGACACGTGTTTCGGAGTTCTTCGGAGTATATGGCACGATTATATTTCTTATTTACATTATTTAACCCCGCTAAACATCATTCTTGTATTGCAAAAAAACACTACTTTTCGTAATATGCTCCAGTTGAAATGGTAGTAAAAAACATATAGTTAATAATGTTAAATTGGGGCAAAATTGTTGAATATTATGCTGAGTAATATGACGAAAAAAAATTCGCAGTATTTTGTTTCGTTTTCGAAATTTCTGAAACGAACTGAAAATTTGAATATTTGTTTTTCTTTGATAATTTGGTAATGAAGAGACAAATAAAAAAAGTAAAAGCACTTCTCCACAGCACATTTTTCTCCTTTACCCATAAGTGGCCACCAATTTTCTTCACGACGTTTCGTTGCTGCAGATGCAGAACCATCATCAATTTAGTCTTGAGACAGACCTGGATATTTATTTTTCTTATTTAACAGCTTCTCATCTCCAAAATACAATGATGTATGAAACTTTTGATTTTCTGAGATTTTCTTTTCAAAATCCATTTTATATAAAAATTTTCAAAATACGGACCTGAGAGACGAAACTTTATTTCTTATGAAATATTTGTATATAACAATAATAATTCACAAAAATACATTACATTAATAAATTAAAATCAATAATTAAAAAAATAATTATAGCAAATGTTCAAAAATTTTGCCTTGTCCTTCGATACATACGGCGCCGATTAGTTCATCTACTGTTTCTATAGTTTCTTTATAAACCTCTCGTATAAAAAAAATTGGGCGGTGAGAGATCCGGCGACCTCCACCATTTCCAGTCCATTGTCGAGGAAATTCTGCATAAAGAAAATCTCTCACTGCCCTTAGGCTGTAGCGGGGCTCCGTGCGTCTTGTTGAAATAATGGAAACGATAACCGAGCCAGAGGTAAATTTTCCAAATAATTTGTAAATTTATTTTGTAAGAATCAGCACCATTTAAATTCATAAATGAAAGGGCCTATTATGTTGTTATTTAAAATACCTTACCACACATTTAGACCAAAGCGCACTTGATTTCTGACTTGTCTATTCTGGTATTTTTTCTCTAGACCAGGAACGTTCATTATTACGGTTGAACATATCACAATTAGTAAATTTATATTCATCAGTCCAAATTACATTGTTAAAAAATTGTGTCTTAAATCCACTTGTTCTCTGAACCAGTGATACCAAGTTAATCTCCGTTGTGAATCCCCAGGTAGTAATCGTTGGGACATACACGTGTGGCCACTCAGTTGTTTCGGATACAGTTCAGTAAGTTGCACGCATCTCCCCTGAAAGGAACCGGTCGACGCTCGTTAGTACGAGCTGTCTGAGACGTGATTATGGTGCGGAGTCGAAATTGATAGGGGAGTTGGTGCAACTTACTGAACTGTATCCGAAACAACTGAGTGGTCAGACGCGTATATGAATTTTGTTTTGATTTATAATTATTTCTATTCAATATTTTCCAAATTCTAGTCCACGGCAAATGCAATTCGAAGGCTATTTCATTTGTGGATTTTCTTGGATCGTTATTAATCTGTTTTGTTCCTACAATTATTTAAGTTCAATTAAGTTGAAAAACAAATTAGAGAAACAAACCTGTTTAAATACTTTATTAGTATTTTCTTCACTAATTCTGCATTTTTCCTTCGTTTTTAAGGAACCATATTCTGATATGTAAATTGCGTTCTAGTTGACAAAAATATGATTAATGCGGAGACTGGCGTTCGGGATATCATGAAGATACATTTCACTAGTAACTTTCGAATTTCTATTTATAACCAAAGATCATTGTATACACTAGATGGTGGTTGAGATGGTAGCGTATCTGCCTCTCACCCAAAAGTCCTGGGTTCGATTCCCGGTCGTGGCAATGGAAAATACTGTGAGAGGGACTTTTCCATTATACACGGATATTGAATGTGTGTCCCTCGTCTTTAAATGTGTAGCCCCCTCCCGCGCAAGGCTCTTCTAGAGCCTTCTGGGATGAAGGGGGTCGTAATTACATGTGATGTTATTATTATTATTATTTTTTTTTTTTTTTTTTTTTTTTTTTTTTTTTTTTTTTTTTTTTTTCGGTTTCCCGAACCTAATGCTGGACAGTCTCCCTGTGGCCTCCGACACCACACAGAGAGAGCGCCAGCGAATAATCTACAGCAACTCCCCACATCCCGCAGGGTTAGTCACTGTAGATTCCAGACTCGTGTGCCCTAAGTAGACGGAGGGATCCCAGGATGACCGCTTCCTGCATTTGACCAGCCAACCATTCTGCCGATGTTTGGCAGGCAGGCATGGTCTTTAATGCGGAGAGCAGCGTGGGCTTCATACCTCCGAGTACACCGATTATCAGGACTACCATCTTGACAGAGTAGCCTGGGTATAGCACTTGGAGCTCGTACCGGAGATCTCTGTATTTAGTCCGTTTCTCCTCCTCCTTCAAGGCGATGTTTGTCTCAGCAGGTGCTGAGAACTCGATGACATACATCACCTTGGTCTGATGGTCGAGGAGGACTATGTCAGGCTTATTGGCTTGAATTCGCCTGACGGTCGGGAACGAGTAGTTCCAGTAAATCCGGCATTTCTCGTTCTCGACAACGGACTCGATATCTCCGGGGATATAAGGCAGCACTGGTGTTTGGTCTATCTTGTACGAGTGCCGAAGATGGTAGTATAGCACTCGTAAAGCCGCGTTATGTCGTTGGATGTAGGCCGAAGTCGCATAAATCGGACATGCAGATAATAGATGCATGAGCGACTCCGGCGCCTGACGGCAGGTCCTGTAGATGATATCAGGAACCTCTACACCCATCACGCGACTCCGATAGACCAATGTGTTAATAA
The DNA here is from genome assembly GCA_963680705.1 of Rhagium mordax. Classification (NCBI taxonomy): domain Eukaryota; kingdom Metazoa; phylum Arthropoda; class Insecta; order Coleoptera; family Cerambycidae; genus Rhagium; species Rhagium mordax. The sequence continues at coordinate 50,684,259 of OY796656.1, read as the reverse complement.
CACCATCTTGGCAGGCCACAATGAATCCCTCGGTCTCCGACTTCAACCCCGCTGACCTTAAGAATGCGAAGGTCAGCTCTGTCGATAAACCCAGTGCTTCTATGTTGTTAAAGAAAACACCGTGCAGGGGCTTATCGACGTGCTGCCTGAACAGATTCCTCTGTTCGGCAGTTTTAATTTGGGCTGTCAGACGATTCGGCGGAAGCTCAGTAACTGATTCTGCATCAGCACCTCGCCTGCCTCCTCGCCTGTAGTCGAACACGAGACCGAGTTCATCTGCGGCCCTCTGTGCTGCCTTAAACAATAAAGCGCCAACTCCCACGGTTTCATGATCTCTCACTAACCGTAGGAGCGGATCCGAGCTCCTTAGGATGTTACATGCCATACTTAGTGCTACTCTGCCATGCATACACTCCAGACTCAAGAGTCCTCGGCCTCCCCGTTGACGTGGGAGGTACACACGAGGAACGGACGATCTAGGATGAATACTCCTATGGATATTCATCATCTTGCGGGTATCCCTGTCCAATTGGCGCAGCTCATCTACTCGCCATTTAACTACTCCAAAGGAGTAGAGCAGAATCGGAACGGCAAGCATATTAGTGGCAGACACCTTGTTCTTCCCCGAAAGTTCAGAAGACCAAATCTTTCGTCGGTGTCTGTACTTGCCACGGAGAGATTCCTTTATTTGGTTCACATCCTGGATGTGTCGTTGTTCCACACCCAGGTATGTGTAGGTCTCTCCGGCATCCAGATGTCGTAGGATGCTTCCGTCTGCGAGCTGCGCATCTTCATGGAATTCCCCGCATCGTCCTCTCTTGAGGTGGACGACTGCGCATTTGTCCAACCCAAACTCCATTCCAATTGCCCGCGTGTATTCCTCGACCACCCTGAGAGCATTTTGAAGTTCTCGCTCTCCGGAGGTATAGAGTTTAAGGTCATCCATATAAAATAGATGGGTCACCTTATGCCTCCGGTTGCTGGGTGGCCCACACTGATACCCGCGGGTTTGGCGGAGTCCAACAGACAGCGGCAGCAGTGAGATGCAGAAGAGGAGCGGACTCAAAGAGTCACCCTGAAACACTCCTCTCTTAAATGTCACCAACTCTGTCGAAACTCGCTCGGCACCGGATGTTATGGTGAAGCGAGTTCTCCAAAGCGGCAACAGTTGTTCGATGCATCTCACTAGTGGTGCTGGTACCGCAAGACATCCGAGCAAGTGTAACAAAAGCTCGTGGGATGTTGTATCAAATGCCTTGCGATAATCAATCCAGGCCATTGACAGATTCCGCTTGTACTGCACAGAATCCTGTGTAATACAGCGGTCTATCAGCAGGTTTTCCTTGCAACCTGCCAGGCCCTTCTTGGCACCACGCTGTTCGTTTATCTGTTGGTAGACCGGATCAACAGACCTCAACATCCTGGTATACAAGATACGAGTAAATAACTTGTAGCAGGAGTTGAGGCAGGTAATCGGTCTATAATTTTTTGGGTCAGACAGATCCCCCTTTTTGCGGATTAGCACAGTTCGCCCCTCGACAAACCAGTCCGGAATTTGCTGCCCCTCGTTCAACCATGAGTTGAAAACTCGGGCCAGATGGCGGTGGGTGGAAGGAAACTTCTTCCACCACCAGTTGTTTATACCATCTGGACCCGGGGCAGCGAAGTTCTTGGTTCCAACAAGTGCTTGTTGAACCTCTTCCGTACTGATTGCCGGGCACACCTCGTCTGGCTCTTCTAAGACTCGACGACAGAGAGCCTCGAAGTGTGCTATAGCTGGAGTGTCATTATCGAATGGACTTGCGACTTCGTAGATTCCTTTCCAGAAGGCTTCGACATTATCAACAGTCGGCGGATTTTCGACAACACGCTGTGGCTCTTGGAACAGGCGAGACGGGTTTGTTTGAAACAATTTGTTTTGTTCCAAACTCCGCATTCGCCTGACCAAAGTTTTCTTAATAGCCATAAGCGCTCGAATCCTATCTAGACAGTGCTGCTTGATGGTCTGCAGCACTGTGCGATTTAGAGTGTGGTGTTGGCGTCTCAGTCCGGCTGCCACTCGCCGGACCTTCGGTGTAAATGGTCTACCTGCGACTATATAATCCACCACACTCTGGATTCGAGAAGCGTGTTGCCTTGCCGATCGAATTTTAACTTCGATCTTCTGTACGCGCCGCTTAGCTTTCTCGACCCTATCAACTGCGCTTGCCAGGCGCTGCTGTGGGACGAGTTGCTTGGCGGCAACGTACACCGCGCTGCGCTGTTGATCTGCCAGATGTTGGCATCTTCTGGAAGCTCCTCACTAATCAACAAATCCATTCGTGCCAGGTCTTGTGGCTTTGGGTTAACCCTGGTGTTAAGGTTAACCCTCGTCCTTAAAGCGATATCGGTGTACTCAGGAGGATGTTCCTCGTCAGCTGGTATTCGCCGCGGTGGAAGTGCGGCAGGCACTTCCTCACGCTGACGAGGTGCCCTTACGTAACCTGTTCTGCGCAGGAAGGATACTTGATCTCTCAGATGTTGTTGAGAGAAGGCGCGATACTCCGGGTGCATATCGCACCACAACCGGTGTAATCGCGCCATGTACCCCCTGCGCTCAGGCTCGCTGCTCTCGTAGCAGGTAAGCAGTTCATCCCTTAATCCCTCCGTCCACCTAAAGCGTCCATGTCCAATAGCCAAGTCTTCATCATTGAGACCGTCCGGTATGGCCCCTCCCACCTGTCTCTGACCCCCATCCGACTGGGGTCGATTGTGAGGGGCCTGTCCTCTGCCACGGTCGAAAACCAGAGGAAATGAGTCCACAGGATGGTTAGCCCTGAGGACCCACGGCCGACATTTGTCAGAGAGGGTTGCCCCTCCCTGTCCGGGGTGCACCGCGAGGAGGTTGCCGGTCCGAATTTTGCACCCCTATTTTTTTACTGTGAGAGGGACTTTTCCATTATACACGGATATTGAATGTGTGTCCCTCGTCTTTAAATGTGTAGCCCCCTCCCGCGCAAGGCTCTTCTAGAGCCTTCTGGGATGAAGGGGGTCGTAATTACATGTGATGTTATTATTATTATTTTTTTTTTTTTTTTTTTTTTTTTTTTTTTTTTTTTTTTTTTCGGTTTCCCGAATCAAATGCTGGACAGTCTCCCTGTGGCCTCCGACACCACACAGAGAGAGCGCCAGCGAATAATCTACAGCAACTCCCCACATCCCGCAGGGTTAGTCACTGTAGATTCCAGACTCGTGTGCCCTAAGTAGACGAAGGGATCCCAGGATGACCGCTTTCTGCATTTGACCAGCCAACCATTCTGCCGATGTTTGGCAGGCAGGCATGGTCTTCAATGCGGAGAGCAGCGTGGGCTTCATACCTCCGAGTACACCGATTATCAGGACGACCATTTTGACAGAGTAGCCTGGGTATAGCACTTGGAGCTCGTACCGGAGATCTCTGTATTTAGTCCGTTTCTCCTCCTCCTTCAAGGCGATGTTTGTCTCAGCAGGTGCTGAGAACTCGATGACATACATCACCTTGGTCTGATGGTCGAGGAGGACTATGTCAGGCTTATTGGCGTGAATTCGCCTGACGGTCGGGAACGAGTAGTTCCAGTAAATCCGGCATTTCTCGTTCTCGACAACGGACTCGATATCTCCGGGGACGTAAGGCAGCATTGGTGTTTGGTCTATCTGGTACGAGTGCCGTAGATGGTAGTATAGCACTCGTAAAGCCGCGTTATGTCGTTGGATGTAGACCGAAGTCGCATAAATCGGGCATGCAGATAATAAATGCATGAGCGACTCCGGCGCCTGACGGCAGGTCCTGCAGTTGATATCAGGCACCTCTACACCCATCACGCGACTGCGATAGACCAATGTGTTAATAACACCATCTTGGCAGGCCACAATGTATCCCTCGGTCTCCGACTTCAGCCCCGCTGACCTTAAAAATGCGAAGGTCAGCTCTGTCGATAAACCCAATGCTTCTATGTTGTTATAGAAAACACCGTGCAGGGGTTTATCGACGTGCTGCCTGAACAGATTTCTCTGTTCGGCAGCTTTGATGTGGGCTGTCAGACGATTAGGCGGAAGCTCAGTGACTGAGTCACCTCGCCGGCCTTCTCGCCTGTAGTCGAACACGAGACCGAGTTCATCTGCGGCCCTCTGTGCTGCCCTAAACAATAAAGCGCCAACTCCCACAGCTTCATGATCTCTCACTAACTGTAGGAGTGGGTCCGAGCTCCTGATGACATTACATGCCATACTCAGTGCCACTCTGCCATGCATGCACTCCAGACTCAAGAGTCCTCGGCCCCCCCGTTGACGTGGGAGGTACACACGAGGAACGGACGATCTAGGATGAATACTCCTATGAATATTCATCATCTTGCGGGTATTCCTGTCCAATTGACGCAGCTCATCTACTCCCCATTTGACTACGCCAAAGGAGTAGAGCAGAATCGGAACGGCAAGCATATTAGTGGCACCCCTATTATTATTATTATTATTTTTTTTTTTTTTTTTTTTTTTTTTTTTTTTTCGGTTTCCCGAACCTAATACTGGACAATCTCCCTGTGGCCTCCGACACCACACAGAGAGAGCGCCAGCGAATAATCTACAGCAACTCCCCACATCCCGCAGGGTTAGTCACTGTAGATTCCAGACTCGTGTGCCCTAAGTAGACGGAGGGATCCCAGGATGACCGCTTTCTGCATTTGACCAGCCAACCATTCTGCCGATGTTTGGCAGGCAGGCATGGTCTTTAATGCGGAGAGCAGCGTGGGCTTCATACCTCCGAGTACACCGATTATCAGGACGACCATCTTGACAGAGTAGCCTGGGTATAGCACTTGGAGCTCGTACCGAAGATCTCTGTATTTAGTCCGTTTCTCCTCCTCCTTCAAGGCGATGTTTGTCTCAGCAGGTGCTGAGAACTCGATGACATACATCACCTTGGTCTGATGGTCGAGGAGGACTATGTCAGGCTTATTGGCTTGAATTCGCCTGACGGTCGGGAACGAGTAGTTCCAGTAAATCCGGCATTTCTCGTTCTCGACAACGGACTCGATATCTCCGGGGATATAAGGCAGCACTGGTGTTTGGTCTATCTTGTACGAGTGCCGAAGATGGTAGTATAGCACTCGTAAAGCCGCGTTATGTCGTTGGATGTAGGCCGAAGTCGCATAAATCGGACATGCAGATAATAGATGCATGAGCGACTCCGGCGCCTGACGGCAGGTCCTGTAGATGATATCAGGAACCTCTACACCCATCACGCGACTCCGATAGACCAATGTGTTAATAACACCATCTTGGCAGGCCACAATGAATCCCTCGGTCTCCGACTTCAGCCCCGCTGACCTTAAGAATGCGAAGGTCAGCTCTGTCGATAAACCCAGTGCTTCTAAGTTGTTATAGAAAACACCGTGCAGGGGTTTATCGACGTGCTGCCTGAACAGATTCCTCTGTTCGGCAGCTTTGATTTGGGCTGTCAGACGATTCGGCGGAAGCTCAGTAACTGATTCTGCATCAGCACCTCGCCTGCCTCCTCGCCTGTAGTCGAACACGAGACCGAGTTCATCTGCGGCCCTCTGTGCTGCCTTAAACAATAAAGCGCCAACTACCACGGTTTCATGATCTCTCACTAACCGTAGGAGCGGATCCGAGCTCCTTAGGATGTTACATGCCATACTTAGTGCTACTCTGCCATGCATACACTCCAGACTCAAGAGTCCTCGGCCTCCCCGTTGACGTGGGAGGTACACACGAGGAACGGACGATCTAGGATGAATACTCCTATGGATATTCATCATCTTGCGGGTATCCCTGTCCAATTGGCGCAGCTCATCTACTCGCCATTTAACTACTCCAAAGGAGTAGAGCAGAATCGGAACGGCAAGCATATTAGTGGCAGACACCTTGTTCTTCCCCGAAAGTTCAGAAGACCAAATCTTTCGTCGGTGTCTGTACTTGCCACGGAGAGATTCCTTTATTTGGTTCACATCCTGGATGTGACGTTGTTCCACACCCAGGTATGTGTAGGTCTCTCCGGCATCCAAATGTCGTAGGATGCTTCCGTCTGCGAGCTGCGCATCTTCGTGGAAATATTATTATTATTATTATTTTTTTTTTTTTTTTTTTTTTTTTTCCGTTTCCGGAAGAAATTGCTGGACAGTCTCCCTGTGGCCTCCGACACCACACAGAGAGAGCGCCAGCGAATAATCTACAGCAACTCCCCACATCCCGCAGGGTTAGTCACTGTAGATTCCAGACTCATGTGCCCTAAGTAGACAAAGGGATCCCAGAATGACCGCTTTCTGCATTTGACCAGCCAACCATTCTGCCGATGTTTGGCAGGCAGGCATGGTCTTCAATGCGGAGAGCAGCGTGGGCTTCATACCTCCGAGTACACCGATTATCAGGACGACCATTTTGACAGAGTAGCCTGGGTATAGCACTTGGAGCTCGTACCGGAGATCTCTGTATTTAGTCCGTTTCTCCTCCTCCTTCAAGGCGATATTTGTCTCAGCAGGTGCTGAGAACTCGATGACATACATCACCTTGGTCTGATGGTCGAGGAGGACTATGTCAGGCTTATTGGCGTGAATTCGCCTGACGGTCGGGAACGAGTAGTTCCAGTAAATCCGGCATTTCTCGTTCTCGACAACGGACTCGATATCTCCGGGGACGTAAGGCAGCACTGGTGTTTGGTCTATCTGGTACGAGTGCCGTAGATGGTAGTATAGCACTCGTAAAGCCGCGTTATGTCGTTGGATGTAGACCGAAGTCGCATAAATCGGGCATGCAGATAATAAATGCATGAGCGACTCCGGCGCCTGACGGCAGGTCCTGCAGTTGATATCAGGTACCTCTACACCCATCACGCGACTGCGATAGACCAATGTGTTAATAACACCATCTTGGCAGGCCACAATGTATCCCTCGGTCTCCGACTTCAGCCCCGCTGACCTTATAAATGCGAAGGTCAGCTCTGTCGATAAACCCAGTGCTTCTATGTTGTTATAGAAAACACCGTGCAGGGGTTTATCGACGTGCTGCCTGAACAGATTTCTCTGTTCGGCAGCTTTGATGTGGGCTGTCAGACGATTAGGCGGAAGCTCAGTGACTGAGTCACCTCGCCGGCCTTCTCGCCTGTAGTCGAACACGAGACCGAGTTCATCTGCGGCCCTTTGTGCTGCCCTAAACAATAAAGCGCCAACTCCCACAGCTTCATGATCTCTCACTAACTGTAGGAGTGGGTCCGAGCTCCTGATGACATTACATGCCATACTCAGTGCCACTCTGCCATGCATGCACTCCAGACTCAAGAGTCCTCGGCCCCCCCGTTGACGTGGGAGGTACACACGAGGAACGGACGATCTAGGATGAATACTCCTATGAATATTCATCATCTTGCGGGTATTCCTGTCCAATTGACGCAGCTCATCTACTCCCCATTTGACTACACCAAAGGAGTAGAGCAGAATCGGAACGGCAAGCATATTAGTGGCAGACACCTTGTTCTTCCCCGAAAGTTCTGATGACCAGATCTTTCGGAGTCGGTGTCTGTACTTGCCACGGAGAGAATCCTTTATTTGGTTCACATCCTGGATGTGGCGTTGTTCCACACCCAGGTATGTGTAGGTCTCTCCGGCATCCAAATGTCGTAGGATGCTTCCGTCTGCGAGCTGCGCATCTTCGTGGAATTCCCCGCATCGTCCTCTCTTGAGGTGGACGACTGCGCATTTGTCCAACCCAAACTCCATTCCAATTGCCCGCGTGTATTCCTCGACCACCCTGAGAGCATTTTGAAGTTCTCGCTCTCCGGAGGTATAGAGTTTAAGGTCATCCATATAAAATAGATGGGTGACCTTATGCCTCCGGTTGCTGGGTGGCCCACACTGATACCCGCGGGTTTGGCGGAGTCCAACAGATAGCGGCAGCAGTGAGATGCAGAAGAGGAGCGGACTCAAAGAGTCACCCTGAAACACTCCTCTCTTAAATGTCACCAACTCTGTCGAAACTCGCTCGGCACCGGATGTTATGGTGAAGCGAGTTCTCCAAAGCGGCAACAGTTGTTCGATGCATCTCACTAGTGGTGCTGGTACCGCAAGACATCCGAGCAAGTGTAACAAAAGCTCGTGGGATGTTGTATCAAATGCCTTGCGATAATCAATCCAGGCCATTGACAGATTCCGCTTGTACTGCACAGAATCCTGTGTAATACAGCGGTCTATCAGCAGGTTTTCCTTGCAACCTGCCAGGCCCTTCTTGGCACCACGCTGTTCGTTTATCTGCTGGTAGACCGGATCAACAGACCTCAACATCCTGGTATACAAGATACGAGTAAATAACTTGTAGCAGGAGTTGAGGCAGGTAATCGGCCTATAATTTTTTGGGTCAGACAGATCCCCCTTTTTGGGGATTAGCACAGTTCGCCCCTCGACAAACCAGTCCGGAATTTGCTGCCCCTCGTTCAACCATGAGTTGAAAACTCGGGCCAGATGGCGGTGGGTGGAAGGGAACTTCTTCCACCACCAGTTGTTTATACCATCTGGACCCGGGGCAGCGAAGTTCTTGGTTCCAACAAGTGCTTGTTGAACCTCTTCCGTACTGATTGCCGGGCACACTTCGTCTGGCTCTTCTAAGACTCTACGACAGAGAGCCTCGAAGTGTGCTATAGCTGGAGTGTCATTATCGAATGGACTCGCGACTTCGTAGATTCCTTTCCAGAAGGCTTCGACATTGTCAACAGTTGGCGGATTTTCGACAACACGCTGTGGCTCTTGGAACAGGCGAGACGGGTTTGTTTGAAACAATTTGTTTTGTTCCAAACTCCGCATTCGCCTGACCAAAGTTTTCTTAATAGCCATAAGCGCTCGAATCCTATCTAGACAGTGCTGCTTGATGGTCTGCAGCACTGTGCGATTTAGAGTGTGGTGTTGACGTCTCAGTCCGGCTGCCACTCGCCGGACCTTCGGTGTAAATGGTCTACCTGCGACTATATAATCCACCACACTCTGGATTCGAGAAGCGTGTTGCCTTGCTGATCGAATTTTAGCTTCGATCTTCTGTACGCGCCGCTTAGCTTTCTCGACCCTATCAACTGCGCTTGCCAGGCGCTGTTGTGGGACGAGTTGCTTGGCGGCAGCGTACACCGCGCTGTTGATCTGCCAGATGTTGGCATCTTCTGGAAGCTCCTCACTGATCAACGAGTCCATTCGTGCCAGGTCTTGTGGCTTAGGGTTAACCCTGGTGTTAAGGTTAACCCTCGTCCTTAAATCGACATCGGTGTACTGTGGAGGATGACCCTCGTCAGCAGGTATTTGCCGCGGTGGAAGTGCGGCAGGCACTTCCTCACGCTGACGAGGTGCCCTTACGTAACCTGTTCGGCGCAGGAAGGATACTTGGTCTCTCAGATGTTGTTGAGAGAAGGCGCGATACTCCGGGTGCATATCGCACCACAACCGGCGTAATCGCGCCATGTATCCCCTACGCCCAGGCTCGCTGCTCTCATAGCAGGTCAGCAAGTCATCCCTCAGTTCCCCTGTCCACTTAAAGCGTCCGTGTGCAATAGCAGGTTCGTCATCGTTGAGACCATCTGGTATGGCCCCTCCCATCTGTCTCTGACCCCCATCCGAGTGGGGTCGATTGTGAGGGGCCTGTCCTCTGTTGTGGTCGAAAACCAGAGGGCTTGGGATTAAAGGATGGTTAGCCCTGTAATCCCACGTCCGACATTAGCCAGAGAGGGTTGCCCCTCCCTGCCCAGGGTGCACCGCGAGGAGGTTGCCGGTCCGAATTTTGCACCCCTTATTATTATTATTATTATTATTATTATTATTATTATTATTATTATTATTATTATTATTATTATTATTATTATTATTATTATTATTATTATTATTATTATTATTATTATTATTATTATTATTATTATTATTATTATTGCCTATTGTTTAATTTCATCGTACTGCAATACATCTCGGTTATTTGGCATCCAATTTTGCATGTGTTAGAGAGAGAAGTTATAGCGTTAAAACGAACAATGGCTTTGACTATCTAAGGCCTAAGATATGAAATAATCTTTGGTAAGTATAACCTATTTTTTACATTAAATTAACAAACAACTTTTAAGATTTAGGGCTGATCTTTTCACCTCCAATTAACTTTATCCGACAGTTATTTACCTAGGATACAATTGTTACAACAATGAAAATCAACAACTTTAACTGCCGGATAAAGTTAACGGGAAGATGAAAAGATTGGGCCTTAGTACAATTCATATAACTGACAAAATATGCCTTTTGTTTATTTGTTGTAATATTCATGACACATTTGATATCTTAAATACATACAGGGTGTCCCAGCCTCGCGTCGGCCAAATGTCCTGGCTCTCCTATAAGAGATATCGAAAAATTTCAAAAACGAGATGATAGAGGACACAGCGGTGCATAGTATAAAAATATTTTGAAATATACAGGGTGATCGATTTAGGCGTGATGTCATGAACTTATGTTTTTTTAAATGGAGTGTAATTTAAGTGTAATTTTTTAATAAACCTCGAATTGTGCCACTTTGCCATCAAATATCTTGGCACCCATGACAGATAGACCCTTGAACCTTTATATCAGTGGAAAGCTCTTTCAAAGGGCTCTCCTTTGGTGTCATAATATACAGGGTGTTCCATTTGAAAAAAATGAGAAAAAGTAGATTTGGCGTTTCCTGACTCACCCGGTATAAAATGACCGATTTCGTTAGATCTGATAACAGCAGCGTAAACTACAGGGTTTTTGACAATTTTTGGCACAAACTAGATCTCAAAATGCTTTTCCGCTACGCCACAGTGAGCTCACAAAGTTGGCACGTTTTTGGTACAAACTCACCCATATCATGGTACCGACCCATCGCAGACCCATCAAGTGGCATATCGATTGAGTCGTCTTTAAAAGGAGAAATCAAATATGTAATAATATACCTAGTGTTCCATTTAAAAAAACATAAGTTTATGACATCACGCCTAAATCGATCACCCTGTATATTTCAAAATATTTTTATACTATGCACCATTGTGTCCTCTATCATCTCGTTTTTGAAATTTTTCGATATCTCTTATAGGAGAGCCAGGACATTTGGCCGACGCGAGGCTGGGACACCCTGTATAAAATTCCAAATTTACCAATGTCATAATTTAGTGGAAAGAAATCCGTTAAAATTAGAGATGTTCGTTCTAAAACTTGTGAAAAATGATTTTAACAAAAATAAAAGAACTGAAAGAACACTGAAAATTTATTCTTATTCAATCACACATACATTTTATTAAAAATTAATAAAACTCGGATACGTATTTTGAAAATTTTTATATAAAATTGATTTTGAAAGAGAAAATCTCAGAAATATAAAAAAGCTTCATACGTCATTGTATTTTGAGGGTGAGAAGCGGTTAAATAAGAAAAATAAATATCCAAGCCGTATTTAAAAAACTAAATTGATGATGGTTTTGCAGCAACGAAACGTCGCGAAGAAAATTGGCGGCCACCTATGGGTAAATAAGAAAAATGTGCTGTGGAAAAGTGCTTTTACTTTTTCTATTTGTCTCTTCATAGCCGAATTACCAAAGAAAAACACTAATTAAAATTTTTCTCAGAAATTTCGAAAACGAAACAAATAAGTAAAGTTAAAGTCATATTTCTAACGCAGATAAAAAATGCCGCACTTACAAAGCAGAAACGATTCAATGGAGCCGCCGCACGTGCACCTTTGTCGGGAATTTTTTATCTGCGTTAGAAATATGACTTTAACTTTACAGTAAATTTTTTCGCCATATTATTCCGCATAACATTCCACAATTTTGCCTTAATTTAATCTTGTTTGTATCTCTTACGGTTTACGTGATCACAATCATGTGGCACGAATTTGACTCTCCCATAGTTTATTTTATTTTTATGGCATCTATTGAATCTTAAAGATGTTAATAATATATTAAGCAACAAGTAGTAAGTATGTACTATTATTTAGTAAGTATTTGGTATTTAAGAAATTCCAAAAATTCTTGAACATGTAAGAAAATCGCGAATACTTCAAAAATATCTTTTAATAACTTTGTCACCTACAAAGCCTATACTAGAAAAAAAAATAATTTTACAGAACTTGATGTAAAAAAATACAGAGTGTTCCATTTCAACTAAAACAATTTTTGAGGTTTCAATTTGAGAAAATGTCAAGTGAAAATGGATCACTTGATATACTAGTACGGAACTTATTTTACATTGTAGAATGTAGCTCACCTTGTGTTATTTCTATATGCCAAAAAGCAAACGAGGATCTCCCACACGAAGAAAGTTACAACGGTTCTTGCAAACCGTTGCACCCGTCAATTTTTTTATAAAACGTTAAATACCCCGAAACTGCTTGGTTTGGGTATAAATTATGTTACATTTTTTCGACTCAGAATTTTATGCTCATTTCGAAAAAATATACAGAGTATTCTATTGAAAATAAGCAACTTTCGGTATAACCGGAAGTAACAACTGGCAACTGGCTCTATAATTATTTTTGTTGGATTGGCCACACTGAGTTTAATAATTCCCAAAATTTCCAATATTTTTTGTTACATATTTTTTATTGTATCGATCAATTCAGTTCACGGTGGACATACACAATACACATACAGGGTATGTGTTGTGTGTGACCTAAAAAACGTATTAAATATTTTTTTTAGGTATTTTTTAAAATAAAGAAATAGGTAATTAACTTTTCTCTTTGATTTGTTTTTATGATAGATTTCTTGAATTTTCCAAATCCGCAAAGAAATTTGAAAAAACTCAAAATTAACAAAATATATGCGAATAAATACATCTATTTTATTTTAAATTTAGCTGTAACGCTGCTATTATATAATATGTAAATGTAATACTATCACGAAGAAGATGCAAAACGATTCCCCTAACAAAAAACACACTAGACTAGAATACACAACAATAAAAGCTTTTTTAACTTTTAAAAATTAATAATAAACAGGTACCTAATACTATTTATCAAGGTCTATCATTCCTTCCATTATTTGTTCATAAAAAAATTAAAACTGTATTGATGCAAAGAGGTCATTTAGACCTATTAGGGACGGAGTAAAATGAGACGTTATAATTAACCCAAACACGCTTATAAATTTAATATTTTACAAACTGAACAAAAACAAAATGTATCACAGGTTTTCGCCTTCGTCTTCGTCATCTTCAACCCCAGCACATTCTTCGTGTGCCCAACGACAATAACTGGAACATCGAATCCACCCTGCTCCATGACTTTGATGACTCATGAGTTGAATTAGAAAATGTCTTAGAACAGTATAGACAGCTTACATCATCGCAGTGATATTGGTCAAAGCTTGAGGTCATTATTATTTTCCTGAGGATTTTTTACCACACTTTGAAATTAGGACATTTTCACCAACTGCACCAGTCCTGCCGCTCCTATATTTATTGACAATTTTCATATAACATATATAAATATTCAATACAATACTGAATTTGACAGAGCCTTTTAACAAATACATCAATGCAGGAAATAATTTTATGCACATATGTATATTTTTCTTTCTTATGATTAAGATAGTTTTTTATATGATCAAAGTTCTGCAATTTTGTATTTTTTTATTTTATAATACTTGATTATTTTCTAATGCAAAATATCAAATATTGATAGAAGTATGTTTTTTAAATTTATTTTTAAAAAATTATTTTTTACTTTTATTTTATTTTCTAGCTCATCGTTCTGGGCGAGGTGAGTAACCTTCTACTGATATAAGGTGCTGGTCTACATTGGGTGTATGTAAGTTAATTAAGTTATAAGTCAAGATGTTAAAACTGTTCTACAATAATACCGGTATACCTTTTTAAAAAAAGAGTCGCGCAAGAGAGTGTAAAGGTACGGTTAGACGGTGCGCTTTGTCTCGAGTAGTACAAACATTTAGAGCATGCGCTATTGCATGCACTATGACGCAAGGTATGCCTATTACATTATGCATTATGCATTTAGACGCTTTTACGAGTTACTATGCCCTTTATAATCAATTATTAGTACAAATGTCAACGAAAGCAGAGAAGCCCTTTTTTGTCATTAATTTAATACGTTCCCTGTGAAAGTAAGAACATACATTTTTAATTGTAATTAAATATTTAAACCATTGGATTTGGTTGTATTCTGCACTTAATTAATTTAAAGCATCATTTCTTTATAATCTGTTTTACGTGCATGTACCACAAGAGATAATAGTCAAGAATCTAAGGCTCCGAATTCGATCATGGGGTATGCACTCGCGGGTATATGATTTTAAAAATATGGATATGAATTTTATGCCGAATCCTATTCCAGAGGGCGCGATGTCGGCCAAGATTGCAAAATTGCAAAAAAAGTAATATTTCCAAAAAAAAATTGGAACTTAAATATTGCATTATCTGTCGTTTACATTGCATTTACGAGCTTATTTATAAAGATTTTTTAATAATTTTTATATCAATCGAAAGCCTAATGTTTGTAGTTTCATACAAGTTGAATAGAGAGGCATTATTTTCATTATAAACAACACTATAAATTGTTTAAACAATATGTGCTCGGAAAGTGTAGTGTAATTTTCGGCATTGAGGTACTTTTGTTATTATTGCAGATAGATATGTAGTTATGTGAGACGAAATACGTAGAATAGACCAACGAACATTTTTTATTAAAATAATTTTTTAATTCGCTGAATAATTTAGGAGATATGATTTTTTTAAATAGCGCATTGTCTACCGCGCGCGCGTTCTTGTTTCTGTAGGCAGGCCATTTATACATGATTTCGAGGCACTCGAGATGATTAAAGAATTTCGCACACGAGTTGCAAACAATATTTTTTCTTTTATTTGATTAAACTAAAACCGTAAAACGATATCTTGTATTATAATATTTAATGCAAATTAATTTTAAAAAAATGTAATAGCAGATATGTCTCAGAACTATGGAAACTAATATGTTTGACAACAAACATTTTTCACTGACGTTTTCGATATTGTGAGTGTTGAATATTGTGGGTTTTTTAAAGTAAAATAATACATAAGATAATAATGGAAAGTCTCGAAAGTCATAGACTGTTTTTAAAATAATGGCAATGTGCAAGTTATAAAAAAAGGTAAAAAATCACCACAACACGTCATTTTATACTATTTATCAGACTAGCCATGAAAGAAACAATTAAAAGACGTAACTTTGACAGGTGAATGAGCCTTTTTGGACGTACATTTAATTACTGTTGCAAAATTTCATTTGGATAGCTCAAGAATTGTGGAAATGGCGGGGGTTTACCATGATCCGTGGTCACCCGGTATAGTTCCAAATACAGTGGTTTTCTGGGGCAAACTGTTGAGGTTTGCCTTTGATACTACACTTTTATCTTGACATATTTTGACCATTTTCTTATTTCTATTTATTTTTTTAGAATTTGGCGTGATTCCCAGATATAAGTTTAATGACTATTAATTATGGCATTATCACATAAATCATATGTACAGCTACTTACCTATAATACTCCAATTTTAGTTATATCATGTACAAAGAATTTACAATACAAACAACCATCATTTTATCAAGACGAAAATTATTTTAATATCATTGTAGTTTTTTTAAATTAAATACCGATAATTTGTTCTGTTTGTGAGCATTATTTATGATCTGTACGAACTTTCATACGAAAGACGTTACAAAAATGTTGCTTATACCTTACAAAAAAAAATTGTAAAATAATGTACGTAATAATACGAGTAAATACTTTTTTCTACAACTGTCAAAAAAAGGTTATGTTTGCGCATTAACGTCAGTGTCTAAAATGAGACATTTTTTCATTGACATTATTTTTTTTGCGTTACCACGACCCCGTGCGCAAAATATTTTGCACATCACATACCGATTATAAATTTAATTATTGCCTGTTTTTTATAATTTTTAATGTATACACAAGAATTAAGCAAACATCTAGTTCAAAAGGATTTATTGTTTTATGAAATGAATTAACTGAAAATAGACATTTTTAAATTATTTTAAAAACAGTCTATGACTTTCGAGACTTTCCATTATTATCTTATGTATTATTTTACTATTATTAAAAACCAACAATATTCAACACTCACAATATCGAAAACGTCAGTGAAAAATGTTTGTTGTCAAACATATTAGTTTCCATAGTTCTGACACATATCTGCATTATATATTTTTTAAATTAATTTGCATTAAATATTATAATACAAGATATCGTTTTACGGTTTTAGTTTAATCAAATTAAAGTCGTTGTAGAAAAAATATTGTTTGCAAATCGTGTGCGAAATTCTTTAATCATCTCGAGTGCCACGAAATCATGTGTAAATGGCCTGCCTACAGAAACAAGACCGCGCGCGCGGTAGACCACACAATGCGCTTTTAAAAAAAATCATATCTCCTAAATTATTCAGCGAATTAAAAAATTATTTTAATAAAAAATGTTCGTTGGTCTATTCTACGTATTTCGTCTCACATAACTACATATCTATCTGCAATAATAACAAAAGTACCTACCTCAATGCCGAAAATTACACTACACTTTCCGAGAACATATTGTTTAAACAATTTATAGTGTTGTTTATAATGAAAATAATGTCTCTCTATTCAACTTGTATGAAAGTACAAACATTAGGCTTTCGATTGATATAAAAATTATTAAAGAATCTTTATAAATAAGCTCGTAAATGCAATGTAAACGACAGATAATGCAATATTTAAGTTCCAATTTTTTTCTGGAAATATTACTTTTTTTGCAATTTCGCAATCTTGGCCGACATCGCGCCCTCTGGAATCGGATTCGGCATAAAATTCTGGATAATATCCATATTTTTTAAATCATATACCTCGCGAGTGCAGGGTTCGGCATTTTAGAAGCGTCTTTTTGGATGCTAGATTCCTTACTATAACGTGGAAGTAAATTGCACTAACCGGTACTAAACTACGGCTACTTCGACTAAATGAAAGGATTACAATTCTTGGACTAAATGCAGATAACAACTGCTTGCCCGAGATGCAGTTATAATACACCACCACATGTAATTACGACCCCCTTTATCCCAGAAGGCTGAGCCTTGTGCGGGTTATTAAACGAATAATTCATGTCCTTGTATAGCGCACTATGTAGGTACAAATAAAGGTATCGTCTAATCGTACCTTAACAACATGGATAGAAGTCTAGATACTTCAGATTCATTTGTTGTTTCTTCATTGAAATTAGACATGTTTACATTCATATACACTGAAAGAAATCCGCCAAGTGAGGGGCTTTGATAGGATATTTTAGCTACAGTAAATAAAATGTTTGCTGGTACAGCGAAAAATTAAAGTTGTCACAAGTATATGCGTTTTGCTGAAACATTTTTGCTACTACAACAAAAACATGAAACATTTTTGCTACTACAACAAAAACATTTCTTATATGTATTTGACAGTTCAGTTAAAATTTTATTCTATTTAACTGTTGATCTGTCCCAAATGAGTTTCTATTCTAGGGTAAGTGAATGCATTTTCTTAGAATTTATTCGATTGGGGCTAGTGAGCCCTCATTTGATCCAAATTAGGCCTCACTTACGGGAACTGCGGCCTAACTGAATTTTTTCCAGAATAAACCGAAATTTGGAATTTATATCATGGCACATGCGTCAGTATCAACCCCGCCATTCGTCATTCGTGTCGTGTGTTGGCGTTCAGTCTGTTTTGTCATTTGCTGTGTGCATTATGCGAGAAACAGGATGTCTATGTATCTGTGTATTTGTGTTTTAGGTATTATTATTTGTGCGTTGTGTTATTGTATTTTATTATTTGATTTATTTATCATGCAGTGGCGGCTAGCTTTAGCGTCTGAACTTGGTGACCTTTCTGACCTTGGCTTGGTGTTTCTGATTTGTAAAAATTAAGAAAAACTGCAAAATTTATCGCTCTATAATTTAGAGTATTGAATTATATGAAACGCCCTTATTAATTTGATGAATCCTATCTTTTATCAACATCATTCTGGATAAATCTGAATCAATCGCCTGTATATGCCTTAGGGCGGCGTGTCATGCATCCGTTTTCCGACGTCCGATATCCGAAAAAGTTGTAATTTTCGTGAGCAAAAATTTTATAATTCACATATAACATTTAGTAGATATCATCAAATGCAAAAATCGGAATTATAAAATTTTTGCTCACGAAAATTACAACTTTTTCGGATATGGGACGTCGGAAAACGACCTGGTAAACAGCCAACTTACAGTTAATGAGATGACCTGCTTAGTCCAATAAAAAATTTATCTAACGGAAAATAAATTCTTTGTTGTGGGAAGTAAGCTGCTTCACTTGGGGTTAATGAGTGGACTCGCCTGGGACAATAAAAAAATTCCAGAAATTACTTCCCGCAAGTGAGCTCCTTTCAACAAAGCGAAGTTTGCTGCGTCAAGTAAACAACTCACTTGGCGCCTATTTAATGCAGATATTTTGCTACGATTAGTGAATTTTTACTAACCCTAGCTAAAAATTTCTTTCAGTGAGTGTTTAGTATTTAATGTCTAAGTTTGAATAACTAGAAAAACGTAATTTTAGTTTAAAAAACAACCAAATAAATGACGTTTTCCAGGGTGTTTTGTGAGGACGAGTAGAACACTTGAAACTAACCTAAATCTGTAACAGAATTTTTGAGTTTGTTTATACAGGGTGTAACAAAAAAGCATGTCATAAACTCAATGGCAGATTCTAGGCAACAAATAGTGACGATATGACTTAACTTACCTCTATGCGAAAATGCTTTCAATAATTTTTAAAATCGAAAATAAAAAATGAAAAATTTGCTCTAAACTTCGGAGTCTTTGTAGATATCTTCCTTAAATTTCAATGGAAAGAAAATCCTGATAGAAGTAGGCATTTAGCGGCTGAGGTAGGAATGTCCCATATGGCAGTCTGGAGAGTGTTACATGAACAACAGCTGTACCCCTACCATGTTCAAACTGTTCAAGCATAACAACCAGGAGATTATGCCCCTAGGCTTGTATTTTGTAAATGGTTGCGACAAAAGAATTTAGAAAATGATAACTTCGTTAAGAATATTTTGTCAACGGATGAAGCTACTTTTACTAGAAATGGCGTGACAAATCAACACAATTCACATTTATGGGCCGACGAAAATCCGACAGCAAAAAAAGAGACGCATTATCAGAACAATTTTTCAGTCAACGTATGGGCAGGAATTGTGGGCAATTTTTTAATTGGGCCATTTTTTCTACCACACAGTCTGTCGGGGGCAGAATTTTTAAATTTTCTCCGAAATGATCTCCCCAATCTCCTTCAAGAAGTACCATTAGCGATACAAGTGTGGTTGCTTCAAGATGGGGCACCCCCTCATATCATTACAGTCGTAAGGTCAGAAACTTTTTGGGGGAACAATTTCCAAAACGTTGGATTGGGCGAGAAGCAGAAGCACCCATACAGTGGCCTGCCCGCTCGCCAGACTTAAACCCCCTTGACTTTTGTTTTTGGGGTTATATGAAAGAAAAGGTCTACTCTGTGCAAGTTGATAATGTCGATTATCTCAGAGAGAGAATTATAAATACTGCAGATAGTTTTCGCCACAAGCAGCAAATTTTTAATAAAATCAGATTTTCATTTTTGAAAAGATGTGTTAAATGTATTGATGAAGGCGGAAGTCACTTTAAGCACTTACTAAAGTACTTAATAAAATAAAGCCTGATTAAATTTCTGTTCCATTTATGAAATTTTAAATTTTTAATTAGGTAAATTGTGTTGTTTATTTATATCTAAGTAATTATTTAAAATAAATTGTTTATAATAAGTTCCAAAAAAGTTATATTGTTAAAATTAAATTGCTTGTTTATTTAAAGGACACTATTTCATTCGATTTAAAAATTTGTTCAATTCTGCTTTAGAGTCTTTTAATTGACAATTCCAATAAGCTAAATAAAACTAAAGCACGTAGGAAAAAAGGTAAAAGTAAAAAAGCTTTTAAAATTGAATTTTATTTTCAAAAAAATTAATTTGTTAGGTGTACCCATGAAAAAATGGGGGGTTAAACTTCTCATCTTTTCAATCGAGATAAACTGATCATAATTACTAAAAATATTGAACTACTACTAGTGCTATATATGTACCAAATTTAAGGAAGATATTTACAAAGAATTCGGAGTTAGAGCAAATTTTTCATTTTTTATTTTCGACTTTAAGGGCCCCTAAAAATTTTTGGAAGGTAAGTTAAGTCATATCGTCACTATTTGTTGCCTAGAATCTGCCATTGAGTTTATGACATGCTTTTTTGTTACGCCCTGTGTAGTCTATTTATACTTAATTATTAATATACAGTATGGTTCACAACTTTAAAGACATGAGAGTAGCAATCGACTGACAAAGTTTACTACAGTGTCAAAGCGGCATATTGCGCCCAATTTATAGATTTCTATCAGAAAAATCAAGGCCCATAAATTAAACTAGAACATCTTGTATAATTTATGTACTAACCTTTTTTTTTTGTAAAATGAATAGTTTTAGCGCTACGAGCCACACCACATGTAGTGCACTAATTAGGAGATGTGCATTCTCCTTTGCTTCGCTGTACCGGATGGACCAGGTTCTGCGAGTTTATCGTCTTGAGAACCGAGCGAAACTTCACAGATAAAAATATCTTTCACGTTATCAGCAATAGGGTTATCAGCTTCTGTGTAATCATCGTCTACCTCGATTTCGTCATAGGTTTGCTCGAGAACAGACTTGGTTTCTTCCTCTCCATCGATATCTTGTAGTGGAACTTGCATGTTATCACAGAAATTCTCTCTAGTTTAATTTATCACATTACTATTTTCATCGTAAATTGAGTCGGAAATGAGATATTATAAAAAAAAACAGTTTTTGGGCACCATTTCTCCAATATGGCGGCGTGAGCGGCAAAGATACGAGAAGGCAAAGTGAAAATTCGGAAAGAGCATCTCAAAATCTATAAATATACCAAATATCAAAATTCCCGCAAAACTTTCCAGATAACCCCCTTTTTGAGCACCAAATGACTGTATTATGACTATTATGTATCAGAATAATAAGGTTCACCTTAACAAATGCAGTCTAAGGTGGTCTATGTATAATGTACATCACTTTGTATAATAAATCTGAAATTATTTTTTTATTATTATTGTAGAGGAAGTTTCCATAGTAAATCGTTAAGTATTATCGTTGATTGAAAATAATATTTCAATCAACGGTATTATTTATAGAGAAACATTGTTTAAACAATAGTTCTAGCGTTTTCATTCCTTACAATATTACGACTAACAGAGGAGTATAGGTACTAATTTTCCTAGAAAAAAGCCAGTTACTATAATAATTTTAAACTCATGAAAATCAATTTTTGAAATCATTAAAATGAGCAACAAAAGATCCATTTTATTTTCAGAATGTTTAAATGACACCGCACACTAGAGATGGAAATTTCGTTTCAATGGAATTGTCTAAAATTGAAATATGTTGTAGTTCCGAGGTCCCTAATGAAGAATCGCTATGGGCACAACAATAACTCATTTGAAAGCTTTCCTTTTCACCCAGATCAAGCCGAATGTCGCTAAATCATAATTTTGTGTTAATAACTTGCCTTTGTGTTTGTCATGCGTATGTATAGGCGAACAAATAGAACTTTTCATTCCATATACACAGTACGCCAACCGAATTCTCAGGCATGGTACAAAAAATATGAGTGATGGTTGAAAATTAGGATGAAATGTGATGGAATAGGTACGTCAAGACTGGTATTTACCAGCCTTGAGCTTACTTAATATACATTACTAAGAGGGCGATGGGCACTATGGGCAGCCTGCAGCATATAAGGAACTTACTACCTATAACGTCCATCCCGCTTGCTCACTTGTTCGCTGTTAATATTTGGCTTGAAACATTAGTTTACATAACATAGTATAATAATTACAGGCAATAGAAAATAAGTAATCATTACTTCTAGAGAGCTGTTGATATTAAAAATTTTGACAATTCCACCCAAACGAGATTTTCATCATATGTTAGCGGTGTTAATTATTTAATGTTTCTTTTATAAAAATCAACTATGGTACCAAATTAATGTGATGAAAAAAATCCTTGTAAATCTGAGTTTTATACAGGGTAGTTACGCACAATGATAATAACTTTATAAATATTATATTTATGGAAAAATGGTCCAAACAAAAGTTTATCTTTTTTAAATAAGCCATAAAAATAATTTTTATTTCTCCCTAAATACTTTTAAAAATTTCAAATACATATTACCGTTATGGAAAAATATGACCAAAATGAACGAATAAAAGATTTAATCAAAAAATTATATGGACTAATTTTTATTAATTTGACCTAGCATTAGTTTTGAATCATATTCAATTAACTGAAGTATAATATCTCTTGAATTAATGTAAAATAAAGGCGAATTTATCTGAAACACAGGATTAACGTTTCGTACATAGAAAAGAGAAGAAACAAAATGTGCATTTTGTTCTACATAGGTAACTTTTACCTTATTATGCATTTGATAGGGAATCTTGAAAAAATTCACCGATGTAGGTATGTCAAAAATAAAAATCTATTCATTTGATTCCGCATCAGAAATAAATAGAACATAACAAATTTTTCGAGAAAATAATTACTTTAATATTAATGAATATTTGTTATTTAATATGAATTAAACAATTTAAAAAAATAATGAAACGTCCAAATTTACTTCTTAAAAATACTTCTTAAAGGGTGCCTAAACGAATTGATCTAATTGCATTCTTTATTTTGCATGTCCGTTCCGCAATATTATTGGTCTATCAGGTGAACTTTGAATTTGAGGTAACAGCTAACAGCACAAACGAAAATCTAGAATGATTAGATAAGGAGACGTGTCTACTAGCCACTATTGTTTTTTTTTACCATTCCATCTATTCCTACAGTTTGCGAATAATGTGCTGGTGCACCATCGTTTAGATACTATAGTGTTTTCTATGTACGAATTTTCATTACCTATTAGAATATGATGTTGCAAGCGGGGTAATAAAATTATTTTTCAGCATTCCCAAATACTTTTCGCCACTTTTAGTGTCCCTTCATTAATTTCGCAAGCAAGATGTATGTTATATTTAAACTTAGAAATCATTCATTCAGAATCAGTTTGTTAGAAACTACCATTTTTTAGAATTTTACTAGTCAGGTTAACAATGTGTGTTTAAAGCGAGGTTTAAAGTTATGCAATGCAGTCAGTATTTACAACTAACACTTTAAAATATAACACAACAAATTATTTCCCACTAAATGTATTTATGTCCAGGTATATCAATTATAGTATCGTCGCTTTTAAATGATCGTTGTATCAATTTTACATGTGGATTTCTGGTCTGACGTACGTCTAAGGTTATAAATATACAGGTAAGAACAAAACAAAGACAATTGACTTGCTCATTAAAGTTTTATTTTGTAATTTGCAATTTATACTCGGGCCAAAAAGAGTAGTCAGTAGAGCCAGGGGCGTACGGATTTACGAATTTCATAATTCGAACAAATGAAAGCGGATTGTGTTAATTATGCATGAGTATGAGTTACCATGTCTTAAATTTTAAATAATATGCTTACATCTGGCAACATTATCTCCACGAATTAGGTATAGCAACGCAGTTGAACAATGCACATCCTTTGCGTTGCAGCATATGTGACGCCACTGAATGCGCTATCTAAGCCCTCTCGACGACCTTTATAATAGTCGAACAAATTATTGGGTACTAGGGCGGCACGTTCAAGCATGTACTTTATTTGGTTGACTATACCAATTAAACATAATGACCTAGTTGTGGTTTTCATCTCTGATAGGCGGAGAAAACTGGATATATTTCTCTGAATTATATGGGATTATATGGTAAAACGAGCTGCCGCTTCTGTATTCCATAACAGCTAAATCCTTTGAAGAATTGCCGGTAAGTTCTACTGCCTACTCTTTTTGGCCCGAGTATAGTATATATATTTTCTTTCTTTTACGTTCGGAAATAAAAAATCTCACTTTCACAAAAAAAATATTTTTACTGCAAGTAGACAACAATCATCACATTCATCACTATTAGTTGCAATTATTTTAATGTTAAAAATGTTAGAATATCTTAAATATACTTGTCTTCAATTAATTTAAAATTTAGTCTTAAATAATGTAATTATTTATTAATTTAATGTTTATTTATAGTCAACTATTTGAAGTGTGTAGGTCTTTAGTTTGTATACTCTTTGGTTCGGTTGAAATTTTATAATGGAAATACTTTTCTAACTTGTGCTTTGTATCGAAGTCTGGATAAGTAACTAAGAAATTGATCATGTTTCCTTGAGCATTTTATGAAGTGTTACAACAAATTATCTGTGTTTAAACATAAATACTTGGGTTATTTATCATAAGTTTGGAGTAACCAGCTAAAAATAAACAAAAGCACTGTTCCTTTTTTGGTATCTTGTTTTGTATTAGCTAAATTAAAGTACATTCTGAAATACTAGAAGGAGATAGTGAATGAATAGAGGTAGATTTAAAGTACTTAGTGAAGAACTGTTTGCATTAACAAAAACATTTGAGAGGTTACAAGAAAAAAATACAAATCACAACGATTGTTCAAAAGTAGTAGTAACGAAAATAAAGAATAATCTAATAGCAAATCATAGTATGCAAGTGTAATTACCGGAAACAAATTAAATGGAAAAAGGTTTGAGGTTTAAGAATAATATTAACAATCCTGTTTTAATAGTAAAAAATAGAATCAAGATAGTGGAAAAGCGAAAAATAAATTAAAATAAAAAATTACAACCTACTATACTAGCAAGGGAAATATCTCATGGACAGGTGGTAATTAGATGTGCAACCAATGAAAACCTGCGATAAAATTCAAAATGAGACGATATCGAATGAAGACGAATTTCACTAAAAAATACTGAAAATGCTTAAATCGAAAAATATAGGCAGTTAAGCTTATACATGTAGAAGTAGATCCAAAAACGTATGTAGCATATCATTGTATACGAATGTGCCCAAAGCCGGCACAAGTTGCAAATATAAGCTAAAATTTCGGATTTTGGTAGTAAATTGATTCTGGAATCTGAAGTCTACAGGAATAACCCTGCCGCAAATTTAAAAAAAGTGGGGTTAATGATTAAGAAACTATTTTTTTGTAAATAATAGTAAATACCACTACAATACTATTATACTTTTGAAGAAGAAAAACACAAAGGTCTTGTTCCCACAAAATTAGTTTTTATTGCAACCGGTTTCGTGATCAATCTATTACATCACATCATCAGGCTACAAGGCTACAAATAGGAAAACTTATGTAAAACACTTTAACAATACGATTAATACATTGTATATATAATAAGTTAAGATTTTCATAAAATATGTAGGTAGCTAAATATAAATAAACAAGTAAAACTATTATGATATCAGATATTGTATGTGAGAATCAAAATCATTAATACAAATCCTAGAACAAAACTGAGAAAGTAAGTGAAGATTGAAAATTTAACTGTGAATTAAGTTAAACAGAATTAGGGTTTTTTATTTCTCTAAGAATTTCAAGACTCTCCAAATTGTTAAGCAAACTGCTTTTTCCTGCTAAGTGTAAAATTTTTATATCATTATTGTAATTGTGGTTATTGTCTATAAGGTGTTTGGCTAAATGGGAAAAACCAGGTTGCAATAAAAAATAATTTTGTGGGAACAAGACCTTTGTGTTTTTCTTTTTCAATATGAACAACCCACATGGGATTAATACTACGTTATTATACTTTTGTTTAAATTATAATTCTTGTGTGAAAAGTGACCTAAAAACTGCGCATTTATATCTACTAAGCGCCTAGTATAGCGCCGTGAGTGCAACGAAGTTTTTTGGTAAAGAAAATGTAAATATAATTAAATAAAATGTTTATTTACAAAATTAACGAATCGCATACAATTACTTGAAAATTTTCTATTTTTATCTATTGTTATTACTTCCTATTTCTACTCCATCTATGAATGTCTTCCTCTTTCCTCTTGGAATACAGATGCTCTTCTTTCAAGCAATTCTTCTCTCTCGATGATAGGTGCAGAATTCGTACAGTTTTCAATCTACATGAGGGACAAGCAAGATAAGTGTACAGTATAACAAACATAAATATAATTAATTATAAATAAATAATTATCAAATACACGAATACAAAGTACGAATTACCAACGACGTTACAATAATCTCAGCTTACCATAATTTATAGAGATATCTACAAAGTATAGACTATGACAAAACTAATATGCCCGAAATCACCTGTGCCCGAAATGCAGTTACACGTCGAGTAACACACCAACCACCTATGCGAATGCGTACGCCGACGCGCCAGCTGCGGTTCGAATCGAGCCATAAGCCGCTAGCATACCTTAAATAGTCACTTCGTCACTGTCAAAAGTGTCAAAAGCAATTCATTTGCTGCCACGAAATAGGTATATTATGATCTATTTGAAAAGTAGTTCTGATCTTTCCAGCGTTGTTAATTCAAGGTACAATGTTTATATGGCCATTATTATAAAACATTTTTTTTTTAATTCTTAGATAGTTCGTAATGTCTTACCTTTTCAACCATCGTTTATTTGTAGCAGTATAATTAAAAATAATATTGGTCTGCACTCTGCAAGTGTTGTTAGTGCAAGGAAATCATTCAACTTCGTCAATACTTCTTTTTTGTTATTTATCTTATTTATCGTCATTACATTTTAATTATTTCAACGATTATCACGACGAAACAATGTTAAAAATACCTCGTAATAAATACCATAATATGTCATATGTTTGTAAAAAGTGTTATATGAGGAGACATCAACTACTAATGCTTCTACAAGTCATAGTAATAGAAATAATATCAATCAAAATGTATCACATTGTATAATTTTGCCATTCTCAAAAGGCTATCATTATCATCATACATATACCAAATACACGGTTGTGGTAAAACAAGATCTTTGAAACCTCTTTCAAAAGAAGAATGCTCGAGATCTATTTAAAATTTAATTCGAATACCTTTGTTCCTTATGGAAGTCGAATTTGCTTTGTTCCTGGAACAGATGATTCTATCACTATTATTCCTCAAGACTTTGCAGATATAAGTGTTGGCGTTTGTAGCATATTTTGAAACGATGAAAACTGTGGTTTAAAAATGAAAACAGCAATCCGAAACTCAAGTACCTAATACAGTTTAATAATATGAATGATGATATACTTATGCTTGAGTATGTCTAAATCAGCAACAGTTTTAGGATTTGCTCAATTTCTACGAGATGAAGAGTTGTCACAATGCAGAATTTGACTTTGGCATTTACCTATCTGGTCTACGTCGTGGTTATACATTTAAAGAATGATCAATTCAGTATAATATTACACGGCAAACAGCTGGCTCAAACTGTCAGCACATCAGACGTGTTCTTGAGTCTTTTTGCAATCAATATCTTTCATTATCTCCTGATCGTAATGAACTCATTTTGCACCAAAGTTCAATTACTAGATAATTGCATGCCTTCTCAAGTGTATATATGATTATAAATTATAAGATGGTCCATATATTTTTATTGAGAAAAGCTCTAACTTTCCTTTCCAACGTGAGACATATTTCGGTCATAAGCATCGCAATTTAATCAAATCAATGATGACCGTCTTTACTGATAATTACATTGGTGCAGTTTTTGGGCCATATCCAGAAAATAAAAAAGATGCAACTATTCTAAACGAACTTTTAGATGAAAATATTTGGCATTGCTTTGAACCAGGTGATGTGTTTTTCTTGTTGACGGAGGCTTCAGAGATTATCTAAAAAATATATGAAAAAAATTCGTAGCTAAGATGCCAGAATTTCCAGATAATCCTTCAGCATCTTTAACTAGACAAGCAAACCGATCTCGGCTTGTTACAAAGAATCGTTACATTGTAGAAGTAGTTAATGGACAAATTAAACAGAAGTTTCAATATTTTAATAAAATAATCCGAAATACGACTCTTCAAAATTGCTTGTGCAATACTTACTAGGACGTTTCAAATGCCAATAATAAACGATTTTGATGATGTTGCTCAGAGAATGATTAGTTTATTTAACAAAGAAAATGCATCATCTCAGTTGGTCGATGATCACAATCTTAACGCGAAAAAAGTTATTTTTCAACGGATAGAAGTTTCTGAAATCAATCATTTTCCTGAGCTAAATATATCTCAACTTCGTTTATACATGTGAGGTATCAGTTGAGAATGACAACAAGTTATGCTGATTATGTTAAAGACAATGGAGATTTTAAATTCTTAATTGCTAGAGAAACAAAACGTTTTAATTTTTTTAAATATTTGAGTCTACTGAGATGATATTTTATTGAAAGCCAGGTACCCCGTGTAAGTGGGTCATTAGATTTACCACGTTTATTGTTAATCTGGAAGAAAAAGTTAAAATCGAATCTCGTAGCATTTTATAAGAGAAATTCAATTTGGTAGAAACATTAAAAATAAAACGTTAAATATACGAGGTTTGATCACAAATTTTTTGAAAATTTTACACCCTGTATATCATTATTACGGAAATTGATATAGTTCATTAATGAATATGCATCACAATGAAAACTGAAAGTGACATTTCTAAAACTGCGTGACAACATACTGCATATGTTTATACATGATCTCGAGTTTAATGTAGGCTCCAAACGCGCGGTAACTAACAGGATTGGATTCAGTTTACTACGATAAACAAGACTAGATGTATAATAGGTACGTAAAAGATACATAATAGTATATGCTATTAATATTAATAGTAAAATTAAGTGTCACATCCATAATAGAAAAAAAAACTTATATAGAAGTTAAAACAAACTCACTAAAGACAATTTATTCTGTGTGAAAACTGTGATTTGCAAATTTAATGACTTCGAAATGTTTGGAAGTAAGACGCTGGCGTCGTTAACTTAAGATGAACTTTGGTAAAGAAAATGCTCGTTCCATGTCTACTGACGACAACGGGTAGTACGAAAAATAATTATCTGATTGATCTATATTTTAATATACTGGATGGTAGCTCCTGATGTGAATTGTTAAGAAATTTGCATATGTTTTCCAAAATATTGTATCCAGGATTTCTCTGAAACAAGTTTATCATTTTCTTCCTTGTCCACTGCACTGTATTATTGTTTACTTTGTTTTTTACTTTACATTATTTAATATTATAAATAGATTATTTAAAGACAAGCTTCGTGTTTCCAATTTCGTTATTTCGCTACGGTATGTCTGTAAAGAAAAAGTTTGCAGGGGCAACGTACCGACTGCAATAATTATTGCAGTATTTTGCGTATATCATCAAAATAATAATCAAAATTGTTAATTTGTTTATTTTTTAAACAATATAAAATTAAAATAATACAATATGAAACATTATTAATCGTTCTGGTTGCTCTTGAATTTTCTCAGTAGCTTTCTCTTGAAAATAATTATCGTTTTCATTTTCTTCTTGTAATAATAACACCCATGAGATGCTTGCAGCACTACAAACAGTAAAGATGGGAGTAGGTAAACGAAGGCTGCCTCAAAATTTTTTCTCCTATTCAAAAACAGTTTATTTTTTGCCAAAAGAATCAGGTACAAAATACTTATAATGTATTGAATGCTTGTACATTTATTGTCATTTCCTTAGAATTACTTAAGTATAAGGATTTAAATTATTTACACAAGTCACACAAACTATAAGAAAAAAAACATCAGTTTTTCAATCGGTGGTTTCGATGTAATTGAAATTTATCAATAACGGTAAACGATGAAATAAATAATATTATATGATTATAAAGTATATGTCGCAGGCTCTTAGTGTAATTAGCCGTTTCATGAAAAGTCTGGGCATTTCATGAAACGCTGCCAGACAGTAAAACGAATCGTTGTGTACATGCCGCATAAAGCGCACATGATCCTTCTTTGACGTAAGAGAGAGCACATCCGCCGCCCGGACGTGCTTTTTCATTCATTTTTGTGATAAATTTTTTCGTCCCGAAACAGAATTCGAATTTGAGGACCGTCGAAGATACCCTCTTTTAATTTAGCATCACTTATTTCGGAAAACTTCTCTCCTAAATATTGGAAACAGACGACATCTTTATCCAAAGCATTACGAACTGTTTCATGTTTAATATGAAGCGGTGAGAGCAGAATATTTGAAGGATCAACCAATGGTTTGTGTATAATGTTCTTTGGTCCTAGATTAAATTCTTGTCTGTTCTCCTTAGCCATACTCTTAGCCAATTTCTGAACATAGTATTTTTTCTGTCTCACTATCCCATAAACATAAGAAGCAGGGATTTTCTGTATATCCTAATTGTTGACCCAGGATCAGGGTTGAAATTTTTAGACCACCGCAGCTTTTCCATCTGTGCTCTGCGCACTAGTGCGCCCTTTATTTTCTCTAATGTAAATTCTCGTACGTTTCTTTCAGCTTCGTCGAGTGGGCTATTGGAATAGGTGCCAACGTGTTCCCGTTGTGGAGAAGTACGGCTTTGAGACTTCGTTTTGAAGAAACAACAAACAGTCTCCACTCTTCGTCTTTATATAAATATTCGGTTTTAATTCATTCACTAACCCTTTTACATCTGAGGAAGAATTTTCCAAATTTAAGGATGGTTTCCACAATTAAAAGAAACTGGAGGGTGATGGAGCAATTTTTACTCTAGATTCGAATTCAGCGCGTCAAAATACATAAATATAATTTGTTCTAATCAAAAGACGAGCCCACTTTTTTTGTGTGCCTGTGTAATGGGTAAATTTAAAAAGTCTACAAATTCCATGTGATTATTCACATACATTTTTCAATAATATAAATCAAAGGTAATTGCTAGGTAATAAATAAATTAAAAGCAAAGACCCTCCTGTTTAAAATGTTTTTTTTAAATTTTATTTCATAAATATTACAGAAGTTATTACGTACGGGTTTTTCCTTATAATAAGCCACCCCCTGCAGAGTTTATGTGAAGAAATACGGAAAAATTTTATTCATAAAAATTGCAGTATTTTTCCTGGATTTTAATAATCTGCTAATAAAACAAACAAATGACAATCACAAAATGGCGAAATTCTATAAACTTAGGGTTTTCTGTATGGAACAACCTGTATATTATTATATTTTCGAAATCCATATAATTTCGTGATTTTAAAAACATATAATAAGTCTATATTTAGACTATCAATTCAATTATTCAAAATAAAAATATATGTAAAACATGATATTATCTTAGGAACACATGAATTAAAGTATACAATATTATGATTCATACCTTTTTTGATTTTGAATAACTGAAGAACGGATAGTCCAAATATAGACGTATTATAATATATTTTTGAAATTAGAAAATTGTAAGATTTTCGAAAATATAATAAGATATAGGGTGTTCCATAAGAAAACCCCAAACTTATAGAATTTCGCCATTTTGCGATTGTCATTTGTTTATCCATTTTCAGAGCGATAGACGTCAAAAATTCACTTTTCCATTCACTTCTCCTGAGCTGAAAATCGAAGCGGGACCGTGTAATTCACGATCTAGTTCCAAGTTGGACCCTCTACTTTGGATTTCTTACCAGAACGGCCCCTCGGCGGCGTTATTTCGTTCGGAGTGTTTAAAATTTTCGTGTTTTTGCAATTTTTTCAATTTCTTGCAATCTGAAAAATCATTAATCACTTTTCTCCACCAATATGAAGCTGTAACAGACTCTCCAATTAGATTTTATCTATGTTAAGAGAATACAATGAGATCAAACAATTTCTTTTTGAAATGACGTAACTATTTTTGTTGCTTACTCTCCGTCTATAAGTATTAGGTATATGAGGATGTTGATCTTGACAGGGCAGATTATCCCCACATGAATTAAATTTCATATGCCACGCTCACATCATTCATTCTCTATATTTGAAAGTTTTGCTCTGGATATCATCAACAGGCTGGGGCTGTGCGTCTAAAAAATGCAATGAATGAGTGACCCATTCTTTTAAAGCCTTCTCAATTTATCACTAATGTCAATGTCATAGTCCTAACATAGTCATAAGTAATGTAGAAACTTTAAGTATAAATAACTACTACATACTATATTATGTTTATATTTTATTGTAATTAGTGGATGTTAAATCTTTACATTTAACCCGACTTTATAGTGAGAGTAAATCATCTCAGCTATAGAAATATGACTCAGTTAGGTACTAACTTTCTTATACGCCACCCAAAAGACTATATAACTATCGAAATTGACAGCTGAATTACCTATTCAAATATAATCCAAAATTAGATAGGTTGTCATGCATAAATAAACCCAAGAAGAAGGCAACTTCTCTGCATAATATTTAAGATCGATGTTGACAGGTTTCCAATGTAGGTCTAATATTTTAAATTTTATGGTAAAGTAAAGACCCAAATCTTTTAAGATGCAGTTTCTTACAAGACTACTTTTCACTATTTCCCTTAGAGATATTCTACATTAATAATATATGGTACATAATATAGTGATTAACTATGGTCAGTTCCTGTCTACTTGCTTTCGCAGCATTTACGCAGTCTTAACAATACTAGCAAAAATATTAAAATTAATAATAATGTAGGTAAGTAAGTAAGGTTGGGATGAATAAACACCGCTATAAATATTTATTTATATCCAAATATCCAAATGTTTTTTATTCGGATCGTATTAAATTTCATACAATATATCGCTAATACCTACAGTGTTTCACTTAAGATGGATACACTTTTTATTTTTCAGTAAAAAAAATTCTTTATATGAAGCTTGTAAGTCTTTTTTTTTAAAGTACTTACATTTTAACTCAAATAAAACGTCAGCCTGCCGTAATTAAAAATTGGATATAAATTTTTTTAATCCAGATTATCTAAAAAACGGCTGCTCAAATCAACTCTTACCAGGTATACCTTTTTTAGGTAAAAGATGTTGGAGAATAAGAATGTTTATTTAAAAGTTAAATACAGTATGGCTCAAAAAAGTTATTTCGTTTTAAAAGTAGGTACGCAAAATACCGCAGGAGGCGTCCTCTAAATTTTACAATGAAAATGAGGGCAGATATTAATTTGTCACCCCACAAAACCCCCCCTAGCGGAATATTGTAACAATACAGCAATTATTAAAAAAATTATTTATGAAAAACTAAAACCAAATTGAACTTTGGACACCCTGTATCTCCGAAATCATCCACTTTTGGACTGAGGTAAGTTGGGTTAGATCGTGATATTTTAGCCTCAGGAATTTGTGGTTGTATTTTTTCCGCACCTTTTAGAGACACCCTGTATAAAGCAACCCGATTTTATACTTTTTTTTTATCACTTATTTAACGTCGACCTATTTCCGCTACCAAGGCCAATCGCCAACGCAGGGAGACGAGCAACCCCCAACCTAGAAATTTTTGCCGAACCTCTTATCTTACTAAGAGTAGGGATAACATCAACTTCAAGTGCGTCAAGAAATGTATTTTTAGCCAGATCGCACATTTATTCATGGCGCAGTTAGACAATGGCTAAATTAACTTTTTTAGAAAATGAATCTATCCGAGGATCTGTCGAAATAGTTCTTTAATTTTCTGGCTGGCTAGGTCTTCACCTAACCCCATCGATTTTTATTTAGATAAGTATAGGAACCACCAAAACTAAAGTAATCAAACAAATTATACAAGATAACAGATAACACAGATGTTAAGAGATTACACGTACAGTAATAATGATGCAGTCAATTTAAATCATTTTGCTGTTACTTGAACACACCACACACCACACCACAGAAATTAGTCAACCCCCCAAATCCAAAGCCAAGGCTGTCCGGAAAAATATAATTACTTAAATTTCAGTAAAAATTTTTAACATTTTTTTAAACATTTTTCTATAACTCAACTCTATTTGTGATGATGTAACCCAAGAAATACCTCAAATGACATTTATATAAAAAATGTCGATAAACATACAAATACTATATACCTGTATAATTCAGAAACATTTTCGGAAAATCCGCAGAGAATTTCAAAAAAATCCTTTTTTTTGACAATGTCTTCGTAATCATTAACTCCGAAATCCCCGAGCCAAAGTTTTTCTTTGAAAATTTTTCAAAAAGTTTTAAATTTGGGGTTTGAAAATTCATCAAAATCGGATGTTTGTGAAGGTTTAGAAGACTTAGTGATTTTTTCGGTTTATTGACCCATCAGCTATTATAATTCTTATTAATTAAAAGTCTATAATGCTCCAGACGATTGGAACTGTTCTACTCTTTATAGCTACTAGAGCACAGTTACCTTTTTAGGTTGAATGAAGAATTTTGTCTTCCTGGCTAAATGATATACTACGTCCTACTCGCTTTACGACACATACGATACGATACTGTACTGTGACTACTGACAGAGTTTATATAGAGACTGTGCTACTGACACAGGCCAGAGACACAGGCTACTGAGTACTGTGACAGAGTTTACTGTTTACTGTGACTGTGATGATATTTGAGTTCGCGCCACTCGTTGTGCACTCTCTCGGTCACTTCATACACTAAAATGTCAGATACGGACTGGCCTCGTAATTGATTTGAATATATACAGGGGAGGACTGCCCAGGAACGATATTGATAAAATTATTTCAAAAATCTGAAAAAAATTAATCAGCGTTATAGAGAATCAGGAATTGATAACAGTACAATTTCTTTTCCAAAATAAATACTTACTTATACTTTATAAAAATCTCGTACCTAAAGACAGAAAGTATTTTATGAAGATTCGAGTCAATGGTCCACTCTCTATGGCAACATTATCGGAAATAGCTTGTTATAAACACCACATTTCCTCATGTTGGTTCTCCTAATAAAATGGGTGGAGCTCATAGCCATTTGCAAATTATATTTTAACAACAAAAAGTCGTAGTACGTACAGAAAACTTTTGTAGTTTTGTTAACCAGGCGCAGCCATATAAGCGATCAAATATCTTTCGTTCTTACTAAGAGTTTTTTTTAATTAAAGGGGATGTGAGATGTGAGTTATACATAATATCATTCATCATTAATGAAAAATATATATCTTTTAATTAGAACGAACCAAACAAATATTATTGATAATTGATTTATTGATTTTTTTTTATAAGAATTTTCCTTCACGAGTTAACATCAATGTGAAAAAATTGATAACTAACTTCAATCATTTGACTAACGAAGTACAGGCCAGCATTAGAAAAAAACTCGTTAAAATTTTTTATCTATCTTTATTAACTGAAATATTTTTTAAAGTTACTTCCAAAACGTTTAGTATCATCATTGATTAAGGAATGAACAAGATACGCGACTTCAATGGTAAAGTGCGAGACCAATTTTGGCGGCGAGATTTCGGTAAGTTGCGGGCATTCCTGTGATTTACGTAGTATGCTTTTGACAAACCTGTGTCGTGTCTGGTTTTATATCATTAATAATCTAGTGGTAATAAAAATTTAATGTCCAGATTAATTTTAGTTTAAAATTATTAACGTAGTATGTTCTCTCTGCCAGCGATTTCTCAACGTTTGTTTGACTTTTAACCGTCACATAATTTTAAACTAAATTCAATCAATTATATAAAGCCATACACGACACAGGTTTATCAAAAGCATACTACGTGAATCACAGGAATGCTCGCAACTTACCGGGAATCTCGCTGCCAAAATTAGCCTCGCACTTTACATTGGAGTCGCGTATCTTATTCATTCCTTAATCAATGATATCATGTAGATAAAAATACCAAAAATAAATAACCAATAATACTTACTCATAAAATCTATTACAGTATATTAAAAGATTTTGACTATCAAGATTGTTCTCCGTAGAAATCACCGGTAAAAATATAGGTATAAATTAGCAAATCATTTTGAAAGTATGCAGAAGTATGTTGGGAAACACCACATCATTTAACTTATTAGCAATTGAGAAAATTGAAGGAGCACGTTAGTGCGGCCGCACACCGAACATACATATTTGCCTCGCCACGATTATCGCCCCACATATGTTATATTGTGTCGCACAGAATTTATCGCTCTCTTTATACTATATGTGGACACGCACACTGGAGACGCATTTGTAGCGCTACAAATGCGTATTTTGTCTTCGTAAATATATAAAAAACATGTATAAACAAACCTTATAAAACGTTTCTCGTTCCACCTTTCTATCTCAAAAGGTGTTAGAGTTATCTTAAGTTAAAATACTATCAAGTTAGATTGAACGCACTGTACATAACATATTTCTCCACCCGTACATACAGCTAACATTTGAACTTAAGCTAAAATATATTTTTTCTACTCCCTACATAGAAAATACTATATTGCTCCCTCATTTCAGGGAGCAAAGTAGTACTTTTCCTCTCTCGGGAGGAAAATACTTTGGCTCCCTAGAAGCAACCTTAGCAACGTTCCATGTACTTTGATTTTTAACAATATTTACTTATCTAAATACCTATTATGATATTTTGACATATTTGATTTTTTGATTGTCATGCATAAGAAAATATAATAAAATATATGTAAAACCAATGTAAAACACTGTAAATGGTCGTAGAAAAAATCATATTTATTACACAGGAGCAAAGTGCCATTTCCTCCCTTGGATATTGATGCCCTCCGCTTCGCGTCGGGCATCAAACTATCCGCGGGAGGAAATTATGCACTTTTCTCCCTTGTCATACAAATAGCTATTAATACGATTAGTTTTGTTTGCTGTTCTTTATATTATAAAAATAATGTTTCCCCGTGGAAAACTAATGATTCTACAAGCACTTGAACTTTGTAGTGAACATGATTATCATTTTTACAATCACAAGTAAACAAAAATGAGAAAACTAAATATCTTGCATACGTTACCAAACGCAATTAAAGGAAGGTAAACGAAAAAAATAATATTTTATAACTTCAGTTCTTCATTTTTATTACAGATAGAGATATGTATATACATTTATGGCAAAGAAAATGATACATATTTACAAATCGATTCTGACGGTTTTATTAACTACTTTAGTAAAACTCAAATGACAATGATATTATGTATATCCAGGGTGATTCCTATAACATTCTCACCCCAATTTTTTGGTTTATCTTTGGAAATAAAATAAAAATGTTTAACGTAACTATTTTTTCCAACGATTTTGAAAATTTCAACAAAAAAACAATTGAAAGTCAAATAAAAGTGGTAAAAAAACAAAGAAATGTTTTTTTTTAATGGAACGGCCTGTATATTTTTAAAATTTTGAAAAAAGATTTAATTTCTCTTTCCAAAAATATAACATAACGTAATATATTTACATTTATAACACAATGTATTCAACGGATATGGAAAACTTTAATAGACATTAAACATACAACTTTTGACATTAACTACTGTTCACTACTGTCACTCTAACAGACTACCCCGGCAGCAAATACCCAGGTCCGGCGCGAGCCTAAAAGCTATCACTCTACACTCTCCCCCTCTGGACAACGCGAAGGTCTCCGGCGTGGTCCAGGACTACTCGTCTTCTTCTTCCTCGGTCTACCACGCTTCCTTTTGGGCACAACAGGAGTGGGGGTGGCAGAGATTTCTGGTCCATTAAATGGGAAAAGATCACTTCCATGATATTTGCCGATTACTTCTATGGGTTCATTGCATGTGGACAGTTCGTACGAATTGGGGGTAACAACTTCAGTCACTAGATATGGTCCATCTCGTTTGGGAGCAAATTTAGAAGTGAACCCTCTTTGGGAACTACTGAGCACATGAGTTTTTACCAGCACCTTATCTCATTTCTGGAAGTAATGTACTCTGCGGTCCTTGTCAGCAATTTCTTTACGCTTATCCTGCGTTCTGATCAACGTTTCGTGTGCTTCTAAGAGATTAGTGGTAAGCTTACGTAAATATGGAGTGAGTCGGGGTATGAAATTCTCAGCTTCTACAACTTCCCGTAAGTCATAAATAGTATCGTAAGGCGCCCGAATTTCTCTTCCGAAGGTTAGATATGCGGGGGTGTGTCCTACCGACTCGCACACAGTCGAATTCAAAGCGAATCTAACACTCGCCACTTGCTCATCCCAGGTGTCGTGTTTATCCTGCACTAGGATAGCCAGCTGAGTTTTTAGCTCTCGGTTCTTACGCTCGACAGGGTTACTATCGGCATGATAAAGGGGTATGAATGAAGATTTGATACCGAAACAATAGGTAACCTTCTGCATGACATCACTTATGAATTGCACACCATTATCTGATATCATCTTCCTGGGGGTTCCATAGCGTAAGAAGACTTATGGGTTGTTGCACCAACGTCATTTAACGGAGGTTTAATGCTAAACCAAGTTTAAACTGAAAATTTACGTTGCACCGGTTTTTAAAACCAAGTTTATTGGTTTAAACTTAGATTTACTTTAAACCACCAACTTTGGTAGTTTATCAGTAAGTTTAGTTATTTTTATCCATGTACCTACGCAAGCGTACAACAAAATTTTAGTTGTATTGTGACTTGTGACAGCATATTTAATGTTAAGCAGAAAAAACCTGAAAAAATGGATTTAAAATTTATATTTTGAGGCAATATTTACCATCAAAGATTTGTTGTTATCTGTGAAGTTCGCCAATCTCTTTTTTCTATTAGCACCGAGATTAGCACCTTCCATCTCAACGAACTTGAAAATATGAATTTGGTTTGGGCACGATATAAACTGTGTAATATGTAAGGTGAATGTCAATATTGTCAATAACTGTCGTGTTTAAGGTTATGTACAACAACGATCTGAAGTTAGTCATAGAAGAAACATTCCCAAAAGTTCGAATTTCCCCGTTTAACTAAATGACTTCAATTTCTATCCGGTGCAACGTCGAACAATTTGACTGAAGTTTATCTATAAAACGTAGTTTAATTAAACGTTCGTTAATAGGAAATTGGTGCAACAACCCATTATTCTATTAAAGTCTGTGCGCATGCTTCAGCGGTGGCGTCCTTTAGCACAAACAGTTCGACCCATTTCGAGGCTACGTCTTCAATGACTAAAATCCATCGGTTACCTCTAGGCGTCTCTGGCAGCGGTCCAAATAAATCGACTGAAACTACCTCGAATCGTTGTGATGGCGCAGGAGTTTGTAATAATCCTGTAGGCTTAAGATTGCTCGCCTTATATCGCTGACATTCAATGCAATCCTTAATGTATTCTGTAACATAGCGTCTCATTCCGGTAAAATAGAATTTAGACGATATTTTCTGAACCGTACGTTCTACACCATAGTGACCGGCAGTATGGTACTGTTTCATGATTTCGGGGCGACAATCCACGGGTACGACAAGCTGTGGATCCTCAGATTCAGAATCGGGGTTATAACGGTATAGCACACCCTTTTCCATAATATAACCGCGTTCAGACCATCGAGTCAATTCCACTGGGTCTTCCCCCTCCAATGCGTCGATGATCTTACGTATTTCCGGGTCAGTTACTTGTTTCTCTCGTATATCGCCTGAACCAAGTGTTGGCATTGATACGCTGACAATGCAGATTTGGCAATTCATGGTATCTGCGTGCATGCAAAACGGTCGTGATAAAGTATCAGCTAGGACGTTCGCTTTACCCGGTATATACACGATTTTCATATTGAGACCTTGCAGCCGCAGCGCCCATCTTGCTAGACGACCAGATGGGGTTTTCAAGGAGAACAGCCACTGCAATGGTTGATGATCTGTGGCGATAGTGACTTCAGCGCCCTCTAGGTAAATTCTAAAGCGTTCTGCGCTCCAGACTACACAAAGAGCCTCACGCTCGACCGTGGAGTAGTTTCTTTCGGCCGTCTATAACAAGCGACTAGCATACTCGATAGGCCTCTCGTTGATCCCCTCCCCCTGGAGTAAGGCAGC
This sequence comes from Rhagium mordax, assembly GCA_963680705.1. Taxonomy (NCBI): domain Eukaryota; kingdom Metazoa; phylum Arthropoda; class Insecta; order Coleoptera; family Cerambycidae; genus Rhagium; species Rhagium mordax. The sequence goes on along the minus strand of OY796656.1, from coordinate 50,644,329 downwards.
TCCTAATGCGTAACTGCTTGCATCCGTGCGCAAAATATATGCTTGCGATTGGTCAGCCTGGATGAGAATGGGAGTTGTAGTTAATTTCTCTTTTAACGACTCGAAGGCACGTAACTCTTCTTCCCCGAACTTGAAAACTTGATTTTTTCTCAGAAGATTAGTCAAGGGTCGCACAATATCCGAAAATTTAGGTACGGACTTACGATACCATGAACAAGTCTGTACAAAACTCTGCACATGTTTAACGCAACATGGAGGATCCAAGTCCTTTATGGCGGATATTTTCCCGGGATCTGGTTCTATGCCCTGCGGAGTTATTATATGTCCCAGATATTTCACCGAACTCCGTACAAATACGCATTTTCCGCGACGCGCTCGCAGATTAAACAATTTTAGTCGGTCGAACACCATTCGAATGTCTTTGAGATGTTGTCCGAATGTTTCTGACAGCACTAGAAAGTCATCTAGGTAAGCGAATACAGCACTACCACCTAACCCCGCTCGAAACCGGTCGACCAGACGCATGAATGTTGCGGGCGCATTCTTCAGGCCGAATCGCATACGATTAAACTGGAATGTCCCGAAAGGTGTAACAAAACATGTTTTGTCTCGATCTTCAACAGCGACGCTGACTTGCCAATAGCCAGATCGTAAATCGATGGTTGACATATAGGGTGTACGTTTGGCAGTGTGAAGTAGGTCTTCAATGCGAGGCATTGGGTAGCTGTCCTTTTCCGTGACAGAATTTAGTCTTCGATAGTCGACACATAACCGAAAGCTACCATCTTTCTTGGGTGCCAACACCACTGGACTGGCCCACGGCGACTCACATTCTTCTATGACCTCGGTATCTAACAATCGATCAAGTTCCTCTCTTAAAAATTTCTTCTTAGGTCCACTTAGAGGATAGGGAGGTACTGCGATTGGCGTGTGCTCGGTTATTTTAATGTGATGTAATGCAAATTCAGTGGGTCCTCCCCCTGGTTCAAAGATATCTTCATACTCCTTGAGAAGAGTGTCGAACGATCGTCGCTGAGTAGCGTCCAAAGCTTCACCCTCATCAGGACGGAGGCAGTGTTGCTCACTGACTTCGAATACTCGAATATTTTCGGCCATGTTGAACTCACTGACAAAAGCATACTTTTTCTCCGGTTCATCACAGAAGTACCAGCAGCCTTCTGGTACATTCAATACGATTTTCGCTTTTTCTAAGAAATCAACACCCAAAAGTGTGTGATTATTTTCCAGGCTGGGCAGAATAGTAAAATTTACGTCTACTAACCTGTTTTCAATGGTAACCTCAACTTCAGTTTGAAGTACATCTTCTTCTCGCACATTACCGTCTGCATACGACAACCGTACTTTTGCCGACGTGAACACGTGACCTGCTTCTTGCAAAACCTTGTATAGGGTGTGTCCTGCTATGCTAACTTGAGCACCAGAGTCCGCGAAACCAACTCCATCAATATTTGCAATAGTAAGGGGCAGAAGTGATCTAGATGATGTTGTAGATGTGGAAACTTGATAAAACCCGAGTGATTTAACTTGCAGGGGTTCAGACGATTCACCACCTTTACATTTTGGGCACTTCGAACGTACCACACCAGGCTGGCCACAACCATAGCAGACAATTTGACTCCTTGCGATCTCACCCGAAGAGCTCTGTTTTGTTTCTTGTCTCCTCGAACCAGGTTCCGTGGTGTTAACTTTGGCTAGCTTTCGACAGTTTTCTCTGTCGTGGCCAAAAGCTTTACAATAACTGCATCGTGGTCTGAGTTTCTTTTCAGGCTTTTCAGTTTTGGGATTTATAGAACGATTCTCGTTTTCGTTGAATATCGGCGACTCCTGCATATATTGCTCTACATCACGTGCGTTGGACAGTAATTCTTTAAAATTACAAAAGTTACCACGCGGAAATCGTTTGCGAAGTTTACGTTGCAATAACCCATATACAATATCTAATTGTGCAGCATCTGGCAAATCATAAGGCAGTTGGGCAAGTAGCGCACGCACATGGCATACGAATGCTTCCGTTGTTTCATCTACCCGTTGCTCGCGTGAGAATATCTCGCGGTAAACCAAATGAGACGGGAGTTTCCTTGAATAAGCGTCTTTAAGCGCCGTGACGGCACTGTCCCAATCTGCGATTGACTGTTTAATACCTTGCCACCATGTAGCTGCGATTCCTTCCAAAAGCATTGAAACTCCTCGTAATGCATTTTCATTCGATATGTTTGTACAGTCTTTAAAAGTTAAAATGTTATCAAGAAATGCGTCAACATCTGCTTTATCCGAACCGTCAAACCGCGCCGAACATTTGGCAAAACTACCACCAACCTGCGGGAGTAACGACGTATTACCCTGGGGCGTTGAGGTGCGTACACGTTCTAAAAGTTCGTGGCTTGATTGTCTTGTAACTTCGCGCACTTCGTTGATTAACGCAAGAAACTGTTCATTAGTCATTGAAACCGACGTAGGAGCGGTCTGACCGACATTGCTGTCTGCTACTCGAGAAGCTGCAGATTCCTGCTTTTTGCCTTTAGGCATCTTGTAGCACAAAAAATGTCAAACCCACGGGCACGACAAAACTACAAAATGTATGACCAAAACCGAACAGCAGTACAAAGTTCAAAGTTCTAACTACACTAAAAGTTCAATAGCGAAAATAGGCATATAAAATCTTACGAAAAGATGTTTACTGCTTTTGAAGTACATAAAATTTATGCAAGAAAATGTTTATCTGCATTGGAAATGTCTACATAGAGTCCGCGAAAATTGCAAGAGTCGACACTGGTGCACACAAATGTTCATGCATATAGTAAGACTGCAATTTGTGTAATAAAACGTTACCAGGTTTCCTCCGAAATTTCGAAAAAGATCCGATGAATACTTGTTGCTTCTGTCAGAAGTCAGGACACGCTTGTTATGGAGTTTTCCTACCTTGCAAGCGGGAGAAAATGTTCTGTCAGTTTGTAAACAGTACAGTTTTACAACACTTCAGAGCTTTTCGGCCCCACGTTGGGCGCCAGTATACCACAATGTATTCAACGGATATGGAAAACTTTAATAGACATTAAACATACAACTTTTGACATTAACTACTGTTCACTACTGTCACTCTAACAGACTACCCCGGCAGCAAATACCCAGGTCCGGCGCGAGCCTAAAAGCTATCACTCTACACCTTCATATTTATTAAAATGCTGAGTTCAAAAAACATTCTAAGCCAACGTGGTGTTAAATTATTTCAATTATTATTATTATCAGTATATTACTAAATATGAAGGTAAATGTATATGTTATTTTATATTTTTGGAAAGAGAACTTATATCTTTTTTCAAAATTGTAAAATATACAGGGTGTTCTATTTAAAACAAAAACCTTGTCTTATTTTTCTCAGTTTTATTTAATTTTCAATTGTTTTGTTGTTGAAATTTTCGGAATCTTTGTAAAAAATACTATAAGTTACGTTAAACATTTTTATTTTATTTCCAAAGATAAAGTAAAAAAATGTGGTGAGAACGTTATAGGAATCACCCTGTACATTATTTTCCAAAAATATTCAAATAAATTAATTTCACATTATTTCTAAAATGATCAGGAGCCAACGGTGTTTTTAGAAGTGAAACATCATTATAAATACATATATCAAATTAGTTATTAGATATTATGCTTGTATAAAACCTAAATAAAGTCATTTATAAACGCTGTTTAGTTCTTAATTTTTAAATTAAAAAAATCAAAGCAAAAGATTAAAAATACCATGTTTAAACACATCAAAAACATTTTTTTTAATATTTTTCTATAAGCGTCAAATGTGCCTTTAGAAAAGTAAAAAAAGTTGATCGGCCTATCTTAGTATTTTCAGTTCCTCACAGGACTTAAAGTTTGGATATTTTTACAGATTTTTATTACCTGCATTAATTTATTTCCAAAAATGTATTTTCTGCTTGACATAGTGTTCCCTCCAACTCAAATAAATTTATTTTAACATCTTCCGGTTCCTCATTGTCTGGGAAAATCGCATTGCTTATGGGGATTATGCGACAAAGAGCGCGCTCGGATACAATCGCAGCCCAGCCCAACTAAAATAAATTCATGGACGTTATAAATAAATTCAGAAAAATTTAAATCTAGAAAAAATACTACGACCATGCAGGTCAAAATAGGATCAAGAAGCGTCTACGTTATTGGATTGTAATTAATCCAATGAATGAACTTAGACCAGAAATAAAAGTTGCGACCCAAACGCGGCTTAAATTGCTCTCCGTTGCACTAGCTTATGATAGAGTAAAGAAACTAGAATTACTAAGTTTTTGATTGATTTTAATAATTCTGGATCAAATGATAGGTACAACCATAAACTTTTTGGTAATAATTAAAATCATTCACATTTTGATCAATGGATGATGATGGGCGAAGCTAAAGTATACTTCTGTGTTTAGACTGTTATCCTTTGTTTGATTTCGGTATCTGTTTTACATTTTAGCATCTAGTTCATTAAAATTCAGTTCAGTTTAACGCGCTTGAAGATATTTACAATTTAACATCGACCTGTTTCTCGGCATATTTTTTATAACAGTTCAGTCATCGGCTCTTTGATTGGATTTCAAAGATAATAATAAATAATAGCAATAACAATAGTAAACATTCAAATATAATCAAGAAATATGGATTTCTAACTGGAAACATAATAATAAACACCACATATAAATACGACCCCCTTTATCCTGGAAGGCTCTATAAGAGCCTTGTGTGGGAGGGGGCTACACATTTAAAGACAAGTGACATACATCCAGTATCCGTGTATAATGGAAAAATCCCTCTCACAGTATTTTACAGTGCCACGACCGGGAATCGAACCCGGAACTTTTGGGTGAAAATCAGGTAGGCTACCTCTCGACTATCAGTCATATAACTTAATACAATGCGTACTAAATCTATTGAAATAAGTTAGAAGCCTTTTTAATTTAATTTTAATATAACCTACAACCATTCCTCATTTGGGATAAACACCGTCCACTTTAAATAACATATACTTCAGAAATTTTCACATTCACACACTGTAAGGTTATTCGTCGGTATTATTGTATAAAGAGAAAAAGAAAACTTCAAATTTTCCTCAAGTCGACGTTTCGACAAATATTTATTGTCTTCTTCAGGACTAATGCGGTATTTGGTTTTCTGTCAAAATAATCATATTGTCCATTTATATACTGGGATTATTTAATTTACTAGTAATTAAATGGAAATCAATTATGAAAATCTATTATAACTTCAGTGTAGGCAAACACAGTACGAATTTAAACGATTTGATAGTGCCTATCTATCAAATTTGTATATGAAAGAAGTTTTCTTTTTCTTTTTATCCAATAATACCGACGAATAACCTTTAAAGATAGATAATAATTGTGGATACGAAACATCTAGTAAACATTTTCACACACGTTTTTGTGGGGTAATTATTGGACGAAAAGTAAAACACGTTACTGAAATTATACATTAGTGAGCACAAGCAAGGAAAAATTGAAATAATTTATAATTATTATAATATGAATATCAGATTAAAACAGTATTTTTAAACCTATAGCAAACATAAAAAATACAATTTTCAAGCACTTATTTCCGTAAAAATATTTTTGTTTTAGTTCCATAAAGATAAAAAACAAAAAACAAAATAACTGACTATAATAGTATATTATTCAAACGCATACAATGAGCAATATCAAAGTTGATCACGAAACAATCACATTTTGAGTATATACTTCCCACCTAAATTTTAAATTGATCCGTTTTTTAATTCCTGAGATACGAGGGTGTACTCATGAAAAGTGAATCATCCGTATACGCTTAAGCAAATGGTGATTAGGACCAAACACTGGCGACTAACCCCAAACACTGAACTAAAACCAAACACTGGCGACTAAGACCAAGCGCTGGTGACTAAGACCAAACATTGGCGACTAAGACCAAACACTGGGCAACTAAATCCAAACATATGGTGACTAAGATCACTAGGACCAGACACTAGTGACTGAAACCAAATACTGGTAACTAAAGGGTAATTTACATGTATCAAGTAGCTAAAGCAGGTTACTAAAGCAAGTACTAAAAAGTACTTGCTTAAACTAAATCAAGTTGTCTATACCGTACAAGTAACTAAATTTAGTTATTTGTTTTAGTAACCTGCTTTAGCTACTTGATACGTGTAAATTACCCTTAAGGCTAAACCATATATATGTACCTAAAAATATACATGCAGTCCAGTGGCGTAACCAGAACTGAATTGAGGGGGGAGCCAAAGCCAAGTGATAAAACTAACTGAAAGATGATTTAAGTTTCTGATGATAGATTTTAATCACCTAAAGTAAAGTATAGTGTTCACTGTTTTGGTTTGGTGTACTTGGATTTTGCTGAGGGGGGGGGGCAAGGCCCCCTCGCCCCCCCCCTGGTTACGCCACTGACATGCCCATATCTATACATAAAAATACACATATATTTACAAAAATACCTATACATATACAGTCACACTAGTTTACCGTGAACTGTTAATAATTTAGAAAGGGAGAAATAAGCAAGCCGTAAATAAAATGTATAAGCAATCGCAAATTATAAAGGGCTATTGCCAATGAGTAGCTACTATTGTTGTTACTACTGCTACTAAAAGGTGTAAGGAGCAACCCGTTGTTCAAGAAACAATAAGTAAACGATATTAACAACAGTAACATAATAACAAAACTCACCTTCCAAATGTGAATATACACTTCTTTACTCATGGGCGTCACCAAGGGGGGGGGGGGGCTGTCTACAGTGACCATAAAATTTCATAGCTTCAGATACTTTTAGAGTTGTGATCATTAAAACTAAGGTTATAATCGATATTACGATATTACACCTAAATCTTTATCAGAATTATGTCGTGATAAATTATAATCACTCTATTATAAGAGTGTCATAAATATTCTTTGTTCATTAGATAATTTCATATATATTTTTTTGTAATAGGTACCTAATTATTATTTTCTAATACCGTGCATAAAGTACTAAGTTTACAAACGCTGTGTAGTGCATCAAGTTAAACTTTACGCACTAAAGTATCAACAACTGCCTTGTTATCTTATTGTTTTACTTTACGCACTAAAGCGTAAAATAGATTTATATTTTACTTTATACATATTATATATTCGGTAGTAGACAAAATAGTGTATACAGTTCATGTGTCAAGTAAGCTTAGCTTTTTTCACTCATGGGATTGTCGCATTCGCCCACGGCTCTTGCGGAAAAATTCTCATTCATGATAAACGCTCACTTTACGCACTTGTTGCATAAATAACTATTATTCTCAGTTACACAAAAACGCAGTGGTTGCTATTTAAAACAAATACTTAGTTTTTGAAATACATAAAGTTCAGTCGTTTTTTGATAGCAAAGTCGGTATTAAATCAGTAACAGTGAATGTCTTCTTATTTATTTCAACTCATTACTACCTTGTCTGACTCATAATTTATTGTCAAGTTCGTCATCCAAAAACGACTCGACTATAATTCTTAGGTAAGTACATCAAAATGCATAAACAAGTAATTAAAAGTTCTATATACCTATTTAATCGACAGATTAATTAATTAAATTGTGTATGCGCGCATTTTTGTACGGATCAGTTGTTGTGGATAATATTATTAAACAGTTAACAGCTAACTAAAAATTGTATGAACTTGCCTAACATAAAACAAACCAATTTTTTCCTGCAAATTAAAACGCCAAAAAATGTTAACGATCGATCGTGACAAATATGTATACATTACAAAACATGCGTTGACAATGGCAGTTTATTAATGTTTAAATCAGAGTACCTACCCTGTATTAATATTCTGTATAAGGCACTGCTACTCATAAAAAAAGAATACGTTAGCGGCAATAAAAAGTTTTCTTATTACTCTTACGATTCAGAAACTGTAAAAAATAAAAAGTTATATATTTTCATATTTCTTAATGCACGTTTTATTATTCCTAAAATCATACTGGATGATATGTCAGAGTCAGACAAACGTGAAATGATCCCAACAGAAACTCCATATCTTTATTTTGAATCGCACGTTGCGTCGCGTCGTCACTATAAGCTTGCAAAAGCTGATGTAACACAGATTTTATTCAGTATTTCAGTCTGTGATAGAAATGCAGCCTACATTATAAATTAGTGGTGTTCTTTTGTTGATAGCATTTAATATATCATCATGTCCGGTTTTCATTATCATTGTGTCATCTTGCATATTAGTAGTAATAGTAGTAGAAAACCAAACAATGGATATTTGAATATCCTGAGCTACGAGTACAAATACACGCAGATACCTAAATGCAGACACTTGTGCACTAGATTACTACACTGTTTTTACATTCACATCTACACAAATCGCAAATATTGTCTTACCAAGCGACACTGCCCTAGGTGTACAATAGTGTACATGATACTTGATCTAGAGAGCATGTCAAGACAACAAATCTGTATATTATATTATACGCCAGGAAACGAAGGTTCAAGGTGGAAAACTATAATAGGATTTCATTTTTATTATATTGAGTTTGTGGGACACAGCTCTCCCCGTAATATCCCCATTCAACTCCCCCCCCTCAGAAGGTTTTTTGATTTTGGTTTTATACCGAGCTTCCAGTGCATGCTATTGCAAAAGTACTGTAAAGTTCCTATGTTGGAAATAAAAGAGCAATAAACGGTCTACAATTTGAGCCCTGTTTGGTGGTTCTACGTCAAACCGCTTCTTTGAAAGGGCACCGAAAAGTTGACCCTTTCTTTAAAATAGACACTTTTAATAAATTAGTAATTTTTTTATTTTGGTTCACAGGCAATACTAATGAAAAGTAAAACATGGCAATTTGCCACCGATAAATACCTGAATACAGGGCTCACATGGTAGACCATTTATTGCTCTTTCATTTCCAATATAGGTTCTTTTGCGATAGCTTGCACCAGAAGCTGGATATAAAGCCAAAACCAAAAAAACCCCTTTGTGAGGGTGAATGGGGATGTTCTAGGGAGAGGTGTATCCCACAAACTCAGACCCAAAATGAGCATCCAAGATCAATACAAAAAAAAAAATCAAATCCTATATAGTTTTACACCTTGAGCCTTCATTTCCTGGCGTAGGTATTATGTTTATGTTTGAAATAAAACTGTAACATTTTGGGACAACTTTTTAATCTCAAGATAAAATTACGAATGCCAGCTTCAACGTTTGTATCAAGAATTGCAATTGAACTTATATGGCGCAAATTTTGAGGGGCAAATGCGATCAACTGTCCAAGGCCAAGAGAGAATTTAAAAACAAAAAAAAAATGCGATCAACAAAATATTCAAAATCCTGACCTAAAATCGTATGTGGTAGTGGTCCAAGAATTTTACAAAATCATTTAAAAATTAGAATTACTACAGAAACAATAAGGTAAGCATAATATACTTTTAGTTGCATTTAGAAAATAGTTTTAATATGCGTAATTTTGTCGTTTTATTGCAAATAACACCAGAATATTGCCATTGCGATTATAAATCATAAAAATGTTATGATTCATTTTGAATTCAAATTGAACTCAAATTCAGTACCTCGCAACGCTATAAATCGATGTGCACTGAATGCGCCTAAATACATACAGTACGCACCAAAGAATGTAAACAATGCTTGTATAAGAGCAGGCTTTCGATATCTTCACCTCCTTGCATACATTTTATTCAGCCCCATTTGTTAGATCATTTACATAAACCATTGTGTAAAGTATAACCACAGACTAAAACAATTTAGTCTGTGGTATAACGGAGAGGCGCAACTAAGCAGGTTTCGAAATTTTAGTATTATATTTTTTGTCTATAGCTTCAAGAATGTCCTCATTTTCAGGGCTATGCAGCGAAATTACAACTACCTTTCCGTAGCACTGACAATTAATTACAATTCAGAAGCTATTGGAAAAAACACAATACTAAAATCTCAAAACCTGCTCGGTGTGCATTTTTATATTATTCCTTTACTGAATGCATAAAATAAATATAATAGAGGTACAATTTATAATAATTTAAATGAAAATCTTTTCTTTAACAATTTATATGGAAGAGATAAATATACTAAACTAACGTTTTCAATAAATTATTATTCAAATATTAATTTATTCATGATCTGTTATAATAGATATTTAAATTTTTACTGCAGTATATTTTGCCATATTATTAAGTATCTATTCTATTATAATTAATTTTAATTCTTTCTCTTTTTTAAATTTGTTGTTTTGTGTTTATTGTTGTTATTTAATGAATTCGTATTATTTATTTATTTACTATCATTCTTCTACACAAAATAAAATAATTATTGCCAAAATTCTTTGGGGTTCTGTATAGTTGGAATTCGACTATACCTTGCTGTTAGAAGTATTGTTAATTTAAATAATTTTCAACAATTTATTATATTGTATTATTATTATTATTAATAAAATTTATAAATAAATTACAGGGACTTAATTAATATAATTAATAATAATTAATATAATATAATTAATCATATATTATATTTAATAAATATTAGATATCCACTTATGTTGCAACATCCTGAGTTTATAAAATAATAATATTGGTTGTGCAATACATTAGATACATATGAGACATTATTTTAATGATAATGGTAATTTTTGCTCTTCTGATAATACTGTGGTATATTAAATATTATTATGTTTACATTGAAGAGAACCGTTGAAATGAGAAAATACAGCTTTTGAGAAACATACTTACAGGGGTCCCGTTTAAAATATGAAAGTGCACCCCACTTTCGGCTACACAAAAAGTAAAATATATGACAAGATAATCAAGATATCGCCACCGATGATTATTATTTATATTCGTGTCCCAGAACTTCAAAATCTTATATAACTTTTTAATTATCAGTTGTTTCGAAAACCTACACTACTAAAAGTTGTATGAAGTAATTCATTTCACAGTCTGCTGCACTCAAAAAATTGTATGATAATGTGAAATTGTGAAAAATATGGATAAAATGTAACCACTAAAATATTTACAAAAATTCGTGTTTAAAGAAAATATACAAATTATGCCCCATCTACGGCCAAATACTGTCCGTCCAGGCGGTTTTGAAACTTTCTTATGTATTATCGAACACGTCTTTTAAGTCATACAGGTTGTCTATTCTGGTATATTGTATTTTTTAGCCCCACAGGAAGAAGTCCAGATGCATTCGAATTTCCGGTTATTCAATCAACAAATTATACAAATAACATCAGATGTTATTAAAAATGCTCAATGAGATTATTAAGTCTAAATAGATGTCGATTTGATAACTAGTTTTACTTTTTTATTGTGATACTTAATTATATTTTTTGTACTATTGTTTTTTTTTGTCCTTTACAAAATACATTTCTTAAGAGTTGTTTGCGATCTTGTGTAATGTTTTTTTTGAAACCACTCGAAAGTATAGTATAGTCAAAATATGGTCATGCTTATAATGCAATAAAAATTGTATGCTGCCGTTTAAAAAAAATGTCCATCAAATAATGGTAACTTCAAGAAAAATGACTATTCAAATTTAAAAACCACAAAATACCGAATTTTTTTTGGTAATGTTTTTACATATATTTTTTCAAAATTTCATATTTTTGTACCTCAATGTGCTAAAGTGTACGTACTTAAAATTTTTATATATTTAATATAAAAAATTAAAACTATTTTTATACAATTTACGACTAAAATAGTCAATCCAGAGCGAATTGTTATTAATCTAATAATTTGTATTTCCTCTGGTGTCTGGCTTCTGGGTCTAAAAAAAATGTGTACCATTTTATGTTGTCATTAGTAAAATAATGATTGAGGTATTGCCCTCCATTATTTTAATTTATTCATTTAATTTAATGTTGGTAGTAGTTGATTTCACTTTTTATTCGGCACTGTTATGATATCTAAGATATCTAAGAATGAATAATATACATACTCATTTTATAAGATATTGATGTTGTAGTTGGTTGTTGCTAAATAAAATTGTCCTGTATTGCATCTCTAAAAAGATGTACTCGTAGATACCACGTATCTATGTTTGTCTTTGTCTTGAATATAAAACATTTTATTTACGGTTGCTTTAACTGTAAATTCCACAGTGATGTTACTTTGATCAATTCACTGTCATAATAGCAGCTCAAAATATAATAGGTCTGTTTCTACAACTATATCAAACTGTTTGAAACTAGGTATCAGACGCCTGATTAATCCAAATTTAACTCTTTCAGTAGGTAATGATTTCAAACTCCAACTATTAAGTGAGTACGAATTTCCAGACTAATTACAAACGGTTTGGCGATTACTACCAAATATCAAATATACTGGAAATATTGTAGACCATTTGCAAACTGTTTAAAATCGGAGACACGCAATAGGAGCAGTTTGCAAACTATGACGAATCACGAATCCTTTGTAGAAACAAGCCTAACGTTACTTTTTTGAAGAAACACCAATGGCGGCCGGTGACATTTAAATTAGCCATATCTTAGTATTAGAGCATGGGACACCAATTCAAACTTTAAGGCATGATTATCCAGACTAAATGAAACAGCTTTACGGAAAAAATTGTAATCATGCGAGAAAAAATTATTCAAAAGGTAATTTTTTTTTTGAAAACTTGAGAATATCTTTGTTACAAACTACAGTTGCAATTTTTTTCCTGCAAAACCTCTCCATTTAGTTTTGTGCATCAAGTCGTAAAGTAAGGAATAAGTCTCATGCTCCAATATATGTCTAATGTCTATCTTAAATTTCACTGGTCGCCACTGAAAGGCACATGAAGTGAAGTTAGTTTAACTCGTTTTCTAAGAATTTTTTGAACAAGTACTCCTCAGGAAGTACTTCTAGATTCGATACTAATTTTATTAACACACATAATGCTGCCTTTATTACAAATGTTTACTTCACTTGTACTTACATAATCAATTAAAATTAGCATCTGAAATCATCTACTACCGAGACAGTAGCCGAGTAGCCCAGTAAAACTGTAAATCTCTTCTGAGTTAATCGTCAGCTAGAGCAAGTAGAGTGGTCCCAGGAATTGGTTGTGTTGTGTATTTATTCTGGTTGAGTCGTGGTGGAATAGGTTATGCTAAATGCTGTCAGGATGTTAATATAAATAAGACCCTAATAGAGAAGAAGAAGAAAATTACGCACATCGTTATTGGATTTACATAGTGAACATTTTCGTTACCATTTCAGTTATTTTAGTAGTTTTTTTTGTTCCGCCAGTTAAGGAACGGGTAGTAGCCCACACAGATTTAAATTAAAGAACTAAACAATTTTTGAGCTAGTCGATAGGATTCTGTCACCCCTTGTCATGCTAATATCTCTTCTGCCGTCTTTCTTGTTGCCAATCCTCTGAATATTTTAGTCAATCTGGATACCTCAACCTAAATAATAAATAATATTATTTCAGTAACTTTCTTTTGAGTGAACTAATTTTCGGTTAAAGAAGATACTGAATATTTATCCAGTGGCGTAACGAAAAATAAAAATACGCTAATGAAATTACATTATGGGAGAGGAAATCTCTTTTTTTGATTTTTCCAATGCTTACTTGATGAAAAAGTAACTCGGTCATAGAGACATATGCAGGGCGTCTACTTAGTGCTCAGAAGTACAATATCTTGGTTAATAAAAGAGATAAATAGATTTTTTTCTGCTATGTACCTAGTTTATCAAGTTCTACAAAATCAAAATAATGCCGATTATACAGGGTGTCTCATTTCCTCTGGGCAAGTAGTAATTTTGTTTTTCTTAATGGTAACCTATATTCTTTATGATTTTTCCAAAATCTACATGAAAAGTGAAAAGTAAAGTACTTTAGGTATAATACTCAAATGAAAATATTGACAATTTTCGAAATATTCAGCTCGATATGTTTTTTTCTCAACTCTCATTACTCATATCTAAAATTCTTAAGACTATGCCAATCATTAGTAAAAATATTTTTTGGGTAATTGTTGAGCAAGCACAGCTCCTTGAAACGATATATCAGAAATTGATCTGTGACATTTGGGTGCGAATAAAATCATGCCAAACATGATAAAAGAAAATTTGAAATATTTACGTAAATTCAAATGGAACACCCTGTATATTATTCAACCCTAAGATACCCCATTGAATACTCTACAACTTTGCTGTTCGTTTCCCTATACCTAAATTGAATCATGTTTCTCATAATGCAATTTTATTGAAAAATTACTTTTGATCTGTTATTTTATTGGAAAATCATAATGAGCGTTTGTCAGAAGATAATTTTATCGATAAAGTGAATTTAAATAAAGTTCCTAGTAGTTTAGAATGAATTATTCCTAGGTAGATCCTCACCGCAAACATTCATAGAGCTAATTTTTTCATTTAATGCAAAAATAAACGCAAAACACAAATAATAATAATAATAATTAAAAAATTGTGAAATTTATGTAACTTTTTATTCATAATTTAATAACAGAACTGGATAATTATCACAGGTAAGTTCATGTAAGGTTTCAAACCAATAAGAAAATGTAATTAAACACAAATTTTCTGGGAAAAACTCATGAGGACTATTTATAGCAGTCTGTATTTGTGTATTTACAAGCCAAGTCATCCACATTTATAACAATTTCCTCGTACTGACTATTTTAAACGCGTTAAGGGAAGATAAGCACAAACAATTGGAAGTCATGAGAACACTACTAGGATAGCGGACTGTAAATATTGAATGTTGATAAATTTTGCCAAGCAACCAATAATTAAATTAACTATTTGCTGGTAGAGAAATTCACGTGGTAATGTCTAAAAATGTTTGTCACGTTAAAAGTTCTTAAATTAAATGCTCAAAATGTTCATCATTGTTATCTTTACATAACATAATCCTTTGTTGAAAATTTTTGGATACATTTCTCAACATTCTGTGGTTATTGTAAAGAATACATTCCTAATTATTCAGATCCTCGATGTCCGTTGTTGCTACTTGGTATACTTTCTATCTTTATAGGTATATTATAATATTCAATATGTCCACAGTTAGAGTGGATAAGAAGAAAACTTTTTAACGATATGAAAAACTGTCAATAAGAAAAGTTGTTTAGAATTTAAATTTGTCAGAATTCCAAATTGTGGATACATCTGCCTAATTAGACTTTTCACGATAGTTATTAATAATGAAGTAGAAAATAATGTACACATTCACTAAAGATTATCCCCCCCCTTAACTTTCTTATTTTTTATCTTAGTAAAAAATGGTTAAGACAAAAGTTTCAGGAAATTTTCTTATCATCTCAATGCAAGTATCGCAGAAACAAATGAAAATCGTATTTCGGAGATACTGACCAAACGTATGATTTTTTAATGGAACACCTTGTATATTTTTAGATTTTTGAAATCAACGTTTCGTCCTGATTACAAAAATATATATATGTTATATATTTGCTCCAGCCGTTTGCACAATATGCCTAATTGAATTAAATGTTTCGAATTTTGCACAAAATCAGTATTGCCATTATTGCCATGGAAAATGTTTCGTTATTCTGCAGCAACATATTGACAATTTAACATTTATTAAGTAGTGTATTTACTGTTTGTGCTTAAGTCAAAATGCCTTATTTTTATTACACGGGCCCCATTAGTGAAAAAAATGATATATTGTGGAGAATATAGAAATTCTTCTTCTTTAAAATTTTTTTGTTAATAATAAATTTATATTTTCCAAATCGACTGTATTTTATTATAAATAATAGCAAACAGATCAAGTAAGTTTGGTCTGTATCTCCGAAATGCGATTCTCTTTTTTTTCTGCGACAGATTACTTAATAAATTAATTGTCAATATGATGCTGCAGAATAACAAAACATTTTCCATGGCAATACTGATTTTGTGCAAAATTCGAAACATTTAATTCAATTAGGCATATTGCGCAAATGGCTGGAGCAAATATATAACATATATATATTTTTGTAATCAGGACGAAACGTTGATTTCAAAAATCTAAAAATATATAAGGTGTTCCATTAAAAAATCATACGTTTGGTCAGTATCTCCGAAATACGATTTTCATTTGTTTCTGCGATACTTGCATTAAGATGATAAGAAAATTTCCTGAAACTTTTGTCTTAACCATTTTTTACTAGGATAAAAAATAAGAAAGTTAAGGGGGGGACAATCTTTAGTGAATACCCCTGTACAGTAAAATGACATAAATGTCACTGTCATCCACAAATTCAAATTCTGACATTAAATTTTGATTCTAAAGCCTTATTTTCACAGTCGTGAAATTGCGAAAAGCGAAATGCGAAACGTGTTGCTATTGATTCATTTCACATTAAAATTTGAAATTGACCAATAGCAACACGTTTCGCATTTCGCTTTTCGCAATTTTACGACTGTGAAAATAGGACTTAAAACAACTTTTCTCATTGACAGTTTTTTATATCATTATAAAAAACACAGTTTACTCTTACATAATTGTCAGATTTTTAAATTTTTTGAACACCCTGTACATGATATGTTAACTTACTCCATGGCAATCATATTTTTAATAAAAGCAAAATTTTTTATGAAGATAAGTTTTCCGCGTAAAATGAGAAATAAAAAAAGTTTTCCCTCTTATCCACTCTAACTTTGGACAAACAGTATATTTGCAGGGTAATATGTAAATAATCTTGTAAAAATTCTAAATACATGTGTCCAGTTAAATTGGCCTCAAAAAGTATGGCCCAACAATATATTCTCCTTCACGTTCACTTTACAACGATGTTGATGATCATCTCAGCGTAATGGTGAAAATTGTGATGATTGGCTCTATGAGTGTTCGAAAATAATGGTTCACCGGTAAATAAAACATTATAAAAAAAATCTGGATTCGCTTGATTTTTTATCAAGGTCCAATCACAAAACTGCAAATGGTATAGCATTATTTTGATTTTGTGGAACGTGAAACTAAACATAGCAAAAAAAATCCAATTATCTCTTTCATTAACCATGATATTGGACTTCCGCGCATTAGGTTGACACCCTGTATACACAATCAATAAAATATCATGAAAATAGCTTAAAGAAATTAGGTACGCTTTTTTTAAATTTTGGGAGAAATATCGCA
Source organism: Rhagium mordax (assembly GCA_963680705.1). Taxonomy (NCBI): domain Eukaryota; kingdom Metazoa; phylum Arthropoda; class Insecta; order Coleoptera; family Cerambycidae; genus Rhagium; species Rhagium mordax. The sequence goes on along the minus strand of OY796656.1, from coordinate 50,627,191 downwards.
ATGAATTATGTGCAATTAAGAACGAAATTTGAACGACAAACAATACAATTATTATTGTAAATATTTAATTTTTCAACAAAGTAAAGAAACATGTTGATAAAACAAAGCAATAATCAGTGATTAAGATATAAATTATTCAAATGTCATCCCTTTCACGTCGGATTCTCGATTTAGCGATAATGAATTTGTACTTTTGGGTTAAAACAAAATGTTTATGCAGCAGAGAACAAAGGTGCGAATATAGCCATCCGTATGAAGTAATTGCACACATCTTTATAACACGCTTGAGACTTGATGAGCGTTGTTAGCGTATTACAAAACGGGCACTAGTTTGACGTTTGACATGATTATTTTGCTTGTAGGTATACCAAGTGGATTGTGGAATGCAAGAACGAACCAGCAAACAAGCTCCGGTTGATCTCTTTCATTAGTAAACACGAATTCTTATAATCACACCTCCCGTAGCCTTTACTAAATACAGAATGGGGTAGGAAACTGACATACACTGAGGTTAGAAGAGTTTACCCCCTCAGTATCTTTTTTACCTATTCACCACAATAAACGCTAATTAGTACAAAACTTTCTGGTTAGCATATTTGGTAAAGATCAATTCTTTTGTTTTTGATTCCCTATCTCAATATTGCATAGTCTGTGTATATTTGTATTTAATTTTATATTACTAAGTAATTAGCAAAATCTGTAATTTGAAGGTTGGTGGAGACCAACAATAATGATAGTTTCTGCATTCCTATGCTTGGTGGTTACGACACAAACATAAACTTTCCACTATTATGCTAAACAGTATTTCGCCTAGCTAACTATATTATTGCGATCTCAAGCAATAAATAAAAATAAACACCGTATTATCCAATTATTAAAATGTGCCATATGGTTTTTTGATGATTATACTATAAACTATCTATAATATAGTTGGCACACTGGTGCTCACTACAATTTACAAAGTGCAGACTTTAAAGTAACACCACAGATCACGTTGACGTTGCTAATCCATAGGAATCAGTGGAATTTCTAATTTCTAAGTTCTGGGAAAAAGACATTCATGTCTTTGAAATTTTATGGTTCAATTAATCATCAATTACGAAAGAGAAGGCCTATTTTGAAATATTGTAATAAATATATCAATAATTTCATGTATTGAACGTACGTACCTCTTGATTATTTGAATTCTTTATAGGTAACTTCATAAATATTAGTTTTCTTACATTGAAAATGTTTGAAAACAAACTTCTATACACTTGTTGCTGTTGCTCGAGGCGTAGTAGCGTAGTCGATTCCATTCCTCATTTGCTCCAAACTCTTGGATATTGCATATTTATTTATAGGTTCGTGTCTGAGTTCAGCTATGTCTTTAGTTCAGATTTTCTTAATTTTTTGTATTTCTTAGCCCCCCTTTTCAATATGTTTAGAAGAGGCAGACCGCCAAGCCATTTATTTCTAAGATCTCAGATTCAAAAACTTGTTTCTAATTTTTTTCTAATTTTAGAATATGCAATGTTTATTTATTTATTTATTTATTTATTATCATCGTACAGGTTACAAACAGGTAAAGAACCCACTGCAGTATCCACTGCCTTATATAAAAGTATAAAAAAACTGTTACATAAAATATATAAATGAACATGAACAATATATACGTACTATGTTAATTAAAAAGCGTTATAAATATATGAATTGTATTCAAATAATAAAATACACAAACAGAAGCAGAAAGTTTGAATTATGATAATAAAATATCAATGAAAAGATTGGTGCTACATCTCGATAACCAGCCTAGTTATATTTTGTCGTTGAGTAAAGAAATATAATTTCCTCACTCAACAACTTTGTTCAATAAACCCTGGAAAACTGATTTCTATATTCTGTAACATTTTTTTTTAATTCCATTATTTATTTTTAATATAGACTATAAAAGTTTTTTAATATGAGTATGTAATGGGAACAGAATTTAAATTATCAGGGTCTTATTGAATGCTGGGGTTCTTATGTTTCGTGAATATTTATCGAGAATGGATTTCGAATCATATTTTTGCCTGCACCAACAGTCGCAGAAGTTGTCTTTGTTTGCTTCCATAAATTCAAGGAAAAAAGTTTTGGAAATTAACCGAAATTTTAGTTGGCGAAAAGTAGCTCCCACGATTCCAATTTTTCAGTTACTGCTAAACCTTATCTTCAACATCGTTGACCGTTTTCAGCCAACGATAATATGATGTTTTGGAGCAATTGCTATGTATGCAAAAAATTGCTTTTTGGTATTGTGATTTAAACAGGGTGTTAATAGTTATTAACGTCTTAAGGCCGATATGTAGCAAATATCAGACAAGATTGAAGTTGTAAGTGAAGTTGAGGTTGTTTATTATCAATCGCGTCTGTTATTTGCGTATCGGCCGTGTGTCGTTCAGTATTTTTCATTACATTACCATAAATACTTTAATATTTAATGATTTGTAAGCTTTGCATTTTTCTTCAATTCATTTATCGGCCTAGGTCGATATTGGTGTTATATCAATGAAGAATAGAGTAAAGATACATTTTATCGGCCTAGGCCGATATTGGTGTCGTATTAATGAAGAATAGAGTAATAATAAATCATAATATCAGAATGGTATAATGGAAAAAGTATGGCACTTAAATACAAGCTGGGTGAATAAAAAGAAGTTGATTTAACAACTCAATTTACCCCTCTCCAAGATTACACCCCATGAACATACAGCACTCTAGTTGAAAATAAAAATATGTTTTTTTTTAAATATTGTACAAATGGCTGTAGAACTACGTTACAATGTTACTACGCCATGGGCAACAGCAACAAGTGTATAGTAGTTTGTTTTTAAACATTCTTATTGTAAGAAGAAAATTAATATTTATGAGGTTACCTAAAAAATTCAAATCATCAAGTGGTTCGTTTAATATGTGAAATTATCGGCATATTAGTTGCAATGTTTCAAAATAGGATTTCTCGTTTTCAAAAACATGGTATTTTCTATTTTTTCAAGAACTTAGAAATTGAACATTTCAATTTCAAACAATTCTCAAGGAATGTGATAATAAATCCCAAAAAAGAAAAGGAAAAGAAATATTCTATTTCGTTTGTGTTTCTTCATAGATTTTATTTTAGTAAAAAAAATTAAATAATTTTTGCTCAATTTGTGCGTTTTTTATTTTTGTTCAAAGTTAAATTTGCATTCCAACTGAACAAAATTATCCAGTTATATGTATAAGTACGTACCTCATATTTATTTTACTGGTTGTTATCGGACAAATTTTTAATTGAATGCCATTTTACTAATGCGTTCTACACACAATTTTTTTTAAACTTTGACGCCCTCTATCTAGGAAACGAAGGTCTATGTGACAAAATATTCTTGGACAAGGAATATTTATGTGTTTTATATATTGTGTATAATAATCCACTACAAAATACTCCGTATGGGACAATATGTATTGCATTACCAGTATTCCACTAATAAGGAAAATACACACGAAATCTGAAAAAATAATTAAATTCTATCTAAATGGGATAGGATTTGTACAATTATTTGTCATAAATCAGTATCATTCAAGGATTGCGAGGATTGCTTTGTTTTATTAACCTGTTTCTTGACTGTCGAATAACAAAGCGTCTAAAATAGAAAGAAAAGTGTACGTATATCTTATTTCGTCTTCTTTATTTACAAAAACTTTATGATATTTCTGTTGAAAATTAAAAATAAACTATAAAATAAAATGAAATATTTATTTTTCATTATTTTTTGATTGAGCAGAACTTTATAAACAACAACTTCTTTTTGAAAAGTCTAACACAAGAAAATGTTTTGACTATATACACAAGGGTGGAAAGTCTAACTAGGCCGTTTCATGTTCTGGTTTTACTTTTAAGATAATATCAAATCTAAAAACTTTCTTCAGAAGAAATATGACCACAGAAAAAATTGCACACCAAACATAAGTGTAGTATCAAAAACTTCAGAGTTCTAAAATTTAATAACATGTACTTTATTACATAATACGAAATTTCTATCGTAAGTACGCATTATTATATTTATACAGTGTGGAACAGCCAAATGGAATAAATTCAATATCTTCATATTTTGATACATGTCAAGGAAATGCCGAAATACGTCAATTTTAAATTCTGGAATGATATCCTGCAACGTAAAAACTTCATCCCTAACTTCAACCCCCTTTGAGTGACAGTTGCAACCCCCAAATAGGAAGTAGGCTTTGTGATATCTCAGTTAAAAGGTATTTTCATTATCTATTCAATTTTAAATATTATTGCAAAAATTAACAGTAAAAATAAATAAATTCATGTGATTGACGAAGTTCGGTACAACAAACTAATAACTTAATAACTAATACCGTTTCATTGTTGATAATCAGCAAGCAAGCAATAACAATTTTCAGTGACCTTTTGCGCCAGTATTATCAAAAACGAAACGAGGTATCACAAACCCCAACTTCCAATTAAAAAATTTGGGGGTTGCAACTGTCACTTAAAGGGGGTCGATTTAAGGGATGAAATTTTTACGTTGCAGGATGTCATTCCAGAATCTAAAATTGACGTGTTTCGGCATTTCCTTGACATGTGTCAATATGAATATATTGATTAATTCCATTTGACTGTTGCACACTTTATACTACCACATATAGGTACCGGGTGACACAGACTCATGGTACACCCCCCTTTTCTCCTTTAATTTCCCAGCCATTTTTCTGAAATTTGGAACATGGGATATGCTTTACTAAGAGGCACTTTTTGACATACTGGGAGATTTTTTTCCACTTCCAGTTTTACCGGAAATGAATCAACTTTCGATTTTTAAATGGAATACTCTGTATATTATTGCATTTTTCAAATCTATATAATTTTCTGATTTCAATGGTACTTCATAGTAAAGTTGATATTTCAACTGTCAGAACGCTTATTTTATTTTTCGATCTAGATTATTCCAAATGATCAAAAAACACGTTATGGTATACTTTTTTGCGCCTGTTTTGAAATACAAGACTTTTTTCAGTCGAAATTTCACTAGTGTCGCATAATTTAGAATAATTTTAGGGGGTACATGAATCATGGCTCTCTATAACAAAAAATAAAATGAGTGTTCTGATAGTTGAAATATCAACTATGAGGTATCATTGGATTTAGAAAGTTATGTAGGTTTCAAAAATGCAATAATATACACAGAGTGTGTTCCTTTAAAAATCGAAAGTTGATATCATTTCCGGTAAAACCGGAAGTGGAAAAAATCTCCCAGTATGTCAAAAAGTGCCTCTGAGTAAGCATATCCAATGTTCTTAATTTCCGAAAAATGGCTGGGAAATTAAAGGAGAAAAGGGGGTGTACCATGAGTCTGTGTCACCCGGTATGTACAGTTTAGTCGGAAATGACAAATTCGTTATATTTTTTACTTACCCTATATTTTAAAGAGCAAGAATAACGGGACCTTTATAATTCATCGATAACGCTTAAAGCATATAGAAAATCGAGTTCAATTTAAAAAATAAATAAATACCTAATAAAAAATGTTTATTAATTAATAATAAAAGAAATTTAGATATGTAAATAATAAACAATGGGTATAAAAATACAAATATATCTTAGAAGAAAATAACAAAATAAATAAAAATTGAATAACACTAAATCAATAGAAATTTTTCGCTTTTAAGAAAAGTAAATAAACTTATATATAAAATACTAGCTGCATTATATAAAAAGAACCTTAAAATTCGATTACATTTTGTTTTGGTATTGTGTAATTATTATATCTTAAGTTTACATCATACACTATGTTTTACTAACTTTTGAAGTAAATATTGTGGTAGATTTAAACTAGCAAGCTTCTAATAGGAAAGCTCTATATAAATATGAGTATATAAAACGTTTATATTTAACTCATTATTATTGGAATAATAAGGTGTTGACTTTATGGAATGGCATAAACAAAACGCATACATGCATTTTGTATTCTTTGTAATTTAAATTTATTGTATTGTATTAAATGACTGAATACTTGTAAACAATAATTAATATTTGGATATATTAAACTTGAATTATTATATAATTTGAACTAAGCTAAATTTAGTTTCTTCATTTAATAAATTTTGGATGTATATAAAAAAATGTTGATTTCATATAGGTATATGCCAAACTTATGACTTAATTTACATAAGTCATTGGGTTGGTATGTGGGTAAAATAATTATAATGAGGCGCAATGCCGTAATAAAGCTGATTGTGAGTTATAGTTGCCATTTTCGCAACATCGCCATCGGTTCAGATATTGTCAGTGTAGTTAGAATTATCACATTCGTATTGTCACATTATATTATACGTGACACCACAATCACCTAATTTATTCCATAAACCAAGACGATTACTTTGAATTAATTGTAGCTAATATTTGATATAAGTAGATCTGTTTAAAAGTTAACCTACATAGTAAGTATTTTTTGTATGATTTTCGTTTTAATTGTAACATATATCTAATTCTATTATAAGTGATTTATGGTGGGTTTCCTTTTTTATTAGTGGTACAACTCGTGCATATTTATCAAATAAGTAATTTATGTTGTTATTCAATATTTTAAGTTTTAAATTAATATCGTTCACCCCAATTTAGTAAAGTAGCATAATTAACTTAGTCAAAATTATATACAGGTTGTCTCACCGGGAACTGAATCGATCGATATATGTATGTAAAAAGAATATTTGAAAATTTTGAGAATTGCTAAACTCTGTGTGGCCAATCCAACAAAATTAATTAAGTATAATCATTTGGTAAAAATAAAATTCTGAGTCGAAAACATGCAACCTACCCTATTCTTAAACTCAGCAGTTTCGGAGATATAGACGTTTTATAAAAAACTTGACGGGTGCAACGGTTTGAAAGACCCGCGTTATAACTTTCATCGTGTAGGTAGAATATCCTTGCTCTTTGGCATGTAGAAAGAGCAGAAGGTGCATGAGCTATGTTCTACAATGAAAATAAGTTCCTTAATAGTATACCAAGTGATCCATTTTTCACGTTACATTTTGTCAAATTCAAACCTCAATTTTTTTTAGTTTAAATGGAACACCCTGTATTTTGTTATATCAAGTTATGTAAAATTAAACTCCTTATTTCTAGTATAGGCATTGTAGGGTTTAAAGTTGCAACTTTTTGAAATATTCGCGATTTTCTTAAATGTTCAGTCATTCTCTTGTCAAAACATGCCAGCACATTCAAATTACACCCAAGAAGACATTTAATATTTGTCTATTATTTATTTATTTATGAATAATGTGATAAAGCAATATCAAGAATACTCACAAAACCGGAAACCATAGGTGTAATTTAAACGTGCTGACATTTTTTGACCTAAGAGAATGACTGACATTGATGATTGTTTTTAATCATGCCTAAGTTGAATGCAATTTTTACCAAACATTCTTGAACATTTAAGAAAATCGAGTGTTCAATTTGAAAAGTTTTTGAGGTTTGAATTTGACAAAATGTAACGTAAAAAATTGATTACTTAGTATACTATTATGGAACTTATTTCATTGTAAAACATAGCTCACCTTATGTTCCTTCTACATGCCAAGAAGCAAACAAGTATCTCCTACACGAAGAAAGTTATAACGATTCTTGCATACCGTTGCACTCGTCAATTTTTTTTATAAAACGTCAAATAACTCCAAAACTGCTGGATTTAGATATAGGGTATATAGGAAAAATTAAAAATATACAGGGTGTTCCATTTAAAATAAGCAAGTTGGTATCGACTTCTGGTATAACTGGAAGTACCAAATTATTGTAATTATTTTCGTCGAATTGGACACACTGACTTTAGTAATTCCCAAAATTTTCAAAATTTTTTGTTACATATTTTCCCTATGGCAAGCGATTCAGTTCCCGGTGAGACACCCTGTATGATCTGTATGATCCATATGATCCGTAACATTATATGTTTCAATATTTTCACATTTTATTTTTATATGATCACTTACACAAAGAACATCAGAGAGATTCATCATTATTTGTAATCTTAGTTGAATCTTTCACAATTTGATTTAATTTAAAATTAGATATAATATTTTATAGTAGTTTGTTTCATTATTTTTCCTTTCCTTGAGAAAATATATCTCCCATTATTATTATTGAATCTACTTCATTATATACATCTTCTAAAACATTGCAAAACTCGCCAAGACAATTCACTTTTACACTTGATAGCTTGTATACTTATTACACTTCACACGAGACATCACATATCCTAATATTATGTTTATTAATATTAATTTTTATCCAGAACAATTTTAGCTCCCTATCAAATAGATCATTTTTATTATAAATTTTATACCTATTTTAATTTTTTTAACTACTGAGAGTTCGTCTTCGAAAAAGACTTACCTCATTTTTTTAATTACTCAAGTATTTGAAATTTTTAGAAAACCTAAGATCATTTTTAATTCTTTATAACGTAAAACATATTTCACACAAAGATAGTATTTGCTGTACACAAATTCAAACCGTTCAGTCCATTTGAGATTCCATGTTTTGAAATATTTTGATTATTGGTAAAACTTACTTCTCGAGCTTTTCGTTCAGTTTTTAATCACGAACAACACAAGTAGTTAATTTCTCATTAAACAGAAGTACATTTATTTGTATGTTTTAAAGCCCGCGCACGCGAGTGCGGCGATGCGAAGCACTGTGAGATGAGGCGAAGATTTTTTTGCACTGATTCTAATGGGGTTTCGCTCTTCGCCGCGCTTCCAATAAATAATTAGCGTTATCCCATTAGAGTCAATGAAATGTAAAATTTTCGCCTCGCCGTGCTCCGCTTCGCCGCGCTCAAGTGCGCGTTGGTCTTTATGCGTTTATGATGGATTATAAAGGCGTTCGTATTCTTACAATAATATAGGGTAAGTAAACAATAACGCATTGTATGTTATTTACGACAAAACTGGACGCCACTTACTTGAAATAGAAATAATGAAGTGCCTAGCTTGCATTATGTAATAAAATACATTATATTAAATTTTATATTGTTTGAAAACCAATAAAACTTTTCCTAAAAGTCTAGTTTCGAGAAAATCGGCCATTTCCCTTCCGTACTGTATTACTTGTATATTTGTGTGTGTATGTATTATGTGTATTTAATATACATAACTCTTACTTTCAGGGAATTATTCGGATTTCCACTACATCCAATATTTAACACGTGAGTATAGAAAGAACGATGACTATTTGTTTATTTTCAATTAATCAATTTTTTTAATCTATTATAAAGATTGTTTATTAAATAGTACTAATGGTCAAATAAATTAATATACTAAAATATTCATTATTTTTTATACTTATATATGAGATTATTAAATACAGAGGTAAGTTACCTGCATTATAAGAAAGACCATAATTCTTTATTATGCATATTACATATTTACCATAAATCAAGACTATTCAATAAACACAGATACATACATTTTACATTTCTCGGGTATAATCGACTTTTTCCACAGCCTATATGAAATCATAAAAAACCGGTGGTAAACTACTTTGCCGTTCGTAGCAACGAACAGTGAGTGATAGAATATTGTAAATTGTGATACAAGTGCGGAAAGTCCTACTTTGCCATACGAATGTGAAGGTTACAACCAGAGCCGATACGAGGACTGATCAAAATACTTTCCCGACTCCCGACTCACAATCTGCGTAGGTACTTTGTATTTCCATACGCTGATTACATTTATTTGATCTAGCTTTAATATCATATTTTCATAAAAACATACTTTCACTGGTGACTGTAGAAAAAGTAACTTTGTGTTTGTCAAAAAAAAGTAAGTACTATTTATTATTACTTTGTTTGTATTCAGTCATAGGAAAAAATATGCCTTGTTCACTCTCGTAATATTGTAGCTCACTATTTCACATTAAAAGTTTTTGAAAATCACTAAAGTAAAAGTGACACTTTAATGTGCTCAAATCTTATAAAATCAAATTTGAAGTCAGTTATTTGTTAACACAAATAGAGTGAAATTCTATGAAGTTATGAGGGAGCTCCAAATATCAAGCATATTGGTAAATACAGTAATGCTGACGATGAAAAAAGTGGAATACAGGGTACACATAGAAGGAAATCTATCGGAACCCTTTAAAACCTCCAATGGACTGCGCCAAGGAGAGACACTCTCCTGCACCTTATTTAACTAGCCCTCAAAAAAGGGTATAACAACTACAGGGACAATATATAAGAAATCCATCCAAGTCTTGGCTTATGCGGACGACATCGATATCATAGGCAGGTCTGAAGCAGCAGTTAAAGAAGCAAGAAATAAAACGCAGATCACTTCTGTCCAATAGATGCTACTTTGGACTTGCCCCCAACTCAGATCTTACATCTCCAGAAGTACATAAAGTACAAGTGTATAAAACGTTAAAACGTGAATAAGGCTGGTGCTAACATGCGGCTCCGAAACGTGGACATTTACTAAGAGTGATGAGACCATCTTGGTGTGTTTTGAGGGAAAAGTACTGAGATTGAAGAAAATGGATTGTGGAGAAAAAGGTACAGCTTTGAACTGTAGAGGCTATTCAGGGACCGGATATCTTTAAAACAATTACACTCGATCGTTTGCGATGGATTGGTCATATTATGAGGATGGAGGCAGACTTTACTGCGTAAACATGCAGAAGGGGACGACCACGAATGCGGTTCCTAGACAGAATAGATACCGATCTAAATGGTATGAGTAAGAGCATGGAGAAGAAAGGCGTTGGACAGGGATAGCTGAAACAAATTCTAGAGGAAGCTAAGGCCCACGAAGGGCTGTAATGCCAGTAATGATGACAGTTTGTTAACACAATGTTAATTCTACACAATCGTCAAAAAAATTATATGGCAAGGCAAAATGCAGATTTACTATTTTATAAAATGCAAGCCACGGCGTAAATATAGAGTACTTTTGACTTATTGAACAAATAACTGTATCTTTTAAGTATATATGTAGTGTTGATTTAATTTTAAACTAGCGTGGTACGTCTATTACGAAATTTCGATTTGCTACATAATTCAGCCTAATTACATTACTGCATTTTTGTAACTTTATTTTCACGAAGTCGTTTCATGTTGTATCGTAGAATAGCTGTAAGCTAGAACATAAAATACACTGTAAAATTATTTTGCTTTTTTAAGTTTTTTTTTATCTTTTAAAAATTGACATGTGTAACTTTTCGCTATACCTACTAAAATAGACGACTATAATAAATTTCATTTAATATGAGGAGAGATTACACTTTCATATGCTATCGTCTTTTGAAATTGTATTAATTTGTTTATAATATGGACTTACTTAAGCTTATACGCTTCTCCGATTTCTGGTTTACAAAATTAAATATTCAAACCTAACAATCCAGTACCCAAATATATCATATGTAGAAAAAGTGAGATAACTTTGTTCAGTTCAAAATATAAATATACATATAAAAGAAACGCAATTCAGTGATCATTGATCTATTTACGAGTTACATGCTAATAATTTATTTAAAAATAATCAACACAATAATTTTGCAGTGTTATATAGTATATTAACAGAAACTACAATAGTATTGAAATAGACAATTAAGGAAACAACATCCAACCAAGACTTCAGATCACAATTGCGAAACGTCTGAAATGGTAGATATAGTACAAGATAATGTATAATTGCAGAAGCTTCTTTTAATCCAGTAAAGATATCATTTTTCAAACAAATTTGTCCCGCCAAGCTGATTTTTTCTGGGTCGATGCCGAGTATCCAGCCACAAAAGTCATAGTCCACACCCCTTGTAGCGTGTTGCAATAGGGGGGTTTCTTATTTTTTTTTTCTTTTTCCAGCTTGTTCATAATAATATTCTCTACAGCTTTGCCTAATAAAATTTTTTGGTAACTTTGATCTTTGACGGTCCAGCGCCCATTATATGGGAAAACATTCACCATATTTATTTATTATGGTTCAGGAATATACAAACAAAAAACTGAATAGCTGGTTTTTGCAGGGTTGATCGAGAACTGTCTCCTGAGTTTCCAACCAAAAAGTCGCAGTCCAACCCCTTCGGGGTTTTGTGCAATAGGAGTGGTCTCTTTATTTTGGAGCTGTTTTTGGGGGCTACTTGTCACACCGCTTTTCCAGATTGTTTATTTTTTAACATTTAAGCATATTTAATAGGGATGTTGAAATGGAATTTTGAGGTACGACTGTTAAAACAAATGGGATGTAATGTCCAAGTAACTTTGTGTTTTCAGTGATGTGCTTTACGTGTAAATGTTAATTGTCAATTGAACTCATTTCCACACCACCCCTGAGGTTTACAGTTCTGGGCGCGTTTTTTTTTTACGTGATTTCTCCAGAAGGCCTAATTCACGATCGTACAAAGACAATTACGAAGACAGTTTTCCCATCATTCGATTTTTAGTTACAAATTTAACTACAAGTGACCCAAAAAAAAAACCGCCCCAAAATAATGAGACCACTCCTGTTGCACAAAACCCCGAAAGGGATGGACTGCGACTTTTTGGTTGGAAACTCAGGAGACAGTTCTCGGTCAATCCTGCAAAAACCAGCTCTTCAGCCTTTTGTTTGTATATTTCCTGAACCATAATAAAAAAATATGGTGAATGTTTTCCCATATAATGGGCGCTGGACCGTCAAAAATAAAAGTTACCAAAAAATTTTATTGGGCAAAGTTGTAGAGAATATTATTATGTATTAGCTGGAAAAAGAAAATTTAAAAAAAAGAAGAAACCCCCCCTATTGAAACAAGGGGTGTGGACTGTGACTTTTTGGTTGGATACTCGGGAGACACCCCTCCATCAACCCTGAAAAAATCAGACAAATTTGTGAGCACCTCCTATAGAGCAGGTCTACTTTTACTGTACTATTTGAGAAGGAAGGTTATTTCAATTGGGAAAAAGTTAGTTATATTTGCACATTCAGAGAGTTCCGAAGGAAAAAATAGTTTAATCCTTTAAGCATATTTCCTAATGTATTTGTGAAGTACAACATGAATTTCGCTATGTATTAATTACATGGCAAAGTTACTAGATTTGGTTTTATAGAAAACTTTTTTTTCTCAGAAATCAAGATTTATTTTATCTGACCTAACAAATTACTTATGGGGACGTTTAAAACGTGTCGATTAGAGTGCATCTCTAGACAATTTCAAAACTTCTAAGAAGATAGACTGTGTATAATGTGTAACAATAAACACCCTTGATGAGATTAACAATAATGTTAAGAAAATACGTAGTCGAATTGTTAGTTTTGTATAAGGTTATTATTATTTTCTTAATTAAAGATATTGTAAATGAGTGAACACTCTATTCCATACTCTCTCTTTTTGATCATCGTTCCCAAATTACCATAAAAAGTACAGGTCGTGAAAAAAATAAAAAACGTTATGTTCAGATTCAGTCACTATGTTATCGATAATATTCTGGAGTGGTAAGTTTGGGAATAGCCTGGATTGGAGAGGTTAGTTTAATCATCTTGAGTTTAGTTGTGGATTTTCTATTCACTTAAGTCAGCTGCTGATATTGTGTGGTTGTTATGAAAGAAAGCATGATCGACGTGATTTGTCTCTTCTAGTGTTGTCATTTCTTCATTTGTTATATATTTTTATAGGAATTCTTCTTTTAATTTCACTGCGAAGTCGCTGATAGTGTCCACTCCTTGTACAATACTTCATAGTCGACTTTCTGTGTTTATGTTACCAATTTACTAGTTTGCTTCTTTTCATTTAAGAAAAACAAAACTTTAAGGAGGTTGAAATACATATGTCATTCATTATACAATAGTTGGTTTCAGATTATTTTAGGGTAGGTGATGTGTTATAGGTTTAATTCCTGCCATTTCTATGATAAAATAGCACCAATCACATATTTCTTCGGACTCATCGTAAAGTTAAATGGTTTAAGAGAAGTCGTTTAGATCCTTCCACAAACATATAGTGATACATGATAATCAGACAATCTAGGGAAACTTTTTATTCCTGTATCCGGTTTGGATACTTTAAAAATTAGTCTCTATATACAGTGTTACTGGAATTTAATACGGGCTATTAGTGTGACGTCAAAGTCGCCGCTGTATCCGAACAAACTTTAAGGTTATGAAGATTTAAATATTTTATAAAAGGAGATACCTACCGTTGATAGTTACATTCCTCGACTTCTGTCAAAACTGCTTTTAATACATTTAAAATTCACAAACGGAAACATCATATAATATACAAAACAAAGGTAAAATAGTTTGTTTGGATACAAAAAATGGCAGCTAAACGTCATAATACGTCATCACTAATACAGCGTATTATCTAGCCTAATTGTATCTAAATCATTGAGTAAAAAATATAAAGAGGCGCAACTGTCAAGGTTTCGAGATTTTAGTATTGTATTTTTATGCCAATCACTTCATGATTGTCCCCAATAGTGCTATGGGAAGGTATTTGTAATGTGGCTGTCTAGCCCTTAAAATTAAAAACAATCATGAAGCTATTGGTAAAAAAACACTAAATTCTCGAAACCTTGACAGTTGCGCCTCTTTATTATTTTTACTCAATGATCTAAATAAATCTAAAGCGTTAAAAAATGTTGGTAAATTTATTTCAATAAATTAAGTTCACAATAATTATTATATCATCCATGTATACCAGAAAGGCGTCGTTTTTGAGTCCTTTTAATATGTTGTCCATTAGTCTTTAGGAACTGTCAGGTGCATTTTCTACTCGGACAGCATTCTAGTATAATTTATAATGCGTGTAATATCCTCGAGCGACATATTAATCTGATGAACGCCGTTTACGAGCCCAAGTGTGGTAAAATATTCACATTTGCCATGTTTCCCAAGAATCTCTGTGGTGTTGATGTAGGTATAATATCTAGTCTGTTTTTTTTATTGATTTTTCTATAATCGATTGCAATAATCCGTGACGTATCTGGTTCCTTGGATACTATACGGATAAGTATCGTAGTCTTCTTTAGTGTAGGATATATAAAATTTATTTGTAAATCTTTAATTTTAAGGACGGCCTCTATACGATTTTGTTAACACAGGGATTTGGTCATTGGCTTTTAGTTGATGCTTTGTATGTATACAGGGTGTTTCATTGGGAGAGGGCACTGTGGATAAAGGTCACCGAGATGGTTCCAAATAACCCATACTTAATGGGCCTCGTTTTATCAATTTTACTTTTTTCTCCCTTGATTCATAACAAACCACCCTGTATATTTTTTGACATTTGGCGCACGTATTCTACATAGTTTGAAAAATTCACTAAGACATTAAAAAGAAAGAAAATCCAGGTCTGGCTAGACAAAAATAATTTATAAAATCTTTCATCCTCAGAGCAACACTCTATATATCTGAATTTTTAAAATTTGATTCCATATTTCAAAAGAGCTATGAAAACTGAATTCTTTTTTTCTCACAGAAAGTTTTGCTACTAAAATGTTTATATAGTTGACATAGTATTTTATGATGAGCATTTTGGATTAGTTTTATTATGTTACAATTGATGAGAATTACTTATTACGCATTTCTAAAACCTACACAGTTTGTATTTGTATTCCTCCAGACCATTAGAAAATGTAAATACTTATATACAGGTCCATATCTAGGACTACAATAACAATCAATAACACCAATAACTAAAGAAAACCGAACTACTACGAAGAAATTACAACAATTGCTCAAAATGACCTCCATATATATTTGGGCGGAAGAAAATCCATTTGCTACAAATTTTCATATCGTTTGGTACGGCGTCTTTGATAATAAGTTAATCGGATTACATATTTTCCCTCATATACTGATTGGCGAAGTCTATTTGGATTTTCTGCAGAATATTTTGCCAGTGTTGTTAGATCATGCAAGTGCAAATGTAGCCAGAGTAATTTTCACCACATTATAGGCTCATTGCTAGACAGTTTTTAAATCGGAACTTTCCAAATAAGTGGTAAGTAGAGGTAATCCTAATGAATGGCCTCCACGATCACCCGACTTTAATCCTGTGGATTACAATATTTGGAAAATAAAAAGTACATGTTTAAATTCAGTTTTCATCGCTCTTTCAAAGTATTGAAACAAATTTTAAAAATTTAGATATGTGGTGTTGTTTTGAGGATGGAACATTTTGTACATTTCTTGTCAAGGCGGACATGGATTTTCATTCATGTTAATGTCTTAGTTGATTCGTTATGTAGAATACGTGTGGCAAATGTCAAAAAAATATACAGGGTGGTTTGTTAGTTATCAATCAAGAGAGAAATAGGTGAAATTGATAAAACACCCTTTATCTCGGTTATAAAGGGCAACAGACCTATTAAGTATGGTTTATTTAGAACCACCTCGGTAACCCCTTATCTACAGTTAACGTATGTCCCTCTCCCAATGAAACACCCTATATATCTGTATATTTTCATTATGAAACATAGCTACATCTATTTTTGGAAGAGTTTTTAAATATGAAAGGTTTCTCTAGGATCTCTAAGGACATTTTGGTGGATATTCATATTTTGTTTCTTGTAAAAAATACCTGCCTCTGTTACAACTACTGATGGCCACTCATCAATTTACCTGTAAGCGACCAGGGCTAGGAAAAAATTGCAAATTGCAGTACAGAAATATATTGCCGCAAACCAGAATTGGAACAACTATGTTCTTCTGCAGTTTCCATCAATCAATTATTGCTATAATGCTTCAAAAACCAACTCGTTTAATCGTGCAATACAGCTTTCTTTTGCGTCACACCGATTTCATTTAAAAATTAGATATTGCTATGAAATCTCCGACATCATCACAACTTACACATCATCCATTGACATCCTACATCATCTGCAACATTACAACGTCGAAGGTTTTAAATCTCTAAAGAATCCGATGTTGTGACCACGTGAGACGCCCTGGCCTTTCTGAAATAGACTACTGTTCCTGGCTGCCTTAACCTTAAACGCCATTGGCTGGATATCATAAATGTAGTATACTACACCATCAGGCAACAAGCTACTTGCCTATCTAAATCATAAAAATCATAGAACCATGTGTCGTTCACGATTTTAACTCTAAGCTAAATTTGGAAGGCACAACCACAGAATTCTGCATAGGAAAACCTTCACGGACAGTTTTACATGAACTGTTATCAGTATAAAGACTTTTGCACCGACCTCAAAGGTAATTCTAATATGCCTGTGAACACGTGCTAATACCATCCATTACACAGGGTACAGAAGGCATACTTCATCCCCAACAAATATTACAAAAAATTGAGCTACTAATTAAAATCTAAAATTATCTTTGCACAAACTATTTTTGGATAAAACGACTAATGTGTAGTCTCTTCTAGTCCAGTCGCGCAACCTGGACGTTCTACCAATGGTACCAGGTCTATTCTACGCCATCAAGACTATGAGATTTGGGTTGATATGGCACCCATCTGCCAAAAATTCGAGCACTGACTTCTGGTGTATGCATGTATCAAATTGAGCTTCCAAGATAGTGTTCACATCAAAGTTGTGCTCGGGGGATAAAATGCTTAGGTAACAATACCAAAAGACTTGGCAACAAGTGATGGTACTACCTCGTAGCAGAAATTCTTGTTTCGCAAACAAAAAAACCAATAGTTAGTTCTTCCATTTATGGAGAAAGGGGCACAACTTGTTCAAACGGTGTAAAATTGAAAACTTTTTAGTAACTGCAGACCAATTATTAGCCTAGTTGTCATTATTGGGAAACATACACAGACAGAGATTCTAAATATGAAGTAACGTTACTTCTCTTGGCGATACTAATTTTATGTTTTTTTCTTAAAATGTTTTCTTAACCGACTTTCAAGTCACCTCAGGAAAATCCTAGGATTTTGCGTTGGATAAAGAGAGACAAGACCCTACAGTATATTATGGAGTCAGAACCACATCTAGGGCATTGACAGTTGCGTTTCCCATCTAAATCCGAAATAAATCACAGATACATTTTTTATTTACTTTAGGATGGATTTAAACAGAACCCCAATATGAACGATATTGCAGCATAGCTGTCGAAAATGTTACACAGACGAAATATGTTACAAAAAATTGAAGATGAAATAAACTCGGAGGAGTCAGACCATTATTTTTACTAAACCTAGAATATATTCCACTAAAAATACAAGTACCTGTTTTTACTATTTAATTAAATATCGATTCATACAAATTAAATAAATAATATAAAATGTTTTTCTTACCTTGTCACGTAGTATCAGCTCCCGAATTTGTGATGTTTTCTATTATTCCCTGCATATATACACTAACAGGCACCTATAAACTATGCGATTCTACGTTATCAAATAGGAAAATTTTCAAATTCATCTTTTTCCGAAACATGCAGCACACAAACGACAATTGAAAACATTAAATCCTTGTTTTCTTGGAACCGATAATTTTCAACATTGGTAAGGGAATTTTACTCTCACAGTAAGTAAACTTAGAGTTAATATACCTTACGGCAACTATGTAATACTAAAAAAAATAGTTGTCACAAAGGTGTAATTTTACGGTAGAACCGTTAAATCTATGCCTATTTTTTTTTTTTGAGTTGATCAATTGGAGTTTTTAGCTAGCAAATTGAAAACTAAAATTGTAGAGGTGAATTTATACCCGTCTATTGACAAGAAGAACTAAGAAGTCAACTCAGTTCTGTGAGTCAGATAACGGTATAATTTTTTAGACAAAAAGCATACGTAAATTATTAAAAAAATATTGCCCATTTGATAATACTATTATTATTTTTTTCTGTTGCATGCCAAAAGACAGTCGTCCTAAAATCTAAAATAAAATGTCTTCAAATTTAAATATGAAATATAGTGTGCAGTGTGTGCTGTCATCAGAGCTCTTACTTTTTATATTTATATTATATTTTTCTCTTGTTCTAACACCTGATGATTTGAAGACTAGTATCATCTTGCGCCTTGATTATTTTGATTGGCTATTCGGCCATTTTCACATTTCCATCATCTTCTCATGGTTTTCTTTGCTTCAAAGGAAGACCGTGACAAGATGATCGAAATGTCAAGCATTGAAAAAAATTAACGCAAAAGAGAACCAGGTAACTATTTTACTAAAAAGAATATTTTTTATTTGGAAAATATCTCACATTTATTTTGGTATACTGCAGAGCACTGATATGCTTATATTTGTCGAATATTTACACGAAGAAGCCCTAAAAGTATAAAGTATTTAAACTATTCACAGAGCTGTTGCCAGATCGATGAATCACTAATATGAATGATGAATGTCTATTAAATAATCATCTGTGAAACTTATTGATGGAAAGTTTGCGTGCTAAAAGGTGCAGAGTGCAGACAAATGGGAAATGTAAACAAATCTGTTTTATTCTCAATTTTTTCATTGAGTAATCCTTAGATAATTTTGGTTGGTTAACTGACAAAAGAATAAGAGAGTAAAATCCATTCTCTACCCCAAACTACTTCTTCAAATCGCCTTAAATAAATATAAATAATTTAAATATAAACCACAAATTAAATTTAATTGCCTTGGGCTGTTTATTATACAAATATAGGTACTTCCTGACTTTATTTCAACACTTTTTCACTTCTAAGTACCTACTTTCCTTTTTACAAATTATCATTCATTATATCTAGAAAAATATTAGTTGATAAGGATAATGCCTACAGGAGTGAAGCAATTTGGCTAAGTTTCCGTCCCAACTCAATATAGGAATAAGTTTCACTTTTAGTCAGGACAGTGTGCTTATAAATGACTTTATTTAGGCTTTATTCAAGCATAATAACAAAAACCTATCCAATTTGATATACTCATATTAATGTTTCATCTCTAAACATACAATTATTAAGTTTATTGAATCTTCTCTAATGCATGATAAAAAATTGAATTAAAAATTACAAATTTCAAAACGTCTAAAAATTAAATTATGGCAAAAATTATTTTTAACTTACCACAATTCATTTATTATGGCCACCAATCAAAAAACGATGTCCCTAAGAAGATGTACATGTTCTTTCGCCTATATGGCTCTTCAGAGGGACCCCAAAATCACGTTCAATTCAAATTCTACCTTTATCTTGAAAACTTATACTCAAAATTGTATTTATTGACATTAATAAAACATTTTGTAACCATAACAAACAAATTTTTTCATTCCTTTAACTGATATGTCTTCTACTATATTTTCATATCAGTTAAAGGAATGAAAAAATTTGTTTGTTATGGTTACAAAATGTTTTATTAATGTCAATAAATACAATTTTGAGTATAAGTTTTCAAGATAAAGGTAGAATTTGAATTGAACGTGATTTTGGGGTCCCTCTGAAGAGCCATATAGGCGAAAGAACATGTACATCTTCTTAGGTACATCGTTTTTTGATTGGTGGCCATAATAAATGAATTGTGGTAAGTTAAAAAAAATTTTTGCCATAATTTAATTTTTAGACGTTTTGAAATTTGTAATTTTTAATTCAATTTTTTATCATGCATTAGAGAAGATTCAATAAACTTAATAATTGTATGTTTAGAGATGAAACATCAATATGAGTATATCAAATTGGATAGGTTTTTGTTATTATGCTTGAATAAAGCCTAAATAAAGTCATTTATAAACAATGCATATCAAGCAAAGAAAGAGAATTGTAAAAAACAGTGTGCTTATCTAAACAAATGAAATAAAGAATATATTTAATCCTCGTGTTATATTTTTTGTGCTAATTGTGCTTGTAAAAATTATGCACCTAATATTTAATTTAATACTATTGTATTTCAATCTTATTAAATTATCTGCAGCCACTCCCAGCATCCCACAGGGTTAGTAATTGTATATTCTAGAATCATGTACTCCAAATAAATGAATAGATCCTAAAATGACTATATAATGCAGATTCTACTTTGCTCTACTGATTTTTGACAATCCACTCGTAACCGACAGCAGTAACCAGTGGACGACCTACGTCCTACATATTAATTCAATCAAATATTTTTCATAATTCATAACTCAAAAAATAATATTAAAATTTCACCGTTTGAAATTTTAAAGGTAAAGGTAAACGCTCATTATTAAGAGTTTCTATATATTCACTGACAAATTGAGGTACCGATTTCTTTATCCAGTGTAATTGTAATATTTTCATAAGAAAACATAATAAAATAAACAGTTCTAGTCCACATATTCGGCTCCACATATTTAATATAAATATTTGCCGTTCGAAGAGGTAAATGAACACAAATCAAAGGCAAAAATATTTTCAAAACAGCCACAGTCCTGACTGGATCAGTCAGGTCAGGACTGTGGTGGTACGAATATGTGAATCACATATTCGTCCGTTATAGTTTAGTCCCATTTATTGCGTTCTATGTTTAGTGCGTTGAAAATGGAGTGGTCAACCGAAACGACAATGGAAGTTTTAAATCTTTATGGAACTGAACCTGTAATTTGGATTGCGTCTCATCCGCGTCACAAAAACAGGAACGAGGTCTTTGACGGTTGGACAAAAATTGAACAAAAATTAGGAACAGATTGTTCCGTCCCTTACTTACTTATGTATTTATGCTTCTATTAACCGACACCATCCACCATCTCTTAGGTTTCTTATACGGTTTTTCCTTATTTTCTTAACAATAAATAAGCTTAGTAAAAATGCCGCAGCACGTCTTCACTTTCCACTTCCATCTTTATACTATTTATGGTTCCCGAATCAAATGGCCAATCAAATAATTGGTAAATATGAGGTGGTGAGTTTGTCAATAAAACAAATATTTAGATAAATATAAGTACCTACCTACAAATATTCGTGTATTTACCAAATATCCGAATGTGTGGAGCCGATTTAATATGTGCTACATATATTTTATTTACTATTTATTTACTAATTATGGTGTATTATGATGGGTCTAATGAATAATGAATCTGAGAAATGCAAGCCTTAAAAGTACTAAAGTTTCATACTTTAAAAACAATTATTGAATTATTTTTTTAGAATCAAATAAGAAATTTTAAGAAGAAAATTAACAATTTTAAAATTGTTGAAATTATATGACAAACAAGTACAATTCTACAAACATAAATTAATTCTCAAAAAGTAAAAATAACGGAATTCTAAGAAAGGAAGCTAAAAATTTAATTCAAATTGGAAGTAATTATTAGAGTATGCTCAAAAATACCCCCTTCTTGAAAACGATAATATCCTAAGTTTTTAATGTCGGAGCACAGAACAAAGCTATCTTTTGGCACGCTACATTTCACAAAAATATTTCATAGACGTTTTTCACATACCATATTAGGTAATTAAGTATACAGTATTGCTTTATTCTGTAAATTAACAACTTCAACTATATCCATTTCAATATTTTTAAAAAGCACATTAAAAATAATAATTTGTTATTATAACTTGTTCTTTTTCTACAACTTGTTTTTAACACTTTCATGAACTAGCTCGAGTTCAAACTAAACATTTAATTGACTGCAATTACATTTATAAGAAAGATGAAACCAGTACTATTTTATTCTTGTAAAATTATCTAATTTGTTCAATAAAATCATATAAGCGAAGTAAAGTGCTTCAAGCTTCAATTTTGTCTATCGAATAAGTATTTTCTTTTTATTAATAACGCCAAAAACAGTATTCTACACCAACACCATCCAAATCAATATTCAAAGTCGTCAATGTGTAAGAGCTCTGAAAGAAATATATTTATCCAGTTATATGAAATATTAAATAAATATAAACTACCCCCGTCCTCCGTATTACGCCGATGGAAATAAGTATCATATACATATAATTTTGAAAAGGAAGCTGGAAATACCTATTAAATGAAAAATTTTTAAGGTGAAACTAATACTTTGGGGGATTCTAAGGGTTCGTGTATTTTTATTAATAATGTTTTTCCTGTATAAAATTCCTATTTATTTTATTTTTGTTTTCAGATCCTCCAGAGATAACTATTAAACCTAAAAATTTGCAAGTTAGAGCTGGTGGTATTGCAGCCTTCTATTGCGCTGCTCAAGGAGATCCCCTGCCTGTAATACAATGGAGAAAAAATGGCAAGAAAGTTTCCAGTAAGTATAAATGACTAGATATTACAAGGAAATATTAATAAAAATACTTAAGACTAAATTTAAATTAATAATAGTTACTAATAACTGCCTAAAATATGTTGATGACATCCGTTTGTTAAAAAAATCAGTTGCTTTGGCATATTTGAATACAGGGAAGGGGTCACATCAAAGGTTCTAACCCTCTGCAGAATAGAAATCATTTGATATGAAAATATGAAGAAAAAACTGAAAAGTGCCTTTTAAGGGTGGCCGCTTACCATCCGATGAACTTTCTTTTCTTTAAAAATTTAGGAAAACCATTATACTGGGTAGTTTCATACATTTTTGACACCTACCACCTACCTACAGCCTTTATGTTTAGATATAAGAAAAAAGTGTAGAGACAAAAGTTGTAGATTTTAGTGTCAAATATCTTTTCCGAAGAAATATAAAACAAAATAGCATCGGAAAGTAGAGAAATAGACACAACTTATGCTTTTTTAAGTGGAACACCATGTACCTATATTTTTGCATATTTTGAAAGATCGTTTTTAGCTACTGATTCCAAAAATATATAATATGTAAACTGACAAAATATTTCTGATAATTTCTGATGGTTTACCACTAGATTTTTATGCAAAATCCCAAATACTTAATAATGGGTTATTCAGATGTGGAAAAACATAATTTTATTTGTCATTTATCAATAGAATTTGAAAAACGTTTTTGAAATTTCGAGAAAAAAGTAGAGTCCGACATTGGGTCACGGGGGCAGGGGAGTGGGAAAAATTTAGGATTTTAGGAGCAAAAAAATTGGAAAAATCAAGAAAATAAAGCTGACAGCCTTTGCGGGGCTGTCCTCACCGTTCGAGGATGTATAGAAGTTGAATCGGTCAAGGAGATAAGGCTGACAGCCCCTGCTAGGTTGTCGTTATCGTTCGAGGATGTATAGAAGTTGAATCGGTCAACGAGATAAGGCTGACAGCTCCTGCGGAGCTGTCCTCACCCTTGACTGTGTGTAGAAGTTGAATCGATCAAGGAGATAAAGCTGACAGCCTTTGCGGGGCTGTCCGACCCGATTAGATAAGTACGTGATTCGGGGCGAAATCGAGAAAAATTTTTTTTTACTTTTTTGGTGACAGCTGCCAAACAAATGTAAAAGTGACATTTGGGAACGGTCGCGCCCCCTCCGGACCCGCCCGCCGTCGAATTTTACGATTTCTCGTCGATTTTCCGAAAAACTGTCAAAAGTGACGCTTAAATGTCAAAGTGAAGGAAGGGTGCTACCAAACCCAAAAACGGAAAACGGTTTCGGGGTGCTGCGGTCGCTCCGAGTCCGAAAATGTGATCGGTTCCCCCCTGGGATCGAAATTTTAAGGCGCGTAACACGAGTGTAAACCGCGGTTGGATGTGTGGTGTAAACCGCGAGAGGACGGCGTTTAGACTATTTGAAAATTTCGTCGCTTCTCGGTCGTTTGAAAATTTGACAGCCGCGGATGGTTATTAAGCGACAAAATTTTCAGGTATCCGAGAGGAAGGTGGTTCTAGCTGCCCTGAAAGTCCTGTCGCAAAAATCCTCCGGGCAAAGGAGCGAGGGCGCACGGAAAGGTACCGTTTTTCGGCAAAATCAACCTTTTAAAAAAATTCATATCTCGGCTAATATCGGAGATATGGGCGAAAAAACGACTCGGCGTTTATCCTTCTTTTTGCCATCGGTCCGGGCGCAGATCCTCAATATCTAAAGGGGAGAGCTGTGTGGCGTTTCAAAGGGGTGCGTGACTGAAAAATCGTCACTTTTCAAAAAATCATAACTCTTTTAGGAAGCAAAAATCGAGAAAACCATTTGGTCCCGAAGGATTTCTAAATATCATCTAATTTTCGAAAAAAAAAAATACGCCGCCGCTCCAACTCGAAAGGAGCCGCCAGTTATTGAGCTCGGAAGGGGGACGTGTTTGAGAAACTTCGTAAAATTGAAAAAATTGCGAAAACACGAAAACTTCAAACGCTGTTTCCAAACGAAAATTAACCGCCGAGCCGCCGTTCTGGCACGAAATCCAAATTAAAGGGTCCAACTTGGAAGTACATCGTGAATGGCGCGGTCCAGCTGCGATTTTCGAGGCAGCAGGATCAAACGAAAAAGTGGCACTTTTGAAAAATTTAAAGCTGGGTTAAAATTTGAAAATTTCTCACGGCGGCCATTGTTTTCATATTTCTTTTTAATTTCACAAATTTTACAAAACTCTTCGACATGGGGGTATTGAAACGTTAATAACTTTCTTAATACTCGACGCATCGCTACCAAATACAGCCTAAGCCTCCCCGACGCGAAGACGCCTATAAAAAGCGGAATTTTTTTTATAGAAATATGAAAAAAGTGTAAAAAGAAAAGTTGTAAATTTAGATGTAAAATATATTTTGATGATAAGAAATAAAACAAAGGAACGTCAGAAAGTAAACTGTTAGTAATTATCAGAAATATTTTGTCATTTTCTTTTTTTCATGGCAACCTTTGTTCCATGCGCTTCTGTTTTGCTTACTATTTCCACAACGGATAGAGCAAATAAATGTCAACATATTATATATTTTTCGTACAAAATATGCAAAAATATACAGGATATTCCGTTTAAAAGAAATATATAAGTTTTGTCTCTTTCTCTACTTTCTGACGCCATTTTCTTTTACTTTTCTTTACCAATAGATAGTTTATACAAAGATTTACAATTTTGATCTCTACACTTTTTTCATATCTCTAAAAATAAACGCTGTAGGTAGGTGTCAAATGTATACTGTTATTGAGAAACAAGGTTTAAAATCAGACTTTTGTCTCACTTTCATTAGTCTCGTAGGAGAAGCCGTTTTCGAGGTTCTTTTTGGGGAATACAAGTAATCAAAAATAAATGTCCATCAACCCCAAAGTTATCTCTTTTTTAATTTTTTTTTACCTTCTGGAGAATGACCCATTGTCAAAACTGACAAAAGAATCACTCTAGACTCTAAAAAAAATGCGTGTGGTAATATTAAATTTATTGATATTCTTAAAAGAACGACTTTTCCTATGAGACCAATGAAAGAGACTGAAACCTTCTTCTCAACATTGTAATTATTCCTCTAAAATTTTCCAAGAATGAAAGTTCAGGGGTGGTAAGGTGACCCACCACCCTTAAATTCGCCTTCCAGTTCAATTTTTTTTATATTGTATCAAATTAAACCTAAGTTTAGTTGCTCTAACTTAACAGGCCCTGATTTAATTTCGCACTCTTTGTTTTTCTTTCGCGTCTTTGATATTATGTAACTCTCCAGAGAGGCATTTTTGGTCAAACAAAATTTTGACTCCAAAATTTAACAGGACCCTGCAAATTTAGTTACCTTAGCTTAAAGTAGGCGTTATCAAATAACGGTGAGGAAGCTGTGTGTAAATGAACCCACATAACTAAAATGAAAGGTATCCAACAGATGTAAACATTTTTGATATTTATATGGAGCCAGACATTTATGAGTAGGTACATTCATTAATTTTCGTTTAAATTAAATTGTTGGAATTTAACTTTGATAATAATTGTTATAATGCAATACATCTATCTATAAATGATCATATATACATATAAACAAATTTATTTATTGTTTTCTAACGTTTCGGTTTATTTATAACCATCATCAGAGAAGTATTATCTTGTGTTCGTTTGATCTTAAATTAAACTGTACTATATACATTTTTTAATTTGATGCATTGAGTGTCTTAAAGGCAACTCTGAGTCACGAACACAAGATAATCGTTCTCTGATGATGGTTATAAATAAACCGAAACGTTAGAAAAAAAAATTTGTTTATACAGGGTTCCCCATATTAAACTACCCATTTTATTATTCGAATAAAATCCTTTTAAGTCGAGTAAAAAAATCTTTTATTTATTACACTAATGTACAGCTAATTGTATGGGATTTATTACGTACTCAAGATTTGTTCAACTTTTAAAAATCATGTCTTCTAAATGCCCTCCATCAACTTGAACTTTCAATTTTATTCTGAATGCAAAATTGTTCATCACCCGGCGAAGAAAATCTCCAACTATCCCTGTAATTTCTTCTCGAATGCGGTCTTTCAAGTCCTCAATTGTTGCAGGGCGACTTGCAAAGACCTCTCCCTTCAAATACCCCCACAGAAAAAAATCGGGTGCCGTTATGTCGGAAGAGCAAGGGGGGCAAGGCAAACTTTCAAATCGAGAAATTATACCGTCGTTAAAAAATTCTCGCAGAATCCTCATGAAGTTTCTGGCTGTGTGAGCTCTGTGGGGTCTTTGAAGGGAGAGGTCTTTGCAAGTCGCCCTGCTACAATTGAGGACTTGAAAGACCGCATTCGAGAAGAAATTACAGGGATAGTTGGAGATTTTCTTCGCCGGGTGATGAACAATTTTGCATTCAGAATTGAAAGTTCAAGTTGATGGAGGGCATTTAGAAGACATGATTTTTAAAAGTTGAACAAATCTTGAGTACGTAATAAATTCCATACAATTACCTGTACATTAGTGTAATAAAAGATTTTTTTACTCGACTTAAAAGAATTTTATTCGAATAATAAAATGGGTAGTTTAATATGGGGAACCCTGTATATATGACCGATATATCCAAGAAAAATAATACTAGTATTGATATCAACGGTCAAGAAAAAAACCTAGAATATATATCATATATTTCACATATTTTGGAATTTGTATTCTTCCACGCATCGTCCAATCCATATCACCTTTCCATTCAGGATTTGTTTAATTTTCTGAGGGAAGGCAGGAATTATAACTCATAGAAATTTTTGTTTTACACGCATATGCTAAATTCAAATATTTCAGAACAGAGCTTTAATTTACTACAATTTTTTTGTCTAGGTAATTGTTTGTGGTAGTTTAGTGTTTAAAGTTGTTCAGTTCTGTATTTGATTACGCATTTTTGCACATTTCATCATATCATTAATAGTGCATTAATAGAATGTGGTGTTGTCAGGATAACTGCTACTATCTACAATGACTGCTTGCTCATGGAAAAATCATTTTCCGAACCATTTTCTCAGTGATCAGACTACACATACACAATTTGCAATACATACGTTGTCTACACTCATCATTCAATTTATTCAAATGCACTTTGGTGCCTATGAAAACTCCATAATCACGTATGAGCCACTACTGTCAGAATACACAACAACCTCGACCATGACAAAGGTTTGTGAGAAAACCTCAATATTGTCTCTTTTTCTTTGTCAGAGTTTAGATCACAATCTACAACAAACTGACTGCTAAGTGCCAGGCGCCGGCGTCACTAAAAGACGTACAACATACGACAGTGCCGAGCGCATTATGGGCGTTGAAAGTCCTGGATCAAGCAGAGGTGGCGATGTCGACAGGTCGATACACTACAATGGCGTCGTCTCCTGAAAGATCCAACAGTTACTCTGTAATGACCACAAAATTACCGTAAGAAGGATAATCCCATAACCACGTAATGCCACGTATAGACGTTGAAAGGGCAATGCATTACAGCGATTGCTTACTTTGACAGAGGCACAGGGGTATACGGATGGTGGGTTCTACTATTTAATATACTCGTGTAGCAGGACGATAACATTGCAATAAGGGCAGGTGTTGCTATACTAGTAGCGGTTGGTAAATTGTGCTTAATTTAATTGGATGTTAAAAAGGGACATTGTGAGTTGCAAATAATAGGTATTTCTATATAGGTGTACATTTATATACACATAAAATTAGTACCTACCTATTCAATTCGGAAAAATTTGAGACAAATTTTTTAAACATTTTTTAGCTTTAGACTCAAATAATTCACACATTGGTTTTATCAATAATTAAAGAGCATTAAACGAGTTGCAAAACAGAGTAGCACTTTTTAAAATTCGATTAATATCTAAATAACGAAGATAATTGCCAATTATTAACACGTGTAAACTCGTATTAATTAAATAGTATTTAATTTTAACGTTATAAATATGCAGGGTGTTCGGAAAATGCATAATCCTGATACAAGTTAAAATTAAAATAATGTTAGCAGCTCCTGTAAAAAAATGAAAAGCCCAATTGTAACAAGAGTATTGTAATACGTTTCAGCAATAGTATTTTTTTTAGGTTCACAGACTCGATATCAAGTAAAGGATTTTGCCGATGGAGGATCTTTACTCAGAATAGAACCTGTAAAATCTGGTAGAGATGATGCCAACTATGAATGCGTTGCTGAAAATGGTGTTGGTGACGCAGTGAATGCGGAAGCAACACTTATTGTTTTTGAAGGTAAAGTAATTGAACATAAATAATTGCCTATTTCTCGTACTCTTGACAGTCACATATCAGTCAGTGACGTAATTGCCTCTTTTAAAATAAGTTATTGTGGTATATCGTAGTAATGAAAATTTGAAACATTTTTTATTTTTTTTTTCTTTGATATGGTGTAAATTGTGAAAGTATGAGTACTCGATGAAGATTGAAATCATCTCATTTATTTTTAATGGCATTAATTAACTTTAAAAGTGATTTTTCATATTTTCCAACATTTCCAAAATAATAGACCAAATTAGGTTTGTTTTTAATAAATTTGAAGAAAACGATATTAGGAGAACCAGAATTTACGCCTCATCGCGACACGTGGATTCTATTTTTTTCTCAACAGTTCATGTCAATGTGAAAAAAAAATTCTATTTCGACTGACGTCTATTTTGTTGCTAAAGGGGTGAAAAAATTATCGAAAATGTAAAAAAATGGGTGAAACTCGGCTGCGGATGGATATTAAGCAACAAAATTTTCAGGGATCCGAGAGGAAGGTTGGGTTCTAGCTCCCCTGAAAAGTCGGTCGAAAAAATCCTCCGGGGAGGGGAGCAAGAGCCCCCGGAAAAGTACAGTTTTTCGGCCTTTTTAAAAACCATACCCCGGCTAATATCAGAGATGGACCTAAAAAAAAAGAGTTTATTTTTACTTCTTCTTGCCTGCCGTCCGGGTCCGGATCCTCTAGATCCAAAGGGAAAGGCTGTGGCGCGTTTCTAAAGGGTATTTTATAAAATCTCTGAAATCCGACAAAATCGCCTCTTTTCAAAAAATCATAACTTTCCTAGGAGGCAAAATCGAGAAAATCGACTCGGGATTTTCTAAATTACATCTAGTTACCAAAAAAAATACGCCGTCGGTCCATCTCGAAGGAGGCGCGAGTTATTAAACTCGACCCGGACGCGTGTTTGGAGAAATTTCAAAAAATGAAAAAAATTGCGAAAACACGAAATCTTTAAACACTATTTCCAAACGAAAAATCGTCGCCGAGCCGCCGTTCTGGTAAGAAATCCAGGGTAGAGGGTCCAACTTAGAACTACATCATACATCGCACGGTCTCGTTGCGATTTTCGAGGCAGTCGAAGCGAACGAAAAAGTTGAATTTTGACGTTTTGACGAAAATTTTGAAGTTGGGTTAAAATTTGCAAATTTCTTGAAGCGGGCATTGTTCTCGCATCTCTTTCTAATCTCACAAATTTTACACAATCCTCCGCCACGGGGGTATTGAAACGTTAATTATTTTCTTAGTACTCGAAGGACCGCTACGAAATATAGCCTAAAACAGTTTCCCGACACGAAGACTATAAAATACGACGCCACGCGCCGACACTCGCCCGGAAAAAAAACCTTTGAGGCGGTAAAGTACATAAAAAACTTGAGTCTACCTGATCACCGTAATTTTTTTTTCACCGACTGAAAACTTATCACCCTTTCCGCAACATCCTGGAACTTTTCTTCATAAATAAAACTTGTTTCTTTTGACTCGAACTAAACATGAAATTACCTGTGTCGTGACTCGTGATAACTCGAAATTTTGGCCGAGGGCTCTCCTATTATAAATAAGTGAAGTCTTGTGATCTTTTAGGCCATTACAAAACTCCTATCTATTTGAAATAACTCTAAGTATTAACAAATATTGAATTGATAAAACCCTATCCTGTTGAAGTCACATAAATAGAACTGTTCGATATTACAGGATTTATTTGGATTAGATATAAATTTGTTAATATTGGTACAAGTTCGACTTGGAGAAAATTCGAACAATTTATCAAGTTAAAATTCCCATAAAAAAGTACGATTTCCAATTATGCCAGTATTCAAGCATTAACTGGGTATGTAGTTTTCGTATTCAATATGAATTTTCTTTTGCCCAGAATTGGTAAATTTATCGACCCAACTGTCCATTAAGAGTAAAGATGAATGCTTCAGATATTCAAATGGTGATACTATTTGCATTGATTCCTCTTCTTAGTATTTATTTACAGAATTCAACCCAAAAAGTGAGATAGTCTTTGTTTAATCCAATTAAACATAATTTCAAATTTCCAATTATACAGAGTGAACCCCAACTTATTTAATTACCTTTAAGGGGGATCTCTGTTGATATTTGCAACACGAATTATGATTAAAAAAATATAAAAAAGAATGTTGAAAAACTGACCTACCTTACGTAAAAATCTATTGAACTTTGAGAACCACTGCATATCTCTACCGATCCACATATGAGGTGAACAACATGCTTTGTTTATCTAAGTTCATTACAAATTCCAAAGATATAAAAGAAACACCAGATAAACACCGACAAAGTTGTCTTGGGACTACTTTTTGTGCTGTTATATTTCTTATGTGTGTTATTAGGTTTAAAGTAAAGTTAAAAAGTCTTCTCAAAAATATACGAATCTATTATGAATGATAGACTTTATAAATATTTAAAAAAAGAAAAAATAATTAATGAATCTCAACATGATTTTGTCAAAGGCAAAGAGGTGGACACGGCTCTATTTTCTTTCATCAACAATGTAGTCGACTCTAGTTCGGATTGTATGCAGACCTAATAAGTAAAGCCTTCGATTGCATCAATCATACATTATTGTTAGAAAAAATGTAGATACGGTATACGTGGCACGGCATACAATTTGTTTAAATCATATCTCAATGGTCGGAGCCAAAAGGTCTCTGTATCCCTTAAATATAAGATTGTTCAATCAGAAGTCTTTCCGCTATCCATTGGGGTTCCTCAGGGATCGATCCTTGGGCCTCAATTATTCTTAATATTTGTTAATGATTTACATAAAGCGCTTATGGAATATCCAAACTTATTATTCACTTACGCTAACGATACAAATATCTTATTTAAATCTAAAGATCCATCCTACTTCGAGGAAACTGCCAAGTTAATTTTTAATAAATTGGTACAATGGTTAGAAAAAAATAAATTACCGCTTAATAAAAATAAAACCGCTATCATGTAAACTCTTGGGAATTCATCTGGATAAGAAACTTGATTGGGGAATTCGAGTAGATAATCTGTGTCACAAACTAACAACAGCATATTACGGACTTAAGTCTATATCAAAGCAATGCGGTCAGTACATCGTGATATCTTTATATTATGCTAGTTTTTATTCACACCTTCAGTATGGCATTATTCACTGGGGCTTAAGTAAAGATTTTAATAGAGTTTTTCTCATACAAAAACAAAAATATGCGCTGCGGATTCTTGGTGGCCTTAAACCACGAGAATCCTGCAGAACTGCTTTTAAAAATTTTAAGATCTTGTCTGCTATAGCTGTGTATATTTTGGAATTATTATGTTTTGTGTATCGCCATTTTCATTTATTTACTAAACATAAAGCAGACCACTTGTATGACACTCGTCGTAAAAATATGCTTCATCTTGATCGATACAATTCTACATTGTATCAAAAAGGTGCATACTATAATGGCTGTAGTTTATATAATATTATCCCTTTGGAGATAAAAAACTCAAAAAACATTAATATTTTCAAAAATAAATTAAAGAACTATATTATATATCCTTATACGTTAGATGCATTTTTTCTTTATAATGCTGTAAAAAATTAATCACCTATGTATTATATTTTATTTATTTAATATGCTGTTTCTCAATCCATTTTATTGTTTATTGTTTTTTATAATTTTATATCTCTTTACTTTACTCCTTACATATTTTTATCTATTGGCTAATTATTTGTATTTCTTATATGTAATTTCTAACGTATTTTCTATGTACGTACCCCTATGTAATGCACATGAGAATAAAGTGATATTATTATTATTGTTGTTATTATATAAATAAATAAGTTGGGGTATTAATATTATAATTCATATTTCTTATTTTGTGCTTTACATTTCAATTAATAATAAATACACCACATGTAATTACGACCCCCTTTATCCCAGAAGGCTGAGCCTTGTGTTTATTGTTATTTGAAATGAAACTTACTTTTCACTGGGTTTACGACGACGCGATGTATCGACTGGGACTGGACTCTCTTCTCATGGACGGCTGAGACCTGCAGGTTCGAGGATTTCGAACAGACTAGCTGTCTTCGTATTGGATTCGAAACGTCTGAGTTTGCGACATATCGACTGGACTACCTTCTATCGGTTCCAGGATTTCGAACAGGTCTTCGTATTGGATTCGACATTTCTGGATTTACGACGTATCGATTGGATTTTTTTCTCTTGGGACGGTTGAGACGGCGGGGTTCAAGGGTTTTGAACGGGGTCACTATCCTTTTATATTTTTTTTTGCTCGAAGGACCAATGTACGGCCGGCTCGAAGGATCAATGTACGCCAAAAATCTTTTTTATTTTTTGGATTAGCTGCCATCTTGATGACAAATTCGTGTTGATATTTGTCGTTGCTGTATTAGACGGAGATATAATGCCTCTTCCAATTAAAAAATGTCGTGGTGTAAGGGTTTCAATGTCGT
Organism: Rhagium mordax; assembly: GCA_963680705.1. Taxonomy (NCBI): domain Eukaryota; kingdom Metazoa; phylum Arthropoda; class Insecta; order Coleoptera; family Cerambycidae; genus Rhagium; species Rhagium mordax. Next base: position 50,593,339 of record OY796656.1, on the reverse strand, counting down.
TAATATCGTTGCTCAAGGGACACAACAGCCTTGAATTCAAACACGATTCTATTTGGTGTGTTAAAATGTTGTTAATTCTTTGTAAGTCGGTGTGGATTCACCAATTATGTGCTTTAAATGGTATTTCATGGATTTAACGCCTGCTTCCCATAATCCCCCGAAGTGGGGAGCTGTCGGAGGAATAAAATGCCATTGAGTGCCCGATGCCGTCATTGATTCTTGGACTTCGGACTTGTGAGCAAAGAAGAGGGTTTCCTTGCTGAGAATGTGCGCACAGCTCCCTCGTCTAGTGGTAAATCTGCGAAAAGCTACCATGAATGCATCTGTGGTCATGTCACTGACAACTTCCAGATGAATGGCTTTCGTTGATAAGCACACAAAAATAGCTATATAGCCTTTATATGACTTATGTATGTCCTCTTCCTTTGCTTGCCCTTATTTGATAGGACCAGCGTAATCTACTCCAGAATGTAGAAACGGCGGAAATGGACGAAAGAATGTAACTTTGATGGGTGCAGGAAGATCTCCCATTAATTACTGTTTCTGGTTTTTCGCTATAGCGAATGCACCTCACGCAATTACTGATGAAGATAGAAAACGTAGAACGAACTGCCTTTTTTCCATTATATTAATAATCCAGAATGTAGATTTCCCCCATGTAATGTTTTATGACGGGCATCTCGAATAATCAGTTTTGATAGATGACTATGGAATGGTAAGATGATTGGATGTTTTTGTTCATATGAAATCGAGGAATTTCTGAGTCTGCCTCCTACTCGTATTATGTCGTTGAGGTCAATCCACGGGTTTAAATTTATTATGTTGCTGGGCAACCAGTATGTTTGGGAAGATTTGGCGTGTGGTTAATCAATTTCTTGCAGTAGGAAAGGACTCGAATCATCCTTGTGAATGACGAAAATCTATCTATAATTATGTAGTTGCTTTGGTGAACTGTAATTTATTTTAATTTTATTTCTTCCTTTGTGTGATGTGTCTGGATTTGTTTGGGCCATTGATTTTGGCCCAGAAGCCATTTGGGGCCGTTCCACCAAAGTTCATATCTTGTGATTCTACCAGGGTCAATACCTCGAGAAATTACGTCTGCTGGATTATCTTCTGTGGGTACATGATGACAGGCTGGGCAGTAGCTTATTTATCTCGGCCACTCGATTGGCAACGAATGTTTTCCATCTGGCTGCGTCTCCTTTAATCCATGCTGGAGTAATCATCGAATCTGTCCATGTGAAGGCTTCTACTATTATCTGAACCTCAAGGGCAGTTATGGCTCTCTTCATGAGTTTGGCAAGTAGTACCGCGGCACAGAGTTCGAGTCTTGGTATGGTTACTTTAGCTCTTTGGTGACTAGTAGAGTGATTTTCCCTAGACTTAGTGGCGTAGTGGGCTAGAGCATGAGTGACAGTCATGGCTCTGGCCACACTGCCTATCGTGTCCGGGTTCGAGACCCGGCACCGGCAGATGGCAATGTGGGTATGGATGTTGCCTGCGTTTTTTTTAATGTTAGCCCCCTTCCGGACAGCCTTTGGCTTTGGATTTGGGGGTTGTCTAATTTCTGTGGTGTGTGTTTTTTATGTTTATTGTTTAATTATTATTCTAGAGTATTTTTTTCTACAGCGTATATGACTGCCCCATATGCTTTTTCGGATCTATTGCAGAACCCATATGTAACTTTAGGTTGACTTTATTGTTGTAGTTTATCCATAGCGGTAAATGAATGCCTTCTACGCCATTGAGCTGGTCGCTAAATGCAGTCCATTTAGCTTAAGCATCTTGTGGAACTGGCTGATCCCATTCCAAATCTTGCAGCCAGAGCTCTTGGCTAAGTAGTTTGGCTTTTATGGTGACGGGAGCTAACCATCCTAATGGATCGAAAAAGCTATTTGTGATAGAATGCTGCGTTTTGTAATCGTCTGATGATGACTGGTGTTGGTTTTGAATCGGAACGTGTTATCGTAGGGTGCCCAATGGATTCCTAAAGATTTCTTTATTTTATCTTCGGTTATCTCCAAGGCGCCACTGTCCCTTAAGTCATCTGGTATATGTTGTAACATTTGTGGTTTATTGCTAGCCCATTTTAGTAACGTAAACCCTCCGGATTTTAAGAACACTGATAATTCGGATTGCATCTGGATGGCTTCTTCAATGGTGTCGGTTCCGGATAACAAATTGTCAACGAAAAAGTTTCTAATTACTACTTCGGATGGTTTAGGGAATATTTCTTTATGGTCAATGGCCAATCGTTGGAGTGTTTTTATAACAAGATATATAGGGTGCAGCAGTTTTCCCATAAGTCCAGGACCGGACAATATGCCTCTGTTTTTTATCAAATCATGTATTAATTCAATAGTCGCACCACTCGAAATCATTTTTAATAAATGTCTATCAGAAGGGGTTTTCCCTGACAAGTGGAAGTGTGCTCGAGTTGTTCCAGTTTTTAAAAATGGTAATAAATCTCTCATCGAAAATTATAGGCCCATATCTTTATTATGTATATTGGGTAAAATTTTTGAGGCGATAATAGTATCAGAACTATTCTTTAAGGTGAAAAACTTATTAAACCCTTTTCAGCATGGCTTTTTTCAAGGAAGATCGGTAAATACAAATTTAATACCATTTGTTCAGACCGTCCTAGAAGCTATGGATAACAGGCAACAGGTTGATGCCGTGTATACCGACTTCTCGAAGGCGTTTGACAAGGTGCACCACCACCTTGTTCATTAAGCTTTCGAATTTTGGAATACATGGTAGCCTCCTTTGCTTATTGAAATCGTATTTGCTTGGTAGAACGCAAGTTGTCAAAATAAATAATTCTCAATCATCACAAGTACAGGTAACATCAGGGGTACCCCAAGGGTCCCACCTGGGGCCATTGTTGTTCTCTCTATTTATAAACGATATATCTGATAGTTTTCATTACTCGCAGTGTTTCTTATATGCTGATGATCTCAAAATTAAAAAAAGTATTAATACATTGCACGATTGCGATCTCTTAAATGAGGATTTAAAAGCATTACATGATTTCTGCATAGCAAATAGGATTTATCTTAATACTAATAAATGTTATGCCATAACTTTTACTCGAAATATGAATAAAATAGAATATAATTATACTCTAGATGGTGAATGTCTTAAGCGGGTTAGTGTTGTCAAAGACTTAGGTATATATTTAGACGCCAAATTAAGGTTTGATCAACATATTGAGAGTATCGTACAGAAAGCATTTAAAAATTTAGGTTTTATTTTAAGATCGACAAGGGATTTCAAAAGGGAGAAATCGGTTATGATATTGTACAATTCAATGGTGCGTAGTCATTTGGAATATGCTACTCTTGTTTGGGACCCAGCGTATGATAAATATATAGAAAGAATTGAAAAGGTGCAAAGAATATTAATTAAACATTTAAATTTTAAATTTCATCCTGATAGACAATTGAATGCGTACTCTTACAATTTACAATTATATAGACTAGACTCGTTAAAAAATAGAAGAATGGTTGCAGGCATCTTATTTTTGTACAAGATTATTCACAATAAAATCGACTCTCCATTCTGTTTGAACTATTTAGCTTTCGTTACGAGTACTTATGATATGCGAGATCACGCTATTTTTTACCCTAGATTTTCTAATACAAATTCTTGCTTTTACACACCTATGAATAACATACAACACATTTATAATACAAAGTTTTCTCACATAGACTTATTTCACTTATCTCTTACACTAGTAAAAAACAAAGCTCTTCAAGCATTGCGATTATAAATACTTTGGTTTTTTGTTTTTTGTTATTTCATTATATTTATGTTTATCTCTTCATTTCTTTTCATGTTTATTCTTTTTATCATAATTATAATAATTATAATTAGTCATAAGTAGATACATTCAGACTTAAATATTACAGTTAGGTTTGGTTAGTTAGGTTAGTTTTAGGTTAGCTTTGTAAGTTAGATTATTTACACTTGAATATCATCCAGTGCGATATATGGTTAGACTTTTTGTTGGTTTTTGGTCAATTTTAGAAAACGCTGTAATATGTAGCATTATTGCCAGTATATACTGTACACTATATTTTACTTTGTGTCATTCTGTCATTGGATTCCTTGTAATCTGTTGAATGACCTGTTACTTAAATAAATAAATAAATAAATAATAAGAGCTTGAATTCTTGAATTGATTTGGATTTGTCGAATCTCCATAAGTTCTGTGGAACTTTTGATCATATTCATTAATTTTAATTTCGCGATACATCTTTCAATATCGGCAGTAAAGGCTATCTGATTTTTTCTCCAACGCAGAAGAATATCAGTCAATTCTTGTTGTAACCGTGGACCAACGGGCATCAAGACGTTGAGACTGATACCACTGAATGTCTTGCAAGAGGCATTAAATATCTTCCATATGACCAAGATTTAAGCTTGCGGGAACTCATCGTACTGCCAACTTCTCTTCTAATTGCAATAATCTTGCCAGTGCTTGGGGTTTGAAATTCCCCAATTAAGAAGGAGTATATTTTAAGGGAAGTTGTACAGTGTAAGTTCCATCTGAGTTTCGTCTGGTAGTTCTATAAATGTGTTCTTCCCATCTGGGGATAACATTCTCTGAACTGAAACTTCAACCATGTCCCAAAACTTAATTGCTTGTCTTCTTCGGTACGGCTTATCACACTGAAACTTTGACCTGGTCATGTCGGGCTTGTTTGATATTGTCGGACAGTATGCATCCCAGTTCTGTCTGTTGACCTAGAAGACTATCCTTAGTTTTTGTATTCCTCCCAATACAATACAATCTGCAAACAGTTAAAAACCACCCCTTTTCACGACTTTTATTGATAATCGCTCGGGATGCTGTTTTTGTCGGTAAATTGGTGATGATATCGTCGGGGATAATGGAAGGGAGTAGGATGATGCCATGGAAAGCCGCGTAAGCGCCCTGGGGGCTGATTCTACCGTATCCGGGAGTGGGCAAGTGATATTATCAATACCACTGTTTTCAACATTTAATCCCCCGTTTTCGAGGATGCTGAACAAGAAAAAAATAGTTTTGGGAGTGGCAAACCACTTCTATCCCTACTCTGACCCATAATTTCTTATATTTGTTAAATTTTATCTCTGAACTTTATGTCGATTTTCATTCAGAGATGGACGATGTATGTGATGAAAGAGAAGACGATATCATCAAATGTGATGTTCATTTCGAGGAGCATGTAGAGTTTGTAAGTGCCGTAGGTTATTAATGTATTGCAAAAAATATTTTATTTTACTCGAGTACATATTGTGTACATAATTTATTTAAAAAAAGACGAATTGTATGTTTGATTCTCGTATCTCACTTTCAGGAGAAGAAATATCATCTTGTAGGTAAGGCTCAAAAACTCCTGTCGATATTTTTTTCTTCATCAGTATCCTCGAAAACGGGAGGAGAGTAAGTATTTTATTCGGAAGGAGGAAATAAATTAACCCCGGAGGGTAGAATGAACCCCGAGATTTCTCATGGTCCTCCCATGTCCTCACCCTTTCCTCGACTAAATAATTTCATTAAATACTGGGACATTTCCCTCCAAGCATGCGTTGTCGAGCGTTATGGCAAGACAAGAAACCGCGATAAAGGGTGCCTATTGTTCGTGTGCAGGGGTAGAAGTGATTTGCCACTCCTGAAACTATTTTTTTCTTGTTCTGCATTCTCGAAAAGGGGAAGAGGATAAATGTTGAAAACACAAGTATCGATAATATCACTTTTCCACACCCAGATAGGGTAAAATCAGCAATTTTTCCAATCATGCATATAATATGCTTCTTACAACTCTTAAAAATACCTACGCAATATACTATTACAGCATATTGCCATTGACGAATGACGACGCCTAAGTGTGTTAATAGCTATTTATGAAATAATCGCTTAAAGTGATATTTCATTTTGAGAAAAGGTAAGTTTAGCTCATCCTTTCCAACTAATTAAAATCACTTTTTTATCTAGAAACACTATTAAAGTTGAATAACGTTGAAAAAGTGAAGAATTAAACGCAAAATTAAAATTCTAACGTTTTCAAATAATTAAATTTATAAAAGTTTGGTATTCGCAATCAAAGCATTCCAAATTATAATAAATTGGTGCTAAAAATAAATTGTTTTTAACACTTTAACATAAAATGGCACTTTTAAGACTGACAACAAACGTTAAAAAGGCTAATATACTAGCCTACGGCTTGTTTGCAAACTGCACTCTTCACTCCCGTGCGTTAAGGACTTAGTTAACTCTTGTTCAGGATGTATTTGGTTTGGACGGTTCGGATATAAATTTGCTAATACTGGTACAAGTTGGGCTTGGAGAAAATTCATATAATTTATTAAACTGAGCCTTTATAAAAAAACAGGACCTACATACGATTTCCAATTATACCAGTCAAAGCATAAACTTTTGTTAATTCTTAATTTCTTGTATTCAATGGTGAATTTATCACAAAATAAAATTATTTCTAGTAACATACGTTTTATAAGGTTGATTCTCACTTACGCTACACTCAGCTCGGCGACGCGACACGATGCTGCGCTGCAAAGTGTCGTGACGCTGGGGGGTATTCTCATTACAACGACCGATAGCGACGCGACACTACAGATTTGTTTGACTTTGAATTAAATTGGATTTTTTTTCAAAAAAATGCCTACTTTTTTATCGAGTACTGTTGATGACATACATATTAGTGTTAGTTATGTGCCAAATATTCTCTTTTCTTTGCTGATTATTGTAGTTTTTGTTCGTTAGATCGTAAAGTTCTACTGATTCAGCCACAACGATGATTAATGCCTGCCTTTTCATTGGCCAAAGCAGACATTTTTAACAAAACAGCATGTGAACCATATACAATCAGGATTGTACTGAACGACGCCGCGCGACATAACATAAAAAATGCTCACGGAACAATTCCAACGTTGCCGCGCGACGAAGCGACGCGTCGCTAACTGTAGTGCAGCGCAAGTGAGAACGTACTCATTTAAAACAATGCGATCATTACCTAGCGGCAATTTGCAGCGCCGCGTAGCTGAGCTGATTGTAGCGTAAGTGAGAATCAACCTCACCGATGTTTCTGTTTACGTGTAATATACAATTTATACAAGTGCAAAATAAATTGCGATACCGACATGCAGAGTTTGCATACATTATTTTTTCTACGATTACGTATAAAAGAAAGCATTTAATTTTTACCATAAATTAAAGATAGATTAAAAATAAATTAAATAGAATTATTAATAATAATAATAATAATAATAATATTAATAACATCTAGTGTCTTAACTTTAGTAGGTAACCCAACAAAAATATATAAAATAAATCTTCTGTCTATCTGTCAAGATGCCAATATAATGCAACAAAATTTTTATTGCATTAATGCAACGTCACCTTTTAACTGAAAATAAGTAAATAAGTTTGCATAATCGTAGAAAAAATTATTTTCTTCTACGATTTGGTCTTCACTGTCGAAAATACGAGTAATTTGCAATTTAAACGCCAAACTGAAATAACCGCAAACATACAACTAAACATAAGGATCTAGATAAAATTCGATAAAATACAAGAGCTATAAATTAATATTCTCTAATGTTTTATATTACATTTTCTGCAATAATGTGTTGTGTGCACACGAGGGAGTAAATAAGTTTCTTGCATAAACGTTTCCCTCGATGCGCTTTGGAAACACTATCCATGCCCACCATGCCGGCACTAAAACACTTTACTCCCTTGGTACATAAATACCTATTTTCTCATAGCTCGTCTAAATAATGCAAATTCGCCATTGAATTAAACTTGCTTATTTATGATCGAAACTGACCTACTTGTTATTCTACATAACTTATCGATTCGGCTATTCTCATCTTAACGACATGATATTTAAATTCCATTTTGAGGTTTATTTTTAATTTGTTTCTCTAAAAGGTATAAGAATTTCTGCAAGAAAATTAAAGGATCTAGGTATATGAAACAAAAACAAAACTTTAACTGCTGATATAGAGCACTACAAAAAATATAAAAAAGTATTAGCAGTTGTTAAAAAATTGCAGAACGATAAGGTGTACGAGATCTGATAATGAAAGTAAAATCATATGGAATATGATAAATTTTAATACAGGGAGGAAACAAAAACGTAATCAAAATGTTATAAGCAATTTGTAAAACACGATGTAGTGATAACAGAGCCTATTACAATTGCAAATCATTTTAATGAATTTTTCATAAATACGCTTGAACAACTACATGAAAAATTAAATAATTACAATATCGACAACACTTTAAAATGTAATAAAAATTATCCGACTATGTTTTTCGAACCAGTTACAAAAAATACAGTTTCTAATGCAATTATGGAAAGGAAAACTGACCTCGATGGGATATCAGTAAATATTTAAAGAAATCTGTCAATTTCATAGTACATATCCGCTTACATTTTTAATAAATTTGTCCCTAGAATCTGGAATCTTTCCTGACATATTTAAAACAGCAAAGGTGATACCTCTTTATAAAAAAGGAGAGAAATAGAATTAGATAATTATCGTCCAATTTCACTGCTTAATACTGTATCCAAGATATTAGAGAAAATTGTTTTTAATCAATTAAAAATTTTTATTTCTAAACGTAAAATATTAAGTCCAGCTCAACATGGTTTTATCAAGAGAAAAAATACTCAGCCAACTACATTAGATTTTCTCAGCAATTTATACAAAAGCCTCGACATGAATCGTATATCTGTGGGTCTTTTTATTGACCTAAGCAAAGCATTCGACCTAGTCGGACACGATCTACTCAGGGAAAAGCTTATGATGTATGATTTTAAAGGAAAAATAAATAAGTCGTTGTCTTCTTACTTATCTGATTGTAATCAAATAGGTAGTATATGTAAATGGAGCCAGGTCTGATAAAATAAGTATTAAAATAGGTGTGTCACAAGAGTCCATTTTTGGGCCACTATTGTTTTTCATTTTTGTAAACGATTTACCAAAGCTGGTTCAACATGACAACTTGATAATGTTTGCTGATGATAATACGCTTCTGTTATTACAAATTTGAAAGTAATGTTATCATTTTATCATGCGGAGTTTGTATCAAGAATTAAATATGGAATTATTTTTTGGGGTTCTTTCAAGCATTTTAATAGAATTTTTATATTACAAAAGAGGATTATAAGAAATATCGTGGGTGCCTCAAATTATCAATCATGTTGTACTATATTTGAAAAACTGCAGCTTTTGCCACTTAACTGTTGTACTATACAGCATGTCCATTGTCCACCTAGTACGCGGAAGTCCAATATTAAACAGATAAATAGATATTTCTTTTTTGCGATGTACCTAGTTTCTCAAGCTCTACAAAATCAAAATAATACCAATTATACAGGGTGTGTCATTTCTTCTGGGCAGTTAGCAACTTCAGTTTTTTAAATGGCAACCTATATTTTTTAAATTTTTTTCGTAATCTAAGTTAAAAATAAAAGGTTCTTTATGCATAATACTCATATGAAAATGTTGATAGTTTTCGAAATATTTGACTCGACATGTTTGTTTCCTCAATTTTCGTTGCTCACAATATCTGCAGTTCTGAGGTCATGCATCATCACCAAAAATATTTTTTGGCTAAAGTCTAAAGTCTTTGAAATCTTATATCAGAAATTGATCTGTGATATACAGGGTGCGAAAAAAATCTTGCCAAACATGATAAAAGAAAATTTAAAATATCTCCGTTAATTCAAATGGAACACCCTGTATTTTATTGAATAATAAGATGCACCATTGAATACAAGCCTCTAAAACTTTGTTGATTTGCCAAATCATTCATCGTTTTGTTCTTTTTAATTTCATCAGAATTTTTTTGTCTTACTTTTTCTGATAGTACCTACCTACCACGTTTTGTTAATTGACTTGAATTTTCTGCAGTTTCTTCAAGCATCTGAGACCTATCATCAGGATTGGGGCAAAGTACACCATCTTCGATAAAGATAAGGTATATTTTCGATAGATTTTAAAGTATTCTCCTCTCTTATATGAGTTAGGCCTCCTGAGTCGTGATAATTTCTTCTAGAGAAAGAATATCCTGAAGGTTAGAAGCAGTGGTTATTTCAGCATTAGCAGTGATTACAGGCTCCTGGTTGTCTGAAATCGAGTCTGAAGTTGAATGCACATAGTCTTCTGAAGTTTGATTTATGATAATATCATCGGCATTGGTAATTTCTATAAAAAGTAAAATAGAAGCATTTGAAACAACTTGAAAAGGTACTCACAATATGTAACATTTTGAAAAATTCGAAATAAATATTGAAATCATCTCAGATCTTACCAATAAAATGGCAAAATATTCAAAATGCAATTTTATATTAAATAAGAATGTTCAAATATTAGAGGTTAAAGTTACAATATAAGATTCAATCACTTAATAAACGATTAAATAAATTAAAACCAAATTCTAACGCCACACAAACAATTGGATAAATTAAAACCTCAAATAAACACGAAAATTAAAATTAAATTGGTTTAAATTTCCTTAGTAAACCAGCCATAAGTTAGTTATATTAATGTAGTTTTACCTGGATTTGCTGTGATTTGAGGTTACATTCAGAGATGGTATTTATTCTCTTGAAGATTCTGATAATCCATAATCACCCAACAGTTCAAATATTTACTTTATTCTATTTGACATTGTTTTAGTCACAAAATATCACTTATTTTATAAATTAATTGTAGACTTTGTGAAAGTTGAAATGCGCTAACTACGCAAAATGGCGAACCTACTTATGCGTTCAATATGCCCTTGTAAGAATACATATACAAGGGTAGCACGTAGCATCTACGCAAAACTGAATAAAAACACGGCTTCTACAAGTAGATGCCGCCTTTATGCTTTCAATTGTACAGAAGCCGAGTTTTTACTCAGTAGGTTGTGCAAAACTTGTGAAGATGTGGCAACTATTTTAACGAAATTTTAATGTTAGAGTGTAGATACTGCAGTTTTTAGCTTTGGATTTGATAAAAGATTTGTTACACAATCTTTTGGTGCAAACAGTCTACTTTCGATTTTTTTGTAGTTGCCGCACTTCTGCTTATTAGGGCAGTATACCATTTCATTGTATATTGTATTTGTACTTTGTAGTGTGGTCAACTGGATAATAAATATTATTAATAATATTAGTATTATGATCGTGCAAAAAGTTTTACTTTTAGTAGGTACTATTTACCGTGCCAAAAGTGATTGCAGTGATTGCATACTAGTGCATACCACTTTCAATTTTAATGCACCTTGCTTTGATAACAGTGCAATAAAAACGCGCTTTTGCACGTTGCCTTGGTAACAATGCAATAAAAACGTAAAAAACACGCTTCTTCCAAATTATGTCATTAATTTTGTCACAAACAATCGTAGAAAAAATATGAGTATGTATATCAACGTTTAATAACTAAACTAATTTGCTAAGGCTGTGTCAACGTTAGTTAACCATTCGTTATAACCAGTGATAGTGGGAGGGAACGACCGATATTCGATTAAGTCAACCAACCGCTGTCACCACATCTGATTTAACTCTTGGCCGTTGAATTCAACGCAGGTCGTGGCAAACCCTTAATATATCGAAGTCTCGAAATCGATAGATTAACGGCAACTGTCGACAATGAATGCTTCCTCGTATACAGGCTTCGCAACTTCCTGAACTAAAGATACAACACTAGCTAAACACTTTGCACAATACACAATTCACTTCTGACACCTGCCCAGACAGGTCTTGCTCGTTCACTCTTCTTTGGCTGCAGCCGAATGGTCAAACCGACGCAATTGCGAGGGTCGTTAGCTATGGGGTCAACACAGATACTAGACTATTACTAGAACGCAATAAGAAGACATGGATAATAAATAAGTGTATATATTAAACAAGCATCATAGAACATATAGAGCCTCACCTAGCAAGGTCTGCCACCATAACCACGATACCCCCACAAGGGGTCAGCGACCGCGACGGCCGCGCTTAAAGACGAGTGATCGATTGCCGAAAGAGAATTATTACATGGACGTGACTGGCAATTTAGTGAGTGGGTTTTATAGATATACTGTTAGAATTATACTAAAAATTTAAGGTAATATTCTCCAAAAGGGGTATATGCCGTTAGACGTCTGTGGATATTTCAGAAAGGGGAAATCTCTTCGAATGCTATCTCACAAGGCGGTCACTTGGTAATAATGGGGAAGTGCCCCGGTACCCGTGCGTACCGCACTGAGGCTTATCCTGGCTTGATTTAATCAAAAATGGCGGATTTCCATTTTGCGAGATCATTGGGAGGTCTCCCACTATATATATGGAAATGACCCGAGACCATTTCAAGTCGCCACGTGGCGTCGCAAAATTCCGCTATTTCCAAATTTTATTCAGTTCCTAATATTTTCAAAATGGTGCTGGCAGACACGATCCCGGTAGAGACGATGACCAATGGGTAGGCGAGGCCAGCTCAACCATCCTTGGAAGCCGTAGGTCACGGACTCACTAGGAATTCCAGAACGCGAGGGTAGAGTGAACCTATGGGTCCGTAGATCAGTGCGACCACGAAGGTGGATCAGTCTATGGTAGATCAGATCAAGAGCTACCGATCTACGGTAGATTCACTCTCGCGCCTTTGTGGAGTATTCCTGTGATCTGTTAGACCGGCTTGTGAAGATGATTACCTGCGCTGTAATCATCATAATTAAAACCCCAGTCCGTCCATAGAGGATTCGGCACTGGCAGAGGATAATGCATATCCTTGGTCGTCTCTACATGCTGCATCGTGCCTGGATGCGTTCGTTCAAACATGAGATATGGGCCGAAAAAGATAAAGGGAATTTTGGAAACTGTACTGAAAATCGTCTTAAAAATTTTATAAAAAATCCTGATATGCATGGATTCACGCATATCAGGCAAAAATGAAGGAATTTTGGGTTTAGGAACTGACTTGAATTTCGACATATTTTTGATAAAAAAAATGGTGTACATGGAACAGATGTTCCACATACACCATTCAAGCCTTAGCTTGTGTGCTTATGTCTAATTGGGATCTTTTACTTAAAACTACTTATACAGCATCTCCTGGGTTCGATAACATGTACAGGGTGTCCCAAACTCGATGCCTCAGTCCTTTAACTCGAAGGGGGGGACAATTGAAAAAAAAACGATATATGGGTTTCTTAGACATATATTAACCCAAGCTACAATTTGCCATGAAACTGGTGACCATAACCTAACGACGGTCGGCGTCGCGACGTCTTGAATATGTTTTTGTCCACAAGCACCCTTCTTTTAGTACGGCACTGGAAAGCTTATTTTATTCCGAGTCAAAAATCTAAATACAATTTTTTTATATTTTGAACCGTTTTGAAGATATACCAGATTTTATAATAAATTTAAATTATTGTATATTTCAAAAAAATTACTGTATTTGCGTAAAAGGTTCGTATTACGAGTATATAAACACAAATACTTATGTCAGAGTATATTTATTATAGAATAAGCAGTTTAAAATTATTTTTATTTATTATCAATATATAATTAATATAATAATATGGCAATGGTTTCTTAAATTATAAGCATATATTAATATATAATACATAATAACAGAAAGCTAACTAACATTTACAAAATATGCTCAAATATCCCCCATTTTGATCAAAACATAATTTGAATCTCTTCAATACGTGCTGTGTTGTCATTCTAAATAGTTTCATTATTAAGGTTTTTACATGCATTTATTATTTTCCTTTTCAAATGTTCTATACCATTATGGTCTTACACACTTCATTTTTCAGTAATAAAAATCCATAGGCGTAAGATCTGGCGATCTAGGACGTCACTCTATTTATTTCTGTTTATATACTAGTAATACGAACCTTTTATGCAAATACAGTAATTTTTTTGAAATATACAATATTTTAAATTTATTATAAAATCTGGTATATCTTCAAAACGGTTCAAAATATAAAAAAATTGTATTTAGATTTTTGACTCAGAATAAAATAAGCTTTCCAGTGCCGCATTCAAAAAAGGGTGCTTGTGGACAAAAATATATTCAAGGCGTCGCGACGCCGATCGTCGTTAGGTTATGGTCACCAGTTTCATGGCAAATTGTAACTTGGGTTAATGTCTAAGAAATCCATATATCGTATTTTTTCAATTGCCCCCTCCCTTCGAGTTAAAGGGCTGAGGCGTCGAGTTTGGGACACCCTGTACAGGGTGATCCACTTAACTTTCCCTCCCCACGTTTCTCTGTTATTCCTGTAGTTACAAAAAAATTATTCTAAAAAAAGTTTTAGGGCTTTTTCTAAAGTTTTTAAATTACATCAAAAAAACAATTGAAAAATAAATGCCGAAGTTATACAGGGTGAATACCAATAACTCATTTTAAACAGAAAATAAATCAGGATAGGTCTCTGGCATTCACCTTGTTTTTTGCAATCATAAATTCACTAGTTTTTGCTGTCACTGTCAATTAACTTGTCTCCGACCGCTAATTTATGAAAGACCGTCGAACGGCGGCTTAACTTTATTAGACGTTTTTTGTCACGTTTTTTACATTAGAACTTGGAGTCTGTGACTTGGATACCAGGCATGTGAACCCATAAGTGGGTCAGTAGAGCAACGAAGCGGTACCTACTCAAAAGTTTACCAGAATTGTACGTAGGGTAGGTCAGTTTTTCAACTTTCTTTTTTATATTTTTTTATTGGTAATTTTGTTATAAATATCAACAGAAAACCCCTCTTAAAATTAAAATGAGTTATTGGTATTCACCCTGTAAAAATTGTATTTTTTTAAATGAAACACCCTCTATTTTATTGCCTTTTTCGACGTAGAATTTCAGTCTGATTTCAGTAAGTTTTCGAAATATTTGCTTTTTAATATATAAATAAATGTTTTTAAAATTAGAGCATACTCGATCGAATATGGGATAATGTGTAATTTATGTTTAAAAGCAAATATTTCGAAAACTATTAAAAGTAAGTAGGTATTCTATATTCTATATTGTTGAAATCAGACTGAAATTCTACATCCATAAAGGTAATAAAATACAGAGTGTTTCATTTAAAAAAATACAATTTATATAGGTATATAATTTCGACATTTATTTTTCAATTGTTTTTTTGATGTCATATTTAAAAACGTTAGAAAAAGTTCTGCAACTTTTGTTAGAAAGATTTTTTTGTAACTACAGAAATAACAGAGAAACGTGGGGAGGGAAAGTTAAGTGGATCACCCCGTACATACAAACACTGAAAGTTTACGAAAATTTCAAAATAAAATTGATTATTTCTGTTTATTAGTATTTTGATTCTATATGTGCAGATTTATTTAAACTACCAAATTATATTTTGAAAGTTATTACTGGAAGCAATAATAAATTTCTTTCATTCATGGATTTATTTTACTTTTCCTGTTAATGTTTGAAGTTTATAATAATTTAACCCCCCAGCACTAACAAACCTGCCCAGCGTGTAGTTTATTAATAACTTGAAGTTAATTTAAAACGTGACAAATAATAAACAATTAGATGTTTTTGAGAGTTTAAAAATTGCAAAATGTAAATATAATATGAATATTGACCAAATAGCTCTTTTGGTCAATAGATCACAGTTCTACGAATCGTCGCATAATTTGGATATAGTTTAGGCTGCATTAAGTTTAGTTTTAATCATGTCCTGATGTCATATTGGTTGAAAAGTATGCTTCGACTGTTAAGGGGATAATAGCACCCAACATATTTTTGAAAATCCATATTTTCGTTACTATTCATCGGAATCGTTTCAAATTTTTATGAATGATATAGAATTATATAATCTAGGGCTGTGTGCATGCATATTTAAATAGGCCGAAAAAATTTATAAAAAAAATCGAGAAAATGTGAAATTTTCCAAATCCATGCACATGCATCTAGAAAATGTAATTCTATATGCTATTCACATTTTATTTACATGAGGGGAGGCTATGATATGTTTTTCTTAGGTTGTCTCAGGGTTGTCTACTATTGACAAAATATTGAAGTATCAGATTTAATTGATCGTCACTGTCACTTAGTTTTGGCTGAATTGCCAAATTTTTTATTGATAACATTGCTGTGCTTTCTTTAGGGTCTCACTCTGGCAACTATGTAGAACCAATTTGAATTTGTGGTTATGTTTTTGACTTTTCAACATAACCTCAGTAATTAAAACAGTCATTCATACCAACAGAATTCAGATTTTCCATAGCCTCCCCTCATGTAAATAAAATGTGAATAGCATATAAATAAGGTGCTAAAATTCAAATCATTTAGCTGCTGTCGTTTGCGTATAATGAATTTTCAAAACTCATGGCATTTTGTACCAGGAAAAGAAAATGCCATGAATTTTGAAAATGTATTATATGCAAACGACAGCAGGTAAACGATTTGAATTTTAGCACCGTATTTAGAATTACATTTTCTAGATGCATGTGCATGGGTTTGGAAAATTTCACATTTTTTCGATTTTTTTTTTAAATTTTTTCGACCTATTCAAATATGCATGCACACAGCCCTAGATTATATAAATCTATATCATTCATAAAAATTTGAAACTATTCCGATGAATAGTAACGAAAATATGAAATTTCAAAAAAATGTTGGGTGCTATTATCCCCTTAAATATTCGGAGTTTTGTACAGTAGGAACTACTCTCGGAACTACTGTAGAATCAGTTTATTTGGCTAAAAAAAGTCGACAAAATCCTGCAGCAACGAAACCTACTCCCTCCCTCGTTTTCGAGGGTGCTGAAAACGAAAAACATAGCGGATGAAAGTTTTAGCGACCGCAACACCCTCAAATGGCTAATAATTACCCCTTTTTCACATTTTCCTGTTGTAAGGCTAGTGAAATCCGTGTTTGGAGGAGATTAGCTGGGAAAATCGTTAGGGTATGATAAAAAAGGGAAGGATAACTGCAGGAGAAGGCCTTTAGCTACCCCTGAGAGTAAAAAGAAAAATAGATTTTCTTTTCTTTCTTCTGTAATCTCTATACCTCCGTTTTCGACCATGCTGAATAAGAAAAAAGTAGTTTCATTAGCGTCTGACCCTTCCTACCACATCAAACTGACAAAAACCACCCTCCTAAACTTTCGCTAGTAAGTAGTAAGCATGTTCGGCAGCGCGGGGTTGGAGGAAACGTGAACGGTGTCAAGTACATTTAAATATACGCAGGTCCACGGTAACTTCGAAAAAACACGAGAGTCAAACAAGCCTGGTGAAAATTAATTTTCCAAACTTCTGGCAAGGTTGTAACAACCCCCAGCGGTAGCTAAAGGCCTTCTGCTGCCGTTATCTTTCCCGTTTTATCAAACCCTAATGATTTTCTGATTTTTCCAGCTAATCTTCTCCAGGCACGGGTTTTACTAGCCTTAAAACGGAAAAATGCGAAAGGGAGTGGTTTTTGGCTATTTGAGGGGATTGCGGGCGCGAAAAACTTCATCCACGTTTTTCGTATTCGGTATCCTCCAAAACTGGGAGTAGGTTTCGCTGCTGCGCAGAATTTTGTTGACTTCCCTTGCGACTCCTCGACTCCACTATTATTAGAATTCAAATAGTCATGATCGCATCGTAAGTGTCATTATCTAATTTTGACAACAACAACCACAAATTGTAATTATTTCAGGTTATCTAATTGAACATGGCCATCCTCTAACCTCTTCTTTTAAGTCGTCATCGGAGGTTCAATAAGATGTCGTCATCGGAGGTTCAATAAGATATTCTCCAGCATTAATTCTTAACATAGGGACTGAAGTAATATAATCAAGTCTGAAATTAATGAAGTCATTTATAAAATAACAACATTAGGCGTATTTTGTGTCATGAATTATTATCCTTACGGTATGATAATAAAGGCAAAATAGTTATTAACGTCATAAGGCCGATATGTAGCAAATATCAGACAAGATTGAAGTTTGTAAGATCGAGGCGAAGCCGAGATTTTACTATCAATCCCCTCTGTTATTTGCGTATCGGCCGTGTGTCGTTCAGTATTTTTCATTATACCATAAATACTTTAATATTTAATGATGATTTGTAAGCCTTGCATTTTTCTTCAATTCATTTATCGGCCTAGGCCGATATTGGTGTCATATCAATGAAAAATAGAGTAATGATAAATCATAATATCAGAATGGTATAATGAAAAAGTAATAATATTTACTAGGTGGGAGAAAAAATACATCGTAAATTATTACGGTTACCGGTTACCTATTATTGGGCACGGAAAAAACAGAAAGTTTATCGCATGTAGTTAATTTAATTATGTTAGAGAATTATGTAACTCCCTCCACGTCATACCGTATCAAATTCATTAAATCTATCTCCTGTTGAACATTATCATAAAAACCGTATTTACGAGCGCTTCATATCATTTATATGAGATATGTATACTTTAGAACAGTTGCATATTAATGAAACCTCTGTACCTACTTTAAAAAGTACGAAGAGCATGACAAAGGGAGGTTAATCATTTGGATCAAATTTCTGTCTGTTCTTGATATTTGTTGCACGCGAACAATCTTCTAATTGGGCGAGAAAACACTTTGTATGTATGCGAATTTGAATAGTCTGCCCAGCACAGAAGTTAGTTATAAAGCAAGTTATGTTGAAATGCCATCGAGACATTCGAGACCATAGATTTATCATTGTTCAACTTTTTGAAAATACACCTGATAATATCGAAGAACTATTTGGTGTCAAGGGGTATTATTTCCGGAGGAACTTTTCCATGACAATCTAAGGTCAAGTTAGACGAGGGAATGTGCTAGTTCTAAACTTTCGCTCTTCAATATTGGCTATAGACCACAAGTTTCGGTTTCGATTTGAGGACGAGGCTAACTTGTTTCTAATCCAGTTTAAGTTATTTTCAGCTTCACTAATTAGGTATAGACCTACTGTTCTTGGCATCAATTAAAATTTACTTGTTCTCTCCATCAATAAACATTTGGTTTTTCCGTCACTTATCGAATTTAAAATCTCTCTTTTGCATTATTAAATTATTTAAGCTACATGTTTTCGTAATATGGCAGCGATCTGTTATTTTTAGACATAATAATTCATAATTCATTTGACACTAAACTAAGTTTTTGTGTATTATCATCTCTTTTTTACATTTCCGAATATTACACACATTCCTCCATCAAATTTGTTAACGGTTGTAAAAATTGTTTAATATACATTACTTACCAATTCAGTTTTTTTTTAATAAAATTTACTAACCCTTCTGAAAACGATAACAACCATCGGAATAATTATTATTTGAAGATTCTATTAGACACATCAAATATTTAGTGAGCTTATTTCAGATAAATATGACACTGAATTTTTAAAGAAAGGTAAACAAAGGATCATTTTGCGGGAGTTAAGAATTAGAAAAGAAGCTAATGAAAAATGTATTTCATGTAACAAATGTCTAATTCAATAAAAGCCAATAGTAACTAAAACCAGTCATATTATTTCTAACATATTTCTTAATAATTATTTAAAAATAATCAGCATTATCAGCAATGAAATTTACTCTCAAAGGGACATCAAACAGAAAATGAAATTTCATACTTAAAGATTCGTCTTGATGGTGGAGATAGAACTATTGGTGAGGCCTTCTCAAGAGCCAATACATCTATATATAAGATCTATTAGGGTGTACCTTTATGGTGATGTGGAAAACTTTTTCTAAATCATTTTACTATAAATAAGAGTTACTTTTGAAAAATATCTAGCTTTACTCATATAAATATGAAGTGGTGGATAAATAAGTTATGATGGACAACTGACTATTGTGACGTCACTGATTCTTTCGCTGCCTCTTATTATCGGAGATCACGACAGAACCTATTGTATTTTTAATGATAAATATATGATTATGTGCTTCATATGGTAAGTTATATAAATAATAATTAAGAAGGTCTAAGTTTCTAGATATGAGTGTAAGTTTTTCTCGTTTCCAGAGAATATTATTGAAGAAGACTAAAAATTAAAAAAATATTAATATTCCTGCAGACATCGTTTTACTCATAATATAAAACTACGTTAATATTAATATTCAGAATAAATCTGACAACACTAACATAATCTTATAAAATTTATTTTAACTGCACCTTTCTAAAACCTATTTAATGTATAATTTCAACAAACATCGACTGATTTACATCCACTTCGAGAAGGGTAGATATATGAACTACGCAACTCTCTCCTAAAGTTGTATACCTTCTATTGTGTACAGTGATATTTGAGACTGCTATAAGATGGGACGAAATCGCTATGTTTCTCTAGTAGGTCCTACTTGCGATTAATGTTACTTAACCTTTCATATCGAATACGAGTACGAGTGCATACTGTCAAAACCGAGGTGCGCTGATCCCCAACATAAAACATTAGGTATCTGATCGTCTTACTTTCACCTCTCCATTTTTGTTTACTTTATTGTAGCAGGAGAATTTCACATACATTTACGAAGTGATATAAATAATCTTGTTCCTTAGCAAATGGGATTTCTGATATTAACCAGCTGATTTAACTAAATAAGCCAGGTATATTATATGTATTGTATAAATTGAAACATTTTTATGTTTGCATTTGATTTTGATAGAAATTATATTATAATAATTGTAATAATTAAAAATATTGTCTTTGTTTCAGTTGACAAGCTGCCTCCTGGTTTTCCACAAATAACAAAATCACCAGTTACCAATAAAGTTGTTGAAATTGGTCACAATACTGTGCTGCAGTGTGAGGCGACCGGAAATCCAACTCCTAAGATAACATGGTACAAGAATATGCTTGCTATTAACATCAGCAATACTCTCCGTTCTCGATATTCGATACGAGACGAAACACCAGGTAATGATTTACATAATATCAAGTAGGTACCTACTTCTCTAAATTAAAAAAACATAATATCTATCTAAATATATACAAGGCAAGTCAATTTTAATCAGCTTAATTTTGAGAAGAAATCGAACTCGTAAAGACAATACGATAATTTTATGTAAAAAATGCCTAAAATTTCTAAAAATGTACTGTGTTGTTGTTTTTTCTATACCGTAAGCCCCTTTATCATCGCCATCTTTTTGTTGCTACGCCACTGACTATTATTTTTAAGATAACTAAAACCTTTGCGATCTTAAACATATGTCTGGCGTATAAAAATCGTTATTTTGTTTCTTTTTAAAGTTATGGATGAAAATTTAATTCTATGCAACAGCATATTTAACAGGAAGATAACAGCGGTTTCAGTTAGCATTCTAATAATAATTATTATACCGAACAGAATAATTTTAGAATACGTTGGAAGGTTGTTGTGTTTCAGATTGCTCCCGCAGTATTTTTGTTATAACTGCGTATCAAATTGGTAATACTAAATAGCTGCATAGCTGAAAGGAACAAGGCACTATAGGGAATTTAGAACGGTATTCATGGTAGACAACAGCATGGAATCTGACATAATTGATCAATAAATGAATGAGATAAAATGCCGACTTAGAATTGCTACAAAATTCTTCAACCTCTCTATAATAAATGTCCATGCTCCAACAGAGGACAAGGACGAAAATATTAAAGAAGAATTCTACCAACAGCTAGAATCAGCGTACGAGTCAGCCTCAATAAAAGACATAAAAATCGTCATGGGAGATTTTAATGCGAAACTAGGAAAGAAAGACGAATACATGGGAACTATCGGAAAACATAGCCTTGGTCACAGAAAAGAAAAATAGCGGTGAAATGCTAATAGATTTCGCAACAAGCAAAACATGGTGATCAGGTCAACAACTTTCCCATATAGGAGTGTACATAAAGGAACGTGGACCTCCCCAGATGGAAGAACCACAAACCAAATAGACCACATCATCTTAGATAGAAGAGCAGCAACAAGCATCCTGGATGGGTGAGATCCATGCGAGGAGCAAGCTGCGATTCTGACCATCACCTAGTACGAGTGAAATTCAGATGCCCAATCAACAGAAATAAACAAAACAACAGTCACAAGGAACAGAGAAATTGAACATTAACAGGCTGAAAGACCTGGAAATTAAACAGAGGATGAAAGAACAACACAGGGAGAGACTGCAAATAGGTGAGGACGATGCAGTAGAAGAAAAGTGGTACAACATAAAAACAGTGACATTACAAACTGCAGAAAACGTGCTAGGACGGCAATGCAAACAAAGGAAAGAAGTGTGATTCAATGAAGAATGCGCGCGAGCAAGCAGTGACAGAACGAAACGAGGCTCACAAGAATCTAAGCAAACACGGACCCTGGAGATGCAAGCCGACAATGCAGAGAAGAGAAGGAAGGCAGACAAAATGTGCAGACGCAAGAAGAGGAAATTCTAGAATGACGTATTTGAAAAATTGAGAGAAGTTCAATGAGAACCACGTAAATACCTAAAAGAAATCAGAGAGGGCCTCAAACCTAAAACCAGCTTATACAGAGATACAACAGGAAGATCATCAGTAACAATGAGGAAAGATTTGGAAGGGATATTTCCAAGAGTTATTCAACACAGAAGAGCAGGTCGAAACTTAATGAAATACCAGATTCATCTGCCTTTACAACACGATTAACAGTGAAAGAATTAAGTCAGAGAGGCAATCACAACGGAACTACTTAAGTATGGAGAAGAAAAATTGACGAAAACAATACATAACCTCATAAGAGAGATCTGGAAAAAAGAAACGATGCCCAATACGTAAAAACACCCTGCAGTTAAAACTATCGGGTCATATCTCTTCTCTGCACAGCATATTTTATATAAAGTCTTCACAGGTATTCGGCAGAAGGAAATTAGAGTCCATCATGGAAAACCTGAGCTGGATTCATATCAGGACGATCAACGTTGGACCAAATTTTCGCCGTAAAGTAAATACTGAGTAAAGGCAGAGAAGAACGATCACCGTTCTTCTCTGGTAAAGGGTGGGAGTTCAACATTGATGTATAGCAAATTTTCATAGACTTCCGCCAAGCGTATGACTGCATACTCAGACCTAAACTGTATGAGTTAATGCACGAGTTGGAATCTCAGCAAAACTTATTAGATTAAGTAAAATGACAGTGATAGATACCGAAGCCCAATTAAAGATACAGAACCGATATACTGACGCAATCAGTATTACACAAGGTTTTAAACAAGGGGATGGGGTGGCGCCATTATTGTTTAACATAACTAAAAAGATATATTCGATATTTAGCTATCACTGTGAATTTCCTACACTTTTACCAACAACAGACAATTGTTTCGACCTGTTAGGTCTCATCAGTGTTGTACAGGTTTGGTACGGGTATATCAGAGATATCCCAAGTGAAGACAATTCCAGCGTAGTAAATATCGAATGTATCTCAGTTTGGATCCGATGAGAGTCGGACACTTATAACTTGCGCCATCTAAAAGATGAGTATATGGTTTAACATAACAGAATATGTTATTAGACAGATGTCAACCGAAGGGACAAACACACTCATTAACAAATCCACCCAGCTCATAGCATATGCAGACGACATTAACATCATGGCTTGTACAATTACCTCCGTCAAAGAAACATAATATATATTATTATATAGATTTGGAGACCAGGGCCAAAAAAGTCGGCCTAAAAATAAACATAACAAAAACTACCCTTATCACACAAACCAGGTCCAACAGGATACGACAAAATGTTACAATCGGAGATGAGAACATAGAAGTATATAGTAGAGAACTTCGCGTATTTGGGCACTAACATCGCAAAGAATGGAAATGAAGACACAGAAATTCGCAAAACAATCACCCAGGCCAACGGAGTATACCTATTTCTTATTCTCATCAACATTTCTATTACGGGACATACACCGAAAAACAAAACTATGAATATACAAGACCATCATCAAGGATCAATCTTATATTATGGATGTGAAACGTGGGCACACACTCAGTAATCGGCGGACGCAATTAAGGCATTTGAACAGAAGATATTAAGGCGAATACTTAAACCAATGAATCATGGCGGCACCTGGAGAATGCGTATCAACTCTTCGAAGAGCCATCTGTGAAGACTTATGTTAGATTAAGAGGGCTGCAGTGGGCAAGACATATAGTGAGGATGAAAGACGGTAGAGCTCCAAAGAAAGTTCTTAATGAAGAAATGGATGGCAGAAGACCTGTAGGAAGACTAAGGAGGAGATGGAAGACCTAGTCAGAGAGGACGCAATTTGGACAGGTTAGTATGGAAGAGGAAGCTAGAGGAGGCCAGAGCCCGAAATTGAACTGTAGCGTCATAGGAGTAGGAGGAAATAGCTGTTTTAAACTTGATGCGCCAGTAGGAGGCACATATACATACAGTATGGTCTACGAACATCGACAATCGACCAACAAATTTTGTTACACGTTCAAGAATTGTTAAACGTTAAAAATGTCAAAATTGACACGTTGAGTACCTATACAATTTTATTACTTTCTTATTCAACGGATGAGTGTAGCACAAAGCACAGACTGAGATTACACTGCATGTATCACGTCACAAAGATACTCTTGTTTGCATTTCCCTGACCTGTACTATAGTACTGCGTCTTACAAATATAAACAAAATTTAGGACTTGTTGGTTGTGAAGAAATAAATGAGAGGCATGAGAGGCCGCGTGGGTAAATTCGTTGATACGTACTTACTCGGTTGCAAAGATTAATTGTTCGATTCCATCCTGGGGGTAATTTAAAATTTATATCTTGTTTGCTTCGGACTCAGATGGATGGAGAATTATCGAGGACCTAGATGTGGTTCGGACTCCACAATAAACTGTAGGGCTTTGTCTTTCATTACCTAACACAAAATCCTAAGATTTTCCGGGGATTACTTCGGTGACTTGAGAGGCGGTTAAGAAAACATTTTTCTTAAGAATGAAACCCAGTTCAATTTTTTTCAGAAATGTAAAAACCTCTTTCATTTATGCAACCAATGCAAATTTTGATGTGAAGTCAGTGAAATAGTTGCGTCCCTAAAAGTACCTCCATATTGATCTAAGTTAATGGTAATGTGAAACAAATAAATAATTCAATTGAAAAATTACCTATTGAATATTGTGGCATATTTTGAAAACTCTATTGAAAATTATCCGATTTCAATGTTCCAATTGAAAGTCGTATATCTAACAAGCACTTTATCTTGGAAAAATCCCTCCTCCGATATCGTCGTAAAACTCGTAAACAAAGATAGTGTCATTGTTAAATAAATAAATAGGCAAAATGTTAACGAAACTGAATGAGACATGCTAAAATAATAACCCTGTGGCATTAAATATTAACCTTGCTAATAGGTACGAAAAATAATTTTTGCATGAACTAAATTTTAATATACTGGGTAGTGGTAGCTACTGATATGAGCCGTTTCTGCACATGTATTTCTTATCCTGGCGCGGAGTTCTTCATTCGTCTCAAGTCTTGATTTATAATCTACACTTTTTGTTCATAGTGTCTAAAAGAAAAAATCGAATGTGTTAAATCCGACGGCGTTTATGCGACCTTTTAGTTAGGGCAAAAGTTGAAGGAATAGCTGAAATTTAGGTACGTGTAATAAAAACATGTTTAAACTTGTCATATTTTGATTGATTTTGATTTTAATATTAAAAGTAACTGAGAAGTCAGAATTACGACAGTCTA
This sequence comes from Rhagium mordax, assembly GCA_963680705.1. Taxonomy (NCBI): domain Eukaryota; kingdom Metazoa; phylum Arthropoda; class Insecta; order Coleoptera; family Cerambycidae; genus Rhagium; species Rhagium mordax. The sequence goes on along the minus strand of OY796656.1, from coordinate 50,567,669 downwards.
AACTGCGTAAATTATCATATTTTAATAGTTTTTAATTTTAGATGTAACTGAGGATTTATAATTACAGTATTCTAAATTACTTATATTATATGTATTTATTAACCTAATAACGTCTACCGGCACCACATACAGTGTGTCCGTCCACGTTTAAAATAATAATATAATAATAATAATAATAACACGTCTTTATTAATATTTTTAAGTAATACATAAGCAAATGTAGAGAGATGGCACCGTTCGATCACTCGCTCTTCCACGCAACCATCTATACAATGAAATAAACAATAATAAAGTCGAGTATATCTTAACTTGGCATCTGTATGAGTTGATATTGCGCGTATGATTTCATTTTCTGTTGCACACAAAGTTAAAGCAATAGCCCGAAAACGTTGTTCACGTATGTCTACCGAGCTTCTCTCTCACCTCCATTGAGACGGAAATATGCAACATACCACTGAAGAGAGAGATACATAATCTATGTTTTCAATAAATTCAGCGATTCTCAAACTGTGAAAATTTGTCAGTCGTTATGAACTATTATTTATTTGGGTTAACAGTCGTCTCATATTAGAATTAAATTAGTCTTTATAAGAAATGTTTAAGTTATTTTTTGCGATAAATAGTGGATGAAATGGCAATGAAATAATCCAAGTCAAATCCTGTTGGCTCTACTTTTTTTTAAATTATATTAAAAGTAAAAAATGTTCCTTCTTAAAATTTTATTTTACTAATCCGTTCCTCGAATTTTGTTAAAACCATCTTTTCCCTAAATATTTTTCATTTATGATTCTGAGCGAGTTTGTCTCTTAAGTAGGTAAATAAAACCAACTTTCAGACGTTACTTATCCGATTCTCAGACGAATATCCACGGCTTTTATTTTTTATTTAAATTTTATTTATTACACATTACCAAATACGCCTTCAATATTTCGTATTTTAAATTTCTTGCTAAATAAATAGAATTTTGCGGTGCTGGCCAGTGTCAAACAAAGCCGAACACCTGATATGGGCGTGATATATCTATATTTTAACCAATAAACACACGTTTTCACCCTCTATATACAGTTTGCGGATTCGAGGAGTTCTAGACAGAAGCCTGTCGGGATTATTATTTTAGTGGTAAAAAATTAAATAGGTAAACCTGTATTCGTGACGGTAATATTTAATTAGGAAAATATTAATTTGTAAAAATACATTTGGTAATTATGGCAACTAAAGTGGGCGTCTTAAATGAACAGTCAAAAAAGTTGGTTTTAAATTTTATGGATTATTTTATAAAAGAAAGAGAAAACAAAGGACCGTTGATACCACTTCAACAGGTTCATGAAAGAGTTTCTGAAGCTTTAAATATAAGTCTAAGAACAATCTGCAGGATTAAGCACCAACAAATTAATATTATCTTGACAAAAAAAATAAAACGAATTAGGAAGAAACCAAAAACATTGGATGTATGTGATGGTGTTAAAATGGAAATAAGGGAGGTAATTTATAATTTGTATGAATCAAAAACACATTTTACACTCGATACGTTGAAGGAAACGCTGAAAAATAGGGGAATCATAGACTTATGTAAGGTAAGTCTCTTAAAACTTCTAAAACATTGTGGATTTAGGTATAGAAAAGATTGTAACCGTCGCCCATACCTCCCCGCGGTTCTTGCTGGACTGTAACAATATTAGTTTTCGATCATTATTCTTTTAATAATAATTAATATTGTTATTGACTGAATTGGGCAAATTATTTTTTGTTATCAGTTTCATTTGTGCCCGAACCTATATATAATCAGAATGACACTAAAACGATGAAGTTAGTGAGTTAATACTTCTTAGCATTTTATGATAACACCTTTAATATTTTTATATTATAATTATTTAGCGACAGCATCAGTGTTATAGGTGAACTGTTTGAGAACCGCTGGCATATTTGACCCATCGAATACATCTTAGTTCAGACGACGAAGCGACCTTTGGACCGGCCAAGTTAAAATATACTCGACTATACAAACTTTGGTACAAACAATAAATTTGTCACATGAAACATACTAATGGCAGAAATAAAAATTATGATCTTTGCTGAAATAAATAATTTTTTACATTTTTTCGGAATGAAATTAAGCTGGAAGACGTTTGATGTTCGAAGGGAGTTTATTATATATTTTTGCAGCAATAGGAGAATGATCTTTGAAATTGCGTGGTTCTATGTTTTGGAACAGTATACAGATCACGATGGCGAGTATAACAACCATGCATGTTTGAACCTCTCAACAACTTATCAAACAGATAAGTTGGTTCCCGATGAAGGTTTATTTTATAAGTTAAGCATAATAAATGAAGTATAAATCTTTCGTGTAACATTAGCCATCTGGATTCTGCAAGTTTTTCAGATATATTGTCAAACTTTCTTAGGTTATAACAATAACGAATGCAAGCGTTTTGAATTTTTTGTAGGCTTAAACGATCTCTCAGAGTTAGTGCAGGCCAATACAGTACATCACCATAAGAAAGAGTTGACAAGATCAGGGAATCGCAGAGCGTTAGTTTAATGCCGGGGTCTAGGACATCTTTATGCATATACAGGGCTTTTAGTTTACCATAAGTCATTTTTATTAAGTGATTTACGTGGTTTGTAAACCTTAACTGCACATCAAAATATATGCCTAAGTTTTTACATTCCTGCTTATGAATTAATTTTTGCCCGTTTAAGGTAATATTGAATAATGGGTCGTTTTCAATTTGATTATTTTGCTTACCAAAGACTAATAACTCAGTTTTTCTTTCATTTAACACCAAACTATAGGCTCTCGAAACTTCAGTGATAATATTTAAATCGGATTTTATATTATCTACTGCAATTCCTATTTCCTTAAAATCGACTGAGAGATAAACTTGAACATCGTCTGCATATTGATGAGCTTTACACACTTGGAGAAAATTACTGAAGTCACAAGTATAGACAGAGAATAACAGTGGGCCCAAAATGCTACCCTGCGGAACGCCAGCAGTTATTGATTTAAAATTAGATAATTGACCATTATTTACGATGCGCTGATATCTCTGACTTAAGTAGTTTTGAAGAAATAATAATGCACTATCACCTATATCAAAATATTTAAATTTTTTACATAAGGTCTGATGATCTAAGGTGTCAAATGCTTTACTAAAATCCAACAAAATTAGGCATGTATTATGACATCTATCATTGGCTCTAAATATGTCATCTGCTACATGCAATAATGCAGTGGTTGTACTATGATTAGCTCTGAAACCTGACTGGATGGATGGTATTATACTTTTACTTGATAAATATTCGTTTAGTTGATTGGCGACAATTTTTTCGAGTACCTTAGATAATGTTGGCAAAATACTAATGGGTCTGAATTGAGAAAGTTCAGTAGGGTTACTATTTTTAGGAATAGGCAAAACATTTGTTTTTTTCCAAGCATCAGGAAAAATACCATTAATTATACATTGATTTATAATATAAGTAAAGTAGATGGTTAAATGGGGGAACACTAAGTTTAACATTTTTAAATTAATATTATCATAACCAATGGCATTAGATTTCAATGTACGAATGATACGGTCGACTTCCTCAGCCGAAACTTCATTGAAAACAAACTCTTCGTCGATATTCGGGTGTTTACTATCCTCGAATTTTGTGAGGATTTCGAGGTTAGGATTAGGGCCATTTGCCAATGATAAAATTATTTACGGCTTCTACATCCGTCAGGACAGTAGAAACTTGAGGCGTGGAATTGATATTTAAGTGACGCAGAGATTGCCAAAAACTTACCACCCCCGTAAATTTTGTATTTATGGACCAATCTGAACCAAATTTTGCCTGAAAGAAAAACACAATAGGGCTACTTATGACCAAAAGACCATTCGCTCCTTTCAAATGCAAAGCCACCTGTGATACCAAAATAAATGGGAAAAATCAAGAAATCATATTAGGCATTTTGTTGTCGGAACATTTTACTAACGAAAGTTGTTTAGAATTGCCCAAAAAACTTAAATCTTAAGTTTAATCTATTTAAGAAAATATTGAAACTCAAAAATATTGAAAATTGTAAATCCAAAAATATAATTTGAATGGATTTTTTCAATTTGAAAAGCGTGCTGTGACAATTTTATGGAACAGAATTGTCACAGTACGCTTTTCAAAATGCAAAAACCAAAAACCCATTAAAATTAGATATTTGGTTCTACAATTTCCAATATTTTCAAATTTCAATATTTTCTGAATTTAATCAAACTTTGGATTTTAGCTTTTGAGCAATTTTGAATAACTTTAGCTAGTAAATATTTTCGATAAAAAATGCCTACCTAATATAATTTCTTGCTTTTTTCCATTTATTTTGGCATCGCAGGTGGCTTTGCATTTGAAGGGGGCGAATGGTTTTTTGACCATAAGTAGATCCTAATCTGTTCTATATTTCAGGAAAAAATTGGTTCAGATCGGTCCATAAATAAATATTTTACGGGGGTGGTAAGTCCGTAACGTGGACAGTGTGGACACACTTATTTAGAATAAACAAATTTATTTATTTGAAAAAATATCAACATTTTAAGAAAATATTATTTTTGACATCAATAGAGCAATTTAAAAAAAATTAATTATACAAACGTTACTTCTGTTAATATGTTAACATTACACTTAATTTCAGGAACCTTACAAATAATTTCCAGTGAGGAAAAAGATCATGGCAAATATGAGTGTGTTGCTGAAAATTCCATTGGAACGGATTACTCTAAGCATGCATTACTTTACGTTAAGGGTAAGTTAAAATTTTAATACTAATGCACTCTATTTGCTATAGTCGATCTACTGACTACGATAAAACCTCTCAGTTATATATATATCTACTACCAGAACAGTAGTACCTTTTGAAACAAATTAAATGAAAGCACTACGGTACAATGGCAAAATTTCAAAAAATCTTGGCCAAAACCGCATCATCTCCTTTGTGCTGACATTTAAAACGCACTCATTTCCCTACGCTAAAAAAAAATGTGTAGATATGCTGATCAATTGCTTCCACCTTGAAAAAATTAAATGCTGACAGATATCTGTGCACAGGATGGATGTAATGATAAAATCGCAATCAATACATCATTTCAGCTATTGCGTTCGCTTGCTCCAAGTCTTGCGTCACAGTCTAAAACTTTGCCTGTGCTTGCGTTACTAGCAGTTGTAGGTGAGATGTACCCGTTTCACCATAAGACCAGATGTTTCGGCCAGAGAGACCATTTTACCAAATAGATAAGATTATAATGCATGTACTTTATTCAATATTCATAGATACAGTGAAGTAGTTATCAGCTGCTATTAGAACTAAACATACGCTCAGCGGGTGGTTAAGTTAAAACGGCTGCAATAAGATGTTATTCTTGTTGTCGATTATTATTGAGTAAACGATTTTAATGTTCAGGTAAGTCAATTATTTAAAATAATTTTAAGGTTTATAGGTATTCGAATAATGGAAAAAACTATTTAGAATAAATAACCAAAGTAAAAAACAAACATTCATTTTTATTTCATTCACTATAGGGAAAATTGCGAACAATCGACTGAACTCTGAAGTAAAGACGGTATAATTCAAAATTTATAAAATGAATGAGGAACAAGAAAAACTGCTAATTTTGAAAAATTTATTTTAAAGATAACAACAGATTAAACTAAAATTAAGTGTGGCAGAGCAAGTTTATAGAAGAGCAAAAGACAGAAGTTTTTTGGGGAAGTCAAATGAGAGAGAAAAATGTTTTTTGCCACTCACCTCAACAAAGAAACGTGATGTACACGGACACCATTCATAGTTATTGTTTCTGATCCTATTCACACGGATCCATTAAGCTACGCTACGCTGATGAGCAATAACTCCGAAACACGTGTCCGTGGCTGCATCATGTTTCTTTCTTGGGGTGAGTGGCAAAAAACATTTCTGTCTTATAAATTTAACGCATCTGTTTTAAATTTAAAAAGGTTAATAAGAGACAAGTTAGGCAATCAGACCAGACGGTAGTTTGCTCCACTATTTTCGATCTATCCAAATCTAACTATATTACATATAACGAGAACAAACACCCGCCAACCTTTACGCGAGTTTTCGGACGGACCTATGTCTGTCTTTGTCAAACGCACCGAAAGTAGCTCTGTCCGTCCTTTTGATCATTGCTCGACTCACCGGTTACCGCCAGGGGCGCTGGTACGCTAAGTGAGCGTGCTGGTAATGCCATTTATTTTATTAAAGCTACCGATCGCGGCTCGGCTCTGCTCCACCTCAGACTAACAACTCATACTCATATAATGCGCCCCTGGGCAATGGTGTATTAACATTAACCCAATTTGGCGCCTAAAGCTTTTCTTCGAATTTTTTTTTGCTCCGACCAATACACGATTTTATTATTTCTTTGAAGAAAAATTCCTCTTCCAAAATTTTTCGCCCCTTGAAATTTTTGTTCCGCAAGCCCGGGCTTCTTAGGCTTCTGCTATAATACGCCCACTGCCCCTAGGCTCTTTGGTATTTATCAATATCAAACTTAAAAATTTCATACAACAAAAAGAAATGATCAAAAAAACAATACAAATGTAAATTTGGCCGTCTTTTCTTTTTTGTCCCAGAAACCTCTCAGAAACATGATATAACAATACGGCACGTTCTTCTTGTTGATTATCGCAACAAAATGAAGTACATATAGGACAATCAGTATTAAGACTTTGATCACATTACTGTATATACATATATGGCAAAGCACATATGACATCAACTAAAATCTGGAATTTGATGCAACAGTATAGTATATTATTTTAAATACCAGTGTATTGAAACTAATGATTGATATTGACATTGACCTGAAAAAATTTTACGTAAGCTGGATTTATCCTGTTTTATTATGTTCAAGAATTGGAGGATTCATACTGAAAACATTTCAGAAAAATGTAATATTAATTTATTTGATGACGGTGATAGTAAAATTGTATTTAAAAAATAACAGAATTAATTCTGATATTTTATTTTATGTAATCCATGGTAATTAGTATGCGATTGCGGTTCTTCGAAATCATCAATGCGGGCCTGCTTGAACCTCCCTCTCAGCCCTCGTTGAATTTATATCGAGCTTATAGCAGGCAAATAGCGACTTTACTATAGGTATACACATGACATATTATGTACGAGTATATGATACACTTATATGTATACTGCTATGTAATTTGATTAATAAAATTAGTTTAGAATTAATGTGGATATGGCAGAACTATTGACGCACTTACACTATGCAGGGGGTTTGGAAATTCGTGAACTAAAATAAAAAAAGCTATGAATACTTTTCCGAAAAGGCTGCTTAACCAAGGTGCAAGGTGCAAAAATTTGTATTTTTAAAAAATGTTTCAAAAACTACATATTTAAGATTAATTGTAATCAGTTAGCTACTTTAAATTAATTGGCTCAAAATTGGCTCAATCCAGTGGAGTAGACTTCTTAAGTTAATCTCTTAAATCACATAAAACGTGAACTGAACTGAACTTTTTTTAAAATGTGTTTCTTATGGGCGTCATATTGAATTTTTCTATGGTTCAATAGAGCTCTTAATTATCTTCTAAGTAGGCTGTAAAGAAAATTTTATTTAAAATATCCCATTTTATACAGATGTATGTATAGGTATTGTATTTTTAGATTTATATTTTGTAAATATGAGGTATTAATTTATTAGGTATGTAATTAATTGACTAATTCATTATTTTGTAACTGTGCATGTGTACAGGATGTCCCAGTTAACACGTTGCGCTCTATTTTCTCGATAGTGTTTAAGATAAATTTTTAGTTGAAAAGCCGATCTGATGTAGTTTTTTCCGAAGAATTCGATGCCGATTGAGCATAAAAAAAAGTTATGGCTGAAAAACCAATTTTATTAAAAAATTTCAAATGGCGAATTTTTGTATTTTTTTAATTGACTATTAAAGGATAATAAAAAAATGTATATTTATATTTTAAATATCACATCAGATTTACACGGAAATGACGTTCTTTTTTATAAAAAATAAAATCAAAGTTTGTAAATATAATAATAAGACGGAGCCTAAAATTCCCTTTCCGAATATAGTCTCAGGTTTTACTCGGAAAAATTTAATAGGCGATAGATCTCGCAAAAATAAAAAGAAATGTTCTTATGAACTTGTATGTGTAAAGTTTCGTTTTCGAGATACAGGGTGTGAAAGTTAATTTATAAAAAAACCTAATTTTTTCAAATATTTGGCTGAATTTTTCAAATTTTTGGTAATAAATAAGGAGTTTAATTTGATGTATAGATTGAGTCTTTCAAAATACAATTTATTTGTCTCTTGAATGTTTCATTTATTTTTCCAGGCGCAAGCGGAAAAACAAATTTTATTTTTTTTTTTCTCGTAAGCAAGATAGACAAAAAATTCAGGAGACAAAAAGATGTATTTTTAATTACTCAATCTAAATATAATATCAAATTTACAAAAAAACAGTGACATGTTCAAATTATACTTTAAAATATCTAGTTAAGATGTCCCAGTGCCGCTCCTGGAATAGTTAAATTAATAAGATTAAGGGTGAAACAATAGGTCTTTTTCTCACAAACTCTTTATTCGAAAAAGGCTACCGGTTTCGTGGTATTTAATACTAAAGTATTACCACATCTTCAGGCAACAAGAGTTAAATACAAATAAGTAAAGAAATACTTTAGTATTAAATACCACGAAACCGGTAGCCTTTTTTGAATAAAGAGTTTGTGAGAAAAGGACCTATTGTTTCACCCTTAATCTTAGTATTATGGACTCACACGGGTACCACTTCCCTAATTTAGTTAAATTAAGTCTAATTACATCAAACTAAGCTCATTATTTATCCATCGACTTGTTAGTTGTTGCTAGTTGACGGGATACACGTTGACAACATCAATATCAACAAGTTGCCAAGCCAACATTTACTTTTTACATCTATAATAGTCTAACAGCGGTATTCATAGTCGTTCTCCAGCGACTCGCCAGCTATTATTCGGCGATGAACAAGTTTAAAGCATTTCATAGTTAGCGAATCGCTGAACACATGCGCTGTAGAGAAATATCCGGCGACTCGCCAGAGCAAGTCGTGACCATCTCCAGTGAGTCTTCAATTTATCTGTTTTTTGGGTATTTGGAAAAGAATGGAAGGAGATTTAAATCTGTTGAATGCAATAAATCGCGATTTTAATGAACTTCAAGATATTAATTTTCGTATTCCTAAAAGTTAACAATCCCTTGGAATTTTATTCTGATGGGGAATTTAAAGTAGGTACGTTATCGTTTTGAAAAAAATACGATTATAAACAGTGTAATGCCTCTCATTGATTGGCCTGTTGTTATAAATCGTCAAGGACTACCAATGCCACCTATTTTAATGTTTCTAGCAAGTTTACGTTTCTATGCAACGGGAAATTTTCAAGTGATATTTTTATTGAAAATTTCACACCTCACTTTTCTAACCAATCAGAAACTCATGTTTTGTTTGGTCACCATAGCAACCCAAAATATTTCCGGAAATATTCATCCTCCTACATACCCTGGACGATATTAATAAGTGGAAATATTTCTGTCAAAATATTGACACATAGAAACTTGATCTTGCTTAAAAAATGGAAATAAGGAATTTTTTGTTTACTTTCCGTGCAAATCATAATTAAACAAATAAAACATCTTTTGTCCTGTTTTTCTTTCTAAATTTCTTTATTATTAATTACATATTTTAAGTGTTTTTGAAAATCTATTAAAAATTCTTCTTTTTTCAGTGGCGAGTATGAAAGTACGACATTCGTATTAACTAAATGTCTATGCTTAAGTATGTTGTACATAAATATAATATTTTGAAACAATTTTGTTAAACTTAACTTTACAAATCCGAGAAAACTTGGTTGACACAAGTAGTAAATTCTTCTGTATTGTACTAAACAGATTTTTCTCTGGACTTTCTATATTGCACTCCAAGCTGCATTCATCAATGAGGTACGACAAATATTTTAAATTTGAGTGATACATTTTCAGATCACAGGGTTGCTCGCAATGTGTACATAAAGTATATTTCTGAGCTTTCTCCATATTGTTTCGATTTATTAAGGTTTTTTTTAATGTAACTAATATTGACACAAAAACTCTGCCACAAATTACATTTACAAGTTATGACACTGCACAGTTGGTGAATGTATAGGTGAACTCTGCCGTCCTAATGAAAAATGCAGTAACTCTAGAAAACATAGTTTCGAGATAATTAGGGTTAAGTTTGTAGGTAAAAATTGTTATTTTGTACAAAATTTTAAACTTTTTTTTTGGTGCAGGGACCAAATATAAACATTTAAGGATATTTTGAAATAAGAAAAGAACGGTTAACTTTTTTTGTTAAATATTTATTTGCAATAATGCGTTACAACTTAGTATTGTAGTGACGTCACTGACGAAAATGCTAACGATAAACGCAGTAAGTCATTGATTTGGCATATTTTGCTGCGTTTTTGCTTAGGTTTGTTTATTGTTCCGCCATTGGCATAAGTTAGAATAATTCCTAAAATAAAATGTTTTTGTAAATTGTTTTATGGTCTAAAGTTTTGTTTTTTTTCTTAAAAGCAGTAGATTATAGTTTACATTTTTAATTAAGACAATAAAAGTTAACATGAAAGTTTTGTAAACAGAATTATGGGGCTATAATAAGTAAATGGTTCATATAATGTAAAATATAAATCTGTGGGTAAATAACAAGTAATAGTTTTAACTAATTAATAATCTTTCATTCAAATGACTGATTTAAATCATTTGATTTGTTACTTTCGGGTAAGTTTACCCAAAATACTCGGCGATCCTCCTTCATTAGTGGGCATAACTTTTTTATTATTTCTTCTTTTTTTTTCTTTATTTATACCTCTTGCCGTGACTCTTGCATTTGCAAATGGAATGCCTTCTTTCTCTGGTTTAACTTTTAGAAAATGTAATTCCTTTAGATTATCAATCTCGTAATCGTTTGAATATCTTAAAAAATTATTTCCACGTTCAGCTTTTAATGTTGTTATATCTGACAGGTAGGGTCGCGGTTGAAGTTTTTTTAGCTTTACTTGGGAAGTGTGATCTAACCAGTCATAAAAGTTGTCTTTTTTTAACTCAATAACATTTACCTTGCCCGAGTTGCATTTCTGTACCGCATTTTTAAAGTCCTTAAAGTCACATATGTCTTGAAATTTCATCGATAATTCGACCTGGTGATGAAAGCTATCAGCACTCATAAAAGTGTGGCCAGGTTCAAAATACTTTACAGTTATTTCTTGTGTATTTATTTCTTCTGAATTTACAATGTAAACAAGAAAGGAAAGCAAGGTCCAGTTTTTGTTCTGAGCCGAACAATTATCTAGCCACAAGCTGATTTTAGTGGCATCTCTGTGTTCCAAAAAAAATGAATAAAATGAGCTTATTAAATCTTCTTTTTTTCTTCCGGCTGTGCCTTCATGCCATATAACTGCATTCGGCTTTAAAGCATTTTGTTTTGTTCCAACCGGGACAAACGATTCATTAAAAACAATAATTCTCGGTGTAAAAATTGATGACTTTTTGCAAATTTGCAGAAAAGCACGTGTCATTTTCATTTCTGTCTAGTTCAGCATCAGATCTATACAAAGCACGAGATTTTTTAACTTTTTTTATATGTGCACCGTAATCCTGACATTCTTTGCAATTTTCCTGCAAATTTTCTTTAGAGTGACAGTGATTTTCAAATGCTGCACAATTTTCGCACTCTTCGTGCCCAAGCTTCGTAAAAGATATATTCATCGCCTTAACTTCTCTTCTGTATGTTTCATACGAACAGTTGAAATCCGGAAATTTTTCTACAAAATCTTGGAACATCAGCGCAACAGAAATATCACTCGGGAGATATCGTCTGTTAGGAGCATGCTCCCTTCGATAATGCGAAATACATGGATGGAAGCTCTCTATATGTTGTCGGATTATTTTCTTATTAAATTTAACTTTGTGGCCAACTTTTCCTAAAAAACACGACCGTTACTACCATTAGCCAAAGTAATAATAATTTATAATGTTCACCATGAAACATTAATTTCGCCACAACATTTTTTCCACCACAGCAAATTATTTTTTTATACTAAATAAAATTCCAATGTAATTTTGTTGCGACGTTTAGGTTCATTTTCATAGTGGCAGTGCAAAAAAACACAATAGTTAAAATTAAGTAATATTTTGCGCAACATTAGCGATTTAAAAATTTCATGTTTTTTTTAACGGCTGTAGTAAAATACATTATTTAAATATTTTAAATCAGATTTTTTTGAGGCAGTTTAGTTAGTAGTTGTAGAGCAAATAAGTATACTAAATATTTTTACTTACCTCTCATATCAGGCGTAACCGGTATATGATCTCTGTGATGGTTTGAAACTGTTTGAAGAACAAATCTGTCATTTTTAATATTGTATCCCAGAGTTCCAAGGAAAAAGGGTTTGCAAATTTGAATTCTTTTCCCAGTATCATTTTGAAAAAAGTATTGAATGCTCTGTGATCTTCTTGAACGTTCTTTGTTGTCATGGATGACTTTATAACTGGTGTTATTTAATATAAATCTTTTTTTTTTTCAACAAAATTTAATTCCTGAAAATTTTTGTTCATAATAACTCTTGTTTCTTCAGGGATATTCTTTATGCAGTTTTTTCGGCAACTTTCATTGCACGGTGGCTTTAATTGCATGTTTTTCTTTTTTTGCTGCAGTCGTTGTTCTTTGCGTTCTTCCAAAGAAGCAGAGAATTTTCTTCTTTTACGAGTATTGCCTTTTTTAGTTAATGTATTATTATCATTAGTAAATTCTTCTCTAGCAACTAGTTCCGGGGCATTATCAGCAGGCTGAATTATATTTACGACGTCGAGTATAACAATTTTTTTAGGAGAAGCTTCCTGTTGATTTTTGAGCTCAGTTTCTGTCAATGTAATATTATAATTCTGAAATTCATTACTAGCAACTGATTCCACAGAATTGTTTGCAGAATTATCAGCAGGCTGAATTATGTTGACAGCGTGTGTTATATTTTTATTGGAATCGAACGTTGATAAATTGTGTTTTGTGTTATCGGTTTCAAAATTAAATATACCACTATTAAACGATATATTTTCTAGCGATTGGTCAACTCCATTGACATAGATGAAGTCGGTAATGTTGCTTATATCCCAAATACTTTTTTCGCTATTATTTTGAGTGCTGTCTAAAAATAAAAAATTATGATAAAATACAAATAATAGATGTACCAATAGCTAAATAAAATAAAGGCATTTAAAGCAAAGCAAAGCAAAAAGCACGTTATCTGAAAATCAGTTGGAACACAAAAGAAACATTTAATCTGATGAAAGTTTTAATTTTAGGGCCCTAGACCATTTTTTTTATCTTTTCTTACCAACTCGTTTGAAGTCTTCTATCATCAATGGTTCTGGTTGTTGATTTGTGATATCACATAAGGGCAAATTATCCTGTATTTCGTCTATTTTTTCCTCGAAACCAATTTGCTTTGTTTTGTTATATACTGACACATTATCTACAAATAAATAAGTATGTACAAGTTATTTATTAACTATAACACCTAGAAATGTATCCAATAATCCAAATTATGTAGGTACCTATTTTATTTTAATTATTACACCAAACTATATTATGGATTTATATTGCGATTTTTTGAGGCATATCAAAGAGACAATAATACAGCAAACACTAACTTATTAAGTAGATAATAATAACCTTGAATATTGTATTTGCTGAACTTCAATACAAAAATACGTTTTAAAACTCACCATTTTTAGTCTTTTTGACACAACTGGAGCCAGAATTTTTGGTTACACATGCAGCAGCTGCTGCAGCCGCCATAATAGTTTTAGTTCTTGATTTTATCTAAAATTAACAGATATTTAAAAAAAATCACTAAAGCCTAACATTCCAAAAAAAATTATTAAAATAAAATTCTTTTAGATATTTTCTCAGATCTATTTTTTAATAAGATAATAACGATCAAAAAGGCTTGATACGTCTAAAACCACATGCAAATTGCAAACATACGTTAACTAAATTAATTAAAATTGCACAAAATCTTATTTTTTTGTTCAAAAATAACTACTACCTAGGTAACTATTATTATTATTATTGTTATTATTGTAAAAACTTACGTTGTATGAATCCTCCATTTTAATATACACTATTATTATATAAAAACGATATTGCACTTTATTCAACACATTAATTTTACATCAAATATAACAGAACTAATATCACACCATCCTATAATATTATAATATGGCAGACGAACGCCGAATGAAAAGAACGAAAGAAAAACCGTTAAAATTGGCGCGAACTGGGACACCTAGTTAGTTACTGCATTTTACTTTACGAAAGTATGACGTTATTCGTCAATACTCCTCGAAGGTACGCAGTATTTCTCAATTGTTACTGCGTTTTTACTTAGCAATAGATGCTACTGCATTTATTCTTAGGAAGTGGTGACGTTTCCCATGTACTATAATCTTGAGCAAGACAGTAATTGGTTTACTACTGCGTTTTTTATTAGGAGCCCATAGTTACTGCGTTTTTCGTTTGAAACACATGACGTTTTACCAATCTGTTAATCAATATAATGTAGTCAGTGTAAAAGATACTGCACTTCTGATTAGAAAAAGCAGTTACTGCATTTCTTCTTAAAAAGAGTATTACGCAGGCATGACGCAACTAGTTACTGCAAATAATTTTTTAATTTTTTTTCTGAAAAATATTGGAATTTTTGTAATAATTTATTTTTAAACGTATTAAGAAAACTGAAATACATATAAAAATATAAATAACTCAAAACCGACAAAAATCGACTTTACTGCGTTTTTCATTAGGACGGCAGAACTGTCAACAAACGGCAATAATTGCTATTACAATTTTTCCAAAGCCATCTAAGCTATAATTTTGTTATAGGTATGTATTTAGAACTGGCAAAAATACAACACTTACAAATTAATAAAAAATAACGTTCCACCTATTTTAGTGAACATAACTTAGGTTATAACTATAAAAAAGATTTATTTTAAACAATTTTTGTTAGTTTTATAAAACTAAAATCGATGGAACATTATTTTTTTATAGTTTTATTTAGATACCTTACACCTACAGCGAGACCTACAGTTATGAAACTATAAATAATGTAAAATAAAACAACGATCCACCTATTTTAGTACACATAACTTAATTTAAAGCTTTAAAATAAATTTGTTTTAAACAATTTTTAGTAATTTTATTAAACTAAAATGGGTGGAACATTGTCATTTTCACAATTTTATTTAGATACTTTGTACCTACAATTATAACACTTGTAGATATATAATGTAAAAAAACAACGTTCCACCTATTTCAATGAACATAACTTAGGTTATAACTGTAAAAAAGATTTATTTTAAATAATTTTTGTTAGTTTTATTAAACTAAAATCGATGAATCATTGTTTTTTTTAAGTTTTATTTAGATAACCTACACCAACTAGTGTCGGTTATCTAAATAAAACTTAAAAAAACAATGTTTCATCGATTTTAGTTTAATACACCAACTAGTGTCGGTTATCTAAATAAAACTTAAAAAAAACAATGTTTCATCGATTTTAGTTTAATAAAACTAACAAAAATTATTTAAAATAAATCTTTTTTACAGTTATAACCTAAGTTATGTTCACTAAAATAGGTGGAACGTTGTTTTTTTACATTATAGGTATATCTTCAAGTGTTATAATTGCAGGTACAAAGTATCTAAATAAAATTGTGAAAATGGACAATGTTCCACCCATTTTAGTTTAATAAAATTACTAAAAATTGTTTAAAACAAATTTATTTTAAAGCTTTAAATTAAGTTATGTTTACTAAAATAGGTGGATCGCGCTGTAACAGTTATAACACTTTAAGATAAATAATGTAGAAAAAATAACGATTTAACATAACATAACCAATAAACATTCATGGCCAACTAACCTTTCCTTTGTCATGTCTCTAAAATAATCTTATTGTCAAATAAACATTGATTACTTTTAAAATTCTTTAGGTGTGAAATTTTCTTACCAAATCTCCCACGTGATTGAATTAATAACAGGAAATTTTTCTCGTTCACAAATTTTTTAAGAAAATTTGTGCACTCGAAAAATTTCCGGTAATAATTCAAGCACTTGGGAGATTACAAGTGAAAATTATAATTTAAAAAAAAAAAATTGAATATATATAGAATAAAATCTTAACTATATAAATATGTAATATATTGTTTAGTTAACTATATGTATTTATATAGGGTGTTCCGCTTTTATTGTCACAAATAGAAATAGGTGATAAAAATGTAATTTTAAGACAAAAATTTCATATTGAAGCTAAATTACGAAAATTTTTACACTTCATAGAGTTCGTGAACTTAAATTTCAGGCGCGTCCCAAACTAAGGGGGTTGAGGGTAAAAAGTGCCCTAACTATTTTGGATGTATTTGAGCAAATTTTTTAGCTTTTGGAAAATGTATTTTAATATTAATATAATGATAATGATGTCAAATATAAAAATAAATTTTAAATCAATGCAGCCCCTTTTTGTAGCATCATTAAGAGATATTTTTCGATACATGTTTATAGGAAACTTTCTATCACATATCACATATATTCAATTTGCAACAATAAAAGCGAACACCTTTTAATTTTAGATTGTATATATGTGGTGATTTAAGAAGAATTTCACAATATTCAATATGTAGAAGACTTCATATGGTGTCACTGCAAAATGCTGCACATTATGCACGTTATGTCCCATTTTCCAACTACAGAACAGCTAAACTTTATTCGTTCACGACAAATGTTTTACAAATCGCACAATTTCCAGATGTTACAGGCTGCATTGATTGTACGCATGTACCGATCAAAAATCCTGGTGGAGTTTTTGCAGAAGTTTTCAGAAATAGGAAACGAACGCTTTCTATTAACGTTCAAGTTGTCTGCAGTGGCGTATTATAGCACAAGCCTAAGAAGCCCGGGCTTGCGGCGCAAAAATTTCAAGGGGCGCAAAATTATTCACGGCCATTAAATTCTTAGAGCAACTTGTACTTTCTAAAAAAAATTGATGTTGAAAAATATTGACGTTTTCTAATCTTGTGATTTTGTTGAGAATGTTCGCCTGTAAAGCGGTGAGTAATTGTACAGGTGAAAGATCGTTTTCAGCGTCGAAAAAAGAAAACCCTCAAATTGAACGCGCTAGCAATAATGTGCATCGAAAATCAAGTGCTATATGCGCACAGTTTTCATAAAATTATCAACGCATTGTTTGGTTAACGCTTTGCACAAGATACAAATTGACTGAAAAAATAGGCACCCTGTATAAGCATTCTTTTGTAGTTTTGTCTTAAAGTTAAATAGGTATGATGAAAGCCAATTAAATTTCCCTTATAATGCTAAGAACCCGGCATAAATCCATACATTTTTGACAGTTTTACAGCGTTATAAATCTTGGGAAATTTTAAGGTGTCCCGAAGCAAATTTTGACGATTAAAAACAATAATACACGTATAAGGGACAGTTTTACAATCAATGTAATCTGCACCTGTCCTACCATTATCAAAATTAATAAAAAAAAAACAAATGAAGTCAAATACTAACATCTAGAAAAGTTTTGGTGAAACAGAAAAAATCAATGAGGTGGGGGAGGGGGGCGTTATTTTCTTAGGGCTTTGGGCGCCAAATTGGCTTAATACGCCACTGGTTGTCTGTGGATGAAAAGTTGATGATATGATTGTCATCCTCCACTTACAAAATATTTCATTATACCTTTACAATCTCATATTAGTAAAAAAATATATTATTGTCCAAAACTGCAAAATTAATCTTATAGATGTTGAAAACAACAATTTATTTTATATGGACCTCAAATTTGTTTGTATACTGTAAAAATATAGCCTGCTTATTCTTGACACAAAGGAACGTCTATGAGTGAAACCAGTACCGCGTCGTAAACGCTCAGACAAACTTGCATCCACCTTTGTCTAACGCATAGCGTGCGAGAGACGCATTTCTGTTCAGTAGGTGGCGTTATGCCGGCGACGTTCGGGCCTATTTCAGTTTGATAAACAGTGCGCGTTGAATAAAGACAGCATTTAGATTGCAATGTCTGTGATACATTCAATCAGTCGTGACGCAACGACTAACATTCATTAGCCAGAGATACCAATGTTACCACAGGTTCTCGAGGTCAAAATAAATCGATTTGACCAAACTTACCTCTATACCAAGTTGCCGCTAGAGGGCATCAAAGTTGACAGTTTTGTGCAAATAACTGTGGAACGCCCTGTATGGTTTTATTGAAATTTGGTGTGCTAATACTTCCCTCCAGATGGCACTTTATGTTTTGGTCATGTGCAGTAAGTCTGATTGTAATTGAATATGCTTTAGTAATATACAAAAAAATTAATTAAGCCAAAACTGTTAGGAATACAACAATTATCCAAGAGAGCAATATTTTTATGAATAAACTTATCTTTATGATACAAAATGAATGAAAGCTGTAGTGTTAGCCAAAAAAAATTATAAGCAAATTTAAGGGTGGGGGTATTTTTGTCGCGCTTCTGTTAAAGCAACCGCTTCGGCTATGGTGTCATAAAGTGCAATCTGGAGGGAAGTACTAGCATACCAAATTTCAATAAAACCATACAGGGCGTTCCAAAGTTATTTGCACAAAACTAAAATTTTATGTCAACTTTGATGCCTTCTAGCGGCTAAACGAGGGAACTTGGTATAAAGGTAAGTTTGGTCAAATCGACTTGTTTTGACCTCGAGAACCTGTGGTAACTTCATTTACACGGAATATTGGGACACCCTCTATATGGCTTATCTATCTAATGTAAATTGGTCAAAGATTAATCCTAATCTATCTATAATAAATTATATTTTTGGATTTATATTTTGTCGAAATTCATTTATATAATTCATTATATGGATATAAAAATAGAGCGCCCTTCTCGTAAAAATTTTTGATAGGTTTTGTGATTAAACTTTACGTTCTCTACTTATCCACATTACCTTTCTACTATACAGGGTGAATACCAATAACTCATTTTAATTTTAAGGGATGGTAAGTCCCTTAATGGTAAGGCCATATACCAAAAATAAAAAATATATACCCTGTAGTTCTCGAGAAAGAAAATAAATTAAAATACGTCAACATTTTCAGAACTTCGTAACTGACCTATCTCAACAGAAAATTAATCAGGATAGGTCTTTGCCTCTGGCATTCACCTTGTTTTTTGCAATCATAAATTCACTAGTTTTTGCTGTCACTGTAATTAACTTGTCGCAAATTTATGAAAGACCGTCGAACGGCGGCTTAACTTTATTAGACGTTTTTTGTCACGTTTTTTACGTTAGAACTTGGAGTCTGTGACTTGATACAAGGCATGTTGTTCACCCCATAGTGGGTCAGTAGAGCGACGAAGCGGTACTTAAAAGTTTACCAGAATTTTACGTAGGGTAGGTCAGTTTTTCAACTTTCTTTTTTATATTTTTTTATTGGTAATTTGTGTTATAAATATCAACAGTAACCACCTCTTAAAATTAAAATGAGTTATTGGTATTCACCCTGTATTCGACCTGGTTTCGATGGATGGGGTTTTGCGGTATTACTTATTGATTCCTCTCCTCTCTACATCTTGTGTACAAGCCATAGACAAATTTGTCTATGGTACAAGCGCGGATTTATGGGGCGGTAATGAGGTAATTCCCCCCCCCCCCAACGTTCTGTTAACCATCAAATTTTAAATATTTGGGAAACAAATTATGAAGCAAAAGTATCGCCAGTAGCCTTAATTCCCATGGTCTATTTTTTGTTCATGTTTATCATGTTACCACCCTCTCCCAAGCTCAAAGTCGAGATCCGCCCTTGCTTTTGTAAATCTTCACCAAATCTGCGAATACCGTATAGTCTGTGGCAGTTTTTATTCTGTTAAGTACGTTCCTGTTCTTGCAATTCGAATCATGAGTCGGTTAACTACTAAAGGCTCGTTTAGATGATGACACTTATGGCCGGGCCTTCAATCTGCTTGAAAAAATGTGATTCTCGGCTGTGCTTCGAGTGCACATTTTTCTCGAAGATTAAAGGCTTGTTAATCCCCTTATATAATTAATAACTATTATTTAAACAATCGCCCATAAATTATTATTTAGTTGTAGAAAATTGATGTTTACTTTATGATATAAAGTGGATCCCTAATGTAAAAGTAATGGATAGCGGAAAACATTACACATAATAATATAGAGAAAATAGATGTTTTGAAAATAATAAAAAAATATAATAGAGAATAAAAAACGGATGGCGTTTCTATTAAAGACAATAATGCTTGGAAGAAAGTAAGTGTAAATAAAATAGGCAATTCATCCAGGTATTAGCTATACCAGTTATACCACAGGTTCTAACCTGTGGTTAAACCGTCGAACCTACATTTGACCTTGCCCTGCAGCGCGCGCTTGCAGTTTTTCACGCGTTTCGGAAGCTATCGTTGATTTTCGGGAGACGTCTTCACCAATAAAGATTTACTGCCATAATCGCTACTTGTTTGAACTGTTGCTGAAATGTTTCAAAGGTTATAAATATTTAATTACGTTTCAGAAGTAAACCGGCAATGTTTCCGTTAATGTTTCAAATGTTCATTAATACTACATTTTTGAAACGATTCATTTCCGTTTCGTGCTTACCTACTGGGTTTATTCACCAGTTGATCCACCAGATGTGTTTTATCTCGTTCTAACCTCGGAGATAGAACGAGATAAAACACATCTGATGGATCCACCGGTGAATAAAGCAACTCGCCCTACGTGTGAATACTTGCTGTGACAGTAAAAGTCGTATCCCATCTGAAAGTGCCTTTACTTGTACACAAACATGTATATTGGCATTGGTACACTTATTATAAAATTTACTACCCAGCTATTACATAAACTTAATTTTAAAAATTATTTTTTTTTGTATTTGCAGTTCATTGAGTTCCTTAATTTTAAAAACTAATTTTTATGTTTGCAGTTCGTCGAGTTCCACCTCAATTTTCAATTCCTCCCCCTTTAGTAAGCGATGTGAAACTAGGAGACGATTTAAACTTAACATGTGTAGCAGTAGGTTCACCGATGCCATTTGTCAAATGGCGCAAGGGTTTAACACAAGAAATTACACCAGAAGATAAACTTCCTATTGGTAAAAATACTTTAGAACTTACTAATATTCAAGA
Source organism: Rhagium mordax (assembly GCA_963680705.1). NCBI lineage: Eukaryota > Metazoa > Arthropoda > Insecta > Coleoptera > Cerambycidae > Rhagium > Rhagium mordax. Next base: position 50,546,380 of record OY796656.1, on the reverse strand, counting down.
GTCTGCAAACTACACCTGCGTTGCTGCAAGTGCCCTTGGAGTTATAGAATCTCTAGCTCAAGTTAAAGTACAATGTAAGTATTGTTTTTATTATATTCAAATATCTTCTGTTGTTTCTGTTTCCAAAAGAACCAAATAATATAATTTCTTCCCACGACGCAAGAATCTCATGTAGCCTTGCTCGGTCTCCTGTTCTCTAGTCTTCTTGATTATGATTTAACTAACAAAATAAAATTTGCGTCTTTAGGACCAGTTGTATAAAAGTGGTTCAGCGAAAGCTCAGCTGAACTTGGTTCAAAATCCAAGGATACCATTCTTGCAATATTCGGTATCCTTGAATTTTGAACCAATTTCAGCTGAAATTTCGCTAAACCACTTTTATACAACTGGTAGGGCCGTCTTTTGACCTCTAGTTAACTTTATCCGGCAGTTATTTACCTAGGATACAATTGTTACAACAAACAACAAACCGGCCTAAAATTGATTTTGAAACGTTCGTAATTTGCCAATCAAAATATTTTTACTTCGTTACCTATTTTTAATGTTTTCCGAAATTTCATTTCTTCTATTATTAGCTTTTTATCATCAAAAAAGCGTAAAATAATATAAAATAATGAACTTTAATTGTCGGAGACATTACCATTCACCTTATGTTTTGTGTTATTTTTAGTTACAAAAATAAAACAGGTAGTAGTTGTCATGTTAGTTTTGATGACAGAAGTTTGTATTTTGATCCTGTAAGAAAGAATCTGTAATGTTGTTAATATATTCCAGTTATTAGTGGACAGTACTGTGTATTATTCTTTTTTTGATGCCATTTTAGAAGAGGCTACAACATTTTGGCGACCGTGGCAGGACACTGTTATTGTGGTACATTAAAAAATAAATGCAGTATTGGGTCAGGGTATATGTTAACGAATTTTGAATTTTGAACTTTTACGATATTGTGCAAGCTTTTACATCGTTTGATCGTGTACACGAGGGCGAGTGTGGTTTTGAACAGAATTTAGACATTTTTTATTATGGAACAAAAGAAAAAGCTTCGTAAAGTTCTTCGAGCTGGATTTACAAAGGTAGCAAATGAGCTAGAACCACTGTTTGACAGTAATGCTGATGTTTATCAACAAATTCGTGTATGTTGGGAAATGTTGCAGTCTAAGTATGAAGAAATACGAGTTGCTGACAAGGGAATTTTCGATATTTTAATAGAACAGGAAGCAAGTGAAGATGACCTTCAAATTGAAATTGACTCTTGTGATAATTATTGTCGAAAATATACTCGGCTGAAGATTCGATATGACGATTACAGTGAGCAACGCTTGGAACAACGCAGCGAGATAAGGTTAGCTGATGCTAGAAGTGCAGGTCCATCCATAACTAGTACCAACATAGCTAAGGAAACAGGTAGGCGTAAATTCAAGCTACCTAGTATAGAATTTAAAAAATTCGGCGGTGATATTAGAGACTGGTTACCATTTTGGGCACAGTTCCGAAAAGTGCATGAAGATTCCAGTATCGATTTGTCTGACAAAATTGAATATCTATTTCAGGCGACTCTACCGGGTAGTAGAGCTAGGCGTTTAGTGGAAAGTTTTCCTGCGGTCCATGATAATTATTCCAAAATAATTGATGCCCTACAAAGTAGATTTGGTCGAGAGGATTTGCAAATAGAGGTTTATGTTAGGGAGTTGCTAAAACTAATTTTAAATAACGCATCTGCTGGGAATAAATGGGATTTATCTTTGCTTTATGATAAAATTGAGACACAGTTGCGAGCTCTCGAGACATTAGGTATAACAACAGATAAATGTGCCGCTATGTTATTCCACTTAATCGAATCATGTTTACCTGAAGATTTACTTAGAGTTTGGCAGAGATCCTCGGTATTTTCAGCTAGCAGAAAAGTTGAGGCAACATCGAGTTTACAAGAGTTGGAGGAGTCACTACTTAAAAATCGTTTAGAAAGTCTCATGCATTTCTTGAAAAATGAGGTAGAGAACGAGCAGCGCATCGCTTTAGCCGCTGAGGGGTTCGGTTTAGAATTATCCACATCACAGGCAACTGATAAATACAAGAGGGTAAAATCAAAGGTGACAGGAACGAACATTCCAACTGCAACAGGGCTAATTAATTGCGAGGTTGCCAAATGCATTTTTTGTGATGGGGCTCACGACAGTAATAGTTGTTTTGTTTTAAGGCACAGAAACTTTCATTTGAGCAAAAGAACACTGTTTTGACTAATAAAAAGGCGTGTTTTCGCTGTTTAAAAGTAGGACATCAGGCCAGGAGATGCCGGTTGCGTTTGCAATGCGTTATTTGTGGTAGGCTCCATGTAGTGCTGATGTGTCCGGAATTACCAGCACATAAGAAGATTCAGGAGATGGAACATGTCGAACAACAGTCGGGACAGTCAGGGAAGATAAACCAAATGCTTGCGAATCAAACGAGTAATCATGTCGTTTTACAGACTTTGCGTGTTACGATTGAAGGTACGAGTGGGATGTCGGAAGTGAGAGCGCTCATTGACAGTGGTTCGCAAAGGTCCTATGTCCTAAAATCTACAGTACAGCGGTTAGGATGCGTGCCTGAAAGAGAGGAGATGATTATTCATTGTTTATTTGGAGGCACCAGCACCACTCAGCAAAGACATAATTGTTTTAACCTCAAAATACGTAAGGGTGATTATGTGTGTTTTCTAGAAGCTCTAGATCAGACTACCATTTGTAACGAAATTCCTCCATTTTTTCGGGGACTTTGAGAGGAGGAACTTAGCAGATTAAATATCAACATTGAGGATACTTATCAATCGGGTCCTATACAGCTCCTAATTGGGGCTGATATTGCCGGCAAGTTATACACTGGACGTCGACATGTTTTGCAGTGTGGATTGGTGGCAATCGAGATTCTATTAGGATGGACTCTGATGGGAAAAATTCCATTTGATACGCCGAAGGTTAGCACTGCAATGACGGTTTTTTCTCTATTTGTGAGAGACGCATCCATATCTGATCTATGGGAGTTGGATGTACTGGGTATTAAAGAACCGACAGAGGAAAGAACACGTCAAGAAATGGCCATGGCCGCTAAAGACTTTTTTACTCAAACCGTAACTATGACCCGTGAAGGTCGATATGAAGTGAGGTTACCTTGGATAGAAGGGCATCCACCGTTACCCGAGAATTATGTTGTAGCACGCAAGAGGTTGGATGTAACATTGAAGAGGTTGAAAAATGAACAATTGCTGGGAGACTATGATAAGATATTTGAAGAATGGGTCCAAGACGAAATTATAGAAGTGGTATCGCATTTGGAATCTGATGGCAAGGCGCACTATTTACCCCATCGACCAGTAATAAAGGAAAGTAGTGCAACCACCAAGATTAGACCTGTGTTCGATGTGTCTGCCCGAGAAAAAGACAAGCCGTCTCTCAATCAGTGTTTGGAGAAAGGGTTGAACCTCATAGAACTGATACCATCCATCTTGTTGAGGTTTAGAGAACGCAAAATAGGGGTAGTTTCGGACATACGAAAGGCCTTTTTACAGATTGGAGTACGTGAGTCGGATAGAGATTTTCTTCGCTTATGGGTTGAATCAGATGGAAATGAAAAGATATTTAGGCACAGGCGAGTAGTTTTTGGTGTATCTAGTAGTCCATTTCTTCTAGGAGCGACAATCGGAGTACCATCTGTCTGAAAGCCTGAAGAAATGTTCAGCACCTAATGCCTTATACACTGAAGAAACGATTCATAAGTTAGCCAACAGCTTTTATATGGATGATTGTGTGACAAGTGTCGATGATGAAGATGAGCTAAAACGTTTTATTCGAGAATCCAGTATCCTCATGGCCGAAGCTAGGTTTGATCTCCGAGGGTGGGAGTTTACTCAAGACATCGAAGCTGAATTGCCCAACTTGTCGGTGCTTGGTCTGAAATGGATTCCGAATAAAGATACATTAACCATTGCTTAAAAGATATCAATGAGTTACCAAGTAAAATTATAACCAAGAGACTCATTCTTTCAGTGGCTCAACAAATTTTTGACCCTATCGGCTTTACATGTCCTTCTATGTTGAGTCCTAAATTGCAACTCCAGAAAACATGGAAGAAAGAGCTAACTTGGGGTACCCCTGTAGATAATGAAATTAAAAAGGAATTTTGTGAATGGGCCAAAGAGCTCCCGGAGTTGAAATTGATTGAATTGCCTAGGTGGGTTAATGGTGGACCGGAAGAAACCCATAGTTTGCATACCTTTTGTGATACCAGCCAAGACGCTTACTCTGCCGTAGTCTTTTTAAGATCTGTGAGAAAAGAATACGTAATGGTCCATTTGTTGGCTGCTAAGACAAGAGTCGCACCGCTGAAGAAAATTACAATTCCACGGTTGGAGTTATTGGCCACAACTATAGGAGCTAGGTTGTATTCATCTGTGCGAAACATTTTCAAACATGAAATAGACTGTTTTTTCTGGAGTGACTCATCAACCGTTCTTTCTTGGATTCGTCGCACCGAAGAATGGGGCACGTTTGTAGGAAATCGAGTAAGAGAGATTCGTACGCTAACCCAGCTGATTTACCGTCACGCGGATGTTCACCACGACGTTTACTCGAGTCAAGATGGTGGGAGGGCCCGGATTGGTTATATAATGATGAAACTCTCTGGCCACAAGAGAACTTGGAGTACGATGAGGAGGAAATCTCGCAGGAGAGAAAGAAGAGATTGATCACCACAATGTTTAATTGGAGCGAAAATGAGTGGCGATTTTAAACTATTTTTCCATATATTTGAAAACCATTAGGTCAGTGGCATGGATTTTCCGTTTTGTACATGATGCTAGCACTTCAACACAGCGATGTCAAGGGGAACTAACTGCTGAAGAGATCAATAGAGCCGAAATATTTGTTTTCAAAGTTGTTCAACGTGAGGTATTTTTAGATGAGAAGGACAAGAGATTAGCTACACTAGATACATTTCTTGATGAGTCTGGTTTAATCCGCCTGAAATCTCGTGTAGCAAGGAGGGAAGACATCAAAGATTTTCGGTTTCCGGTTGTACTGCCTGCTCAACACTATCTGGTTAACCGATTAATTTTCGACTTACATGAAAGATCATGTCACGTGGGAACTCAAGGACTGTTGAGTCTACTACGAGAGAGATATTGGATATTGGGCGGTCGACGTACTATTCGTTCAGTAATTTCCAAATGCATTATTTGCAAGAGATATAGCGTTAAACGGTTCGAAGTTCCGTCACCACCTCTGCCTCAAGATCGGGTCCGCGATGCCATTGCTTTCGAGATAACCGGTGTGGATTTCGCGGGACCACTTTATTTAAAGTCTGGGCAAAAGGCGTGGGTTTGTTTATTCACTTGTGCTGTCTATCGCGGGGTGCATTCGGAATTGACTACTTCACTATCTACTTCTAGTTTTGTACAAGTACTACGCCGGTTTATAGCCAGACGCGGTCGGCCAAAGACTATATACAGCGACAATGGGACTAATTTCGTCGGAACTGAAAACGCGTTTCGTAAATTGGACTGGAAAGCGATTTCTGAATACAGTGCCGTGCAACGTATTACTTGGCGGTTCAACCCACCAACGGGAGCGTGGTGGGGCGGGTTTTGGGAACGTCTAATTGGACTTATGAAACAATTGTTACGTAAAGTGCTAGGGCGAGCTTCTCTTTCCTACGAAGAATTGTCAACCGTCCTTTGTGATTGTGAGGCAATTGTAAACGCCAGACCCCTAACTTATATTTCAACTGACCCCAAGGAGTTGGTGCCGTTAACCCCAGCAATGTTTTTACGTGATCTTGAAGTAAGTGGTGTACCGGATTGTGACGTCATCGACCGTTCTTCTGTCTGTAGGCGCCTGGCCTACAAGCAGCAACTGAGAGAAGTTTTACGGAGAAGATTTCGAACTGAATATTTGGGCCAACTTAAATTGAGTTGTGACAAAAGATCACGAAAACCCATCTCCTTGGGAGAGGTAGTTTTTGTGGGAAACGACAATAGAGTGCGTCTAGACTGGCCGCTTGGTCGTGTGGTAGAATTGTTACCTGGGAAAGATAATCGTGTCCGATTAGTCAGAGTCGACACGGCAAAAGGACAACTATTGCGACCCGTCCGGAGGATTTATCCTTTGGAATTAGTAATGACACCATCAGACGAATCGAGTCATCTAATGGAGCAGAGACCATGCAGTACCAGAGTTCCTATAGAGAACCACAGCGATGAAAATCAAGAAAAAGTTGAAAGTGAAAGTGCGGGAGTGCTTAAAAGCAGAGTACCCGTCAAGGTGAAAGTAATGCGTAGTGGACGTGTTTCTAAGCCACCTAAACTATTCTATTAGTTAAGAATTTTACTATTTTGTCATTAATGTCATTTTCTAGTACTAGTATTTCATTTGTCTCCTTTGAATTTTGTGAGTTACATTATATATCAGAAAAGAAAAATGTTACTCAGGTGGGAGAATGTCGGAGACATTACCATTCACCTTATGTTTTGTGTTATTTTTAGTTACAAAAATAAAACAGGTAGTAGTTGTCATGTTAGTTTTGATGACAGAAGTTTGTATTTTGATCCTGTAAGAAAGAATCTGTAATGTTGTTAATATATTCCAGTTATTAGCGGACAGTACTGTGTATTATTCTTTTTTTGATGCCATTTTAGAAGAGGCTACAACATTAATAAACTAAAAATGATACAAAAGGAATATGTCAATCGCACTTGACAAAGGCACATGTGATTATTCTGCTCTTTTTCTACGCTACATCGAATCGTCACTTGCTTGGACATACTTTGCGGGACACGCGGTGGGTAGGCTTGGTGCTAACATGGCCAGACTGACATTGGGACGTTCTCGGCCCAAAAATTTAGGACTCAGTTTCATCCTGACTACCGTGACGTTCCAGGAACAAAAATCACAGGTGTTTCCAAAACCTGACAGGCAAACCAATTTAAATCAGACTAGTGTATTCAATTCATACGTATGTGCGTTGTCTGCCAGAAAGCACTAGGCCCAAGCATCAACATTTCAACTTCTACAAGTGTGATATTCACCAGAAAGCACTAGGCCGAAGCATCAAACACCTTATTAATTTTTCTTTCTTTTTTTTTAGCCTGACTTATACTGCTAACACGGCTGCCCGTATAAAATCAGAACTAAACTATTAAAATTTGCACATTTAAAGTATGTAGAAACAATACCTTGTCAACAGCAACAGAATCTTTCAAGGATTTCTGCGCAGTCCTCTGGGCATCATTCCTTGGCACAAAAGCGCATTGGGTTTCAGGGCATTCCTTGAAAGGTAATACAAAATCGCCAACTTTAAATGATTTTTGTGTTTTGGAGTTCCTATTATTTTTCTTGTTGAACTGAATTCTCTTCAAGAAGTTTGTTTACAAATTGTCACCATTTTCCATACTGTAAGTTGGACGTGGGAAATTTGTCATGCGAAGCGTTATCAATAATGCGTTGAATCTCTGGTAATCTATTGTCGCAACCAAACAAGGTTTGAAGAGGAGTTCTTTTCGTCGTTTTATGTACTGTAGAATTTATGATGGGTTGAACGCGAGATACAAAAGTGTGCTTGCTCCATTCAGTGATTAGTTCAGCCTGTACTCGTAATAGTTTGGCAAGAAAACTCATGTAACTTTAAGCTTGACCATTAGCTTGATGCACATAAGGTGTGATGAAGTGCCATTTTATATTCCCAATCGGTCAAAAGGTTATGTTTATGAACAGCTCTTATGAGGTACCGTTATCAGTAATAATGCGAGCAGGAGTGCCCACAAGAAATATAATGTTCTGTATTTAGTCTACAATTTCATCAGTGCATAGAGAAAATAATATTTAGAATTAGGCATCAACTGTCACAAATGCATGAGTAAATCCGTCTTCAGTTTTTGGTAAGGATCCAAAGCAGTCAATGTGGATGGTATTAAAGGTCGAAGGAGGCTGTTTTGACGCATTTTAGGAAACCAAAAATGAAAATTATAATAAGGATTGTTTTATCCAAACCAATATGGGCTTGGTCGTCATAATGCTCCTTTAGTATAACGCATAGCGCGCATTCCTTCGTACAAAATACTGGGTGACCTTTTCATAATAATTTATTTCACTCAGGTGACACAATGTACTTACTGCCTATTGCACATAATTGCATGTTATCTAATTCTCCGTTAGCTAACTTATTCTTTAATTGTAACGTTTCACTATCCATACTTTGTTGTACAGACAACCAACCATGCAGGCATCAAATTCATGTCATTTAAGACATATTTATCATTAGTTAGAACTGATTGTGATTGGTATATGTCTACAGGTTTTGGAGGATTACGACTTAATTAATCAACACAGGTCATTTCATTTCCAAATTTAAAAGTCAAAATCCTGAAAATAAACCCACCAACGACTAACACGAGGAATTAGATCGCGTTTGTATTGAGAGCTTTTGAATTAGTTACAGTTTGTGACCAATTTAAATGGGGTGCCTATAAAATAATGTCTCATATGCTTCAAAACACATAGAACATAGAACACGGCTAAAGTTTTGAGTTTGTACGAATGCATCGAAACTCCGCATCTGTAGTTCCTTTACTAAAATAGGCTCTACGACTCGTTTAAGGCCATCGTGAATTTGTATGACGATTGCGACAAAACCCCGACTGCTGGCGTCAGTATGAAGTTCAAAGTGGCAGATCTGGGTTAAAAATCGCTAACACAGGTTCATTGGGTGAGAATATTTATCACATATTGAAAAGATTGGTTGTGTTCATCAGTCTACCTCCAAGGCTGATCTTTTTTTTAATAAATTAGATCTTTACTGAGAATTCAGAGAATATTTATCACATATTGAAAAGATTGGTTGTGTTCATCAGTCTACCTCCAAGGCTGATCTTTTTTTTAATAAATTAGATCTTTACTGAGAATTCAGGTACAACATTACGGAAATATCCAGCTAATCCCAGAAATTGGCGCACTTCTCTAATATTAGTGGGCTCGGTCTTACGCAGCCATTTGAAATTACTCGGCCAAATATTCAACTTGTTTCTTCAAAAAACTACATTTTTTTTATTGATAGAAAAACCATTGGACTTAAGCTTTGTCAAAACAGTACCGAAGGTTTCCAAGTCCTTCCTTCAAAGTCACCGACGGTAATAAGACATTTCTGCATTTCTTTATCCGAGGTTAGCCGTATTTTAAACTCTCCGGTAGTAATGGAAGATGGAATTTTGTTTTCACTTGTGGTAATGTCCTGAAATTCAGCTAATAATAAGTAGATCAAGACTATTGTTTATAGTATTAACACTAATTAACAGCAGAAAATTTTAGTAGCGGTATATATAGATATAGTCTGATTATACAAGAGTTATACTAGGTATATTTAGGAAATCTTGACTGATTATAGCATACCGTGGGATCACCTCACCACGTACTAAATGCATTTTTAGTGGAATCTTATGGTTATATATAACAAAATTATAACATTGACAGCATATTTTGAGTAAAAAGAAATACTTCCTACGCCTGTGATTTCCACTTGTAACTTGGACAGCCACTGGCTGGTTTATCGTTTTGAAAACGGCGGCAATTTTTTTTCCAGTATTGTCACGCATTATGTTGGCGGGCTAGTAGTATAAACGTATAATAACTTTGCTTCTCGAAATTTCATTTCATAGTTTTGTTATTATCGAAGATCTCGCCAAGTCAATGAAGAACTACCTGGTTCGTAAGCCAGCACATTAGCTCATATAATATTGTTGTAATTCTGATTGCTGTTAATAATAATAATATATAGAATATACAGGCTGATTCATTGGTAAGTGAGTGTACATATACTTTACCTGCATATGTAGGTTACTTGGGCGATTCCATATCACCTATGGTTAGTGGGTCAATAATCCTTAATTGCCAAGATACAGAGTGTTTTATTGATTTTGCGTATTTTTGTCTTGGACCATAACTTTAGAACCACTAGGTATAATAAAGTAAAATTTGGTATGTATGTTTTACTCAATCAGCCATATCGATTTTTTAATTTAGCAGAATCAAAATACAGAACCGGACAGAAAAAAATTGCCGAATTGTTAAATCTCAAAAACAACACTCTGTATCGAAAGTTTGAAAAATATGTTTTAAGATTCGGAACAGCATAGAAAAATAAGGCAAATAAAGTACACTTTCAAATTGCGCGTCTCTTTTTTATATTTATTTTCTTTGATAAAAGAAAATTTTACATAACTAAAAACCGACTATCTCATACAAAATAGCGTCTATATACGTAGAGGTTCCTTGAACAGTGCATGATACTTTACTGACATTTTATCTGAGCATATTGTCCCTTTCGGTCCTTACATCGGCAATAATTTCTTGTTAATGCACGACAACGCAAGACCCCATGTTGCTCGTGTAGTGCAAAAGTACTTAATGAGGTGGGATTGGCCAGCACGCAGTCCAGATCCCAACCCAACCCAACCCAATAGAGCATCTGTGGGACAATATGGGTAGAAAACTTAGAAACCATCAACCCCTACCTGCCTCCCTTGACGATATTGAAAACATTTTGAGAGAAATATGGAACGACATTGATCAAGACGAGACGTCTGATTTCAAGTATGAGTCGTCGATGTGAAGCCATTATTAGAAGTAGAGACGGAAAAACGCGACGCTGAATTTTTTCGTTGTTTTTGTTGATTTTGATATTTCTTATTGTTATTGTTAAAATAAATTGGTGTGCTTTAATCTTAAACTGTATATCTCCCCCCCCCCCCCCCGGAGGAGCCTTCTGGGCGGTTATGGTTAGGACCATATTATCACAGAGCGTATTGTCACGTATTCTCAAGGTAGAGCTACCAAGATACAAACGTCCTTGATCAAAAGCTATATACTTCGGATAAATTCTGTCTCCCTAACGAGAGCACTAGAATTTTTCAATAGCGTATAATTTAAACTTATTACATTAATTCGACGGCCTAACAAAAGCCATATATTATATTGTATATTGCAAATTAACTGTGTGTTATCATCAATTGGATATTATCGATACTGTCAGGTTAATCGAATATTACCAGTTTTTATTTTATAATTAATCCAATTTTCCAAAAATTTAATTATAGGTGATTGCATAGTGGTTTATGGGTATATTTTAAATATTAAAAAATATAAACAAATTAAATAGTTTTACGAAAATGTATATCCATAATAACACTCTAAAAACCATCAATACCCATTGCCCCACCGTGTATGCGCGGCTATGGTTTCAACTTGAGACACGGAATAAACAAGTGTCGAGCCTTGGGATTCTTGGGAATAAACTACCAAACCTGACGCTGCCACTGTGACATTAGAAAGATTCTACACCGAATACTGTCTTGCGCGGGAATAGGCGCAGTTAGTTAAAAATGCGGGAGATATGGTAGATATACTGCTGGTTATTATGCATATGTTATACTATGCTATGCTCCTACCACAGATTCTTGCTCAAGTGTGTTCCTACTTTCACTTCTTTCTAGTTAGGTCTCTCTCTTACTGCGTTCGGTTTTAAAAATCCAGAGGCGAGCGAGCAGATACAGATTTATCACACGTGATCACCGGGGCAAATGAGCCTAATTTAATTACCGAACGGATACCAAGGAGGAACATAAAACATAACCCCATAAATTATTATTATTTTTTTATTTTGGTGTATCACAGAAAAAACAATGCAGTTTATTTAATCTATGTGTTCTGTTATGTTGTACTCAAGAAACCTAGAGAACAGTCTTCTTGGTTGTACTTAGATAGTGTCTGATACACAGATCACAGAAGAACCCTAAAAAATCTGTTTGCTCCATGTCTTGAAGCCGAGCTAAACGAGGTAGCGCTGACCGCTCGTATTTATGCTTAACGAACGCAGAGCAGATCTAAAAGAGCATGCATTGTCTATTACCGAACGGCAAATGAGGTAAACGAGCAAAGCGAGCTTTCAATATGTAAAAACCGAACGCAGTATCTGTAAGCGACATCCCATTATTGATAATCTATGATCTATGGTTGACAGGAGGTTGAAAATCACCAAGGCTTGTACACGTACAGGTTACATCAATGAGCAGCATTAGGGCGAGGAAAATGCGGGTTGAGGCAGGGCAGGCGACCGCGGTCTGCCATTTATTTTACATACTAAAAAGAGACATTAAACACTGCTCTGAGAACAGAGATGGATATACCGACGGTCGCCAAGTGACGTTGATATATTGAGATAGGTCAGGTTCAGATTGGGTAACCTTTAGTGTTTACCAGTTAAAAATGCGGGAGATATGGTAGATATACTGCTGGTTATTATGCATATGTTATACTATGCTATGCTCCTACCACAGATTCTTGCTCAAGTGTGTTCCTACTTTCATTTCTTTCTAGTTAGGTCTCTCTCTTACTGCGTTCGGTTTTAAAAATCCAGAGGCGAGCGAGCAGATACAGATTTATCACACGTGATCACCGAGGCAAATGAGCCTAATTTAATTACCGAACGGATACCAAGGAGGAACATAAAACATAACCCCATAAATTATTATTATTTTTTTATTTTGGTGTATCACAGAAAAAACAATGCAGTTTATTTAATCTATGTGTTCTGTTATGTTGTACTCAAGAAACCTAGAGAACAGTCTTCTTGGTTGTACTTAGATAGTGTCTGATACACAGATCACAGAAGAACCCTAAAAAATCTGTTTGCTCCATGTCTTGAAGCCGAGCTAAACGAGGTAGCGCTGACCGCTCGTATTTATGCTTAACGAACGCAGAGCACATCTAAAAGAGCATGCATTGTCTATTACCGAACGGCAAATGAGGTAAACGAGCAAAGCGAGCTTTCAATATGTAAAAACCGAACGCAGTATCTGTAAGCGACATCCCATTATTGATAATCTATGATCTATGGTTGACAGGAGGTTGAAAATCACCAAGGCTTGTACACGTACAGGTTACATCAATGAGCAGCATTAGGGCGAGGAAAATGCGGGTTGAGGCAGGGCAGGCGACCGCGGTCTGCCATTTATTTTACATACTAAAAAGAGACATTAAACACTGCTCTGAGAACAGAGATGGATATACCGACGGTCGCCAAGTGACGTTGATATATTGAGATAGGTCAGGTTCAGATTGGGTAACCTTTAGTGTTTACCAGCCTTGGAAAATCACGATCTTGATGAGTGATGACATCTGACAGTTTATCAAGAAAGTAAAAAATTTAGGTCTGTGATTGTACGGAGTGTTTAAGAATTTATTTGTTGTGTTTTGTTTTGTTTTCTAAAACTGTAATTTGTGAATAGGAGTAAACAAAAGCTTTGAAGTACCTATTTAAAAAAAGTTTTGTACAATGTTATTTCAATATGGTGTAGATAGGGACCCTTGTGCCTTAATTTTGTGATTGTCAAAGACCAAAGAGAATAATAACAAAGGGCAGTGCATTTATAAACAAAATTCTATAATGGATTATTTAATATTCAGTTTATTTAGTGGCCTCTTTTTGGTTTTGTGTTCTGGTAAGTTTTATGTTATTTCTGAAAATAAATAAATATTGTTTTCCCAAAATACATACGTAGTTTTTATTGTGATCCAATTTATAGGTATTTTATCTAGTAAATTGCAAATTTTACATATCTAGAATCTATATTTTGTATGCTGGTACAAGAAAAGTAATTCTTAAATTCAGCATAACATGGTAGCGTTATAATAGAAGAGAACACATTAGAAATAAAAAATTGAAGGCTTTGTAGTGTGACAGTGGAACATCATTACTGAAGAACTTAGTTGTGAAATAGTTTTAAAAATTCAGAGGATATACCTATTTATTCAAAATAGTTTTGCATCATTCATGATGATGAAACTCTTATGTTTTAATCTACAAGAATTGTGTTATTCCAAAAAGTAGTTTAATTTCTGTCCCCGTTAAGTTTAGTAAGCCTTCTGTGAGAATAACTCGAAAATATAAAAGATAATGATGGATGTAGGTTAAAGTCTCGGTTAAAGTTATATGAGAATAATGAATTAGTTGCTTGTTCCTGAGACGATTAAAAATAGAAAGGATATAATGAAAACAAGTGTATAATGGGTACTGAAGAAATGTAGTTTATATGACGTGTGTTAAATTGAAATACCTAGCATGTGAAAAAGTAACATACCTTTCTGTCTGATTTTCAGGTGGCAATTGATAACGATTTGAATCTAAAGCCAGACTCAGACGACTGGTGTCTTAATAAATTTAGCCATTAACAAACAAAGGCGCTCACACAAAGTGTATAGGATAGTTCCCATTGGGGTTCCCATATATTTTGACACCTACCTACAAACCGAGCTACAAACAGCCTTCATGTTTAGAGATATGAAAAAAGTGTAGACAAAAATTGTAGGTAGATTTTGGTGTCAAATATCTTTTGCTAAAAAAATATGAAACAAAATAGCATCGGAAATTAGAAATAGAGAGACGACTTATGCTTTTTTAAATGGGACACCCTGTAGGTATATTTTTAATTTGAAAGTTTATTATTAGCTGATTTGAAAAATAGGTACCTATATGTTTTTAAAACAGTATGCTTCTTTGTGTAAAATAGTTCACGTAGAATATAGGTTGCCATGAAAAAAACTGGCAAAATATTGCTTAAAGCCGGGTTCATGCACTCGCGAATTGCGAAAAGCGAAATGCGAATCGTGTTGCTATTGGTTCATTTTACTTTAAAATTTCGAATTAACCAATAGCAACACGTTTCGCATTTCGCTTTTCGCAATTGGCGAGTGCATGAACTCGGCTTTCTGCTTATAATTTCTGACAGTTCATAATCAATTTAGGGCCTTCCTAATTTGCAGGTCAGCATAAAAGCTTGCAGGTGAACCCCTTCTACTGATGCGGTCAATTTGAAATTTTGCACAAATGCCACTTAACAAAGGCTCTTTTCATTTCCACACTCAAACTCGACCTACCCCTATTTTTAAAACTACCCCTTCTATAAAATCTTGCTTTGTGAAAATATGATTCAATAAATGCTCTTTCCATTTCCATACTCAACATCGACCTACCCCTATTTTTTAACCTGCCCCTTCTATAAAAGCTTGCAGGTCAACCCTTGTAGTGGTGCGGTCTACTAGAAATTTTGCGGAAATACGATTCAATAAATGCTCTTGCCATTTCCACTCAGTCGATCTACCCCTATTTTTAAAACTATCTCTTGTAAGCAAAGTCTATAAGGCCGTGCCTGTAGTTTCATTCAACTTGATTTATAAAATTGTTACGCAGCCAACAGTTTTTGTAACCACTCTTAAAGCGAACCCCCATTTTTTTAAGCTTATACCTCAATCTCTTTTATTTCCAAGTTTTAAGATAAATATTTTTGAAACTACCTGAAAGCTTTTATGCTGACCTGCAAATTAGGAAGGCCCATCAATTTACCACCAAATTCACAAATACTTTAAAATGAGTTAATCAGTTGTGGAAAAACATAATTTTTTACACATTAGTTGCATCTTGTGAATTAGGCCAATAGGTGCCTGCTAGTTCACGTGGACAGTGCAAGCATTTGTTTTGATGCACTCTCAGGACTTAGTGAACATACTGTAGTAGGTACTTTAGTCCTCGATTTTAGGGACTAATGTGCCACTTTTACTCTCTCGGAATAAAAAAATTTTGAATCCCTGCAAGAATAAAAGTAAAACAATAGAAATAGAATAGATTTTTTAGGTTTATAACCATATCATTTTTTCTTTTGAGTAAAGTCTTGCATAATTCGCAATATAACATTATTTCTAGGGTTTCCAATCCCGGGATCCCCAATCCCGGGATCCCGGGCAGGTTTTCATTCCCGGAAATCCCGGGATTTCAAAAATCAATCCCGAGTATTAATAATATGAGCAAATTACATAAAATATATATTACTTTTTATCTCACATGTATTCTGTGTACAAAGATCCGGTCCAGATTAGGGAACAACACCCTAGACCGAGCCCTAGACACACTGGCCATTCTCAGGTAATTTTTTTCAAAGTAAATTTTAGGCATTCATTTTTATAGAATAGATAATAGATTAAAGTAGCAATAGATTGTTAATTTTTAAATTTTTTTAGTTTTATTATATATTTTTTTATGTATTATTATTATTATTCTTGCTCAATAAATCGCTTCTTCTTTAATTTTATGTTGATATTTGACAAATGTATTTAGATCTCGGGATCCCGGAAAATCCCGGGATTTGACTTTCTAATCCCGAAAAAATACCGAAAGCCTAATCCCGTCCCGGGATTGGAAACCCTAATTATTTCTGATCATTAAATATATTAAAAATGCTCATTTTTAAATTTAAAGTTGTGATACAAGTTTCGAGTTTAAATGACGTTTTGTATGTATTTTTAACGATTTTTCAAGTTATATGCGAGGTCAAAGTCTAGGTACTAGAATTCCCGTTAGTTTTTAAAACTTAATAAAGCGTAGCACGCACATATGATTTTTTAAATAATTGTATTAAAATTTGCGATAAGACGAGGTTTAGTTAGTAGCAAAAAATAGCTTATATAACACGGGACTAAAGTGCCATTTAATCCCTCATACTCGTGTGATTCTCCACCACCTCCACACTCAGGATTGAAGCGCATACTTTTTAATTTAATTGGTATACAATATATTATTATTTGTCATTCATCAATGTTGACACCTACCTATAGAATTTATTTTATAGAAATATGAAAAAAAAATGTAAAAACAGGAGTTATTTTGATTTTGATGTGAAATATGTTTTGGTGATAAAAAATAAAATAAAGGAACGTCAGAAAGTAAACTGTCAGTAATTATCAGAAATATTTTGTCATTTTTTTTTTTCATGCCAACCTTTGTTCCATGCGCTACGGCTTTGCTTAATATTTCCAGAACGGATAGAGCAAATAAATGTCGACATGTTATATATTTTTGGAATCGGAGAAAAAAGATTTTTCAAAATATACAAAAATATACATTTAGTAAAACATAAGTTATGTCTTTTTCTCTGCTTTCTGACGCCATTTTGTTTTACTTTTCTTTACCAATAGATAATTCGCACTAAAATCTAAAATTTTTATTTTTACGTTTTCTTCATATCTCTAAAATTAAAGACTGTAGATAGGAGTTAAAATATACAGTGTGTATCACCACAACCTTAAGCTATCTGTATTTCCGAAACTATTTATCGTATAGCTATGAAATTTTTTATACTTAGGTTTTCCATGGTTCTCTATCCAACTAAAATATTGTTATTTTTCTGCCACTTCCATTTATAACGGAAGTAGCAACCAACTTCATTATTTTAAATAGAACACCCTATATGTTTTGCATTTTTAGATTATACACCAAATTCTAGTGCCATTATGTGTAACATACCTTATACCAAAAACTTACGGTTTAGGCGATATTCACTTGTTTAATTTTTTTGACAGATGCAGACCTTTCATAAACGAATAACAAATATTAGACAGAATTTAATTAATCAAATTGCAAAGAGACTAGAATGTTATAGATTAACCTAAATATAAATATAAACAAAAATAATTATACGAGGTACCTAGTAAAAAAATACCACTACACTTCCATGTAAAAAATATGACAAAACTCTTCTTTTTTAAATGGAAACCCCATTAAAAAATAATGCAAAACTGTGTCTACTTCCCTATATCAAAAAAGTGCAATTCTCGAGATATTTACTATTATAACTAAAATTACATGTGAAATCGTTTGAAAAATAAATTTTATATTATTAATATTCCAAATTTCTTTTAAAAATGTTTCTATGTTAATATTTGTTGTAATCATTTATATTTAAAATAGCATGTTTAAGAAATGTGTTTGAAATAAAAACAAAATTTGAAATTAAGTAGAAAATGTTTGTACGTATGATTTAAATACTGAACGAATGATCTAGCAGGCAAGGATATCTGAAGTAAGGGAAACAATGATTGATTTTTAGTTGTCAAGTTTAGCTATTAACCTTTATTAGAAAAAGATTAGTTGCAGAACTTCTGAAGAACTGGTACCAACATGGTGGTACTCCGCCACATTCTTCTATTCAATAAACATATGTTATTATATTATTATAACAGAGAGATAACTTGCGCTTTTCTAAATAATAATTTCGGTGGTCAGTGGTTTACAAATAACAGTCCTCAACTGTGACCTCCATGTTCTTCGGACATGACCCCCATTGGACTTTTTTATATGGGGTTATATTATAAAAAATATTGTTTATGCCAATCCCTTAACCACAAAAGACATGGTTCCAAATGCTTTCGAATCGCTCACACCCCAGCGAATTAGCGCCGCCACAAAAAGTAACACAAAAAGGTAACAGAGTACCTAAATGTTTAAAATTTAACGGCAGTTATTTTGAACATGTTCTTTGATCTGATATTGTTGATAATTTATAAGGTACCTATAGTTGAAAATTAATAGGTATTTAAAATATTTCACGTGTAATTTTTGTTATAACAGTACTTAAATAACTCGAAAACGGTTCATTTTTGACATGGGGAAGTGGACACAGTTTTGCATTATTTTTTAATGAAGAATCATGATTTCAAACAAAATTTGAGGGTTGCCACTTAAAAAAAAAAGAGTTTTGTTATGTTTTTTAACGTAAGTTTAGCGGTATTTTTTTACCACACCATATAATTATTTTCGTTTATATTTATATTTACATTACTCTATAACATGCAAAAGCCATCTCTGCAATTTGACTAATTAAATTCTGTCTATTATAGGTAAACCGTAAGTTTTTGGTATAGGTATGTGACACATAATAGCACTAGAATTTAGTGTAGAATTTAAAAATGCAAAAACATATAGGGTGTTCTGTTTAAAATAACGAAGTTGGTTGCTACTTCCGGTATCACCGGAAGTGACAGAAAAATGACAATATTTTAGTTGGATAGAGAACCATGGAAAACCTATGTATAAAGAATTTCATAGCTGTTCTATAAATAGTTTCTGAAATACAAATAGTTTAAGGTCGTGGAAGTCGTAGTGATACACCCTGTATATGGAACTAAGATTTTTAAAATATTCTGGCAAATTAGTACAACATTGACGGGATAAATAGAAGAGTGTTGACTTGGATAGTTGTCGTATTGAAAATATTGTCGCTCATGTAACTACTGTTTTCATCAGAGAATGAAATGTTGATGTCAAACATTATTTTTTCTTTTTTATGGAACGCATTACTTATTCCTCAATTCTCTTCGCATCGTTAATTGCATTGCGGTATTACTTATTCCTTAATTCTTTTCGCAGCGTTAATTGTGTTGTAGTTTTTATGGAAATGTTTTGTGCACCATATGACATTTGGTTCGTTTTCATATAAATCGAGAAACTCTATAACATCACTTCATTTGACATCTACTTTTTGATTTTTATTCAATAAAAAACAATAATAAACAATAGTATATTACGTAATAAGAGTTTTAAATAGCGTATTACGCACGAATGGAAAAATTATGCACGAGACGCGTTAGCGTCGAGTGTGATAATTCCATGAGTGCGTAATTGCTTTACAACTCGAATTATGTACTATACTTTACCTACGACCGTATTTATTGAAAGTTTGTATTTCATTTTTATTATTTATCGCTTATGTCAGTTTTGACAGCGTCAGAAAATTAAGTATTGCACTTGTCATTTTTAATAATTTTTAGAGAATAAGTTTGTTTGTATTGACCGTTGCTAGGCGGTTGCTAGGAAAACTATACGAACTGTGCGATTTTTTTTCCAAGTTGTGCGATTTTTTTACCGTGCGTAATAGGAATCTTACATTGACGGTGTGTTTTTAAGTACTTACAGTAGTGGTCGTAGGTAAAAGTATTTTCAAAACACGCTACTTCTTCCATCTGCTTATTCAATTGATGCAGAATGAATAGTAGCGAAGCAAAGCACAACTATATGTACCTCGACATGTACAGCTCGTGTGAGCGCAATCACACGTATATGCAAGTATATCAAGTGTAACAATAATTGTGATCCCTTTGACTTGTGCCATTTTTACGGGCAAATAATGAAAAACGCCAGTACTCACCAGTTACAAATAATTGTACAAGTAAACCATTCACACAACATGGCAAGTATACGCCATTAACAAGTAGACCAATCGTCTGAGCCCGGCTTAACATATAAGTAAAATTTACTAGGTACAGTCGGCGCCACCCAAATGTGAACGGCAAAATTGTATAGTGTAATTTGCACTTTAAATCATAGTCGCCGTAAAATTTGAAAATAGTTGTCAAATAAATTTGCCATAATTTGTCAAAAGTAAAAGTAAAGATAACTATGCCAAGACATTTAACTGAAGCGCAAAAAGCGAGGGCTATTGCTAAATTAGAAGAAAATAAGTCTTTGAGTGAAGTGGCTGCTGATTTAAATGTTGGTAAAAGTTGTATACTTTATATAAAAAAAACCGCTAGCAAGAAGAACAAAGACTGCAAAGATCATAAGGCAAGGTATAGGGAAGGTCTCCAATGAGAATAAAGACAATGCTCTGGTCGAATTTATCCATCAGAATCCTTTCGAAACCGCTGTCACAGCTCAAGAAGAAACGTTATTTCCAGGGTCTTTCCGAATAGCACAAAGACGTCTTAAGCTATCTGGCCTGAAGAATTGCTGATTTTTAAATATAGAGATTAGTTTTTACCATTTTTATTTTATTAATGTTTTTCTGAATTATAAATTATTAGGTATGTGTTAAAATATATTAATTATTGTTAATACGCTTAGTTTGTGTCATTTTATTTCTCACAATCGTTAAACATGAATGAATTAAAGGAATAATTAATATTAACCTTCTTCCACTAACATGTAGGTAATATTAGTTAATTATTTTGCTAACTTCTTTTATATTATTCGTGTCGGTCTCGTCCTTCCAATTATTATTATGGTAACAGGAAAGAATAAAAGTAAATTCTGTCAATATATCCTCTCTGTGTTACGCCACTAAACAAAGTCTGACTTACTACAATGAAATTCAGAAGAGAATTCCATGACAACCAAAATGCGTTCATATTTGGGTGGCGCCGACTGTACATGCATATTAAATGAATGTCAAAACGGAGTTTGTTTGACAAACTAAAATAAACACTTTGTTACGAAATGAAAATCATTGACTTATCGAGATTATCTGAGCTAATACAACCTAGAAATAAATAAGTGTAAATTTGTTGTTCTTCTATAATATTTATAGTAGTGGTAGTACCACAATGTGTTTCTTTAATAAAAAACAATCCATAGCGAAATCTATATACGAAACTATATTGAAAATATACTGTGGGCCAAAGAAATCAGGACATTTGCAATTTTTGTGGTTATGCATAAATCTGGTACCAAGAACGAATTATCCCTTATTGTATTAAACAAGTCCGATTTGGCAAGTTCTAGTCTCCCTTGTTAATAACATGCTGACAGTCTGGACCTGTAACTAATCTTCGAGATGATAAATCGTGCAGCTCCACAAATGTGTCTCAACCCTTTCTCTTGTGCATCATTTTCCATTAAAACCTGGCCTTCAGCTGTAAGAACTATTCTGAAGGCTGTAAGCAGCATCGTTATTACTTCTACTAAATGTAATGTCTTAGCAATAGCACACTACGACCATTATCATGAAGAGCGCGACTGCTTTTACTACCTTTTCAATGGATCACTGGGTCAATATTAAGACCAATTCTGTTTCTAAAATATAAGTATGATGGATAACTTGATAAAAAAATTGAATGGATTCAGAAGAAAATATCTTTCAAAACGGCAATAAGATTTTTCAGCAGCCTATTATTATTTCTCTTCAATACAGTTATTGATATGAGATTCCAGATTTTATATACATTACTTATCTAGAAATATTAGGCATATAATGTTAGAATTATTAATGTCTAAGGCTCGGTCTTTTCATCTTCCCGTTATATTTTTTATCCGATAGTTAAAGTTGTTGATTTTCAGTCGTAACATGTATCCCTGCCAGAGAAATAGAGAGGGGAGAACGCTCTTTGACCTTCTGCACATCCAATTTTCCTAAGACACCATGGGGGCAGACATTTTGAACATGATCACGTGGTTTGTTCAAGTTATCGTGCAACTGTTAAAAAGTGTTGAGTAAAGTGAGGTTACAGTTATTTAAATTTTTTGGTGTGCGTTTAATTATATTTATTTATAAACCCTACGGACTGCATATATGTTTCTATTTATTCTATAAACTAATTTAACATTTAACGCTGTGGTGTGGACTTTTTTATTGTTATTTTCTTGACTTTATTATCACGGTGGACGTTTTTGTTTATCATTATTGTATTGCTTTTACAACTGAAAATGCTTGTTTTTAATTATGTCCTGTGTTGTAAGGGGATGTTCTAACGCAATGCGATTTAAGCCTGAAGGAATTACATTTCACCAGTAAGGTTTTTCATGAGTTTTTTTGCAGCCGTTTATAACAGTTTAACATTTTAGTTCCTCAAGAGGTGACATGTTTAAGAAGTGGTTGGAGAGTTGAGTGATGAATACACTTGGTCAGAGAATAAATTTGTTTGCTTTAATAATTTTAAAGCAACAGATTTTATAATAACTTAATAATAATAATAATAACTTTATTCAATAAATTGTGATGTTACATTCATGATTTAGTGTCCTAGCATTTGTATGTACATAAATATTTGTATGGCGCCTAGGCAGATGCCCGTATGCGCCTGATGTAAAAAATATAATATATATATATGCACTTAACTGTTTATGAATGAAAATTAAATAAGAATAGGAGAACTGATACTAATACATACAGATTTATCTAACATTGAAAAAGAAAAAGAAAATGTGAAACTTAAAGTTATATTTAGATTACATACGTTATAGCAGTTGTGAAAACAAAAGTTCATTTTCGAATATATATCCTTTGGAATCTTTAATAAATCTTTTGAGGTTATTTGTTTCTCTTATATTTTTTGGAAGAGAGTTAAAGATCATTGGGCCTAGATAGTTAAAACAGTTTTTATAAAATTCACTTTTTGGTTTTGGTACTTTTATGAGCATATTTGTAATTGTTCTTGTAGACTGATCGTGATATATATACCTTTTTAAATATTTATTTCTGTAAACATAGCAGCACACAGCATGTGTAAAAAGAGATCGTACATTAAATACATTATTTTCTTTGTATAATAGTTGAGTTGGATATAGATGAGGTTTCCTGAATATTATTTTTATAATTTTATTTTGGACAATATTTAATGGTTTCAATGATGTTGTATAAAGTCCACCCCATACTATGATGCCGTAACGTAAAATAGACTCTACTAAAGAGAAATATAGCATTTTAAGCAGATTCTTATTCAAGAACTGTTTCATAAGATAGAATTTATAAATCAGGTATCTAAGTTTTTTTGTCAGATATTCTACATGTAGATTCCATTTTAGGTTTTGATCAAATATAATTCCAAGGTATTTAGTACTGTTTACTTCTTTTATTTCATGCGAAAAATTATCTATTTTTATACCTGTATAATCAGGACGGTTTGCTGACGTTTTTGTAAATGCAATATAGTTTGTTTTATTAACATTTAAAGAAAGCTTGTAAAAGTCAAGCCAATTTTTTACATTTTCTAAGCCATCCATAACCTGTCTTTTTACATCTGTCCAGTTGTTATCGCTAAATATAATTACTGTATCGTCTGCGTATGATATTATTTTGCCAGTTGTCCTGATTTGCGTTAGCCCTTTTATATATAAGTTAAAGAGTACTGGACCTAGTACAGTACCTTGTGGTACCCCTATACGTACAATTTCAGGTTCACTAAATGTTTCACGGATTTTGACTTTCTGTATTCTACCAGTAAGATAAATTATAGATTATAAAAAGTGATTATCAAATTCGCCTAAAACTTAATGCTGTACCAAGATTAAAGATGTATCGGGCCGAGGTAGTAGACACCCCATCTACAAGCTTAGTTAGATCTGTAACTTCAGTTCAGAATATGGCCTCATTTACGTCTTCGATGTCCTCTTCAGATGATACGATAGCGTTGCCAAGAGATGCTAAAATGAAACGACACCGTGGGTAATATTACTTGTTAATAATATTTTTTTAAATAAATCTTGAGATAATAATTGTTTTGTTTGAAGTTTGATAAATAACTATAATTTCAACGAATGGTCTAGGCAAGATACTTCGGCAAGTACTAATAGCAGCACAAAGAGGAAACGTGTAAAGTATATTCAAACTACAGGTATGTGAATACAAGAAAATATTTAAAGTGATATGCACTTGGCGCTTATGCTCAAAGCAATATTAATAAGATTAAATTATATTTTACGTATCAAATTTATTCCTAAAATAAATGGTTTTTTATATTTTTTATTATAAGCGATATATCCAGTTGTCTTTTTTATCGACCTTAGCATCCAATTTAATATGTATATACCTATATTATTTTACTATAATAAAGAAATATTTAAGAATGTTTCCGTCATTTTAAATCATCTGCCCTGTATTGCATTAAAAATCCCCAAATGTCATATCAAAAATCCCCAAATATCATTTAGGTTGCCTGCCATTATGTTCAAAATGGCGACCATTGTGATTAGCCATTCGCGCAGGTTCTAAGATCATTCTCCCTACTCTATGTCTCTGATCCCTGCCGAATAAAGTTAACTGTAGGTGAAAAGACCGACCCTAATTCTTTAAATAAAGTTTTACAATATTCGCGTGATAATTTAAAAGTCACTATGAATAATTTTTTTCTGTATAACTAGAGGTTTTCCTATTCTAGTTTGCTAAAACAAGTTATTGACAACTTCCTTAAAATTAGGTCAATTTGATAATGTCAATAACGTCATTATATAAAAGACTTTTTCAATGTAAAAAATCGAGAAAAAAATGTTTTACAATACCAGCTAAAGGACTCCGGTTGGTAAAGTTTCGGATTATCCTGTAGAATATTTATGATTATTGAAAATTTATCATCTTTAGAGTATTCTAAGAATAATTTTAATTTATTTTTATAAACAGTTTTATAACTACTTAACAAAGAATATGTGAATCTAGAATCTAGCATTGCTAATTAACAGTTTTATTCTGATTGTTGCCATTTAATTACCATGCTAATTATAAACCTAATACTACCCAATTAGTGTAATAGAAATAAGTGAAAAAGCACCTTGAGGTGGAACTAATTGGAATGAAATGATTCTTGTTGTAAATGGTAGGTAACACGCTCCTAATCAACATACTAAAAATATACATCCGTACTGTCGCGCAAAATGCGTTTTTTTTGCAGCCATCTTGAAAAAAAACATAAAAAATTAAAGAAGACATAAAAAATCATGTGTGGTATGAAATTACAGGAAATTTTATGCTGAAAAAGAATATGATATTGGTTTTTAAAAGTAAAACGTTTACAAAGATGAAGTAGGGGGGAAAAGGGGAAAATGATACCTTCATGATCCTGTATTTACACCTTAAATGCTTATAAATAAATAAATAAATATAAATACACCACATGTAATTACGACCCCCTTTATCCCAGAAGGCTTATATTATGCTACATTACATTACACCTATACTTGATGCTGTGAGGCTAATTTTGATTTTCTTTATTATCAGTTTCAGGTAGGTAATCTTTGTTTTGAGTGAAGAAATCTTCATAATAGAAAAATGGAAGACGAAACCATTCCAATGTGCTTTGTGACGATACTCCCTATGTCACATTAACAGCAAAAGGCTTGACGGGCATTACCAACGCGAGCAAACTAAGAGATGATAAAATTCATCAACTTTTCAATCATATGCCTACTGGTACTGTTAAAGTACATAGAGAATGTCGACGTGTAACGTCAATCCTATCAAAATTAAACATCGCAAGATGATATTCCTTCGACCAGCTCGAGAACGCTACGAGGAAGTGTTGGATCGTTCAATTTCAAAAAGAATTATTTGTTTTGTAGCCAATTTATTACGGATTATGAAAAGCGTAAAAAATGGCAGTCATTCCTGTGTGTGCTTTCCAGTTTCGCGAGACAATTTTGAAACTATGCAGCAATAGAAGTGATCTATGGGCAGCAAATATACACGCGAGGATTCTTTCAGTCATAGATTTACCTGCTGCAGAATAGTGCAGAAACTCGATATCACCAAGTGTGCCGTGCAGTAGGCCGTCCGGTTTACACTGATAGTTCAGATGCTTTTGTAAAGACATGTGAGTGGTTACAAGAAAACTGTACTTCATCATAAGACACACTGAATCCAAGGCTGCAAAGATCATCAATTAAGGAAACGAGACCCTAAATCTCTGTGAATCTGTATGCCTACAGTAAGAGTAATAGGGCAAATCAGAGAACGAGGCCTGCATGCTTGCATTAGAGCCTAGCCTATTAAAACCTGCTTCAGATCATTGCGTTTGCCACCGATTAGGATATCCAACAAAGTTAGTAAAACAGGGGGTAAATATGTCTTGTTTTCTTCAACGGATGCAATATCTGATGCACTAAGATAAAACTCCCTATTTTTGTACAACAAATTTATTTCAGTTCTGATCAGTTTTGCTGCAGACTCGATTAATCTAAATTTTTCTACATCAGGGTCATCAAGCCTTTTTTGTTTGTGATAGTCAAAGATTATGTTTGATACAGTTTTTCCATATATTATCATGTTATATTTGCCATCGTGCCTGATATTATGATGTTGTCTCCAAACCAGTTTTGCAATTTTTTCTTCAAATGTCAAGAAGTGTAAAGCTCGCTTCCCTCTGGTAAGAAACTACGCATTTTTTTCACTAAGTCACTGACAGATATCGGCTCTTCACAATTTTCTCGTAACCACTCACATGTCTTTACAAAAGCATCTGAATTATCAGTGTCAACCGGACGGCTTACTGATGTGAGCAATCCTCCACTATTTTTAGGCGTATACTTCACAGAAATGAATTTGCCGTTCCTAAAATTGACACTGCACACTTGGTGATATCGAGCTTCTGCAGCAGGTAAATCTATGACTGAAAGCATCCTCGCGTGTACATTTGCTGCCAATAGATCACTTCTAGTCCTGGCATAGTTTCAAAATTGTCTCGTGAAACTGGAAAGTACGCACAAGAATGATTGCCATTTTTTTACGCTTTTCATAATATACTGGCTACAAAACAAATAATTCTTTTTGAAATTGAACGATTCAACTCTTCCTCGTAGCGTTCTCGCGTTTGTCGAAGAAATATCATCTTGTGATGTTTTCAGTTTTGTATCACTTTTAATTTTGATAGGGTTGACGTATACACGTCGACATTCTCTATGTACTTTAACAGTACCAGTAGGCATAGGAATGAAAAGTTCATGAATTTTATCATCCCTTAGTTTGCTCGCGTTGATAATTAACGTCAAGCCTTTTGTTGTTACTGCGACATAGGGAGTATCGTCACAACGCACATTGGAACACAAAAAGCATGTTTCGTCTTCCATTTTTCTTATGATGATTTGTTCCCTCAAAACAAAGATTACCTACCTGAAACTTATAATAAAGAAAATCAAAATTAGCCTCACAGCATCAGGTATAGGCAGTGACGGCTGGTCAGGGTGGGCAGGTTGGGCAGGGCCCACCCAGAAAAAAATTAAGAACTGTTTCGCACTCTATGGAAATATTTTTTTTGTTTTCTTTTTGTGATTTAAATTGGTGTACATTAAATTTGCTTTCTATTTATATATAGAACAATGAAATGTTGAAAAATATTAAAAATGGAGTTTAGAAACTATTCAAGATAATGCCTAATATCCCCCGCTTTCCAAATTTAAAATCCCGCTTAATATTATACGTTCTATCCGCTATTATATGCATTGGGCTGGCCCATGCTTCTTCATAAACGTCCGTAATAGCTAGGCAGTACGCTCACTTCATTTATGTTAGATTTGCCATCTAAGTACCCAAGCGTATGTCGCGTGCCTATTCTGCCTCAGCTTGAATCGCCGGGCCGGCCCGTTGACGCTATCAAGCGGAAGCAAGTTTTCGTTCAAGAAACTAAAAATCTAGCCAACACGCGTAATCACTAATGCAAAATGCGAAATTATGGATAATATACTTACTAACTTTAAATATGGAAATGTTAAATCTGTGTGAAACGATAAATAACATAACATTTATTATTAATTCTTAGCCCATAGGTATTGTTATAATCTAAAACAGCGCGAGGGACGGTGCCAGCTTTTAGAAGGTCTGGGCCGGCCCTCGGGACTCTCCGGAAATTCTCGGCTTCTCTTATCGTTAGAAGGCACAGAAAGGGGTTCTAGTTTAGTTCCCTTACAATCGCATGGTGCAATTTTCATGGTTTTCGACATTAAAACAAATTAGTGTAGTATGTAGATCCTTTTTTTGTACGTATGTTTTAAGAAACTAGGTATTACGACCACTACCCATTTATATAAAACTTTTTTACGTTATCAAAAATCGTACCTATATAGTTCTAGTTCTATTTGAATGAAATTACCAAAGGACTGAAAGTGAATTTTTATTATACTGTTCAAATTTAAAAAAAAAACTAGGTAGGTAACAAATATATAAATAAAATGAATAACGTAACAGAATTTTTTTAAAGGATTTAAAAAATTTTAATAAAACAGTTGCGTCAAACGAAAGTGGAAAAAACAAAGTAATCTTGAAAATATTTAAATATCAAGTTTAGTACATAAATTTTGAGGTACTTTTGTAAAACACAATGACCTTGAAAATCCTGAAAAATTTTCTTCTACTTCATCTTTGTACTTTTAAAAATCAATATCATATTCTTTTTCAGCATGAAATTTCCTGTAATTTCATACCACACATGATTTTTTATGTTTCCTTTAATTTTGTATGTATTTTTCAAGATGGCGGCCAAAAAAACCCATTTTGCGCGACAGTGCGGGTGTATATTTTTAGTATGTTGATTAGGAGCGTGTTACCTACCATTTACAATAAGAATCATTTTTGTTCCAATTAGTTCCACCTCTAACACTATTTCTATTACACTAAATTAGGTGTCATCGGAAACATGCTATTATCTGGTATTGTGTGATATTGGTACTTTCTTGTTCCAGGAATAGACAAATCCAATACTCTACACTTTCCTTCTCTTAATTTAATAAAATATCTTTTATAATTAATAGACCTGATGTTTCTGTCTGTTCGTTTCCAAATCGCTTTAAATAGGCACTCTTAACAGAATCTTTATTATCACTTAGCTGCACAATTATTTTCCTCCATATTGCGAGCCATATTCATTTTATTTTCATTAAAATTCTCGTTTACGTCTATATCTATGCCCTTATTTTTTTTTTAGCATTTATTCAATAAATAAAAATATATTACGGTGTTTTATTCGGAAGATTTTTCATTAAAATGTTTAATTTTATCTCGGGCAGTTTTTATAAATGAATAATCCATATCTTTTCAATTTATTGACTAATGGAATTACCTCGTTGATCTTTTTAAAAATTATAGGCCTTCATTTTGTTGCAACATTTTTGGTGTTAAAGTGTCCATGTTATTTTCTAGCTACTCTGTAGATATTTAGGTTCTGTTTTTGGTGACATTTATTCCATTCATTAATTGTTAATAGATGTGTTATTAAATTTTACTATTACACTTTGTTGCTAAATTGAACTCCTATATCTTTAGGTTCATTGAAATTTATTTATAAGAAGTAAATGAGACCAGTTGTTGTTATCACAATTATTAAATAAACAATTAACAGTGAAATAACATGTGATTTTGTTTTCTATGACCGTCCATGTCAAACCACATTTTCCAGCCGACAATTTTAATTGTTCTCTAGCCTCTGGGTACAAATTCTCCTGCCAATTATATTTCTTTTTTTTTTATTATACACTTAAAATCGTCTAATAGAATTACTGGTAATATTCACGGTAACATCATATAAAGGGTGTTTGGAAAATGCATCATGAAACTTAGGGCGGTGATTATACAAGTTAAAATAACGCTAGTTGTGAAGTTTTCTTTTTGACATAATTCACTTAATTCTATACCAATCAAGTTGATATTTGACACACACGTTAAACGCAACGAGCTCATGTCGATAAATGTAACCGTTTAGCTGAAAATCGACCTGAAAGTTTGATTAAATAAATAAATTTTTCTATAATACATTTTGCAAATTAAATCGTCTTGCTCAAATTCATAGAAATGAATTTACATTTTCTTTCATGTTTAGGTTCATTACATAATCTGCAAGTCTATCTGATCTCGGTAGGTTGCTAGTGAGGTTAGTTCACTGACAATATTATATGAGGAAATGTTAGTTTTTATAACAATTCTGACTATTCTTACACCACTTTCTGTATTATGTCCTTATTCCATTTTTCTTTTTTGATACTTTAAATTCTTCCATATTTACAAAGTGTTGCTTTTAATTTTTCGTTAATTCCATTGGGAAATCGAACATTTTCACTATTACATTCTCATTTTCGTTCATTGATTGATTATTCTTGGAATTTGATTTCATCCAGCTTCTTCTTTCTTAGGTTTTTTCTTCCATTAATTTATTAAAACAGCAAAAGTGGGGGATAGCGATTATTAAAAAGTGTAGTTAACATTTAGAAACACATGTTTATTCTATTATTCTATACATGTTGACGTTTCGCCCCTGATCAAGGGCTTTTTCAAAACATTATTACATTTACATTACCAAACAGGAAAATAGACAACACTGATTAAAATATCATATTTTATTAAAATTTATAATTATAGTGGAAACAAATAAAAACGTGGTTGTGGCCATTCCACCATTTTGGACCAAACAAAACGAAAAATTATTTCTTTCCTTTTCTTTTTTGGGATTTATTACCACATTCCTCGAGATTCCTATCCAAAAAAATTCGATTTATCTAAAAAATATTCAAATTAACCGTAAGTCATTGCATTAATACTTATCCACATTTAAAACCGAGTTGATTGTTGCCTAATATTTACTATTCAAACATTTGGGGCCCCGTTCACTGTAAACGATTGGACAATAGTATATTGTGCGACAAGTGCAGAAAAGTGCAAATTTCTCACGAGTTTGAAGAAGTTGTGGCACGAGCAAGAGCAAGTGCCACAATTCAAACGAGTGAGAAATTGCATTTTTCCACGTGTAGCACACTATACTTTTTCTACAACCACACTTTCTCTCCAAAAATAAAAAAATTAATAGATTTTTTCCTTTAATATTTAAAGTTTTTATTGAAACTGTGCAGATTCATTTTTTGCGGCACAGTTATGTCACTTTTGCGGCACGCTTATGTCACTTTTTAAGTGTTGTGAGAAATTATCTAGTTTGCGTACAGTAAACAGTGCACAAAAGCTTGTTTTGGATAGTGCTAGTGGTAGTAAAAAAAAATATCCTGAGATTCCAGACGGTTCAATTCTATCTCCACTTATCAACTCCACGCCACTTTTTAGTGCAAATAGTCACAATTTTGCGTTAAAAAACTGTTGCCTTGTTGTCTGCCGATAAATGTAAGGTTGTCAACTTTTTTAAGTACCTAGAACATCAGAAAAGACATTAGGGGACCTCAAAGCTAATTAATTTTTAATATCATAACCAAGTTGTAACGTTTCCGCTACAATATTATGTAAACTCAGATTAAATGAATGAAAAGGATTAAACTTGTGATTTTTCCACCCTCTGTAACATATACCACGGGCCAAATTTATTTGAAACCCTTTTAGATCCTTTGTAATTTTTTTGGTTTTAGTCTGATTTTAATGAAGATTGAAACACAGAAAAACAAAGTATTCTGAGTTTAAAAAAAAAATTAAGGAAAAGGTTAAAGGGGCTAAGTGGGTTTAATTTTTATAAAGCTTTGCTTTTAGGGTCGTATAATTTTTTGAATCCGCCATAATGATAAACAATAAAACTGCCACTGTAAAAATAAGAACAAAACCGATGACTAGCTCGAACTGAAGTAGATGACACGTATCCACATTCAAACTTGTCAGCGGGCCTGTTGGCTCGCGTGCAAAATATCCAGCAGAACTTGAAGTCCATCGAACCAGGCTTTTGAACTATACGGTGTCATACCACAGAAGTCTTAAACCTCAATTTAAACTTAGTCGCCCTATATAGACTAAATTTACAAAGCTGTAACTTTTTATTTATTTATGCATTGCAGAGATTTATCAATTGTTTTAATCCCAAACTCTTTAGCTTTGAATTGCAAAATCTCTGCAATCCATAAATAAATAAAAAAGTTACAGCTTTATAAATTTGGTCTATATTTATGGTGGCTCAGTTCAAATTGAGGTTATTTTACTTGTCATCTACACACTCAGTCTTATTTGGAGACTTTGACTGTGCAGGTAAGTAAGGAGCGTTTCGAGGGGCCTTTATTCTGATCACTGTATTTTTTTGCATTTTACTGTAAAGTTGCAGTATACTATTTTGATGTCAAGTATTGTGAATGTGTATGTTTACATACATGTTAGTTTAATAAGTGTATTGCTTTTTATGTAAATTAAATTATAAAACACAATTAAGTGTGGGTATAAGTAATACGCTATAGGAAATATTTGACTACCTACATAACTTACAAGTCGTTTATTTGTAGGGAAAACCGTTAAATTGCTTAGATAGGTATTTTATTTGAAATTTCTTAAAATTAGAACATGGATGCTCTTGTGTCGCTGTTCCACTATAATCGTTTAGTGTCACTGCTACTTGGTGCGCCTGAGCTGATGATATATTCCGTCCTCTCGATATGTGGAAAATTGCTTTCGTGATGTAAGCTTGGTCATTGCTCTTCTTGCCCGCCAGAGCTTTTGATTACTTGATAAAATTTGGACCAAAAAATTTGATATTTTTTCGTCCAACACCAACCCCATTATGAATCGATCCCGGAGCACTATTTCACATTAATTACCAAATTAACACTTATTTGCCAAACTTCTTAGTCTTGAGGTCCAATTATTTACAGTTTCTTCAGGATGCTTCTCATTGCATTGTAGAATTTATATTTTGCAGGAAACTGCCTGTGTATAGATTTAAAATGTTTGTTAAGAACTGTTACTCATTGTTCATACATTTGGTTTTTAAAGCTTCCTTAGGCATAAACTATAAATTAGTCTGCACAAATCTTCGTCACACATTTTCGCTTTTAAAAATTGTTCTAATCGTGCTTAAAAAATTTGGCAATTGAAATCACAGTCTTCAAATTCACAAATGCACTGACGCACAGTGTGGCTTTTTTAAAATCTAGGAAATAAAAAATCGAATTGAAATAAGTAAGTACGTAAGATTTATTCTCGGATTTATTGGTGTTTTTACATAATAGTTTACACAAGTCAATAAGAGAAAGCAATTTGTAGGTGCATTAGTTAGTACTACACCTTTTCACCCTCAACTTCGAAAAAAATTCATTAAATATTGGAAAAAGTAACTTGAATTTTAGAAAATATTTAATTTCGGAAAAAGTAATTTTAGTTTCGGAAATGGTGATTTAAATTCGGAATTAGTAATTTTAAAATCGGAAAAAATAATTTCAATTTAAGAAAAAATAATTAGGTAGTACCATTGAGTAAATAAATAATATAAAGAGGCGCAACCGTCAAGGGGCCGAGATTTTAGTATTGTATTTTTTGCCAATAGCTTCAGGATTGTTTTCAATTTTTAGTACTATGAGAAGGTATTTGTTATTCGGTTGCATAACCCTAAATATTGTAGATAATTCTATAGTTATTGGCAAAAAAATACAACACTAAAATCTCGGCCCCTTGACGGTTGCGCCTCTTTATATTATTTACTCAATGGTAGTACCTAATCATTTTGAAAAACACTATTTTCGGGCAATTTCTTTTTAAGTGTATACATATACATATTATAAATTTTGTGTATCGTCCATAATTCGTCGAGATTTATCCAGAAATGCAATAAAAATTTTCAATTTTTTTTCACGGTTACATACCTTTAAGAAACAATTTTCAAGAATGATGAACATTGTCTTCGAGTATGCGTAAATAATAGGCATAATATTAAAGATGTTGTCATTGTTATCGAAAATGTTCTACTAGCATATTTTCGTTTGTAGGACCTATTAGAACAAGACGAATTTGATAGTACATATTTCGATTTGTCGTCGTGCTCCATATAACCCAATGTTTAATCCTATCGAGCATAT
Organism: Rhagium mordax; assembly: GCA_963680705.1. NCBI lineage: Eukaryota > Metazoa > Arthropoda > Insecta > Coleoptera > Cerambycidae > Rhagium > Rhagium mordax. The sequence goes on along the minus strand of OY796656.1, from coordinate 50,512,243 downwards.
TTGGAGTGCTGTAAAGTCTAATATTAAAAGGCAACTGCAACATACTTATGATATTCTTATCGTATAGGAGATCAAACAGGCTCAAGAAGAATTCCGACTGTAATACTAATACTTGGACAACAAAAAAATACATTTTACTAGGAGCCTATCAGTAAAATAAATAAAATAGAATACGCTAAAAACTAAAAAGTATGTATATCTTCAGAAAATATTTCCAAAATGTTTTAAAAATGAACATCAAATATTTCATGCACAGCGATGTCATCAATTGCAAGCTCAAACTGGTAAACAATAAGATCAAAATAACTTCAGTTTGTAACTAACCAGGGCACGGAGCAGCGTAGCGGGGAATCCTTGCCCACAGACTTTAGTCAATATTTGCAGGGTAGTACTCAGTGATATTGACAGTAAATTATATGAAAATTTTAAGAATTTAAATTCATGAAAATTTCGATTTTTTATTTCCTAGATTTTAAAAACCCACACTGTGTGACGCTTTGAATAATTTTACCTGGGTACATATTTTTTTCCCAATTTATTCACTTCTTCACCATTTTTTTGTTTATATTGCTGTTAAAACTTTCGTACGGGCACAAAACGTGGATTGTGGATTATTTTAAATTACTTGTCTTCAAATTGTAATGTATTAAATTAACAAATATATAAACTCAGTATTGCTGATTAATAGTTTTATTTCCATTATTGCTAGTCTAATAATTATAAGCCTATTACACTTGATAGGGTGCCATCAGAAACATGGTTATGTGTCTAATAATAAATGACAATGGCTTTATTTTCATTTTTCGAGAAGGGATAAATCCAGTACTCTACATTCCTAATTCATGTTTGCTAAATTAATGCAAGGGGTTAAATAATGCTTGTGTGTATTTGTCATATAATAAATATTACCTTTAAAAGTCATATTACTCTTCAAAACAATTCAGTTTTGTTTTGGAGGCGACCATTATTATTGGTCATGCGCATCAATGACTAACATAACCTTAAATTTTTAGTTTTTGCAAATTTTTTTTCAATTTTAATTTTCATTTTTGTAGTTTTAGCTTGGATCCGTTATAACATTTAAAAACTCTCATAGACAATAGATTTATAAAGTTTCAATATTGTAGATTATTAGAAATAGACTGCCAATTATAGGTTAGAATTCCAACCAACAAATAGCATTTTGTTTTATTAGATCAAGGTAATTAAAACTTTATTAATAATGCACCGAACAAGTTTTTGGTTGATAGTACAGGATCCAAGCAGAAATTTTGATAAAATTCATATAGGTAATTGTTATTGCAAGAACATGTAATATCCCATATAAAATATTATTTAACTTGTATGACAACACTTATTATTTTAAAACTAAAATTTAGAAATTAATAAATATCTTTCTAACTTAACTTAATTAGTAAAAAGATTGTGCCTTATACTGTAAAAAACTATAGTGTTGATTTTTCATTCTTGTATTGTAATTAAATGTTTTGATTAATGAAAATTTCATATTTTCAGCATTACCGGGACCACCTACAAATGTTAGAGTCTCAGAAATTACGGCAACATCTGTAAGACTAACTTGGTCTTACAATGACCCAGAAGATCTTCAATATTATGTGATACAGTTTAAGCCAAAAAATGCTAATCAGGCTTTTAGTGAAATTAGTGGAATTATTACAATGTTTTATTCAGTCAGAAATCTCAGTCCTTACACTGAATATGAAATGTATGTAATTGCTGTAAATAATATTGGAAGGGGTCCTCCAAGTGCTCCATCAGTTGTAACAACAGGTGAAACAGGTACGATATCTAGAATTTTTCTCTTATATAACGATTTTGTGTATTTATGTGTTTTAATTTAATTGTCAAATTATTAATTTTTGTCATTGTGAAAGTAGGGTTTATTAAAGAAAAATTTAATAAGAATGGTTTCTACGACATTACAATAGTATCTAACGTAAGTAAATATTGATGATTTATTAAAGAGTCATCTTATAACAAAAATGTATACAACATAAAAAATGAAATAAGTATGGAAAAGATCATCACCAGAAGTCAACGCATACCTACATCTATGATTCTATAGACCATATAAAGAATAACTACTAGGCTACCATCTAAAATACAAACAATCATTCAATACTTGTTTGACATAATTTTTATATTTTTCTATATAAATCTAATTAGGTGTCGTAATTGATAAGGGAAAGAAAAAGATACCCAATGCAAATGGTAAAATGCTAAGCCAATTCTGGCCGCGAGATTATCAGTCAGTTGCTGGCATTCCAGTGATTCATGTAGTATGCTTCTGATAAAACTATGTCGTGTCTGGTTTTATATCATTTATATTCTAGTGGTAATAAAAAATGTTCAGATTCAAAAGATAATATAACCTTTGTTGTTATCAGATATTAGTAACGCCCTTCTTTATCCTTAAATAAACTCAACAAAATACAGAGTATTTCTTACACACTAAAAAAAATATCTTGAAATCTTAATAAATAATAAGATCACTTTGAGATATCTAACGTGGTATAAATAGATAAATTTTTTTTAGGCTGATTTTCATATAAAATCCAATAATGCACATTATTTTTCATTAATGTTCTGATAATAATCACTTTTTTTTCTAGCTGAATCATCTTTTGGAGGTGCCAGTAAGTTGCTTACATATTATTTATTATTCAGTGTTATTATGTATAATTAGGATAATATAGCTTTGATATTTATTTGCTTTTAGTTATATTTAGTTACATTTTAGTTACAGTTATGCTAATTGAAGTAAATATTTAAATTTATTTTATCCATTTTATAATTGTAGCACAATTTTGAAAACATATGTCACACCGAAATCTTCAAAAGAATATGCCAATATAAGTATCCTATTTAACTTTATTAAGGAGAGTTTTTTAAGAAAATTATTTATAACCATACAATACAAAAAATATGAAATTTTGCATTCAAAAATTTCCATGATGGTTCCTCATTTTCACACAAAAGTAACTGCACAATAAAAACAAAAAAATGTTCTGAAAAAAAAGGTTAAATAATTCATTTATAATGACTTAAACAAAAGAAATTCGATACACAAGTATTTTATATAATTACAGAAATAAAAGTCTATATATATTATATCTGGTGAAATGAGTAACCAAGCAACTGAGTATATGGCTAAAGCACAATCAGAATTATTTTTGTTTTATTTAGATATTTAGGTAGTTCAGATGGTCCAATTTATTGAATATTAATTATTTCAGCACTTACGTTGGAAAAACCAATATAAGATTATCATCAGAAAAGAACCGGGAAACCCTCAAAAAAAAAATCCCAACACTTAACAATACATAATAATAATAATAATAATAATAATAACTTTATTCATCCAATAGATCAAATACATGATATAGGATAAGTCAAGTACCTAGAAATATAAATATAATTTCCTTACAATGTAAATATGATAAATTATATCTTTATACCTATTAATACCTAATAATATACATATGAATATGAAACAGTTTACAAAGAACAATAATTAAACATTTTTTATATATATATATATATTTAATTTAATTAACTACACAACATTATTACTTTTAAATATATTGAGATAGTAGAAACTCTTCTATGGAGTAAAAGGCATGAGTAAGTAAACGAGTTTTTACGATAGACAAGAATTTGTTTAGGCTATTTATGTTTTTTATACTGTTATTTAATTTATTATAGAAAATTGTACCCATGTAGAATGGATTTGACTCATATAATTGTAGTCTGTGAATGTCATGTTGCAAATTATAGCCATGCCGTGTTGGATAGTTGTGATATGCGTTTTGATAAGTAAATTCTGCAATATTTTGTATCATCTTCAGGCATCGGAGTGGAAGATGGAACTTAAATAAAGGTTCCGAAACCGGTAGCTTGTTAAAAAGGAGTTGTGAGATTTAAGACTTTTATTTTACACCTTCCCTTTACTTATCATATTACTCACATATGGATTCCCTTCGCAATATTTTTTAGATATTCGGAAACTTACCATTTTGAAAGCATTCATTTATTATATGACATAAGGGTTCTGCGAGTTGATGAGCACACTGTTTGATTATTTTTATTGAAATACCGTCATGTCCTACCGAGTTAGATGGTTTTAATTGATTTATAATACTGATTATTTCAGTGGTTGTTGCGGGCCTTAAATATATTGATTCATTTATAGGAGTCAAGGGGTTATGTAATACATGTGAATTATCTATGGACGACTGTAGTTCTTTTGGTAGATTAACAAAATAAGAGTTAAACTCGTTAGAAATAACAGTATTGTCTGATATTATATTTTTATTTATTTCAATTTCAAAATTGTGTTTAACCTTGGTGGTTTTAAGGGAACTATTGATTATTTTCCATACAGTCTTTGATCTGTTTTCCGATTGTACAATTAGTTCATCAAAATACATTTGTTTAGTTCACCTTATAACTTTATTTGTAAACCCTTTTATATGCTTTATAATGTTCAACAATATTAACCGTACCAATTTTTTGTAATGAAAACAATTCTTTTAGTCTGCATGACGAAACTTTAATTCCGCTAGTTATCCAACTGTTATCATTCTTCATATGTTTTTTTGGTAACAAATTTAAAACAATAATTATAGTGTTGTGTTATAGTTTGATTGAATGACAGATACTTGTTGTCCACTGTTTCACTACTATAAACATTGTGCCAATATTCAACACACACATATATGCTCGAATATACACACATACAAGATGTGTTGCCTCCTCACAAAGTAGATTTTTGATGCTCCATAACATAGCGCGATAATTTTGTATATCATTATGAATGAATTCAAAATTAAAGATTCAGCAAATTATATGTGTAACTTTGTAATGTCTTGACTTTATTAATGTATTATTTAACTTTATAAGTCATTTACATAAATCGATGTATTAGAAATCTCACACTTTATTGTATCTATGTCATACATAAGATGGACAACTAATTTACCAAGGAAAAATAAAGTTACTAAAGAGATGGAAATACGTAGTTAATCCAACACTTTCTTAGGGTTCATTGTATCAACTAATTATAGTGTGTTAAAATGCATATTTACATTAAGTTTCAAACGCTATTTTCATTACAAAATCCAGGATTTAACACTACACCTCAGGGTACCCAGCAACCTGGAAAACCGGGAAAACCTGGAAAAGTCAGGGAATTTGAAACAGTCAAAAATCAGGGAAATCGCAAAAAATTAGCAATTGTCAGGGAACTTTAACTGAAACGCTGGAAATTTAATAAGCCCGAATGAATTTATTGAAAAAGTTGGTTAAACACATTTTTTAATGGATCTTATTTATTAACTATAATAAAGCGACAAAAATCCCATTTCATGTTTCCGGTTTTAATTTGCGACCGTTGGTCGCCACATTTAACCTAAATAAATTCGCGAAAAAACACCTATTGCCAGTTGGCTAAATTGCAATTAATTTACAGTTGCTAAATGACAGATGGCATACTAACGTTGAAAGAGAGGCAGACCAAATAAATGGAGAAATTAATGATTTAATGAAGTACTTGTAGGTACGTACACTCGTCAAAATTTGAAGTGTTCCACCCAAAAAATTACCTAAGTTTCAAGAAGTGCAACTTTTTTATCCATGAACCGATTTGTCAAAACTTTTCATATTCTGATAGCTCTATTCTATGGCTATATGATAAAGTTAGGAACTGAAGAAAAAGTATGAGATCGGCGTTATACAGAGTGTCATATGAACGTTTTTCTTGCTATTTTCAACTGAGTGTACCGCGTTGCAAGAACGCTCTGTATATATCATTGACATATTGTAGGGTACCTTAGTATGTTATCAATATACCATTTTATTCATCAATATCCACTATTAGCGGTAATACGTTTTTTAATAAATTTGAAAATATCGTCGACGTCGCATAACCTCCTACCTCAACATAGGGATTTTGGACATACTACTAATTACTGACGGGAGTAACAAAGATTTAATATTCTTTACCTGCGATCACTAACGTAAATAACTGAAAACGCACTCTCCTCCACCTATGTAAATTGAACCTTACACACCGTAAACAAATCGCATGCTCAGCCGCTGAGGTGTGTTGTAATGTGACCACGTGACCAACATAACACAACACTGGTAGTTCATATTTCTGACAGTCTAAAATTATTCAAAATGGCAGGTGCAAAACTTAATTTTCTAACGCTGTCAAAACTGACATAAGCGATAAAATTGTGTTTTAATTTCGATTTCGATTGTAGGTAAAGTATAGTACATAAATCGAGTTGTAAAGCTCATGGAATTGCCGCACTCGGTCGTGCGAAATTTTTCCATTCGTGCGTAATATGCTATTTACAACTCTCATTACGTAATATACTAATGTCTAAATAATAAAAATATATATAATGTATGTTTATGCTACTGCTACTGCTACTGACTCTGCTTCTTTTGCACCTCTAATCTCTGGTGCGTTAAAACGATCGTCGTGTTTAATAAATTCCATAACCGTAAAAATATTTACAGTTGGTAAATTATTCGAAGAAGCTTTTACAAATACTTGTGAAGTCATTTTAATGTACTAATTCACGTTTTATCACTTATTTTAACACAAATATTCTTTTCACTTCGCACTCACCATCAACAGAGTAAAATATAATATGGTAATTGACAACCAGATCAATCAGTCAATCACCCGCGTCCAGCAGTCACCTCGCCCGTACAGATAAGTGACATCACTGTATAATCAACCAAAAGAAATGTGCTTTATGTCATTTTTAAATTTTATAAGATTTGCTAAAGCCAATAACTTAATAAAACAATGGATGTGATACGTATTAGTATGTTTTCCGAGATTTTCATATCATTTACCATATAAAAATATCCAAAGAAATTGAATACTGAGTTTTGGAAAATCCCACTTGTTTTTTTCTTATTTATTTGTGGAAATAATATATTTGAACTTTTGTAATCTAGTAAACAAATATGTCCTAAACTTAATAAAATTATTAAATGTTTTCTCTTGTTATCTTGTTTTTTTTTCCATCATGTCCATTTTTCATCTTATCGTGATCTTTAGTTCATTTCAGAAGAAGATATATCAAGAATTCTAAATTTTCAACATTGTAGAGACCTAAAAACTCTTTTACACATATTGAATATTCTTTCTCCTACCTTGTATTACTATTTAAATATTAAATAAATGTATCAAACACCGTAAGCAGTTCGACAGTTGTTGATTATTTTATGTACTGACAACGTTGCATCTTTATTTATTGTAAAGGGTAATTCTTAACTGGCAACAAAATAAAGGATATAATACTTTATCCTCTTTTATTATAAACCCTAGATATTAATAATTTATTTTTACCTAGAAAAATAAGTTGTGAAGATTATACATTTTGTAATGCCAATATATAAAACCATGACAGAGAAACCTAAATCCTTAGCACCAAAAATTTCTTGAAGAATAAGTATGTATGTGAATTAAGTAATATTTTACTTGTACTTTTCATTTGAAATTCATTAAATTCATGCATTCAAATCCCTTTCAGTAATAATATTTAATACCATAAATTATGAGTGGCTATAATTATTCATAGTATAATATTTGGAGTTGTCTAAACGTCATTTTCCATTTTAATCTAACATCTTAATTTTTTACGTGATTTAAAAATTCCATGTTAGGTGACAATCTGTTTTAAGTTTTAAATATTTAATTGCATTTGTAGAATTTATAAAGAACTCATTCGAAAGTTCATAAGTTAAAATATTTCAATAGAATCATTTTATTATATTTTATTTATATAATCATTTTCTACTCCTTACACATTTTACACTGTATTACTACTTTGGGTTAGAATTAACAGATTAAACGCAATTTAGAATATTATGCAAATATATTCATTGCAGATTACAATTCTTTAAGGTAGACTATTTACAAAATCTTTTAAAAATTGACCAGAATTGCCATTGCAATGGAGTAAAATCAGATCCAGTTTTAATTTCAAGGAACATTGCTACAGCCGATCAAAAAGTGTTATAATGTGCAGATGTACTTAACCCTTTCACTGCTAAGCCTGAGTTTTTGGTTCTCTCCCGTGTGCACAGAAATTTAAGCGCTGCGTTTTTATACGTCTGGAGCAGCGGAGGTCCATAGTGTATATATACGTCCGGAGCAGTTAACCGTAAAACAAGCCGATTTTACGAATATGTTCAGGGCCGGATTGTTTACTTTTGGCAAAGGTAGAATAAAACAATCAGTGGTTATTCGTTTACATATTATATTTTTAGTATAATAAAATCAAATATTACCCTTATTTGACAGAATTTTTATATCTACAGAAAATGTAGGAATGTAAAAACAGACTTCAGAAAAACAACATGTTCAAAATGAACACACAAAATAACAAAATATAATCGTTATAACTAAATAAAAAATAACATTAATTATTCTTAACTTTCACTACAAATAAACAAAAGATTGAGCAGCTAAATAAAAAAACTGCAATAAATGTCTTCGATTACAAAAATATACACTAGCAGAATAATTGCTGAATGCATACTACGTCGATTCGTTAACCCCGCGGCCCATCTTAGCGCCAAAAAACCTAATACGGTTCAGATACGAGGGTGGGGAACTCTCGGCGTATTTACACGTCTGGAGCAGTCAACATATAAAATATTTTTTTTACAAAATATGGCTGCCGATCGACATATTTGATGCTAAAAATATAATATTGACAAAATACAAGACCTTAGTATTACTTTATATAAGTTAAAATGTACTGCGTTTATATACGTCTGGAGCAGTTACTGGATTTGCGTATATATACGTTTAGAGCAGCTAAAGGGTTAATTGATAATATGTTTAGGAAACCATAACACATCTCAAACACTGTGTATCAAAAGATAAAATTATTTTGTATAAAAAATGTTTAAAAAATCTTGTGTAACAAGTTATTCGCAGATGTTGATCTTTAATGTATTTTTGGTACAATGTTTCGACCAAATAACATTTACCATCTTCAGATGTCCTCAAATCAACCGGATGGAAAAACTACACTGTGTGGAACCTCTCATCGATAGAATTTGACATATAATTATTTTAATAGAGCTTTATTTATGAGTAGACCAAACTTCTTCCACAATTTTGCTCAAAAGTTATATCAGATTATTTCATGAATTAGTTTGTTGCATTCTAGCCAATAATGTTGAAAATTCTTTCTATTTTAGCTTTCTTTTATTAGTTCAAACATGTTAAAATTGTTGTGTTATTTAAATTAATTACAACTAATTTTCTTTCTTTGCTAGAACCCGGAACAGCTCCTAGAAATCTTCAAGTTCGTCCACTTAGCTCCAGTACAATGGTTATACAATGGGATGAACCAGAAACACCAAATGGTCAAGTTACGGTGAGTCAAACTTAATTTTGTTACATAATAGGAAAATTATATCGAATAGTAGAATACCTAGAATACTCGGAATTTTTAATCTATCAATTTTATTAAAACTACAAAAAAAATTCGTACTTTTTATTTATCTAAAGTGATGAATAATCATCTTAATTCTCTGCTTTCTTATAACAAAGCCCGAGAGCTATTTGCGATATTCTTTTTCTGTAAATCTAAATGCCTAAAAAATATCTGTTGTGGACTGTTGTGACATGTATTATCAATAACTAGACGAAAAAATAACCAGTAGGTCAGGTCCGTAACAACTGGTGTTCGACGTGTTCGATGAAACATAGGCCCCTAGATTCCGAGGAGTCTCACACGAGCTGCAAATATTATGTTTAGCAAATATTAATTTAGCTAGCCACTGTATTGCATGCATGAGACACGAATCATGAGAGCTTATAGACTTAAAAAATAATTGAATTTTGCAAATAATAAGTTTAGAAGGAAGCGGTTGATAAAATGTTAAGTGTTCTTCATTTATAAATTATGTGAATTTTTTAAGTTAAATGTTGTCAAAAGCATTACCTATAATCAATATCCTAATATCCGCGCAGTTGCACAAAAATAAATATTTTGGGGCTCCCCTTTCTTTGGCCTCCTTTCGAAGCATGTTTATATAAACTTCTCATCCCATTTTGACAAGTACAACCTCTCCAAGAAATATTGCCCACTAATACCAATACTTGCAGTTTTCTTAAAGCCGCTTTATACGATCATAAATTACATGTTTTTTACATGTATTTAATGAACGATGATATTTGAAATTTAATACACGATCACAATTTTTTATGTATTTTTTTTAAGTATTTTACATTCAATATAGAACATGTAAATTTCATGGATATTCAAGAGGCTGCCATTTAGTTTTGTCTGTATTAGCCAACTTAAATATTGTGTTGGCGATATATACTGACCTTGAGTAATATGATGAGTGTATTGCAAACGAATTTACATGAACTATTGAATGTAAAATTGTATGTAGAAATTGATGTAATTTATGATCGTGCAAAACGGCTTCTATAATATTTAGTAATTTAGTAATATCCTTGTTTAAAAAGTATTGTAATATATTACATCAAATTTCTTTTTTATTTTCAGGGATACAAAGTGTACTATACAACTAATTCAGAGCTTCCAATGGCTCAGTGGGAATCACAGGTAGTCGATAACAATCAATTAACAACAGTCAGTGAGCTGACTCCTCACACAATGTATACGATTAGGGTTCAAGCATACACATCTGTAGGTCCTGGCCCACTTAGTTCACCTGTACAGGTTAAAACTCAGCAAGGTTTGTAATTTTCAGTAAAGTCCATATTTTGGTATAAAGAGATATTTCTTAGATATTCTATAGTAGAATTAATACATTTTTTGTTATACTTCAGTTGTTGAACTTGCTAAATATTTAAATAGAAACATTATGTAATGTGACTTTTATGTGTAATTAGATCTTGATAGAGCTAGCGTTTAAGGTTAAGTGTAAGAATAGTCTATGTACTAAACTTCGCCTTATAAATAAAGACCATTTATTATTATTATAGTTCAAATTACGAATTTTTTCATTCACGTCATCAATATATGTAGGTACTTATCAAAGACATCCAATTTTTCTATCAGCTTGTACTAACACACTGTACTATCGCGGCCGAAAAAAAGTAATGGATTTTTTATTAAATAGTATGTTTTTTCGAAAAATTTTCCTTTGTAAATGGGAGTTTTTACATCAGTTATGTCAATTAAATTATTTTGACAAGAAATCATTGGTGGGGACGTATTTATTTAAAAAAAAAATTATAAGAAATAAGTTGTTAATATTTTTTAATTATAAGAAAACAATTAATTAGTATGGTTTTGAGAGAAGCAGAAAAAGGCTGCATTGCATCATCACTAAACTTGGAGAAGGGTGGTCTTAACAACGCATGGCAAGTCAAATTAATTGCAGCAAGGGCACAATTCAAAAACTAAACAAAAAGACAGACCTTCCGCTATTATCTGTTTTGTACAAATTCTCCATCAAACTTATGACTCCTGGGACGGTAAACTCGCAGTTGACCATTGTAGCAGGACTGAAATATCTTTTTGTCGGAAAAGACCACTCTCTCCCAGTAACGATCTTATTCATTAATAAAAGTATTTGCAAACTGCATTCTTGCCTCTTTATTATCATCTGTTAGTCGGTGCTTTTTAGCACTGGCACAGTTAAATAGACCTTGCTCTCGAAACCGTTTTCTTGCTGTCCTAACAGACGTTGGGAAGTTGGTTTGTTCTTTGGCTTCAATAGAATTAGAAAATGGGTTTAAATTCACATAGTTAACCAAGGTGTTGTCGTTTTCTAGAGTATTCTTTCTTGGCCGCCCAGAACCCACTGCCCTGCTCAGATCATGAGTTTCTATCCACTTTTTGTTTAGTTTTTGAATCGTACTTTTGCTGCAATTAATTTCACTTGCTATGCGTTGTTGCGACCACCCTTATCCAAGTTTGGCGATGATGTAGCCTTTTTCTTCTTCACTCAAAACATGATAAGGCATGATTAAGTAATACAAAATTTATTTTTGCTTAATATGACAATGACGTTGTCACTAATAAAAAAAATATTGGAATTGATGCGACACTGAATAGAACCATAGTTACAACGGGAAAATCAGTCGATTACTTTTTTTCGGCCGCGATAGTACATGTGAATAACAGACGTCACATCTGCTGGGGCTACATTTTACAAATTAATATCCAATTGCTTGTAACCGTAACCAACGTTCAGCATTCTGCTAGTTCAGTAGCGTGCAGTGGACACATTTATCAAATTTATTGATTTTCTATTTCCTTTCGTTTTTTATAAGTTTGTAGGGCTTTTACTGTGGTGTTTTAAGTTTCCTATATTACAAATAAGTTGTTGTATACATCGTCTGGATCAGGTGTCGTACACGTGTCGTCACAACAAACCTCAAAAAAACAATTTCTAAAATTTTCGAATATTATGTCATCAAAATTTCTGCTTGGTTCCTGTACTATCAACTAAAACCAAGCTCAGTGCATTATTATTGAAGTTTTAATTGCCGTAGTTTAATAAAATAATATGCTTTTTGTTGGTTGGAAATCCAACCTATAATTAGAAGTATATTTTTAATAATCTACAATATTGAAACTTTATGTATCTGCTGCCTGAGAAAGTTTTTAAATATTATAATGGATGCAAGCTAAAACTACAAAAATTAAAATTGAATTTAAGGTTATGTTAGTTATATAATGCACAGTATCCAACAATATAGTGGTTTTTCTCAGATGAACAAAGAGACATAGATAAATAATAGCTCGTGTTGATTGAGGCGATAATAACATGAGTTTGTTTACACTTCCCCAGGACGTCATTGGTCACTTGCACTTGCCCTCTCACTTTTCGTTCTCAGTCCCGCAAACTTGTTGGCCAACGATTTGTATACTCTGGAACCAAACTAAGTATATTGTGGTAATTTATATTGTGTTATTCATCTATGTCTTTTGTTTATCTGAGTGGTTTTTACAACTGGTTCGAACCCATTTCAAACGATACGTCCATGCGTTCCACTCTGTGTGACCTTGAGTCGATTTGATCCGGAAATACAAAGATGACGACGTGAACGAAAAACCGAAAACATTCATGATTTCAACTGTAACATCATATTGAAAGGTGACTAACCTGTTGTTTGACAATACTATCAAAGATATCCAGAATAATGTAGACAAAAGACCTTATTTATTAGCTGCACATATCTAGTACTTAACAATTTTCAGAAAATGTTCTTAAACCTCAATATATTTTCTTCTCTTTTAATAATAGATTTAATATTTTTAATGCTTTTCTCTATTATTTAATTTAATATTTATTATTGTATTAGTTTTTAGTACAATCATTATATTGTAAAGGGTGGCCCATAATGTAGTGACACATTTTGAAGTCTAATAACTTTGCCTCTGAAAAACCTATAAGTACGTTTTTGGTGTTGTTCGATAGAAAAACTCAGAAAAATTTTTTTTTGTTGCAAAAAAATACAGGATGTACCAAAGTTTAAAACGATTTTAATCAAAATATGGAATTCAAGAAATTTAATAACAACGGAAACTAACATAATAATAATAATGAACTAGCCTAATTTTTTTAAATTGTGTCTAAAAGATGACGACCTTCTCTTCTTGAACATTCTTCTACTCTAGACACCATATTTCGCATAGCATTATGCAACATTAATGGAGAAATATTCCGGATTTCTGTTCGAATATTTTCTTTTAATTCGTCGATATTTTGCGAATTATTGATATAAACCCTGGATTTTCAACAATAAAAGCGCGCATATTCATTTTTCGAAACCGGTAGTACGTTCTGTCTATTTGACAATTATAACAATTATAAATCTCTATGGTTACGCTTCAAAAAAATAGACAGTATACAGAATGTAACTTTACATAGTTATTTTTTGACTTGAATTTTTATACTTTGGGACACCCTGTATTTTTTTGCATCACAAAAAAACTTTTTGAGTTTTTCTATCGAACAACACCAAAAACTTACCTATAGGTTTTTCAGAGGCAAAGTTATTAGACTTCAAAATGTGTCACTACATTATGGGCAACCTTTTATATACATGTAAACCTTCATTATACCTAATACAAAACAAAATCATCTGTTGCATGTCATCATGCCGTATTTTGTTATTCAGCATCTTACAGCTGCTGCAAGACATTTTTTTTCTTCACCAACTGATGACGGTCATCAAAAAAAAATGTCTTGCAGCAGCTGTAAGACGCTGAATAACAAAACACAGTTCTTGTGCTTGATGATGTGCTACGGATTTTATTTTGTATTAATTAAAATTGAAATTATTTATTGAAATAGAAAGGCCTAATATACAAAAACAATTAGTACAGTAAATACATTATAAAGTATTATTTATATTACATGTGTACAGGTTGTGTTTATGATAGAGTATTAATTTGATAACATAATTTACACAAAGAGAAATAACCCTAAAGTCAAACAATAACTTGATGTAAATCCTACCAGATAAAGGTGACAACTTACAAGACTGCCTACTTCCTGTATTACAAATAAGTTGTTGTATACATCGTCTGGATCAGGTGTCGTACACTTGTCGTCACAACAAACCTCAAAAAGCAATTTTTACAATTTTCTAATATTATGTCATCAAAATTTCTGCTTGGTTCCTGTACTATCAACTACAATCTTGCTCAGTGCATTATTATTGAAGTTTTAATTGCCGTAATTTAATAAAATAATGTATGTGCTGTCTGGGAGATTTTTTAAATGTTATTATGAATCCAAGCTAAAACTACAAAAATTACAATTGAAAATAAATTCGCAAAAACTAGAAATTTAAAGTTATGTTAGTCATATGATGCACAGTAGCCAACAATATAGTGGTTTTTCTCAGATGAACAAAGAAGATAAATAATAGCTTGTCGTTGAGGCCATAATTAAGTATACCTATTTGTTAACATGTTTAGTATACAAGGGGAAACTTCATCATCTGCTATATTCAATAACAGCTAGAGGTATAGCAGCTCTATCTTTGAATTATTCTGGATAGAAGTATGGAAAGAATCTGCTTAAAACTAAAAAAATCACCAAATTAAAACTGACATTAACGACAATTCATAAATAAGTACTTAACCAAGTAAAATGTATGGTTTTTCTCTAAATACATTTAAAAACTTAGTTTGGCTATATCCAATATTTAATAATTTAGGTAAGCCTTTGATTAAAATGCCAAATTGATTGACTAGTTAAACAAACAATAGGGCTTATGACTGCCAAAACTATGATTTTATGCCCCTCCTTATGTATTGAAACGATCTGTATATTATCAATTTTTCATATTTAGGTGTTCCTAGCCAACCCAGTAATTTACGTGCATCAGATATTGGAGAAAGTTCAGTGACTTTACAGTGGAGTAAACCAACACATTCGGGTGAAAGTATAGTGAGCTATGAGCTGTACTGGAATGATACTTATGCTAAAGAAAAGCATCATAGACGTATACCGATATCAGAATCATACACTTTAACTGGACTCTATCCAAATACATTATATTATGTATGGTTAGCTGCTAGATCGCAAAGAGGAGAAGGTGCTACTACTCCACCTATCCCAGTGAGAACAAAACAGTATGGTAAGATTTGAAATTAAGATTTAAATTATAATGTATATTAAAATTGAACACATACACGTTTTATATTAAAATGTAAAAAATATGTTACCCCATAGCACTCATGCCCTAAATGATAAACAGTAAATTGCAAATTTGACATAAATTATACAAGTGGTATGGGCAATGGATAACATAATACATTTACAATATTTTAATGAAACACATTAATGCAGTAACTTTATTCAATGAATGTCATTGTTTACATTTGGAATTAACAGTAATAAAAGTGTGTAAGTTTTTAAAATAACCCGATTTTTGCTGAATGTGTGAGGAGTATGTAAGTTTAATATATTACAATGCATTTTGCATGTCAAATTAGTTGTCAGTGGATATTAATTTGTTATTCAGCACTGCACTAAGTATAATGCTATGTAAAAATTATGTGCAATTTAAGCACTTTTTATTTGTTCTATTTTTTTTTTGTGTGTAATCAAAAATATCGTAGTAAAATGTTTATTTTAATATCCACTTATAAGTAAGTTAGGCTATAAGCTTGGCTTATGTTAACGCTAACGCCGCCGTAGTACCGGGTGCTCCACCCAGCAACATTGTTGGTGAGGCGGTAAGTCCAACTGCCATTCGAGTGTCTTGGAATCCACCACCTGCCAATCGCAGCAATGGAAATATAATTTACTACAAGATACAATTTGTGGAAGCTGATAGGTCTGATAGTGAAGCATCTGAAATCAAATACAATGGTACTAGTCTTATTCTTGATGAACTTAAAAGGTGGACCACTTACAGAATTCGAATCTTGGCTGGTACTTCTGTTGGAGATGGTCCTAGCTCATATCCTATCACCATAAGAACTCATGAAGACGGTACGTTTTCAATAATTATCATGCTAAGCTAATTAAGTTATATATTTTAAAATATAATACCAAGAAAGATATATTTTGATTTTTAACAATTTGACACTATAGAATATATTCTTCTTGGAGTTTAATTTGCTACAGGTACTATAGCTTACATAATTGGGGATTAAGCTCAAGTAAATAACTAACATAGAAATTTCATAATACTCAAAATTAACTAGACAAAATAGAACAAGTTTTTATACATAATCATGTATAGTAATTTTGTTTTTTTATATAAAGGTTTTTTTTAATATTGTCTATATTTTTTCATTTTTTTCTACTTCAACATAAAATATTTTATTTGTCACAAAATTTCCTAATTAGTGTGTTTTCCTAGCACCCATAGTTTATATTTGGTTAAATCATAATCTTTACTGGGTCGACAATAGTTTTTGTTTAAAATGGTATTTATCGACGCAAATATTGAACCCTCTTTGATACTTATACATTGGTTTTAATATCAGGAAGATTATGCTTAGTGGCTTACATTTTATTGAGAACTGTCGTTTATTTATCTAAATATTAAATTCAAAATTTCCTATAAAACCACTGTAGTTTGATCTTCTTTGTACGAGAATTCTGTAATGTCCCTACAATCTTAATGCACGACTTAACTATAACACTTCTTTATTCTGAAAGAAAATGCAAAGACACTGTATTTATTTGCCAGTAAAATACTTAAAAACTTTTTTGTTTTTGTAGGACTAAAAACTTTTAGTAATTGAGTTAATTAAGTAACTTTATTAATACAACTCCAAACATAAAAAAAAGAAAAAAATTCAAATTTAAACTAAGCTTTACTAATCTTTAGGAAATGCTTAAGATTGTTTTAAGTCACATGTAAAGACAAAGAATATATTAGCTTTGTTCGTAGAACCGATTTGTGATAGTTTGATGACTGTAGAGATGTGATTTTTAATAGAGTTCTGAAATTTGACAGTGCTTTGACTTAACACGCGCAACTCTACAACCAAATGCGCATGCCTCGGACAGTTTCTGATGGTTTCTGACTACTCTACGAACAAAGCTATTACTAACTTTACCCCAATGCGTTTATCTTTGTGTGTTTCATTAATTAACGTTAACTTCTAAATAATCAAGAGTGTTGCCTCGTATATACTTATTCTGGAACAATCTATAAATATTTCAGACCATTCTTAAATAATTCGTTTTACAGGAAACTGCCATGTATTAGCTTTTGTCATTTTGAAACTATGTTGCCATATTTCTTTCATCGTGTCTATTACTAGCCTATTCTCCTTTCGTCCATTCACTGAGGTATATGACAGTCAAGTAAACACGGTCAATATGTTTTGTTTGCTCCTTTTTTTTTGTTTGTTTGACTGCAGTTGATGTTTGTTGTCAAAAATATAAAAATACAGCAGAAAAATATTTAGTTGTTTTGTATTAATAAAATAGTTGAATGTTAATCAAGAGTTCCAACCGTTTTCTAGTAATATAGTGTTGGCGTAGATTATTTTTAATCTATGGTGTTGGTGTACTAAATCGTTTACTGGTAACCAAATATAAACTATTCTTAAATAGTTTTGTGCTAGGAACATATACTGAGTAGCGTTAAGTTGAAAAGCAGAATAGCAAACGTTGTGCCCTTCTGTGGTAGCATACCCAAATAATATATGATGCCTTATTCATGTATTGTCAGATGTTTGTAAAATGCAAATTTGTAATTTAAAGTCAGAGTTGCAATTTCTTGTTATGGTGTAAATTTATGAGAAAGTTAAGTGTTATCTTAATATACTATGTATATAATCTAGTCTAATCAAGTTAATGCAACTCAGTTAAGTTGCACTCTAGTTGATACCAAAAACTAGAAATTGAATATTCCGAAAATGAATCCAAATTGTATACAAAATGCATCAAACGGTAATCTACTTGGGGCTATTTAATTCAGTCCACGGGAAGTTTTCACTAGGAGAAACTTTTGGTTAGGCTATTTTTTCTTCGTAGAATGGTAGTTTGGGTCAGAAATGATTAACTATAAAAAAATGTAATTTTGCATTTTTATGCTTAACTGGAATTACATTTAAAACGATTCTGTACACTTTTGTACTATACTAATTCTATATTTTAAAATTGATTTCTACTCGCCTCTCTATGATCAATA
The DNA here is from genome assembly GCA_963680705.1 of Rhagium mordax. Lineage (NCBI taxonomy): Eukaryota > Metazoa > Arthropoda > Insecta > Coleoptera > Cerambycidae > Rhagium > Rhagium mordax. Next base: position 50,493,579 of record OY796656.1, on the reverse strand, counting down.
GGGAACACAACATGGCTCATCGTTAATCGATATTGAGGTAAAAGCATCCCAAAACCTCTCCAAAAGCAACACACTATTTACGTTTTCATAAATAACGCCATTTTGTCTCTTTGTCATCTTCGGAAGTATAATCAGAGACACTTTTTTGATATATTTCAATTTATTCAAACAAAAGTCTAGAACGAATTCAGTAAATTACCGTTTTCCCCTCTGACATAAAAACCGAGTTACACGCATAAATAGATGTACCGGTTGAAATTCATATTTTCAGATCTAACTTTGCTGTCTTTATCTTTGAAAATATAGACCATTGACTATTGAACCAAAGTTTATATTCCTTCTTATATAGCCTACTTTAAACTATGTGTGCTTTCAAAAATAGTCAGTCCCTTATCTATTAGGTGTTAAGCAAGTAAAAAATTCTTACTTTTCAACAAAGAAGAGAGAAGAGAGTTTGGTAAACCACATTGAATGATTATAGTAAAACTCTTACAAAATTACAGCTAGAGAAAGTGGTTTTATGAGTCAGTTTTAAAGTATACCTACAATGTTTTTATGCTTATATGTACTCTAGAAATATATTTCATCTCGAATGTCCCTAATTTAAAACTAATTAATCTACAAACATTATTTATAAAACTTTAATAAAGGATGACCAGAAGAAATAGGCATTTAAATTATTAAAAATTTGTGAGCCACCAATATTTTTTCTAATCATCAGATATTCAGATTATAATTTCTTCCTCCAGAACTACCATTGTATGTAAAAAAAATTTGTCTGAAACTTTTTCCCCATTCCTTATTTCGCCTACAGAGTGACTTAATTGAGCGATCAAGATGTACATACAGTCTTAAATTGTAACTTATTCTTTGTATATATCTATTTGATATTATATCAAATGCAAAGTTATTAAATAATAATAATAATACTATTTATTTAATAAGCATATAAAGTGTAAAGATTAAATGAAGCACATTGTTAGAGTAAAACCAAAAATTGTTATTGAGTAAATATTACAACATTGCTAATATATACAGGGTGATTCACTTTTCATGAGTACACCCTCGTATCTCAGGAATTAAAAAACGGATCAATTTAAAATTTAGGTGGGAAGTATATACTCAAAATGTGATTGTTTTGACGCGATCAACTTTGATATTGCTCATTGGCGTGTAAACCTGTGGGGAAACTGGGGGCCCAGTTTAAAAAAAAAACTATTAGCGATTTTTTTATAGAAATTTTGATTGTAGATTCGTATTCATCATCATCAAGAACCCATTCAGCGTCATCAAAAACCCCCTTATGCCAAGTTTGAACAAAATATTTCATTGGCTTAGAGTAATAATTTTTCATGTTCTGCTGTTTTATTTGTTACAAATTTCTAATTATTATAGTTATCATTTATTAATATGACACATTTCAAAGGGCTGAAGGAAATAAAGGAACGAGACAACAGTTTTTGAGTTCCTAAAATATTTTATTTAAAAAAAATGAACTCTCGTATCTCGGAAAGTTGTGAAATATTTTGTTCAAACTTGGTATAAGGGGGTTTTTGATGATGCTGAATACAAATCTAAAATCAAAATTTCTATGAAAAAATCGCCAATAGTTTTTTTTTTTTTTGAAAACGCCAATGAGCAATATCAAAGTTGATCACTCAAAACAATCACATTTTGAGTATATACTTCCCACCTAAATTTGAAATTGATCCGTTTTTTAATTCCTGAAATACGAGACTCATGAAAAGTGAATCGCCCTTACAATTTGCCAGTAATTCGAATTTTTTAAGCTAGTAGTATACTCGTACTAGTTAATATTAAATTCCAACTTTCATTTGAAAATAAATACTTGCTCTAAATCAACCATTCACTCTGTCTGTACCCAATCTACCAATATCGAAAAATCTAATTCATAATGAGGAAATGAAACATAACAACTGTACAGGTTGGCCCATTTTCGAGCCTCATCATTGGGATCTCGGAAACCGTAAGAGAAATAGAGTCGGTTAAATTATGGCAAAGTTGCGCAATTTGATGCTTATTAAATTAAAATGCTGTGTTGCAATTTCGAAAATTCCGAATACTTTCGGATATATCCGGAAAAAATCGAAATTCCATAAAATATTTTTTATTTTGTTCTGACGTTATTTGAAAGCAAATTTTAAAACGAATAACATTTGGTCAAATTTGAAATCCGACGTTACGTCTTCCAGAAACCATCTTCAACTTATTTTTTTTAAATACGGAACTGGATTTTTTATTTTATTTTTTTGTTACCTTTGGACTCCCTAAAAGCCATCACCCATCACAAATTTTGTATTTCAAACATTTTCTGTATTTTTAAAAAATATTTAATGCGACACTGCTTTTAAAACAAAAGAGTGTTACGGCGCCTAGCGTCGATGCGATAAAATTTTTCAGTTGACCTTAACGTGTAGTCTGTATAAGTTATGTTTGATCACCGATAACAATTTGTGCATAACCTTTACAGTTTACGGGAAATTAGGTGTGGGTGTCGAATTTGAATCACCCTGTACATTACTACTGGTTCAATGATTTTATGTAGTAAAGTTATCAAATTGAAAAAAAAAATTGTTTTTTTTTTTATTGGTTTAATAATAAAACAAGTTGATAGTAACAAACTTTATGAAAAATTAATGGGACCATTGAAATTATTCTCAATCAATCCATAGTGTATAACAGAACAATACCGTGCTTTCAGATTTCATAGCTACATCGAAATACAGCAATCTTATACAGTTGGAGTAGAAGGGAGATCGTGGCCTGTGTGATAAATTCATGTTCACCGTTTACGGTTTATGACAGTCTAGTAAGTTAGATATTCTGTGGGTCCCACTATTGCGGTTGGACTCACGAATTCGACCGAATGCCTTGTGTAATGTTTTGCAATGAAAGCACGGTATAAATGTCATTACATCTTTCTTTACCACAAAGATAAATATAGGTCACTCCATTCTGCATAGAATACATCATTTATAGATTGCATATAATTATTCAAGTACATTTCAAAAATTGAGTGAATCGGTTTTAAATTTTCATGTTTTACTGCTTTTGAGGGCTAAAATATACTATAAATAAATATAAATAATACAGTGATACAACAAAATTAATTCTAATAGAAATTTAGCGGTTTGTCTTTTTTCTGAATATACTTTTGTATTCAAATGTTTCAGACTGTTTTTGTTACACAGGCTAAATAATTGGAAATATTTTCATCTAAATAAAAAGAATATTTAATATGAGTTTATCTAATACTTGTCAATGATCCACTAACCTTCTATTTGAATAAATAAAGCAATGAGTAAACATTTTGAACATCTAATTTGAAAGACTGTCAATAATTTTTAAAGATAAATTTACGGTATTATGGTTTAGGTGGAAGTGTGACACAGGTCTACTAATCTTTCTCACAATGGGTTCAACTCTCACTAGCAGTAAAAAAATGAAAATTTCGCTATTGTATAATAAATGTTTATGTAAAGTGAAGCATGGGCGGATTGTCATAAGTTAAGCGGCCCAGGATTAAAATAGCAGCGCCATTTCTCTTGTAATAGTTAGTATTTAATTTTATTTAAAAAGAGAGTCCATAAATATCTAGTTGCTAGTAAGCCGGCTTTCGTTTTATCCAAATAAATTTTGTCAGTATTTTATCATTGAAATTATTTTATTTTCAAACGATTTTTACATAAACTAATAGACCGATCCTGGCGAGATGCGGTAAATACGTCACACAGTATGGTGTGTACGCAACAGAAGGGCAATAGCGTCGACGAGAGAATAAATAGATTTTTGTGCACGTTCTTATATTTTTTCCATTTTCATGAAAACGGTTAACTTTATAAAAAAATCATAGAATGACTTTTTTATAGCAGACAAAATTTCCTTTCCAACGATGTATAACGCAACCTATATTCTTTTTGTATAACGACCCGGATACGTTTCAATTAAGGGGCTAATTTAAAAATTAATTAATTTTTTTACGACTCTTTAACCTTTGAACCGCTCTCACGTATAAACTATTGAATATAGATATATGCCATCACGGACTTTTTTATAGGAAATTTGATTCTCTATAAAATTATTTATATGCATTTTGCCATAACTGTAATGGTTTCGGCAGCGTTTCGAGTCCAATTCTCAGCTGCATGTCTGGACCATTGTATTTCAATAGAATCAGGCAGCCACGGTAAGCGTGTGTCTCTTCAGGTGCTTAGAACGAACCACGCATCGATTTACTGCGGCATGTTTGACTCGAAACGCTGCCAAAACCGTTACAAATATGATGAAAATGTATATAAACAAATTTATAGAGAATTAAATTTTCTATAAGAAAGTCAGTGATGGCATATATCTATCTTTAATAGTTTAGACGTAAGAGTGGTTCAAAATTTAAGGAATCTTAATAAACTCATTCATTTTTTAATTTGTCCGTAATTGAAACGTATCTGGGGCCGTTATACAAAGAGCATATGGTTTGTGCTATACATTGTTCGAAAGGAAATTTTGTCTGCTATAAAAAAGTCTTTCTATGATTTTTTAATAAATTTAACCGTTTCCATGAAAATGGATTAGATATAAAAACATGCACAAATACATGCAAGGGTTCTCGGCTGCACAGTTGCCCTTGTGTTGCGCAGAACGAACTACGCACGGCTCTACTGCTTTATTTAACACATAGTGCGCTGTATTTATCTTTCTCGCTTGCCCTACCTGGATAGGTCTATTGGTTAAATGAAAATGTTGTTTTTAGAATAATTTGCCATATTGAGAAAAATATTTTTATTAAGGACAATGTATTTAGTTTTTGATATGGCAAGAAGGATAGGTTACAATTTAAGTCAAAGATAAAAGAGGTAAATAGCATCGATTTTAATAATAATAATTCATTTTGTTTTCGGAATATTTATTATATAATATCTTTCCATATCTTTATAGTTATCTCTTAGAGGCGTACAAAATATAATTTGCATAAATAAATTAAACAACACCAATTTTGCTATTCATCTGCATCATGTATTTGCTACTAAGTATCTCCATTGCTTAATAAATTATTCAATGTTACATTATGTCTTTTCTGTTTTTACTAAAGTAGTAAAAAAAACCTTAAAATAATTTATGTATAAAAGAAATAGGTAGGTACCTATATAAATTCTATTTTGTCTATTAAATACTAAAAATATTCTTTCCCGCCAACCTTATTTTAATCCCGTTTGTTTTTAATTTTATAAATTATATTTTATGTTTGATATAATATTTTATTATTTTATTATTTTTATTTCCTTGTGGATATACTTATTATTTTTTTTTTTTTTTAATTTTTCGATGAACAATTTTTTTGACATATCCTAGCGATATGTGTGACTTATACATTTTTTAACCATTGCAGCCTACCCAGGAAAAGGAAATATTTTTAAATGATTTTTTTTAGTGATTTTTTTAGCTTTTTTAAACCTCAATTTTTTGAGGAAAATATGTGTATAATAATGTATATGTATAATTTGAGGCGATCTAGATTATGTCATATTAGGCAAGTTCATTCTTTTCAATAGTTAGATTAGAAGAATCTTTTATATTATCATTATGAACAATTTTAATATAAGACTATGTTATTTTATATATAAAAAGATACATATATTAAAAATACACAATACAGAAAGTACATGTATATACATATATCTAGTCCGCCTCTTTATTAATATTTTTAATGTATTTTTTTCTGTCTACAAAAGCGTTTGCAGGAGCAGCAAAAAGGTTTTTTTACACATATATATATAAATATATAAAAAGAAAAATATATATATGTATGTATGTATGTATGTACGTATAAATATATATATGTATGTATAAATATATATATATAATTTTTTCCGGTATTTAAGACTAATAGCTCTTATGTATTATTTAATTTATTATTGTTGTTATTATTTAGCTACTCACGTTCACATGTAATGATTGCTTTTTTATTTTCTTCGCACTAAGTTGCATTGCAATGGCACATTTTTTAAGTCACAATCGGCACAATTTTTCTACATATTTTTATTTTATTTTGAGCACCATATATTAGTATTCTAGAATACACAATACCTTGCATGAAACACTCTGCTCTTTCCTTGAAACAGAGATGCATTTATTGAATAAAAAAATCTCTGTTCCTTATTGTACCCTATCCGATTTTATCACTAGGCAGCACCTCACTCACTGTAGGTGACATGCGCACTTTATTATGGCACATCTATATCATATCTCGTTCTGTGTAAATTTACACTTGCACCATTCTGTGTGTGATTGTGTGATTGAGAAAAAATAACAAACAGTAACCCACCTATTTGTTGTATTAGAACCACCAGTATTTTTGTTGTGTAATTATTAATTTCAAGTCAAATCGAACATTCATTAATAAAGTTAATTTACAAAGAATCTTTTAACTGCACTATGATATAACCAATTGTTTTAAATAAACTCATGTGTAGCATAAGTGTAAGTAAAGATATCTGGTGATCAAAAAATAATATATATTATCGTTGTTTTTCATCCAAGAATATATTTCAATTATAAAATCACTGAAAGAAATTAAGTGGTCTCAAATTTTTAAAAATGAGAATTTGATTAAATTAAAATTGTGTTTGAATTTGCCTTAATTGTCTGCATTTACCACTTACATAAAAGCATAAATGTATCTACTGTGTATGTTTCACAAAATAATTATCTTTCATAATGTTTTGCACTAGGTTTATAGATTGCATGTCGGAACCATAATGGAATTATTAAAGCAGATATTAAAAAATATTTGAAAATGTTAATGTTTTATGGATTGTACTATTAAATGTTATATCAATAATGGCGTCTGACATCATTTGTTTTAAATTAATTAAACTTTTGTTCTTATGTTGAAAGTTAATTGCTAAAATTTAAATATATTATTTGATGATTATTCATAATAATTGTAGCTGAAGTAGAATAAGGAATAATTATTAGAATAGTAAAAAATATGTACTACATTATATAAATTATATATTATATTAATATACTCGTATATTATTATACAGGGTGAGGCAATAGTGCACCAGACTTCGATAGCTTGAGTTCTATGATAGCTAGAAATAAAAAAAAATAGAAGGAAATTCTATAACCGGAAATTATTTTCGAATAAACATGGCGAGCCAAGACGATATTACAGGATCAAGTGTCTTTTTTTTAAATGGAATGCTATGCATATCAGTAAATTTTTTGAAGGTTCTTTCTAGACTCTTTTCATTTTTATATTATTATTGACTATCTCCCACTTGGATGTAATGAATTTTTTTGTTGAAATAATGCCATCTGCAGATGCATATTGAAAAAATACTACAGTCACAATTGTGAGATGACGTGGATGTAGAAATGAAAAACGAACATTTCTTGAATGTACAGAAAAAATTATAATAAGTGCTCCATATTGCCCATTTTGATTGGCACACATCCCTACGCACTTTTGAAATGAGGTTTCGACTGTTCCTAAAATTGTCGGTGTGATAGATCTAAAAGCAGTAATTATCTTCCCTTCATATTTTGGACTGTTGTTGGTGGGTTTATCTTTATAAACATTTCCTTAACGTATCCCCATAAAAATAAATCCATTTTTGTAAGATCTGGGCCATTTAGTGGGACCGTTTCTTCTGATTCATTGAAGTGCGTAGATATTATTTGAGTGGTCCCTTACTGCATTTAAATTTTAAATAATGCGTGGACCACAATCTTGCTGAAATCACATCCTATTTCGAATCCTTTCAGGATGATTCACTAATAATTGTGGCAGATAATTCTCCAGAAATTGAAAATAAATAGCTCCAGTCAATGTACCATCACAGAAATGTGGCCCTATTACATATGTTTCTCAATAATTCCTCCCCAAACGTTTATAGACCATCTATATTGGTTATCAACTTGCCTAAAAACGTGAGGATTTTCCGAAGCATAATAATGGAAATTGTACCTGTTAACAAATCCATTTTTATGAAAACTTGCCACATCGTGAATAAAACATTATTAAAGAAGGTGACATCTTACATTTTACCTCTGGCCCAAATACAAAACTGTAGCCGCCTTTGAAAATCGTCCTCAGATACTTCCTGGTGCATTTGAATATGATATATGCATAAAACTTATTTTCCTCTTGCAGAACACGTTTTGTTCATTCACTTTTTTTGTATTCGACATTTCCATTATTCACAAATCAATCGAGGACGTTTTGGAAGCTGCTAATATCATGAATCTTCCTTTCAGGGTACCGTTGCTTATAAATTCCATTGGCAAGCAAACAATTTCTATCCGACTCGCCCAAAACAAAAGTTATGTCTACAAGTTCCACTTTGTTAAAATTCATTTTGTAAAACTCCACATATTTTAAAATTAACACAAATGAGAACTGGCGACTGATAAGTACATGTTAAATGTTCGTTTGTGCAAGACAATTTATACCAAATTGAAATTTTATTGCTTGTCGAATACCGAAAACAACAAAAAATTTTACAAAAGAACTATTACAGTAAGGGACCAGCTATCCACTTTAATGGATTGGAAGAAATGAAGAAATGGTCCCACTAAATGGGCCTCATTTCAAAACTGCATAGAGATATGTGTCAATCAAAATGGGCAACATGTGGAGCACTTATTATAATTTTTTCTGTTGAATTATTTGAGAGAACCTTTATTTTTAAGTCTATGCTTGAATTTTGTACTTATTTCTCAATAAATCGAAAATGGTTACAAATAGCCATAGGGATGCAGAGATACAAAAAAATTTTTGTTTTTCATTTCTACATCACATCATCGAAAAATATACAGGATGTTCCATTTGAAACAATTGGAAAAATTCAATTCAAGAAGTTATAAACTGAAAAATCATTTACCCTCCACCACCCTCTATATTCTATATATTCTATATTTTTAGGAAGTGAAAATAATTCAAAAATATTAATTAGATGTCTTGTAACTAGTATTCACATATTTTTTTCTTTATGATCTCATAATTGTAACTGTAATGATTTTTTCCATATGCATCTGCAGATGGCATTATTTCAACAAAAAAATTCATTACATCCAAGTGGCTGGGATATATGACTGATGGCCAAGGGGTAACGTACCTTTCTCTCACCCACGGATATTGGGTGTGTGTGTCCCTTGTCTTAAATGTGTAGCCCCGTCCCACACAAGGCTCTTCTAGAGCCTTTCGGGATAAGAGGGATCGTAATTAATATTATTATATTCTATTATTTTTTTAATTTTTAGCTATCATAGAACTTGAGTTATCGAAGTCCGACGCACTATTGCCCCAACCTGTATATTATATTAATACACAGTGTAAACACATTTGATATAAAATATCTAACATTCAAAATATAAAATAGGTAGTTGCTATATTCCTGTAACTCCCATTTATTATCTTTCTGTTATGTAAGGGTCCCTCATGCAATTTATAAATCAGTCTTTAGTCGTAAAATCAAAGTTTTGATACGATATATGAAAGTTGCACTCGTAATTGTTTTTGTATATATGACATAAATCCTGTTGTATTGCGTTGTATTGTCTATACTTAGATATATATATATAGAACTCTGAATATTTTCTGGTATGATTTACTTGTGCATGGGCACATATACCCAGAGATCGACAAATTACGTAATAAAGTGCACCTTTAAAATTTGTAACGGCATTTCTTGAAACGTGATTTAATTTTCATTTGTTTTACCAGATTGGTGTTAAAGATGAGTTTAGGTAAAATGCGCAACCATCATAAAAGAAATGACTTTGTGTTTATTCAATAATGTAAACAATAAACAATGATGAAATATCGTTTATTCTACTCACTCGTTTCCTCAAATTTGCAAAGACATGCAAGCAAACTTAACTCTGGTTGTGATAGAAATAAATTGTTAACAATAATATCGTTATGGGATGGCCACAAATTTTATACCACTATGGTAGTCATAATTTTCATAGAAAATGGACACTTAGAAAGTTGATTAAGAAATTTTATTAAGAATGTTTTAATTTTTGATTTTTTTAAAGATGCCCTATATTGAATTTGATTTTTAAAATTCAGAATTGCAAAAATGTTTAACTTTATAAAAAATTGTATTTCTTAATGAAATTTTAAATCTTACATCGATCTCGTGAATTAGGCCAATAGGTGCCTGCTTCAAATTCATCTGTCGGTTCAGCCTCCTCAAAGATTTAGTAAGAGTATCATGTCTCTAACATTGTCGACCACCTGTTTTTAACTTGGCATTTTAGAACTCATTTACTTTACCATTGTACCTAATTCTCGAAAATCGTCACCATCCTAGAGGTAACTATCAGATTTTTCAATATGACAACAATAAACTCACAGTAGTACATATTAATTAATCATAGACATGCATTTGAAAACTCATGGGTACCCTTAATCATGTTTTTTGTTGATCTCTCGATATATGGGCAAAGGACGTGTTTGCTTCTCTGACATTTGAATAGATGTAAGTACTTAAGCTTATGAATAATAAAAAAAATTATTTCTATCTTTGATAGTTTAAATATATTGGGTTTAATATTATCTACCTGATAAAAATAGGAGAGGTAGAAATAAACTACCGAGTAAAATTCAATGAACATCATAATTTTTTGCTATATGTTTTGGTTAGAAGTTAGAAGTAATATTTTGATAGAAACTTCATTGGAAATTATACAGGGTGATTGACAAGCCATTTATTTCCTAAAATGTAGAGCGATTTTCAGATCCCTTACATTTTTCCAAAAACTTAAGGACCATCTAAATCTTTCAAATTTTCTTAACCGCCTACTTTTTATCCTCCTCGAGATGATTACGGTTTTATTATTTTTTCCTAACATCGTCCCTTATGAAGATTCTTTTTTTTTTTAAACATGACATTTCACCAATTTTACACCATATTCAGAGTTTACAATATTAATAATAATAATAATCTTCATTAATTCTGAGAAATTTGTACAATACAATACATACAATTCGAAAATAAACACAGGGCTTAAAGGTCTATCTACAATATATAACTTATTTATATAAGGAATCACTAATCCATGTAAAATTCAAGGCATAATACATATCCCATACAAAACATGTCTACAATGATAAGACAGTAAAAGCACACTACTTATACAGGGCCGTTAGGTTTTTATGGCAGAAACTCAGGGAACGATAAAACATCGAAAAACAATATGATTTTGCTTTATACACATTGCCTTTAAAATGCACCGTTTTTGAGATACAAGGAAATTTTTATTTTTTAAAGGTTCTTGTCAAATATCTCTCAAACGAACGACAATATTAAAAAAAATATTTGGTGATGTAAAATATCTCATGAAGCACTAATATTTCCCTATTACAGAAGTTTCCGAACATCACCAGTGGCGTCAAACTGGGGGGGTAGTGACCCTTTTTCCTACCAGAATTTCTACGCCACTGGTTCTAGCCACAAATTTTGATTATTTTTTAGATTCCATGATATTTTTTGCACAAAAAGCCTCTCCTAATTTTTTCATAGAATGCACCGGTTTCAAGTAAATTGCTAAAAACCATCGATATGTGCTTAAAAATTAGTTTGACATTCATTTAGAGGCAATGTTTATAAAACAAACTCATATTATTTTTCAATGTTCTATCGTTCTCTGAAGTTTCTGCCATGGAAACCCGACCACCCTGTATACCAACCGCTAGGTACATATGTTAAGAATAATATTAGTTTTCAACGACAAAAACCTTTCCATTTTCAACGATTGTTGAGAAAACTCATTAACGATGTAATATTGTGGCTGAGAAAAAGTAATCAATTTTGGTTACGTGTCAAAAGAATGGCCTGTCATTAATTAAATTTAAACGTCAACGTTGTTTACAATTAATTTCGTGCTTTGACTCGCATGTCATGGCCACTTTAATGACATTTTTAACAAATATCCGATGGATTGTCATGGAAACTTTGTTCATTATTCACTGCAGGGAAGCATTATGCTTGAGGAAATACATACATAATGCATAATTATTTAGTAGTCGTGGATAAATATGATTAATGATGTTGGGGATTCTATTTTGCTAAATTTCATATTTTCCCTACACGTAAAAAAAAACATTACAGGTTGGCTGTGCCAAAATATTAGTACAATTGTAAATTATATAGGATTATTCGCTATAAGTTTTTTTATATCCTTTCCAGTGTCTTTTTACAAGGTAACTGTGTTCCAAATTTTAATTGACTTCTTAATTGAAAGGCAAACTCACTTTACTCTCACCCAGGAGTCTCGAGTTCGTTTGCAGACTGTGGCATTGAGATTATTTCAAATGAAGAAATTAATCCTAGTGTACTCGGATATTGATTTTGTGTCCCTTTTCTCTGATTGTGTAACCCCTCTCACACTTCTCTTTCCTCAGGTTAAGAAGCTATCTGTGCATCAACGGAATTGCCCCAAAATATAATTTTGTATCTAATTTTTATGCATGATGAATCAGAAAAGTTGATTCATTGCTAATATTTCATTCATATATAGAATATACAATAAAGGACCAAGGTCTAATCCCTGTAGCATGTCTTTTTGATATTTACTGTACTAGATTTAATTAAATTGCCCTCTTCACACATTTAACAACTTTTTTTCCCGACATGTATGATATTATGAGACTCTTCACCAACCCTATTCCATACATTTTCTTGATTAAAAAAACCATGGTCCGCACTATCAAACGCTTTCGATAGGTCTATACACACCATTTACCATATTCATCTTTATTTATTGATTTTAAAATTTTTACTAGAGCTTGATAAATAGCTTTTATTATTGATCAACCAATACAGAAATGATATTGATGTTGAGGTAGTTTATCAATCATTTTTATATAATGTTTTCAAATATCTTGACAAGAGAAATTCTCTAATTTTTCCATTCATCTTTTTTTCCTTAATTTTCATACACGGTGGTGAATTTTTCGATGCCCACCATTAGTATCTCGGAAGCTATAAGTGAAAGTGGAAATTGTCAGTTAAAAACACAAATTTACCAGGGGAAATCAATTTAAATCAGCCAAGTGAAATGGCGATTTATTTCATCATCTCCAACTAATTTTTAATTTTTTTAATACACTTAGGGCCGATCTTTTCACCTCCAATTAACTTTATCCAGCAGTTATTTACCTAGGATACAATTGTTACAACAATGAAAATCAACAACTTTAACTGCCGGATAAACTTAACGGGAAGATGAAAAGATTGGGCCTTAGCCCGTTTTCACACACGATATTTTGTCGTTGTCGTGTCGTGATTGTCTTGGGAAACAAAAGCATACGACCACGATTAAAATCGTGCCTTGAAAAAGCTTACTTTTAAAACAATGCGCCACTACTATACATGATATCGTTGCCGTACACGACCATGACAGAAAATCATTCCGTATGAAAGCCGGCTTATACTTAAAAAAATATATAATAGTATTTGGTAGTACTTGTTGTTAGTGTTGGGAGATGCAACAAAAAAGTTGTTTACTTCATCTTTAAAGTTGGTTGTCAATAATTATCCAAAATGTTATGTTTATTTTCTTCCTGTTATTTTTTTTATTATAGAGCAGGTGACCTTTATAATTCTTTGAAACCCAAGTTGATTTAAATGTAGTTTGTAATAAGTTATATGTTCATAGTTCTAGAAAAATAGTTTTAATGTTATTTTTTTTTTGGAAACCGTTACCAGGAAATTCAAAAACGACTATATCAAAAAACTTCAAAGGGTCCTTAAAGTAAGGAAGAATTTCTTCCAATCAACCTAAAATTTCTACTACTAATAATGATTTATTTAGCTTAAGTGGTACACTTTCACATTCAGTCTACCTTCTACACTTTTATCCTTAATTTGTCCTTGTTCAAAACATTTTGTAGAATATAAATACATAAAGCACCATACCGACCATACCTATACTATTTCTTGTATATCATGATTTCAATTCATAATTATTTATAAAATTCTCTTAATTGCTTTTCATTCACAGCAAAGTACCTATATCTGGTCTCATGCCCTAAGTTTCCATAAATCTCTCCGCCTCATCCATTTTATTTTTTATGCACTGTATATTCTAATCTAGAATACATAAATTTTGTCTTCTTTATGTTTTCGATTGGAATACTTTTTGCGAGTACTACAGACCTAAAGGGAGCCACCTGTTATGCAGTGCGTTCACAATGAAAGGAATAAATTCAATATAATCTGAACAACGTGGTTTTGCCAAAAACACTGACACGTCAATTTTCAATTTTGATTTGGCACATTTTCAGTCATGCCCATGATATTTCTTTTAAATGTAACAACCTATATTTTTGTACGAATTTGTATAGGCGATGAAAAGACGTTTCCAAAGATGTTTTTAATTATTTCTCGTTGGACATTGTGAAACATTTTTGGTAAGATTAGTCGGATTTCGTGGCATATTCTTCAGTTAGGATCTCACGTTTCTTGTAAATAATAAAAAATGCATTTATAATAAAAATGTATTTACTACATATTTAGAAACGTCTTTATGTCGTTTATACAAATCGGTACAAAAATTGGGTGTTACATTTAAAATAAAAATCATGGGTATAGCTCAAAATGTGCCAAATGTCACTTTCGGAAAAACCAGAACTGACGTCGACCTGCCGTATGACTCAAGATGTGCCAAATTAAAATTGAAGATTGACATGTCTTGGCAAAACCACATTGTTCAGATTATATTGAATTTATTCCTTTCATAGTAAGACAATTAGGTGATGCCAGAAGCCGGCCGACCGCGTCGTCAATCTGTTAACGCTGGAAATAGAGAGAGATGGTAGAACTAGGGCCGCATATTTTACCGTGAATCAGGCTCATTGCATAGATGTAGCTGTTTAAAATCTAAAGCAATTCTTTTTAAATGTTCTAGTATTATATATCTAAATAATTAACTTCACTCATTAAAAACGAAACAATATTTTTACACTATACCTATAGAATTTAATTAAAACAGCTGTAGTAAGTAATGATTTTATATTATGTCATTGATCGAAATAATCATTTATTGCTTGCAATAAGGTATTTATTTAAAGATAATATTTTTAATATTGTAAATAAAGTAAAAATAGTAGTATATTTTGATGTGATAACGAATAAATAATAAGGGATACGTGAGTGAAATAAATAATGTATACGAAAAAATATTTATTTATTTATTCAAAAATTAAATACCTATTCAAGTTAAGTAAACATAAAGCATTATTACTTAGATATTTTTATTGTCCAAAATCAAAAAAAAAAAGAGAAAAAACTATTATTAATCACATTTGATATTGATTCTTAAATTTTAATTTAATAAATCTCTTGCAATGTGCTCAGAAATTTAATGTGGTAAATTGAATCAACTATAATAGAGTATCAGGTTAATTGCAATCTAGATTCCTTCTTTTTGTTGGAAAAAGACTTTGTTTTTGTCTGGGATTCTCTTTTATAAAACTGTTTTTTTTAAAATCGGCATTAAAGTACCTACCTCAAAATCGTCATTAAAGTGATAGAAATAGTCATTAAAGTAATCCATTATTGTATGATTTTTGTAGTTGGCCGAGGTGACAGATAAACATTAATTTTTTATTGCTTGTGATAATAATTGTGTTGTAACAAAAGGCAAATAAATACAGTTTCTTAAATTCAGAATTGTATTATCACTATTATAATTGCTAAAAATAATGGTTTTCTTATAAAAAATTAATCAGACTTGACATTTAAAAATAATTATGACATTTCCTATGTCACTTAAAATTTTAAATAATTATGACATTTCTTAATGTCACTGAAAATTATTTAAAAAATAGAGTTAATTAATCTTAATTTCATAGTTTTTAGATTAAAAGAAAATGTAATATGCACCTCGGCATTAAAGTTCCTTTTTATCACTCATGTGGTTTATTTGCCTCGGCCCTACGGGCCTCGGCAACTAAACTCCACATTCATGATAAAAAGATTAACTTTAATGCCTTGATACATAAATAACTATTTTTTTAAATCGGCATTAAAGTATCCCAAAATCGGCATTAAAGTGATAGAAATAGTCATTAAAGTAATCCATTATTGTACGATTTTTGTAGTTGGCCGAGGTGACAGATAAATGTAAACATAAATTTTTCATTGCTTGTGACAATAATTGTGTTGAAATAAAAGGTAAATAAATACAGTTTTTTACATTCAGAATTGTATTATCACTATTATAATTGCTAAAAATAATGATTTTCTTACAAAAAATTATTCCGATTTGACATTTTAAAAATAATTGTAACATTTCCTAATGACACTTAAAATTTTAAATAAATATGACATTTCTTAATGTCACTGAAAATTATTTAAAATATAGAGTTAATTAATCTTAATTTCACAGTTTCTGAATTAAAAAAAAAAATTGCACCTCGGCATTAAAGGTCCTTTTTATCATTTATGTGGTTATTTACTCCACCTTCATGATAAAAAGTTAAACTTTAATGCCTTGATACATAAATAACTATTACCCGCATTGTTATATAAAATAAAATTAGTTTTGTAATTATGTTTTGACTTTGAGAGTGGGATTCACAGGGAAATTCTAGTGTTTTGCTCTGATTAATACATAAGAATTCGTCAATGGTCTCTTCAAATACGTCAACTAAGTTGATATGCTTGAATAAAATGTTTTGCAGGATAAGGATGTAATTGAATATAGTTCTATTTGAATAATTTAGACCTCCCGTAGATTTCACACTTACAAATTCGGCTATAGCTGGTAAAAGTATATATTAGATGCACACACTGTTTACCTAATTTACAAATATTACTCGGTTTCGGGTTTCCCGGTAAATGAGTGCATACCTACCACAGTTTCGGTACATGCAAGGCGCAGCCCGCGCGGCCCTCTTGCGTTAACAGTTTGGCGACACTCTAACCATACGATACATTGAGGCGTTTCATCACCTAATTGTCTTACACCGTGGTTTTGTAATTATGTCTTGAGAGAGGGATTCACAGGCAGGGAAATTCTAGTGTTTTGCTCTGATTTCATACTTACAAATTCGGCTATAGCTGGTAAAATTATATATTATGCATACACTGTTTACCTAATTTACAAATATTACTCGGTTTCCGGGTTTTCCAGTAAATGAGTGCATACCTACCACAGTTTCGGTACATGCAGGGTGCAGCCCGCGCGGCCCTATACTCCCTCTCTTTGTCTTACGATTTCGCGTCTCTTGCGTTAACAGTTTGGCGACACTCTAACCATACGATACATTGAGGCGTTTCATCACCTAACTGTCTTACACAGTGGTATAAGCTAATTTTGCCTGCATCATGGAATTTTGCCGTCACTTCCGGTAACAATTTTGGATGTTTTCTTAACTCATAAAATATATGAACAAAATTTACGTAAAAATGTACGTATAAGCTTTCTAGTTAATAAAAAAAATTATGGTGCCTCTTCTTATTTGCTCGCATCCTCCTGGCTGCTTCGGTTTTAATTATTATAAAAATAGTCAATTCGAAACTCATTCTACCCCAAGAGTATTGCGGCAGCAGCCAAATACCTCAACCCCCCCCCTCGTTTTCGAGGGCGGAGCACACGAGATGATAATAACTTTTTAACCACCCTCCCCCGCAGCTACCCCTGAAACGAAAAAACCACCCCTTTTTTCTGTTTTTCGGTCCTAGGCTTGTGGTAACTTGCGCTAGCTTGTCGGATTGGGTTTTTTTAGGGGAATAATGATGAATAATAATTCTGAAATAGGAAAGGCTCAACAAACCCCCACCCCTAATAGTGGAAACCCTAAATGCCGGTGATAATGGGATGAAAAATGTATCCCTCCTGTTTTCGAGGACGGGGAACACATTGGTGGTAATATTTTTCTTTTACCCTTCCCAAACAAAGCATTTGTTTAGTGAAATTAAAGCAATTTTTATTTACACTAACCTTTTTAAAGTAGCCTTTATAACTTTAAAAAATTAAACAATCATGTAGCCATAACTCAAACATTTTATCTTTTTTATGTTCAAGTATACCCTCCTCCTTCAATCAGTCCACCAAAACTGTACCCTCAAGTAATCATAGTTAACATCTGCTATTAACTTGCAAAATCCCTCTTAACTGTACATCTAATATCAACATTATTAACAACAAATTATATTAGATGATATACAAGGTGAATTTGAAATACACTGAATAATTTTAATCCGTTAAGCTCAATGGTCCGTAAAAATTCTTAAAAATAGTCATTTGTAAAATAAATGATATAGTCAAGAAAAAAATTTTTTAATTTTATTAAATATTCACGCTCCTGAGCAGAACAGCTGATGTGTGTAGCGACATAAATGCTTGTACCCCCACTCTTCTTAGCTACCGTGTTGTTGGCTTGGCGTAGTTCAGCCTGTGCATCCATGATGTCAAGTGTGAATTTTTCCTAGTGTTTTAGATTTCAGTTTTGTCTTCGTAGCTTCCACGTTGCCAGCGTATTTCAGACTGTGCAACCATGATGTCAAATGTGAATTTTTCCTAGTGTTCTAGTTTTGGTTTTATTTGATAAACACTGTGAATACTGCGTAGAGGTATTTATTCGTAACCAAGTCAATGTCAAGTTCACCGGTCAGTGTATTCCCATGGGACGAGTTTAGGGTTTTTTTGTTCAAACATCAACTATGGAATTTTGAAATTAAAACACTGCGAATTCATTAATTATGCTATAAGAAATTACAGATTAAAAATATTCAGTGTATTTTAAATTCACCCTGTATAGTTCGTTTTCATTAGAATAAATGTCTTAAAAAAAATATTGTTCCTAACACATGTGGAAACTGCCTTTTCCACACTCGACTGCAGTCACATGAGGAAAAAAAACACTTTCCGCATTTGTGAGGAAAATAACTATTATCGTCAATATAAATTTACAGAAATGCTTCATTTCTGAGAAACAGGTTGTAAAAGTTTTAAGTAATTTTTTTTAGTTTCGAATCATTTTTCTTTTATGCATGTACAGCTTTTTTATCTCTACTACTTTATTAACTTTTCTGAAGAACTGATACAAATGTGTTGGTTTGAAGACTTAGCTGTTGATTTGCAGAGAAGTTTCCAGGTTTTCTAGACTTTTCAATCATCTCGTTTGGGTCTTCTTTTGCAGCAAAGTGATATGTGTTGGCCAGAGCCTCTCTATTTATTTGCTTGACGAGAGGTGGCTTAGTTCCAATGAGGTTGCATAGTGAGTTATGCTTGCTATTGATTTCCATGTTTCATTCCAAATAAATTTAGATGAAAAAAATTACTGGTTTAACTCTTCGATTTTCCTAATATTTTTCCTTTATAGCAATTCCTCATATCTGGAATATATATTAATTTCTACAGTAATATTCAGGATAAGTTTTTTCCTCAAAAATATGGAAACAATATTCACCTCTAAGAAATTACCTGTGGAAATGAGAAATACAAAATTCATATCAGTTGCCCATGAAAATATTGATGTAGAAATAAAAAATGGAAGAAGGTCTCTAAAAGTAAAAATTTAATGACCAGTATCTCAGAAACGAAGCCTATATTTACCAAAGGTGGTTTACCGTGGTTTCATTTCAAATCACTACATAGGGAAGTGTTCAGTCAAGCTCGTGAAATGCGACCGCGGCTGACCGAAGCACGACAGCTACAGATGCAGGAAACGTCCAAGCTTTCTCCCTTATGTATGAGTGATAACGATTGCTGCCTTCCTATGTAGTGTGCAAATATGAAAACACAGTATATATACTATTGGATCCCACAGCTATCAACATAAATTTTGTTACACCCTCTATATACAGATTGTCCCACTTAGGAGTGTAACACGCTTTTTAACTTTTTAATTTTTATCTAATTCGAACAAAATATTGCATAAAGATGGAACACATTAGAGCCTAATTAAAACCGAAAAATAATTTGCTCCCTTTAAATGCAAAGCCACCGACAATTCTAAAACAAATGAAAGAATAAAAAAAATCAGAAGCAAATTTTTAGTTGTTTAGAATTGCCTAAAAAACGTAAATCCAAATGTAAAGTTTGATAAAATTTGTAAGTTTTTTGTTTCATGCGTGTTCTGCATGTTTTCAGATTTGTAAGTTTATTTAAACAAAAATATCAATATTTTTTAAGTTTGATCTAACTTTGAATCTAAACATTTTTGCAATTCAGAACTTTTATAAATAAAATTTTCCAATAAAAAAATTTTTTTGATTTTCCATTTATTTGGGATCGCAGGTGGCCTTGAATTGGAAGGAGTAAATGATTTTTTGATCATAATGTGTTTTATCTTTGAATAAAATTTGGTTTGAATTGGATAAAAATAAAAAAGTTATAAGGGTGTTACACTCTTAAGTGGAATATTCTGTGTCAGAAAAAATTAAAAATCTCTTATAGATGACTTGAAAATAATCCCACAAGTTCATATACACTTTTCTCCTATGACTAATTCTTGCTCAGATATTCGCTCTTAAACTTAAGAGATATAAATTACTTTTTTAAATCATTAAATTGTCACAATTTTTTGTTTATTTTGAGGTGTATTGATGAATGATGACTTCTAAACATTTATATTGAAAAAAGATACTTTTCTACTTGATTAAAAAAAAAAATAATGTTTTTCTAAAAAATTGAAGCAAACGGTAAAAGACGAGCACCTTCCCCCATTTACTGGAATTTTTTGTAAAAAATTTTTTTTTTTTCGACATCAAACAAGAGTACCTTTGTTCAAGATAAATGGTTAGAAATCATCAAGTATACTTACGAAATAGAAAAATTTAACTACAAAAAAGTTTATGGGTCAGGATTAGTGCCTAGATTGATCTTATTTCCCTCAACGTACTTTTGGAAATTGTTCCGTAATGCAATATAATTAAAAAATTTTGACAATTTAATGTTAAATAAAGATTTTATTAAAAAACATGTGTACAAAAAATATGGAAACGGTCGAATAACTCGAAAAATACACTTCAGATCGAAAAATAAAAAAAATACGTGTTCAATATTTTTTAAAAATCTACCCAGTGGTACCATAGTACCACCCCCCCTTCCCCACTCCCTGGGTGGAATTACGTAAATTTTATTCGAAACACTTTTTCAATTCGTGATAAATGTCGCTGTAATCGCAAAAATCAGATTTTGCAATTACTTGAATAACTTGAGAGATACACTTCGTATCAAGAAATAAAGAATACGTGTTCACCTACACTTCGTATCAAGAAATAAAGAATACGTGTTCACCTCTTAAATTTAGGGTTGAACATATCAGCAAAGGCTCGTTATATGAGAAAATTTTATATGAACTTATGGTTATTTTCAAATGATCTGATATCTGATATAATATAAATTTTGATTTTTGTAAGTTTTATCAATATTTTTGCATTTTCCTAATCAATTCCTAATCAATACATGTGTGTGAGTATTTTTGAAAACATTTTTTAACCTCCAAGCATTTTTGTAGCGGAGATAGTTTTTTCTGTTAAATTTGTTAACAATAATGGTAATATGTAACTACTACAATTACTATCTTTTTCTCTGACTTTTTTGCCTTACATGGTTCCCCAGTTGAACAGAGTGAGTATTTTGTCTCTGTTGTGTGCAAGTAGATAAACTAGACATTGTAGATACTTTTTGTGCTTTTTTATTAATTGTTTAATGAACACAATCTGATATTTAATATTGACAATGTTCATTTTTCAATGAATATGAATTCTTTAAGCAAGCAGCTTCCGGAATTTAAATAATTTTTGTGACAATTTAAGTAGGTAGAGAAAATATTACATTCTTATTCCACACCAATTTTCAAAAAGGATGAGGTAATTATATCACAAAATCTCATATGTTGGTATTTAAAGGTTATAGTTTTCCCAAATAAATACCAGTAAAAAATTAAAAAATAAACGTGTGATGTGCCTGCATGAAAATTTTATACTACACTAAATATACCACGTAACGCAGAATCTATGTGATACCTCACCATCTTCTTAGTTATCCAGGTAGGATTGATTACTTATGGAACTAAAATTGGGATAATTACACATTTTTTTATCAATATAACGTATTTTATCTGTTCTGGTGAAACTCAACATTACCTTCACATTTTATTACAATTCTCTGTATATTTTATTATACAGGGTTATTCACTTTTCATGAGTACACCCTCGTATCTCAGGAATTAAATAACGGATCAATTTCAAATTCAGGTGGGAAGTATATGCTCAAAATGTGATTGTTTTGACACAATCAACTTTGATATTACTCATTGGCGTTCGGTCCTGTGGGGAAAATTGTGGTCGAGTTTTCAAAAAAGTTTTCAAGAAAGCGATTTTTTTATAAAAATTTTGATTTTAGATTCGTATTCAGCATCATTAAAAACCCGCTTATACCAAGTTTACCAAATTTACTGGTTGATTTTAAATTTAATTATGAAATTTTGATTTTTCATAAAATTAAATCTTTTAGAAATTTGGAAATTACAAAATTATTTAAAATATAATTTCATTTTACAAGTATTTTCTATGAGAACTTGGATCCTGAACCCTTTTTTTTTATTTTTTCAATTCTGTATCTTAATTTTTTCCTGATAGTCATACCTTATGTATGGCTTGGATTCCACACACCAATACTAAGATGACGAACCTAAATTTCACCAGCAAAAAAATAATTGATCCAAAAAATTGAAAATTTATTTAAGGCTCCAACTATATTGTTTGATGTAATCAAACGGAAAATTTGTCACATTAGGGTAGATAAAAAAATATACAAGTGCTATTTGAAAATCCAGACCACATTATATTGTATAAAAAAAAGTGCATTATTATTTTGAATTTCAGTTTCTACACTTTTAAAGTTTTATCTGATAAACTAAGAAGATTCGAGGTGTTACATATCTTCTATATCATCCGGTATATGTATATGTATATATACATATATTAATATATATAACTTTTGTACATCGAGACTCACCTAATTCTGCATTATATTAACAGTGCCTGGTGACCCTCAAGATGTTAAAGTTACTCCCATAAATTCAACAACGATCAAAGTGAACTGGAAACCGCCCAAAACACGTGACCGCAATGGTATTATATTAGGATACCACGTACATGTTCAAGAGGTAAAAGAAGAGGTACGTATAGTTCTTTATATTTAATAGACTATATCTATCTCTATACTAAATTCAAGTTCAAGGTGCATTGAATGTAAAGAGTGTCTCGTAAGTGATATCCATTAAGTTCTATTAGAACATGTCGCATAATATAACTCAATATTGACCACTCAAACATCAGCCACATATTTGTTTATCTACATTACATTTTAAATGCAAATAAACTTTAATTTGATGTGTAACTTCTGAGATTTGTTAAATGTTACATCACTTTTGTTAATGTGCGTCGAAGTAAACTACATACATTTTTTAGACGAAACATGAAATTAAATTGTAATTAAATAAAACTAGTCAAGAAGAAACTTGAGTTCCAAACAACACATCAGAAAATGGTATAATATTTTGCTAATGTTCTTTCCTCCTAAACTTAGACCGTATACCGGGTGACCACGGATCATGGTAAACCCTCAGCCATTTCCACAATTTTTGAGCTATCCAAATGAAATTTTGCAGCAGTAATGTACGTCCAAAAAGACTCATTCAACTGTCAAAGTTACGTCTTTTAATTGTTTCTTCCATGGCTAGTGTGATAAATAATATAAAATGGCGTGTTGTGTTCGATGATTTTTTCCCTTTTTTTATTACTTGCACATTGCAGATTTATCAAGGATGGGCACATCATTGGATTCCATACAAAATGTATTATTTTATGGTATCGATTTACCATTGTTATATCTTTTGGGAAAATGGTCAAAATGGACAAAAAGTGATTTGGTCAAATTTGAATGCACGCCAAGACGCCGTTTTTATATTTTTTTTTGTCTATCTAATTTTTTTGGAGTTATACCAGTACATTTGAACCAAATTAGACCAATCATGGCACTCTAGATTAATAAATGAAATTGGCTCTAAAAAAATCAAGTGGGCTTAAAGAGTCCCCAAAATAGTTCTATCTTACTCAAAATTTTCTCAGTATTCCAAAAAAGCAATAATATACAGGGTGTTCCATTTAAAATTTCATCGTTGAGGTCACTTCCGTCGAAACCGGACGTCGAAAAAAAAATCCGATGGTCCAAAATGAGTCTTTTTGGACGTACATTACTGCTACTAAATTTCATTTGGATAGCTCAAAAATTGTGGAAATGGCGAGGGTTTACCATGATCCGTGGTCACCCGGTATATCATGAGTATTTTCCTATATTTTTTTTATAAATATTGTATTCATTTTCTTAATCAGTCTTTTCATGATTTAAAACAAGATAGTTAAAACATTCAAGAACCAAAGAAGTTCTTGGCAAACACGCCAAGAATTTCGAAAATAAAGAAACGTATTCCATTCTGAAACTGACTTTACCTATGGAAGCTCTATCTTTAAAAACCTACATTATTAATTAGAGTAATTTAGCTCGCGTCCCCATCATATAAATCATTTGTCCCACCCTTGAATATGAAATGTCCAGTTACTCATAAGTTCGTACGAGTACGTACTTGGCTGCCAAGGATTGTTAACTAGAAAGGATATCTTATGAACACCGATTTATTTCCCCAAGGTCACGCAGGCGTGACGTCAACAACGGTACCGGTACGCTAGCGGCTTGCACCAGTGAATGTCCTTTTTACAATAGATACTACATTGGTGGGATGCCGTTTTATTCTTTTAGCTAAATAGATCTTGATATTTTATGGACGTTAAAATAAAAATTCGTAGATTTTTATTTTACACAGTTCATCATATACATTAGGTACTTCTATGTATTATGTAGAATGAATAACAATTAATTTGTTTTAAAAACTTATTTTTGAAATCAACAAATAGTTATGTATATGTGCCTATGGAAAAAGAATAAAACACATTCTTTAAAATAAAGATAGTTTTAATCTCGGTTTTAATACTAAGTATAAAAAAAATATAATGATATTTTAAATTGTAGAAAGTGCAGAGACTGACACATTATATTTTAATTTATTATTTTATTTAATTTACGAGTTTTCCCTCTTTTAGATCTGAGAAATTACTATTCTTCTTTTTCAATTTTTGTTTCTGGTTGACCTGAAAATTATTGAAATTTATTTTTATTATTGTTCTTAATTTACAAAATTCTGATATAATTTCAAATGGGAATAACTGAATTTCCTTTTTTGAAATTTTTTTGCCAGCAGTTTAGCGTCGGAACTGCAGTTTTTTTAAATTTTCGATGCAAAGGTAGGCCTAGAAAAAGAAAATAAAAAATACTTAGGTAGGTACCTAATTTCAATAAAATATAATTTTTTTTACCTAAAAGCTCATTTTGAAGGTCTCGTTCATAGGCATCTTTGGTAAAATGATTAGAGCAAACCCAAGCGTTTTTTAAATTAAACGAAACTGCTTTCTTACTGGATACCAAATCCCGTGCAACAGGGAAACAATGGAAAATGATATCCGTAATACCAGCTTTTTTTAAAGCCAATTTGTTATTTTTACAAGATGCTACAGCACATTGACGACCAGGCATCTTCGTTACTTTATATTAAAAAATTAAAATTAAAAGTGCGACGCAATGTATCGTATTGTACTGTAACGACCCGTGGCGAAATCAACTATCGCCCACATATCGCCGCACCGACAATTCAACCGTTTACACGTCACAAACGGTACCAAAGGCGTGGGGGGTGGGCAACGTTGCGCTTATGGAGATGAGCGATCCTTTCTAGTTAACAATCCTTGCTTGGCTGCCGCTTACTGTAGATAGAAATTCTGGAACTTTGTAAATGATCTGATTGGAGAGTCTGATGCAAGTCTATTTTTACAATCTTATATAAAAATAGAAAATCACCACTCTTCATTTATCTAGTTCGCATATTATATTAAAGCGGATAATTTTTGTCAATTATATAGGCAGCCAATTTGAGCGACCTGTTGTATTTTTTCTATATGAAGAATATGAACATTGTAAATGTGTTTCCAAACCACAAATGCTTACTTAAAACAGAATCCGTCAAATGTATTGAATGTATAATGTAGGGAAAGTTTCTGTATACACAAACTCCTTGCAGTTCGGTGTGATGATTCCTAGAACCAGAAGTTATTGATTCAATATGCTTTATGGAATTAAGTTTAGAATCAACATGAAACCTGCCATGGCTTTCTCAGCACATTTTTTATGTCAATTGACATTAATGTCCTGAATTCTAACATACAAGATATATATAAATATCTCATGCCAAATGTTAAAAATTGATCTATAATTCTTCAGATACAATGGTTCCTTCTTAACAGAGTTCAATTTTTGTCAGATCCGGTTAGTCTGGATCTTAATTTTTCCTATTGTTCTGTAATGGGTTAACAATTAAAAGTACTCTATGAATACAGAATATTTGTTCTAATTATTTTTAAGAAAGCATAATTTTATTTTAGGGCAAGAGTTTTCTTAATGAGCCAATGAAATTTGATGTTGTTGGTGACTCCGTATTGGAAAAAAATGTCACAAGTCTTCAACCAGATTCAACGTATGCTGTGCAAGTTGCGGCTTTAACTAGAAAAGGAGATGGCGATAGAAGTCCACCAGTAAATGTTCGAACTCCAGGAGGGGTACCTAATAGACCTGCATTAAATTTGAAGTAAGTTTAGGACAAATAAAAAAACAACAAGTACAGGGGGTTCTTAAAACTGAGATTTTATTTTTAACATATATTTTTTCATTTTGAAGTATGTCAATTAAGGAACAAAAAGGTGGAGCACTTCTTAAATGAATAGTAAAAAACTGATTACTATCTTGGTAAAAAGATGTGCCACTTTTGAGAACAATTTATTAGTAAAAGAATGTCATTATTAGAATTTTTTTTAAATGTTTTCACATTATTGAGATATTATTTATCTCATTGTTATAATTATTAATATCAAAATCATTTCGCAAATATATATATTTTCACAGTGCCGTTCCAAAATGTTCTGCGCTTGCGTGTTTCATACAATTTTCATTTTAACGTATCGGTTATTTTAACGGAATGACTGCGATAACTCCCTATTATGTAAGAAAAGGTGGTATCTTTTTCATATATGTATATTGGATCATTTTTAGGACCATTGAACGAGAACCCACAGTAACAATAGAATTAGAATGGACTAGACCTTCACAGACTTATGGAGAATTAAAGGGGTATCGTTTGCGATATGGAGTAAAAGACCTTTTATTAAAGGAAGTTTATCTTAAAGGTAAGTCTTGAAATTCTAGTCTTTTAAGTCCTTAAGAGCATTGAGAATTTCTTAAATAAAGGGATTCCCCAAATGAAGTATCCATTACTTGCAAACTTACTTATTTTCAAGTTTTCAAAGAAAAGTTATTCATTAGAAGTTTTTTTGCTTAGTTTGACACTTATATAGTTGCTGTCATATACACGAAAATTTATAGGGCAGGGAGGGTTGTTGGTAAACATGGCATTGTGACTCATCAGTATTTTTGTTTTAAGAATAAAAGTGCCATTAAGATTATTACATTTAATTTTTAATATAAATTTTAGAGACGCATGTAGAGATGTTTACAGACAAAAAAATATTTTAACTGTACCGTGTTCGTGTATATTTATTTATAAATGTTTAAAGTATACTAAGGAAAATATCAATATATTTAACCAGTGAATATAGGAATGTAAAAGAAGCGACACCTAACGTTTTTAAATGAGGCTGATGCGGGCTTCGAACTTTATATGGCGTTGTGCAATTTGGTGGCGAAAGTTTCCGCAATGTCATTGGTAAAGAGAGACCTTTATTTAATAGCGATATGTGGCGTGAAAGTAACGTCGAACGCCACAGCGTGGCGCTGGCATTGGCGACAAATCACAGTCCTTTATTGAATGGCATGGCACAACGGCGGTAGTGTTGTACCATATAAATAACTATGTTATTGTGTATTTTCTGGTATTGTTTTGTATGAGTGAATTCGTTTTCAATAATGACAACAACAGCATACCATGACTGTGTATACAAAAACTAACAGACTTAAGAAAAACATTAGTTTTTTTAAATTAGGGCTGGGCGTGTACCATATGTTTCCAGATTAGGATGTCGTTTTTTTTATAATGGTATAACTAAATGGGACCTTCGCCATCATTTAGAGCATAGTTTTGGCCATTCATCATGTGAATTACAACTTTTTTTAGTAGGGACGAATTTTGCAAAATCGTATTTTCCTTGCTCGCGAAATAATTTGAAAAACACGTTTTTTAAAACATACATCACTCTATTAAATCAACGGCTCAGGATATAACCATGAAATTTTGGCTACTTATGGAAGACATTACAGCGCTTCCAAAGGCAAAAATTAAGATTTTAAAATATGAGACGTTTCTGAAAAAATTTGCCTCAAAGTCGCTACTAGCAAATCTGTGCTCGGAAACTTCACCCTATGGAGAGCTATGTTAATTATTAGGAATTTATATATGAATATATTGCGTCAAATGTGGACAAGACTTTATAAAAGTTTTTTTTTAAAAATCAGCATGCTAGGACTTATGGTTTTCGAGAAATCGAATTAATAATGCACTGCGTTTTTGTAGAGAAAGAAGGGCAGGGCAGCTCGTCCGTCGGAGTGGCGCGGCGCATTCGGTCCAATATAAGGAGTTATGTCAAGTAGCTGATATTATACATAATAATATTTAATCACATAGTAGGTACATATTAT
Organism: Rhagium mordax; assembly: GCA_963680705.1. Lineage (NCBI taxonomy): Eukaryota > Metazoa > Arthropoda > Insecta > Coleoptera > Cerambycidae > Rhagium > Rhagium mordax. Next base: position 50,464,767 of record OY796656.1, on the reverse strand, counting down.
ACACTTCGCACAAAAATTATGGAATAGGTAAAAAAAATGGACCAACTTTACGTACTCATATTTTCGTCAATATTTAAGCAATTTCGGTAAATTTTTATTTACGGATTATTCATGTCTACATTGTCTACTACAATTTAGTACAGCATAGTCGGTTAAGCTTCAAACGTTGATATACAGGGAAACTCAAAAAGTATTAGGACATGTAAAATCACTAAAATTTCAATTTTATCCGTAGCAATTAGGGGGCCATTAAAATATCTTTTATAAGTGTGACAATGACGGTCTCTTCGGGTTTCTGTAAATTATTGCAATTTTTGCAGGAGCACTCTAGACAACATTTGAGTCCCTCTTTTACAGATATATTTTGCTGTATTGCACAGTTCTAACTGTTCAATGTTCTAACTGCAATGTGTACAGGCCAATGGTGCAGAGAACAGGTACCAATTCTAATGTTTCCTGCCAAAAGAGACGTATGTCAATTGTCAATGTGAGTGCCCAAATGCGTTTCCCGCTTTCCTGAATAGATTAAAAACCTATAAGTTTTCTCGCAAAGACACAAAAATATTCCTTATCCACTACCATTAATTTCCTTCGGTTGCATGAACCTGCTAGCAAGTTTCGTGTCCAAAAGGCTCGTTTCTGAACAATGTGTAAGAGAGGTCGACATGTCCAAGGAAAGAAACATGAATAATTTTTGTTCTGGTTGTTCATGATCTAAATTTAGCTCCGACTTGATCCAAAACTCAGAAATATCAAAATTCAGTCATTAATATGCAGGGCGTTTAAGATGCAATTGTCAAAAAATTGACAAGTGATTCAATATGCCTTTATTTCCAAAGTTAAGAAAATATCTGTATTATGAAAAATTGTATAGGGGTGAAAAGTCGGAATTTGAAAAATCTTCATATGTAATATCCGACAATAGATTCAGTTGGGAAAATGAAGTACCGGTAGTCAAATATTTCCCTAGAAAAACTGTCAAATATTTAAAAACTTTACCTTAGAGATGGTAAATATATATTTGTAAAATTAAAATTGTATTAGGTGACAAGACAATGCACCATTGTCATTGGTGTACTTTAGTAGGTATATGTATGAGGACAATCCTCAGAAAATCGGAATGTTTTATTTTTTATTAAACTCCAATAGTACTGACTCGAATTATGTCATTTGAATATCTTAGAAATTTATAAATTGTTAAGACTTATTAATATACGCATACACGAGTTTTTTAGAAAGACGAATGAGAAACTAACTAATTTTTAAAAATTTGAATACCTACACAAAATAATGGGCTCTTACACCTCAATTGAATTAAAGGTTTTTAATAGATTTACATCAAAGTTGGATACATATTAAATATAATAATGCAATAAATTTCAATAATATATCATTCTTACAGTTGCTTTAAACATTAATAAGTTGTATAAATTTCAAAAGTCCCGCCAGTTTTCCGTTAATGACGTCAAAAACGGACAATCTTGCTATTGGTTAAACTCCAAACAAATTCGTTTGTGCTCATGGCGTTACAATATTAACCTCAAAAATATGCCTTTTTACGATTTTCGAATATTATGTCGCTTTTATCAAAATTTCTGCTTGATTTCTGTATTATCAACTAAAATCTTGTTCAATGCATTATTAATGAAGTTTTAATCGCCTCGATTTAATAAAATAAGATTATTTTTGTTGGCTGGGAAATCCAATCGGGTCTCTAAATATTATAATGAATCCATGTTAAAACTACAAAAATTTAAATTAAAAGTGAAAATAAATTTACAAAAACAAAAAATTTGAGGTTATGTGAGCGAGTATGACTGATGGTCGAGATGGTAGAGTACCTGCCTCTCACCCAAAAGTCCCGGGTTCGAATCCCGGTCGTGGCAATGGAAAATACTGTGAGAGGGATTTTTCCATTATACACGGATATTGGATGTGTGTCCCTTGTCTTTAAATGTGTAGCCCCCTCCCGCACAAGGCTCAGCCTTCTGGGATAAAGGGGGTCGTAATTACATGTGGTGTATTTATTTATATTTATATGAGTCATATGATGTACACGACCCACACCAATGACTATCCGTTTTTGACGTCACAACAATTTAATAGATTAATTACTACGTTTTGAAATATATTTTTTGGCCTTAAATGAAAAATACTAGCAAAAAGAAAAAATAAGTCAGAGCTATTTTAAAAAACACTATAGTCTGGTGTAATTTGCAAAATTTCGAGGAAGAGCCCATTATTGTAAGTACTTATATATTTAAGAGATGGGCAATTGGAAACTTTCCAAAAAGAAATAAATAGAGCAAAGGAAACTTTCCTTTGAATGTTAGCAGGAAAGTTTCCGGAAACTTTCCCGGAAATATTCCCTTTGACATTTTGAATTTCGCGCCATTTATTTCTATTGCGTCACGTAACGTAACCTCAAAATAACCAGTTTGTCAATTTTGAATGTGTATTAATGGACACTTCTCCAGGAAAATTTAATGCCCGTGTTTCGTTAATGGTGTATATTGGAACATATTTATAAACATAAACATTTTTTTTGTATTTTGTCATATAGAATCGCTTCCAGAATCTGTACTGTGCTTCATCGAAATACGCCCTAATCAAAATATATTCATCATAAACTGGTAATTCGAGAGCTTTATTCTAGGTTATGCTAAAGGTTTTTTAAGCAGTCATTGTCCCTATTTTTGATTTTGTACATTTTCTTATCTAATAGTAATAATGAACGATAATAGAGAAATTGGCATAAATTACGGGCTATTAGGTAGGTAGGTCAAAGTGCTATATCCAAACAAACTTTGAGGTTTAAAACAAAAATATTTTATAAAAGAAGATATCTAGCAGTTGATAGTTGTTATATTGCTTGTTAATACTTCATCCGTAGCCACCGCTACGCTTCATCATTTGATATACAAAACAATAACAAGTAAAATACTTTGGATATACCACCTTAATATGGGTTAACAAAAATGACTGCTATAGGTTTGTTCCAGCAGAAATCACAAACTAGTCAGAGCCAACCAGTTCTATCTAAATTGATCAGCTGGTCAATCCACAACTGTCTAACCAATCATATTACCTCTGACTAGTTTGTGATTTCTGCTGGAACAAACCTTACATGTCACCACTAATACAGCGTATTACAGGTAGTGGTAATTTTAACCCAATAAACCATCACATATTTGGTATTTTTGGAAAGCTCAAAGAAAACTGCATACAATGAGAATAAAAAAAATAAAAAAGGAAAGTTTCCGGAAAGTTTCGGAAATTTTCAATGGAAACTTTCCGGGAATTTTCAATAAATGGGAATTTTCCCATCTCTAAGAGAAAGTTTCCTTTTTCTGATTACAGCAGTAGACGAAATAATTTCTTTCTCAGTTCACAGCAATTTTTTTTTAAATCGGCACTAAAGTACCTCAAAATCGTCATTAAAATGCTAGAAATAGTCATTAAAGTAATCCATTATTGTACGACTTTTGTTGTTGGCAGAGGTGACAAATAAACGTAAATATACATTTTTCATTGCTTGTGATAATAATTGTTTTGTAAGGAGATATTAATTATTTACGAAAACATGTCAAAACAACCTTCTAAAAAAATTGCACATTTTAAATTTGGCAGGGAGGACGGCGCCCCAGAGCCCTCCCACACCGACCGCCACTGCCTAGGTACTTTATTCTTAGGCGATTTGAGAATGGAAGATCGCCTGAGAAATTTAGTGAAGACATGATACTCATTACTCTTTTAGTTCACTAGTTGTATAAACCATTAAAATGTGTAATTTTTTTGGAAAGATGTTTTGGCATGGTTTCGTAAAAAAAAATAATAGGTATCTCCTTGTCTGAATGTTAACAAATTATACATTTTCTTAAAGGAAAATTATCGGGCTTTAAGACGGACGTAACAGATATAGGTGGTGTTCCATTTAAAGCTCATAATTTTGGATTGAAGTAGGCTATTTTTTCCGATAATTTGTGACAGAATTTAAGAATTGGCAAGGCAAGAAAAACTTAAAGAAAATCTAAGAAGTTTAGTGAAAACCGCATCTCGATAGCTCCTTTCGTTCTCGAGTTATAAATTGTCAAAATGTGATACTTTATAGATGGACACCCTGTAGAGGGTGTCCCATTTAAATAAATTATCGGACGTCACAGACAAAAACATATATTTCCTTACATACAAATCTGATATTACGAATTGACGTGTTTTTGTATTTTTGAGAACGCAAAACAGAATAAAATGTATGAATTTTATGCGTTTCTTTTGGGACACACTGTATATCATTTTATGCATTGTGTGTGATTACACTATCATTTTGTTTTATAACATATTATTACCATTATTACTCCTTATATTTTTTTATGTAAACTTGTAACTTCCACTTGCAGAATTATGTAAATTTTTATTAATGTATGTATTTATTAAAATAGGTGTGTTATGATTGAAATTATTCGATTTTTATCCAAGTACACCTATCTTTTGATGTAAAGTATTAATAGGTACTTATATTTTAGCTTAATACACTTCCTGTTTCCTAAATGTTTTTTTTTTTAATTAAAGAACATATTCTTACCGTATTTTAAGGATACTTTGTCTTGTGGACTTTCAAACAAATAAAATTAAGTAGGTACATAATATTAATTAAAGTATTTTCTTACTACACTAGAGATATTACATAAAACATTATTTTATTTATTGTAATTTATTATATGAAAGATCAAGAAATGATATGAGTATTTATGTCGATTTGAATCGTCAATCATCGTGTTATGTCGGAAGTGACTGGCTGTCCTGTAACTTGAAAATTTAGCTAGAGAAAATACGAGTACACATTAAACATAACTTCTCATAAACACCGCTGGTGGCGTCTCAATACAGCAGCAGAGTATTATGGTCATTGCGGTGCGATCAGGGTGCGGGGTAACTGATTAGACAGAGAAATCAGATATGGATAGAGATACAATATGGGTACTCGCGGACCTCGCGGTTTCCCATATCCCTTGCGGTTCTTTACATTCCTATATTCACTGATTTAACCAAGTATCTAACACACATGCATATGAAACAGGGCGTGAGAAACTATTAAGAATTCCTCCACATAAAACTGCAACTTTTAAACATTCACCAAAATATAAATGTATAAATATGTATAATACAATGTGTCCCCGGATGGAGTTGACGAGGAAAAAATCTTTATTATTGATTTTACGACGAAAAGTCATTCTTTATAAAAAGTTCTACCTGTCGAAAAAATGAGTTTACCATATAAAAATCTTAGATCACATGTATCGGGTGTCGGGTGTTAATAAATAAAGAAAACATGAAATGTCCCAAGAGAGAAGTACCATTATTTATTTTTTTAGACCCAATGTTTATTAAACAAAGTTGTTTGTAATCCAAAATAAAGCCTAAATACAAATTTTGAAGCCTAAATTTGGAATTTTATGTTCTTATTTTGTTTAACATTTTATGTTGATTTATGAAAATTCTTTAAAAAACAGAGTTTGCTGTCCATAACATTGAACTGACAAACATCATTGTTTCATCGTCATTGTGTAGAATATTTCACATCGATATTTCCCAAGTACTACCTTATATCTGCATTTGTTCATAGTTATTCTGTTAGGTTTTGATTTGGATTATAAACTCAAGGAATGTGGTAATAAATCCCAAACATAGAAAAGGAAATAAACAACTTTGTTTAATAAACAGTGTGTCTAAAAAAATAAATTATGGTACTTCTCTCTTGAAGCATTTTCATGTTTTCTTAATTTATTAACACCCGATACATCTGATCTAAGATTTTTATATGGTAAGCGCATTTTTTCGTCGGGTAGAATTTTTTATAAAGAATGACTTTTCGTCGTAAAATCAATAATAAAGATTTTTTTCCTCTTGTCAACTCCATCCGGGGACACACTGTATGTTACCTAAATAAATATGTGAAATAATTTACCCCAAATCATTTAATAAAAAAAACTAAAGAGTTTTTGTTAGAAAATGCTTTTTACAGCGTTGGAGAATTTGTATTCAGATAATTTTATTGTTGTTTTTTTTTTTTTGTTTGTTTCCGTATAACATGGTGTTTCACTTTTCATGAGGACACCCTCGTAACTCAGGAATTAAAAAACTGACTAATATCAAATTTAGGTGGGAAATATATACTCAAAATGTGATTGTTTTGATGCAATAAACTTTGATATTGCTCATTTGCGTACGACCTTGTGGGGATTGGGGTAAATTTTTCAAAAAGAAACTATTGGCGATTTTTTTATACAATTGATTTTAGATTTGATGATGCTGAATCATCAAAACCCCCTTATACCAAGTTTTGAACAAAATATATCACTGGCTTAGAGCAATAATTTTTCATGTTCTGCTGTTTTATTTGTTACAAATTTCTCTTTATTATAGTTACCATTTATTAATATGACACATTTCAGGCTGAAGGAAATAAAGGATCGAGATAACAGTTTCTGCTTTTTAAAATATTTTATTCAAAAAAAAAAATAGGAGCTCGTATCTTGGAAAGTCGTGAAATATTTTGTTCAAATATGACATAAGGGGGTTTTCGATGATGCTGAATACGAATCTAAAAATCTAAATTTCTATAAAAAATACGCTATTTTTGAAAACTCGACTTCAATGTTCCCCACACGGTCGCACGCCAATGAACAATATCAAAGTTGATCGCGTCAAAACAATCACATTTTGAGTATATACTTCCCACCTAAATTTGAAATTGATCCTTCAAATGACACCATAGGTCTGTTTTTGGTAGAGATGGGAAAATTCCCATTTGTTGAAAATTCCCGGAAAGTTTCCATTGAAAATTTCCGAAACTTTCCGGAAACTTTCCTTTTTTATTTTTCTTATTCTCATTGTATGCAGTTTTCTTTGAGCTTTCCAAAAATACCAAATATGTGATGGTTTATTGGGTTAAAATTACCACTACCACTACCTGTAATACGCTGTATTAGTGGTGACATAGCCGTCATTTTTGTTAACCCATATTAAGGTGGTATATCCAAAGTATTTTACTTATCATTATTTTGTATATCAAATGATGAAGCGTAGCGGTGGCTACGGATGAAGTATTAACAAGCAATATAACAACTAGATATCTTCTTTTATAAAATATTTTTGTTTTAAACCTCAAAGTTTGTTTGGATATAGCACTTTGACCTACCTACCTACAATAAATGGCGACTCTGACGTCACACTAATAGCCCGTAATTTATGCCAATTTCTCTATTATCGTTCATTATTACTATTAGAAAAGAAAATGTACAAAATCAAAAATAGGGACAATGACTGCTTAAAAAACCTTTAGCATAACCTAGAATGAAGCTCTCGAATTACCAGATTATGATGAATATATTTTGATTAGGGCGGGTTTTGATGAAGTACAGTACAGATTCTGGAAGCGATTCTATATGACAAAATACAAAAAAAAATGTTTGTTTATAAATATGTTCCAATATACACCATTAACGAAACACGGGCATTAAATTTTCCTGGAGAAGTGTCCATTAGTCCATTAATACATTCAAAATTGACAAACTGGTTATTTTGAGGTTACGTTACGTGACGCAAGAGAAATAAATGGCGCGAAATTCAAAATGTCAAAGGGAATATTTCCGGGAAAGTTTCCGGAAACTTTCCTGGTAACATTCAAAGGAAAGTTTTCTTTGCTCTATTTATTTCTTCCCGGAAACTTTCCAATTTGGAAAGTTTCCATTTTGGAAAGTTTCCAATTGCCCATCTCTAGTTTTTGGTCATATGCGCATGACCGGGACCGTTCCTGAACGGTTCTCGGCGGGGTTGGAACAAACCTCATATACTAAACAGTAAATTTACTTTTCAACTAAAGCACCTTGTGAGTGAAATGGACATGGGAGTAAAGCGAGAGCACTGCACATCGAGTGGAGATGACTGTGGTGTAAACGCGAATGCGTGTGTAGTGCTCTCACTTTACTATATCCGTTTCACACACAAGGTGCTTTAGTTGAAAAGTAAATTTACTGTATATATCGCAAATGGTTAATAATGGTTATTATTATTATTATTAAGAAATGTTGTTCGTAATCACAAAACAAGTTTCCATTTTTTCCTACTATTGCCAATAGAATAGAATAGAATAGAATAGAAAAATGTTTATTGTGTTTAGTATAAATACAAATACAAAGCACAAAAGGTGACGTACGTGTCAACGTTCTTCCACGCCACCAACAAGAAAAATCTACAAAACAAAACAAAAAAAACTACTAGAGAACAATAATAAATAAATAAATAAATAAATAAATATAAGTTTATTGCATGAAGAAAAAAGACCTACATACAAAGGGTGGGAGGTACCACAAAGTGTATTTTAACTTCCACCTGTCTTAGTTTTAAAACTTAATAATAGTAAAAAAAATAATAATGATCAAGAAGTAAATAAAATTACAGATTTAGCAGCTTGGCATTTAACATAACCTTAATACAACAAAATCAACAATACAATATAGTGACATAAAATATAGTATAAAACATATAAGTAAAAGAAAAGACACATTATCACAGTAACAAATTTTCTCTAATAATGAGATCTTTGGTGGAACATTTAAACTTCGCAAAACTCATGTGGTTTAGTCCTGATAGTAAGGTATAAATATGGGCTGCCTGATAATTAAAGCAGCCTTTGTAAAATTCGGTTCTATGAGTCGGGATTGACAAAGCATTTTTATTTCTGATATTAACGTTGTGCAAGTCTTTACGTCTAACAATTAGTTCTCTTAAATATTCAGGAGTTTCTGTGCTTACAATCTTATAAATTATACAACTCAGGTGTAAAAAACGCCTTTGGCCCATGTTCAGCCATTTGGTATCTTGCATATGCTGACTAATATGATCTCTTCTTTGCAGGTTGTGTACAAAACGAATACAGGAGTTCTGTATTTTTTGTAGACGGTATTTATTGAATTCGGTTAAATATGGTCCATAGACACAGTCCATATAATTGGCCTGAGATAAAACCAGAGCATCAGCTAGATTACATTTTGTGTGGGAAGGTAGATAATTGCGAAACTCTGAGATGCTTTTTAACTTAAAATATGATTTCTTACATATACTATTCACCTGGCAGTTAAAAGTTAATTTTTGGTCCATGAGTAGACCCAAATTTTTGACCTGATATTCCCATTTAACAATCGATTGTTTAACTTGATTACTAGGTTCTCTACTGTGAGAGCAGTACGTGTAAACATGATAGCCTGAGTTTTATAAGGATTAATAATTAAAGAGTGGTCAGTAGCATAGTCGTTAATATTTTGTAGGTCTTTGTTAATGTATTGTATTGCCAACTCGGCACAGTTTTGTGACTGTGGATTAAAAGGTAGATAGAGCTGCAAATCATCGGCGTACATATGCCAGGAACAATGTTTGATAGTGTCTGCAATATCAGCTGTAAATAATGAGAAGAGCAGGGGTCCCAGAATGGACCCTTGGGGAACACCTGCACTTAACGTTGAGAAGTTAGAAGTTGATATTTTATTTCCATCATGAATTTTTACAGCTTGTTGTCGATCAATTAGATAATTCGAAAACCAATTAACTGCAGTGGGATTTAGTTTATAGAAAGTTAACTTAGCAATGAGGAGTTCAATGTTCAGTGAGTCAAATGCACAAGGCTCTTCTAGAGCCTTCTGGGATAAAGGGGGTCGTAATTACATGTGGTGTATTATTATTATATCAATAAGGATCAAAGGTGTACATTTAGAATCATCAAAGGCTTTTGTGATATCGTCAGTTATCTTCAGGAGAGCTGTATTACAGCTGAAACCTTTTCGAAAACCTGACTGGTAAGCGGGAAAGATGTTGTTGCGGTCCATATATTCGTTCACCTGTGTTTTCACTGCTTTTTCTAAAATTTTAGACGGAGCAGGTAACACACTGATAGGCCTGAGGTCATTGAGTGAGGGGTCGTCCTTTTAAGGGACAGGAGTTACTAAGGCCATTTTCCACAAAAGAGGAATGGTACCAGTTTCTAAAGAGAAGTTTATTATATTAGTCAGAGGGTTGAGGCAATGAGGCATACATAATTTTAACATTTTGGCTGATAATTTATCTACACCCATTGCGTTACTTTTAATACTAAGTAAAAACTTCTGAACATTGGCCTGTGTAACAGCATGAAACTCAAAACAGTTATCATGATTCGACTCATTCAATAAGTATTTATCTAGGGTTACAGTACTAACTGCTAATTTAGGTACGCTATTTAGAAGGTGTTGGTTGATTAAATTAGGATCACTAATATTTTCTGGTATCATGACTTTTGGTTTATTAATAATTTTACAATTCTTTACTTTTTTCCACATCTCCTTTGAATTTTTCTCACACTGGTTTAACTCATATGTATAATATTCCTGTTTTTCCCGTTTTATTGCTGTGGCAACAATATTTTTCAACTCTATGTAATATTGTCTATGAGCATCTAAACGAGTTAACTGATATCTACGAAATGCCCGGTTCTTTGTTTTAATCATTAGTTTTAAGTTATATGTTAACCAGGGGGTACTAGGTTTATTCACTCTGACCAGTTTACATGGACAGTGCCTATCAAAAACATTCAGTATAGTGTCATTAAAAATACTTACTTTTTCATCGATATTATTTGATATATACAAAGAATGCCAGTCAGCATCTGCAAGATCGCTTTCAAATTTTACAAGGTCCATATTTTTTAAATCTCTTAATTCTAAGAACTCGGGTGAACGCTTAATCTTGGAGTACTGTATAAAGCAGTAAACTGCTTCATGATCCGTTTTTATAGGGTCACAACTCATTACACCACAGTCAGAAATATACTCCGTCATGTTGGTAATTATTAAATCGATAAGACTTTCCGAGTCATCCCGAATTCGCGTTGGATCTATAATTATCTGATTTAAACCAAAACTTTGCATCAGATCTGCTAGGAACTTGTAATCAGGTAAATTTTTATTGAGGAAGTTTATGTTGTAATCACCTGTGCATACACACATATCGTAGTTCAGGATAAGATCGGGTAGTAATTCATACAGGCATTGCAACTCCTTATAATCAGCTGAAGGAGGGCGATATATTACTCCTATGATTATGTTGAATTTATTCAGTCACTGTAACCCACAGATGGTCAATAACGCAATTGTTTTCAGATTTTAAAACTTGTTGAGGTTTTAATTTGTTATGCACATACAGAGCTACACCGCCTCCTCTTAATAAATAAAATATAACCAGAAAATATAACAATATAAATGACTCAGTTAATGTGTCTTATTCATTTTGCACCTGTAGTAGGTGATTTTTATACTTTCTTTTAAAGGAGTCTATTGAAACACCCTGTATCATTTCATAGAATTCAGCATTATTTAATAAATCTACCGATATATATGCGTAACAACATTGAAATTTTGCTGTTTTATGTTGGTGAATATTAAACTTATTTAAATCTCTAATGTTAATGTTGTGTAACAATTGCCTTGGTATTAGGAATTCTTTTAAATATTCTGGTTTTCCAGTTAAATAAACTTTCATTAAGAAGACACCAAAAAAGAGTTTAAAACGAAAATCTATTTTTAAATATAGCTGTTCCTTATATAGAGGGGTAATATGATCATACTTCTGAATATTGTGTACAAAGCGCAAGCACGCGTTTTGAGCAATTTGCAATTTATTTTTAAATTCTGTTGTTAGAAACATGTAGATCATTGTTAAACAATAATCAAATTGGGGATACAATATAGATTCAACTATCCTGTATTTAATTTTATCGTTCAGTATATATTTAAACTTATACAATGACTTTAGTTTCATATATAATATACTCAACTTCTTTGTCACATGCTTTTCAAAGTTTAAACATTCATCAAAAATTACTCCTAAATTTTTTGCATATTCTTTTTGTGGAATCTCAATATTATTAATGTGAACTGTAGTGAAATTGAACAACATAACTTTATTTTTGATATTTGCCGTACCTATAATTAAAAAGCAACTTTTATTAGCATTGATACAGAGACCATTTTTATTCGACCAAGAAAATATTCTCCCTAGATCAGAATTTACTTCATGCAAGGCAACGTTTATCTGTGATGGTTCACATGATTTTAATAATTGAGTGTCATCTGCATACATATAAATACTACAGTGACATATTACTGATGGTAAATCGGCAGTGAATATATTGAATAACAGTGGGCCTAATATACTACCTTGCGGAACACCATATTTTACAATAATGGAGTCCGACCTGGCACCAGCGATTTCAACTAATTGCAACCTATTTGCAAGGTAGTTTTTAAACCATACACAGACAGAGTCAGAAAAATTATAAAACCTCATTTTTGCAACCAGTAGGTCATGATTTATCAAATCAAAGGCCTTGCTATAGTCCAGCAGAACCAAGCAAGTTGCCTTTGACTCATCCATTCCATATGAAATATCCGTTGCAACTCTAGTAAGTGCAGTACAAGTGCTGAAATTGGCTCTAAACCCAGACTGTATACGCGGTAAGATGTTATTATTACTTACATATTCAACCAACATTTCAGAGACAATCCTTTCACACATTTTTGATAATATAGGGAGGATATTTATTGGTCTTAAGTCATTGAATGTGACTGCGTTAAGTGTTTTCGGCAATGGTTTTATAATAGCTGTTTTCCAAATGTTTGGAAATTGACCATTCTGTAACGATTCGTTAATCAATACTTTAAGAAAACCGACAATGAAAGATAAACTCAAATCCAGCATATTGTATCCGATGTCGTCAATGCCCATACATTTTGATTTTATATGTTTAAACGCTCTGTATATATCAGTTTCTGTCACCTGTGGAAATGTAAATTTAGCTTCAGTGTGTGAATGAGTATGATTTTGAAAATACAGTATAGATTCTTCACTTATGGGTGTTACAAGGTGACTCAGATTAGTGAATGTTTTGTTTAATTCATTTGGATTCTTTAGATGATCTGCTGAATATCAACCGAAGCATTTGTCGTGATTCCCCACTGTTTAAATTTAGACCATAGTTTTTTTGAGTTCTTCATTTTGCTAATTTCAAAATTCATGTATGCTGTTTTTTCATTCCTTATTGCAAATGATAAATAATTTTTTAAGTCGAGATAAAACATTTTATGCTCCTGATTTCCACTTTTCTTAAATTTGTTGTATGCTTTATCTTTTAATTTAATGATTTCTTTTATTGTATCCGTTATATAAGGCCGATAAGGATGTTTAAGTTGAACCCGTTTTAATGGGGCATGATCATTAAATATACCTATTAGTAAACTATTGAATAACTCAACTTTTCTGTTTATATCACCCTCATCGGATAAGGTATTCCAATCAATAAGCTCCATGTCTGCTTTAAAAAGGTCAAAATTAAAATTTTTAAAATCTCTATATAAAATAGTTTTTGGTGTGGTTTTAGAAACATTCATCTGACAAATACAGTACGTCAACCAATGATCAGTCATGTTGTACATTTCTACTGTTCCTGTGTCTATAACGCACATTTTTGTATCCACAAAAATAATATCTATAAGGCTACTACTTGTTCTAGATACTCTAGTTGGTTCATTAATTACTTGTGTCAAATTAAAAGATGCACAGATATCCGCTAAAAATTTCTTATCATTATTTTGGTTTAAAAAATATATATTTAAATCCCCTAATAATATGGTATAATCAAATTGAACCCCTATTGTAGCTAAGACATTTTCTATATGTTTTAGATTAGTGTATGATACTGTAGGGGGTTTGTATAGAGCTCCTAATAGTATCTTATAATTCTTATATCTAACATGTATAGTCCAAGCAATGAGGTTTTCTATTCGCAAAAGGTCGGAAAGAAATGAAATTTGGTGGGATGGTCGACATAGGTCCCCTGATAGTACACCTCAGTTTGCGACCTCGGGGGGTTGCCGCTCGAGGGGTGGGGGGATGAAAACTCTGCGTCGCGACGCTTTTTGGGAAATAGCACCGTTGTGGTAAGTGCTATCGAAAAAATGTTCAAATGAAATATGTAGAGAACAAAATTGTGCACAATTTTGGTCCTCACATTTTTCGTCTGCGACCAATAGTTTCCGCTCTACGGCGCGCCAAAGGTGGGGGTTGATTTGCAATTTTCAACAAAATCAGAATTTCATCGCGGATTAAGACGAAGATCGCTATCAAACAATTCTGTAATATTTTTTTTCTGAAAGAGTAATGTTTTCTAAGTCTGCAGATGCCCGATTTGATACATTTGGTCGTGAATAGTAAAAGATATGATTTTTTGAAGCGCGCCCCTACATACTCCGATAGGGGCATTTTTTAACTATCATTATCTACGGTCAATATTTCCTTATTATTGTTGACCTAGGCGTAATGAGAGAGTTCTTTCTCAATAGTGTTGCACTTAAATATAGATGACAAATACACTGCAATACCACCACCTCTTGTTTGTCTGTCACATCTGAACAATATATAATTTGATATTCCAATCAATGAGCTTGGAAAATCTGTTGTCAACCATGTTTCAGTCACAGCTACTATGTGGAAGTTTTTTTCAAGTACCAATGCTTTGAATTCATCAAAAGAGGGGACCAGCGACCGCATATTCACGTGTGCTATGGCTAGGTTCTCTACTTTTCTTGTTAATGATATGTCTAGTTTTTTATCCACTTCTTGTTGTATTTCAGCATGCTTACTACTGTCTACTGTCTGTCTGCCAATGTTTTTTGGAAATTGAAATTTAGTTTTTTGTGAAAAATATCGAATGTTATGAAAGACCAATATTTTCGATTACTGTATGCTTTTTGTGTGGTCATTTGCTTACAATAAAGAGGATTTTATTTCTGCCAAAAATGCACAAGCATATAGTAAAGGATATGGCGTGCAAAATCGATGATGAAAGGTTCCCGTCTGACGGCCGGTAAATCGAAGAGACCATATAAATACAAAAGTTTTTTCTCTCTGGATTCTGGAACTTTTTGGTATGGTGGGCAGATTGGGGGTGGGGGGCATTTTCTTTAAATCGAATTATTACCGCATAGGTAGTTGGTATATGTCCTTCACATACCCCAATTACGCTGGCAGACAAAAACTTCAAGTAGGCGCGCGGGAAACGGAGATTGAAAATGAAATTTTTTTTTTCAAACTCCGTTTCCCGCGCTCCTTCCGGAAGTTTTTGTCTGCCAGCGTAATTGGGGTATGTGAAGGACATATATACTAACTACCTATGCGGAAAGATATCGGTAATAACTTGAATTAAAGAAAATGCGTCCAATCCTCCCCATACCAAGAAGTTCCAGAGAGAAAAAACTGTTGTATTTATATGGCCTTTTTTGTCTTTTCAAATACCTATGGCGTACTGACGAGAACATAATAAGTTGGAAACCGGTCTGGTAGGGAAAAGACAAATAATCTTGGCACCAATGAGGATTGCAGATGTAATTCAATGCAGGTCGGGGTGTTTGCTCGCTGAGCAGTTGTTTCTTGCAATCCTATTTGGAAATTATGCTTATTCCATTATATAAGCGATTTTGTAAAAGTTGCAAATGCCCAAAATCTAAGCCTGGTATCATTTTCATATTGGCCTCCTTTATTATTTTCGTGGCAAAAATGAGGCGAACAAAATAGTTTCTCAAACTACTACACAGTCATGCGTAAACAAAGAAGTTTTATATGAATATGATTTCCCAGCTTTTTTTTGTCTTTGTAGAGGGTAGAGGTAGAGGGAGCTATACAAATCTGCAATTTTTTTCCATATTTTCTATAATCATTAAACATCCTAGAATAATTCTTAGAAAATTAAAACCGATCAATATCCTATTTCCTGTTAATATTATTCACTTATTATATAGGTTTCAATTGCAAAAATGTCTTTGACATATTAATAATTGAATTGCATCTTGTGATGCTTAGATAATTTTTTAATTTTATTTATGTATTACCTATTTAATGATTACTATTTTAATATTGGTATATAAATTAAACATATTCTAACTATTTAATTATAAATAAATACCTACTTGAAAACGTTACTTATTTGTTTCAGGAACGCACATTACAAATTATAGAATAAATGATCTAGACAAAGGAGTTGAATATGAATTTAGAGTTGCCGGTCAAAATCATATTGGAATTGGGCAAGAAGCTATAAAATATATGGATACACCAGAAGGTCCACCAACGGGTCCGCCTACGAATATTAGTTACCATTTTCAAACCCCAGACGTTATATGTGTTTCTTGGAACCCACCCTCTCGTGAACATAGAAATGGCCAAATTCTGAAATATGATATCCAGTTTCATAAAAAATCGGATCATAGTAATATTATTATCCGCAATGTATCCCATACAAAGGCAGTTTTTACAAATTTGGAGGAAAATACTGAATACGTCTTCCACATTAAAGCATATACAAGTCAAGGAGCTGGACCTAATAGTGAAAAAATTACCATTCAAACAGAACGAGATATTGGAAGAGCTCCAATGTCTGTTAAAGCGATTGCAACATCTGATTCGAGTGTTGAGGTTTGGTGGGATTCAGTGATAACAAGGGGAAAAGTTATTGGTTACAAAATATTTTACACAATGACAGCAGTTGAAGATTTAGATGAATGGCAACAAAAATCTGTAGGTTTAACAGAGTCTGCAGATTTAGTCAACTTAGAAAAATATGCTCAATATGCTATTGCGGTCTCAGCTAGAATGAAAAATGGATTGGGAAGATTATCTGAAAAAGTAACTGTTAAAGTGAAACCTGAGGATGTACCACTTAATTTAAGAGCTCATGAGGTTACAACACATTCCATGACCTTATCTTGGTCACCACCAATTCGACTAAACCCTATAAAATACAAAATATCCTTTGATGCCATCAAAGAATTTGTTGATTCTCAAGGAATTACCCAGACCCAAATTATACCTAAAGTAGAAATTAAACTGAATGACGATATTAGGTCTCATACTATAAATGAACTATCACCTTTTACTACCTACAATGTGAATGTCAGTGCAATTCCAACTGACAATTCATATCGCCCCCCCACTAAAATAACAGTCACAACTCAAATGGCAGCACCCCAGCCCATGGTAAAACCTGACTTTTATGGAGTTGTTAATGGTGAAGAGATTCATGTAATATTACCCCAGGCGTCGGAAGAATATGGCCCAATTAGTCATTATTATTTAGTGGTTGTTCCTGAAAATAAATTGACAATCCAAAAAAATCCTGATCAATTTTTAACAGAAGAGTTAATGTCCAATGTAGAAAAAATTCCACAAAATCCTAGTTTATCATATATAGCTGCTAAATTTCCTCAAAGAAACATACCATATACCTATCACTTGGGAACCGGAGAAAAAAACGATGGTTTTATAAACTATAAATTAGAACATGGCAAGAGGTATAGAATATTTGTTAGATCAGTTGTTGATACACCACAAAAACATTTATATACTAGTAGTCCGTTCTCCGAGTTTTTGTCTTTAGATATGCGAGAAGTTCCTCCAGGTGATCCACCTTTAAGGCCTAATCCCAATACACCAACAGATAATGACGTTAAAGTTAGTTCTCAAAGAAAAGAAGCAGGTGTATTTTGGATTATAGGTCCAATAATATCAGCACTTCTTTTATCAGTGATTCTAGTTATTCTGTTTGTGATACGAAAAAGAAGACAGCCTTGCAAAACACCGGACCAAACAGCTGTTACAAGACCGCTAATTCAAGCTGATATAAACAGTACCATTGCACCTAGTGATCCTGTTGAAATGCGTAGGATTAATTTTCAAACTCCTGCCATGATTTCTCATCCACCCATACCAATATCTGAATTGGCTAATCATATAGAAAGACTTAAAGCTAATGACAATTCAAAATTCTCACAGGAGTATGAGAGTATTGAACCAGGTCAACAATTTACTTGGGATCACTCTAATATGGACATTAATAAACCTAAAAATCGTTATGCCAATGTAATTGCCTATGACCATAGTAGAGTAATCTTGCCAAGTGAAGGTGGTGTATTAGGCACAGATTATATTAATGCCAATTATTGTGATGGATATCGGAAGCATAATGCTTATGTAGCAACACAAGGACCACTTCAAGAAACTTTTGCTGATTTCTGGAGAATGTGTTGGGAATTAAAATCATCTACGGTTGTTATGATGACAAAATTAGAGGAGCGAACTCGAATTAAATGTGATCAATACTGGCCTACAAGAGGAACTGAAACCTATGGAACCATGTCGGTTACTATTACAGATACACAAGAACTAGCAACATATTGTATCAGAACATTTCAAATTCACAGGGAAGGTCTTAGTGAGAGAAGGGAGTTGAAACAGTTACAATTTACGGCTTGGCCTGATCATGGTGTTCCAGATCATCCAGCTCCATTTTTACAATTTCTTAAAAGAGTCCGTAGTTTAAATCCTTCTGATGCTGGTCCTATTATTGTACATTGTTCGGCTGGCGTGGGAAGAACAGGTTAGTCATTAGAGTTGTATTAATTTTCCAAATATATGTTTTAATTATGATAAGACCTCTTTGAAGTATCAATTTTTGGAGTCGTATTAGTAACAAGTTGATCGACCATAAATCAACAAAAATGTATTGGCTAAACTGGCAAAACCATTGCGATTACTGTTTTACCATATTAACAAATTGAGCTCGGATCAACATATTCAATATGGTATTGGTGACGTCTAAAAAAAATTATATATTTCGATATAAAAAGTAAAAATGGTTTACGCAAAATAGAAGATTTTTATTAAACAAAATACATATTTAAATTATATGTATTGTACGACATAAATTCATTTTTAAATCAGATCCAGGCCCAGAGGCGCCCAGAGCATGTGGGGCAGGTGATGAGTACTACTTGCTGCGCAAGTGCTCCTTTGCTTTCTATCTCTTTCTGTTATTCAGGCATAATTTGACTCATGGCCCTATACCATGTGAATATTTTGAATATGTTTTCGATATTTTAAACAGGATAAAAATTTTAGAAACATTAATATCAAGACGATTTACCGAAAAAAAAAAACGATATTTTCAATATTTCGTGATGTGAAAAGGGTAGGTTGTACTGGGTGAGGCATTTAAGTTGAGGCAGAAGTTTCAGCTGAATCTAATGGCTATAATTTTTTAAAATAAGTATGGTCATTTGATGGTCAACTTCATTCTTTTTAATATAAACCTCTATTTTTCATTGCTTAATTACTCACAAACAATGAGTTCAACTAGAAAAATTGTAAAAACAAAAGTTGTTTATTTTTTAGCGCAAAATATGAATGTGTAAAAAATATAAATTTATACTAAAAAAAAACAAAGTTGACCTTAAAATTGCCTTGAAGTACTTCACCAAATGAAAAAAAAAATTAACCATTAGATCCCGTTTTTGAAATTAAGAAACTTCTGACTGAAACATTTTTCTCTAAAATACTTTATTTTCAAGTTATTCGCAACTGTCAACTTAAATGCCCCACCCAGTGTATAGTAGGTAATTGAATTTTTTTTTTACATCAGATTTACTTATTTTGAGGTCCTACTATAAATATATGCTGGCTAGGTATCTTAAATATTTTTTTTATAAAAGTTATTAACGTTTATTTTACCCCTAATTTCACGAATTTTATTGCAAAAAAATTTTTTTTTTATTTTCGTAAAATAAAGAGGGTTAATTTAATTTTTAAGGTAAATCCCCTCGAAGCATCTTAAAGTACACATTTCAAGCTTTAAAAGTTGCACCTACAGAAATCTAATAACGCGATTTAAACCAGTGTAATAGGTGGTTAAAGTTAGTTATACATATCAAATTTTATCACTTTGTAGATCACAGTGTAGATCTTCAAAAATAAATTTTTGGAATTTTTTTCACTCATCGCATCTTTTTATACATTACTTCATGAGTAATATGTGAAAGATCCAGGTTCTCATCTTAAAAATTGTACAAATGGTAGAGCTCTTTATGTTCCGACTTCATATATGTACTATTCCTATATATATTCATTTTTATATTTGAAAATATAATATTCCAATAGCCACATGTTGCTTCTTTCATTTAAGCTTTGTTGAGCTCAATTTCATTAATTAGTTCGAAAGTTACAATTCGCGTTCCATTTTCGTCCGTTAAACAAGACAATCTGGAGCCCACATTTTTTATTGTTAAAAAAACTTCATATATATTTTTGATGTGAAATTTCCCGTACTTTCGAATGGCGCAATTAGTTTTTTTAAGAAAAAATATTTTAAGAGATATTTGACAAAAACTGATATTTTGCAACTAATTTGTTTCATAATAAATGACACTCAAGGACTATTGTTGGTAACTTTTGGTATGTTGTTCCTGACATGTTCAGAGATGTATTCTCAAAAGTTACTGCTTCCCGGAATTTTTCCGAAGTGAAAACCTCTATTGACTCCACTACAAGGCTTGTGTGATGAAGTTTATTATTATTATTATTACTTTATTAACAGATATCCATTACATATTTAGAAATACAATAATCAAGAGCAATCAGACAAAACTTATAATCTAAAATAAAATTAAATTATGCCCAATCAATAGGTACTTTTACCTTGTAAAAGGTATAGGAAAGTTTATATTTGGTACGATTGTTTAATTAGGTAAGTTATTTAAGATTCTAAGTTTTCGACCTTGAGGGGGTGCCGCTCGCGCACCCATATTGGTTTTAAGGGGTAGAAAATCGCGATTATCTCGGTACCGGTGCGAGATACGTCGATTGTGGTTATTATAAAAAATGTAGAGCGTGCGATTTTCTACATTTTTTGTCTGAAACTTTTTTTTCTAAAGTTCATAGTTTTAGAGCTACAGCGCGTAGAAAGTAAGCGTTTTCGTCAATTTCTCGAAAAATTTAATATTTGAACAAAATTTCCCGCTGTTTATTATTTTTTTTTACCCTTATTTGTTACTCCATTCCACACCACCATAGAGGTAAAGTTATGGCGCTTTTTTTAACGTACCCCCAGTAAGCATAATCCATCATGTCATTGAAGATGATTAATACTTTGACTCTTTCGAACTCCTTGTTCGACAAAACGACGAAAACGCTTACTTTCTACGCGCTGTAGCTCTAAAACTATGAACATTAGAAAAAAAGTTTCATACAAAAAATGTAGAAAATCGCACGCCCTACCTTATTAAATAATCGTACCAAATATAAACTTTCCTATACCTTTTGCAAGCTGGAGCCATTTCTGATGCCCTGTTGATTGGGCTAATAAAAGATCAAGTAAACAAAAAAACAAAATAACAGATCAAAAAAAAAACATTAAAAAACACCAGACATGGATTTTATTGCCTTCTTAAATGAAGTGAGAGGTATGCTGAAGATATCCAGAAGACATATGTTATATTCCCTTGGCAAACGGGAATATAACAAATTGTAACCATAATTTGTTCAATGCGACTGGATATAGAACAATGGTTATTTATGTTTGTTCTTAATCTAACATTAAATAAAAATTCTGACAGGAGATTGGGACAATTTATGTCACCATTTAGCATTTGAATACAAACAACAAATCAGCTTCATGTCTACGTTTTTCAAGAGATTGTACAGGGTGACTCAGAGTAAAATTCAGTTTTTAAAAATTAATAACAAAATTATTTAAACTCTTCAATAAACTTTATTTTAAAAATAAGAAACTGTATACATGCGGATGTTATTTTTTAAACACAACGTTATCCAAATGTCGACCATCTTGCGTCCAGCACTCCTCCAATCTGGTCCTCAAATTTTGGAAAACTCGTCGACACATTTCAACTGAAATATTGGTAATGGCCTCCCGAATGTTATTCTTTAACTGGATTGTATTGGCCATTGGTGTAAACAATACTCTTTAAATATCCCCACAAAAAAAAATCCGGGGGCGTTAGGTCCGGTGATCTGGGGGGGAAGAGGATATCACCAAATCTGGAAATAAGCACACCTGGAAACAATTCGCCTAGCCACAACGTAAGAATCGTTCGATTTAAAAAAAGCCTCTACCATAAACGCGTGTTGTTCTCCTGACCACATCTCCATGTTTACTAACAATCCGCATGTATTAGCTACGTATTGACACTACTACGCTATCTGTGACTTTTATGGTATTTATAGCGGGATCGTTTGAAAACTGAATTTTACTCTGGGTCACCCTGTAGGTTCGAAATATTTAAAATGGATAGTTCATGTAGCAAGTAAATACTTATAACTGATGGTTTATGCAGTGAAATTTGTTTGGTTGGCACTCCTGACGCAATAATAATTTCAGAAATAAAAATTGCTGACTGTAAAACAGAGACGCCATTTATAGCAGGGAGCATCTTGCAGCAAGAAAAATTGCATGCAAGAAAAATGTTGACTGTAAAGCGACCTTAAGAAACTTATCGTATTATCTATATCCCCATTGTGGTCTGTAGGCTTTGATTGTTATCATTTACAAAACGAACTTTTGCAACAACCGATAATTGATTTCTAGACAGATTTTCTATTAAACCACCGTAATCTTTTTCTGCGGAATTCGTTAGAATGCTAGTATTAGGTAGACATATGCCTCATGGATACTTATATTGATTATTTCAGTATTATTGCTGTCATCATTATTGTTTATCACATTTAGATATGAGGCAAAATGGATGCAACAATAATGAAATAACCAATATATTTATATGCACACCTGATCCTAATATTCTAACGGATGAAGATTCTGCAGACAAAGGTAACAGTGATTTGGCACATAACTTATCTGAATGTCGATAGCTTCTGCATTTTGTATATGATCAACATTCAATGTTTGTAGGCCACAGTGGATACGTAAAAAGACTTGTTTCAGTGGAAGATACACATAATTAAGAAATTCTGTTATTTGATGTAGAAAGTACCGAATTTTAAAAAACATTCAAGACAAAAATATAATAAGAAAACATGAACAGATGATATATCATTAGTCGGGTAAGGAAATTTGGAACCTCGAAAAAATTCCGAACTTTCTGAAATTTTCAGGAAATGTTCTTTATTAGTAGTATAATGCTATACTAAAAGTCCCTAAGAATCCACCTTGTGCGTTAGCTGCCATATTGAAATAATGGTGACCAAACATAGCAATAGAAAATATTTATTATCTCACTTGTTTTTCAATAAATTTTGAAAATTCGAAAAAGAAAATAACCACATAATACCATAGCATATGACGACATTTTTATTCATTTTTGAAAAGAACTGTTAACATACCTTATTTTGAAAAATATTTATACATTAGCTCTTTCTAAGCGAATTCCTTCATTTTACTTGAAAATTAAAAGTAATTTAGAAAAATACCTCAAATGAAATTTGTAGAGACAACATTTATGAATAATAAAGTTATTTCAGATTTGTGATTATTCAAAAATTAACGGAGTTATGAATTTTCAAAGATAAGCGCGCGCGCGCGTGACGTATATATAGCCGAATAGAACGTAGGATTAATGACTCGCTTCCTTGAGGATTTCAGTTCAAATTAAACACTCATTTTGATGGAAATAAAAAATTATCTATATTATATATATTAATTAATATATACAGCGTATCCCACATTTAATGCCCCCCCCCTTCACAACTCAGTTATTAGTTTCCAATTTTAGCCAAATTTGGATCGGTGTCAATGACCTTTGGTGTGATCTTTTTGAATTAAACAAAATTTATTTTTGTCAGTGGCGTGCATTTTTATTAAGAAAAAAGGGGTCGCTTTTTCGAGAAATCATATTAGGCATTTTTTGCAGAAAAACTAATACAATATTATTAATCAGCATGCTTTAGAACCCCCATACCGAAAATTTCACAACATTTTGATTAAGGGTTTCCGAATAACGGGCCCAGTAAAAATAAATTTTTTCATTCGTAAATAATTGAGAGTTTGAAAACGGTTTGCGTTTTGAAAAAAAGTCATTCCTCATTTTCAATTTAAATTGATTTACTCTATTTCCCCATGCCTTCAAAAGTTTCAAATGCTGCAAGCAAAAATTTTTCATTGGACGATAAAAAAATATTTTAACCGGTTCTGTATTATTTGGGCCTTAAGTGATAATAAATCATTTTTATACCAAAAGAAAAAAGGTTGCTCTGAGATTAAATTAAACTATTTTTCGAAAAATAAACCGTTGTCAAGTTAATTATTTACGACTGCGGCATTTCAAACTTTTGAGCACATGATGTGATAGAGTAAATCAGCTTAAATTGAAAATGACGAATAACTTTTTTTCGAAACACAAACCGTTTTCAAGTTATCAGTTATTTACGAGGTTATTTACGACTGAAAAAATGTATTTTCACTGGGCCCGTTATTCGGAAACCCTTAATCAAAATGTAGTAAAATTTTGAACATAGGGGTTCCAAAGCATGCTGATTAATAATATTGCATTAGTTTTTCTGTAAAAATATGCCTAATATGACTTTTCGAAAGAGTGACCCCGTTTTTCTTAATGTCTGCACCAAATGAATGGTATTTCTCAAATGTACTGATTTTTTTAGTTCAGCTGTTATGCTTGCCTTCTCATCACAAAACACGCAATTTTCTTTAAAATTGAATTTATTTTCAATTCCAGACCTCGAAAGATTTCTGATCTAGCTCAGATGTATAGTTTATACAAAGTCAATTGAAACTTCGATGTTTGATCTGCGCCGCCTTAAAGGTAGTCGGTACTTTGTCGGCACTTTTAAGATATAAAAACGCTTGGATTCAATTGACTTTGTAAACACTATAGCAGCTCTATAGTGTTTTACTGTAGTTGGATGTGTATACTCTTTCCTACATTTTGTATGTACTGTCACAGAATCTGCAGATATTTTTTTGTGAATTTTATCATTTCTTTGTCGACTGCATATTATAGTATTTAAACCCTTCCTAACAATAACGATGTTCCCTACTGTTAAAGAGTTGTTACAAAATATACATAAACGGTCTTCCATTTTTTAAAAAAGCAGATCCAATTAATGTTGGATGTAAAAAATTAAAAAGGAACACTAGAAAACTAAACAAATAATCAGAATGGAAACTAAAAATATAACACTGTATCTAACTTTATCCAAGCAATAGATCTTGTTAATAAAATGTAAAAAATTGAAAATGCAACTCGAGAAAACTAAACAAATAATTAAGGAAGAAAACCAAAACTATAACACTCTATCAAATAATATTAATCAAGAAATAGATCTAATAATTAATACTAGATATTACCAACACTATTTTAGCAACAAATTATTATTAGCAATAATAATATTATATACTCAGTATAAAATATTAGTAGGATTAATAATCAGAATATGTATAAAACTAAATTCGACAGCAAGCACTCTGACCTTTGCAAACTTAGGTAAACACAAAGTAGAACTCGCGTGCCCGTTTATCTTTAAAAATTCATAACTCCGTTAATTTTTGAATAATCACAAATCTGAAAGAACTGTATTATTCAGAATTGTTTTTTCTACAACTTTCATCCGATACATTTTTCAAAATTATTTTTAATTTTCAGGTAAATTAAGGGAAATTGTATAAAAAGAGCTAATGTCTAAATTTTTTTCAATATAATGTATGTTAACGGTTCTTTTAAAAATTTTATAAAAATGTAATCATATACTATGGTATTATGTGGTTATTTTCTTTTTGAATTTTCAAAATTGATTGAAAAACAAGTGAGATAATAAATATTTTCTGTTGCTATGTTTGGTCAGCGTTATTTCAATATGGCGGCTAACGCACAAGGTGGATTTTTAGGGACTTTTAGTATAGCATTATACTACTAATAAAGAACATTTCCTGAAAATTTCAGAAAGTTCGGAATTTTTTCGAGGTTCTTATGGGCCATGCCTATTTCGTTACCCGACTATAGAGAAGGACGTTTCATTATATACAATGTGAAAAATGTGATCTTGCATTGAGGGCTACGCTATATTTCATAAGAAATAATTAGCATTCGTAAATTGTTTTCGAAATATGGTTTTTCAAAAATTTGTTTTTGTAACTTATTTTGTTGGCTTATTTGTATAAATTTTTAATTTGAATTTTAAAAAAATCTGTGTTTTATGGACTAAACCTCCATCAAACTCGGTTGATGTAAGAATGTGCCAACTTGTATTATCCTCATGGTGAAGATTTTATAAATATTTATTTCATTGTCCTAATATACCAAGTCAGAAATAAATTTATTTTTATTACTTTTACTGGCATTTGTCGCTCAGTTACTAGTTTACCTAAAATTCGCAGAAAATCACAAAACTTTATGCATGTATTTATTTATTTATTTACATATCTTTTTTCTTTCTAGGTTGTTTTATTGTTATTGATTCAATGTTAGAGAGAATACGCAATGAGAAAACAGTTGATATATACGGTCATGTGACATGTTTACGTGCACAAAGGAACTACATGGTTCAGACTGAAGATCAATATATATTTATTCATGATGCTTTATTAGAAGCCTATATTTGTGGACAAACTGAAGTACCCGCTCGTAATTTACATTCACATATCCAAAAATTGATGCAACTGGAACCTGGAGAAAATATAACTGGTATGGAACATGAGTTTAAGAAGCTTGGTAACATTAAGACTGATTCAACACGTTTTGCTACCGCAAATTTGCCTTCTAATAAACTTAAGAATAGATTGGTACATATCTTACCGTTTGAGAGTACTAGGGTCTGTTTAACGCCTTTGAGAAATATTGAGGGATCAGACTATATCAATGCAAGTTTTATAGATGGTTATCGCTATCGTAGAGCTTATATCGCTACCCAGGGTCCAATGACTGACACTACAGATGATTTATGGAGGATGCTGTGGGAGCATAATTCTACAATAATTGTGATGCTAACTAAGCTCAAAGAAATGGGAAGAGTAAGTGTGCTTATAGAAAATATAAAAACCGTTGAGGTGCAAACATGAGTATCAGCATCAGTATCTTATCAGTGAGAGATTTACGATTTACACAAGACCTTTACTACAGGCATAAAGTGCAGATGCTGTTAGTGTATTATTATTATTACTCATGTTACAATTACTCACACCATTCAGATCTGCTGGTTCAGTAAACTATAATAATAATAATAATAATAATAATTATAATAATAATAGATCTTTATTAGCAGAAGCTAACCAATTTACATTAATAAAATAATACATGTTTACACTTAAATCTTAAATACACTACATTAATTACTTAAATATAGGGTTAGTTAACAAAAATAAAACAATAAAAGTGATTTACCACTCAATATTAATTTTATATATTCACATTATTTTTTATAAACTCGTAGTACCTAGATTTAAAAATTTTTAATTGCTCACTATCCTTTATAAATTTTGGTAGTTCGTTGTATTGTTTCAAACCATTATGAAATAGATTATTTTGACTGTAATTAGTGGACACTATAGGAATATAGAAATTATTTCCAAAGATCATTTCATATACTAGATAGTCAAAGCCACTGTTTATTTCATCGCCCCATCTTCTCTCTCTAACACATGCAAAATTGGATGCCAAATAAAAGAGAAGTATTGCAGTATCATGAGTTAAAGTGAGATGAAGCTTAAGTTGAGGTCCATTTATGAGCGATAAAATTAAACAATAGGTCTGACTATCTAGTGTATACATGATCTTTGTTATTTCTAATTCGAGTTGAATGCTCATGAATTTCATGTACAAAAGTACAATTTTGCACTAAATGGGGTGGTAATAGACTATGTATCATTTTATATATAAAGATAAAAACGTTATATTGAATCGTTTGTTTTACACTCAATAATCCTAATGTTTCAAGCATTCGTTTAACATTAGCATATTTTCCCCAATTTAATACAACTCTCATAGCATGATTTTCCTTTTTCTGAAGTATGTTGATTTCTGTATTTGTTAATAAAAATAATATAGTACCACAAAAATTAAAGTGAGGTTGAACAATAGTTTTATATATTGAGGTTTTAGCACAGTATAACCAGTAGAATCTCTTCTTATAGAATGGCCTAATGGTATAATTACACCAAAGTACTTGAATTCTTTTACTTGTTCTATCTCATTATCTATATTGTATCTACTTTTTAAAATCATAAATTTTGTTTTGTCTACATTATTTACCATATTATTGACATTCAACCATTCATTTATTTTTTTTAACGCCCTGTTTAATTCTTCTACAATTTCTTCTGCATTATTACCGACAAAATATGACACTCTTATGAGTGTCATCCGCAAATAATTGAATTTTGCAATTTTCTGTATATTTGACTATATCATTAATTTAAAGTACAAAGAGGTTTGGGCCTAAAACTGTCCCTTGAGGTACGCCAAATTTTGTATTATTTGGAGATGACAAGCTATTATTATATTTAGTTACTTGAGTTCTATCACTTAAGCACTGATCAAACCACTTTATTACAATATTTTTAACCCTTTCAGTACGGCACTGATTGGAGTTGTTGTACTGGTCAGACAGGAGTTTTTTGCGTTCCAGGTGGCCAGATGACCTATATATCGGCCGCAATTTCTTTATTTAATTTCAATAGGGAAATTGCAAGTTGAGTTGTGATTGCCCTCTTTGTGAGAAAAATGACGCTAAATATGATTAGAAAATGTATTAATCAAAAAACATACTCTCAAAAATCATGTTTATGGACATCAATACTATTTGAAAATGTAAAACAAAAACATACTACCAAAAATCATGTTTATAGACATATCATAGACATATCAATTTTTTGAGGGACCCGCACGGGCTTCGAAAGCCATCTTTAACAATACTGGACACGATAAATTGAAGTGGAACCTCGACATGCAGGTTCGGCGAGTGTCGTATATATACGCCAGTGGCATGGCCAGTGGCAGATATATCAGACGCTCATCGGTAGAGCATAAAAACTGAGTCGCGATATATGTGTCAGTCGTCTGTAGAGTAAGTTAATTTTTAATCCCTCTCATACATCGGTCGGCAGTTCAGATAGTATGGTTAACATCGTGTCATATATATCGGTCTGCCGTCTGTGTGCCAAATTTACGAGTGGCAGGTATATCGGTCAGCTGTAAGGAAAGGGTTAAGACCCATGTTACTTATTTTTAACAATAGTAATCTTCTATCAATTGTCTCAAAAGCCCGCTTGAAGTCCAAAAATACCGCACCGATCATTAGTTTATCACTAAATGCCGCTTTCCAACTCACTAAAACTGACTACATGGCAGTTTCGCAGGAATGTTGCTTTCAAAATCCTGCCTGATTTGAAGTTAATATCTTTTTTTTTTTTTTCCACATAATCTACTAATTGTTCATTTACCGCTAACTCCAGAACCTTTTCATACGGTGGAACCATATTTATGGGTTGGAATTCTTCACATTTTATTGTGTTTTGTTTTTTTTTAACAGGGATAACGGTTGTTGTCTTCCAGGTGTCGGGAAAATCCCCTTTTGTAAGGCTATTATTAATTATTTGGAGAAATCTGTCGCCAATTACTTCAAACGATATTTTCAAAATGTTTGTATTTATGCCATCCACACTACTATTTTTGTTTTTCATCTCGTGTACAATTCGTTTTAGATCTGTAAACTCAAGCACTTTAAATTTATCAAAAATACAGTTTGTTCTATCCATGTTATTTAATATATTTTCATATCTGTCTTTTTTTATCAATCCATGTGTAATCTCCTCAATACTTTCGATAAAGTATTTATTTATTAAATTTGTTTGCTATCTCCTTTATTAATAATGTGCCATTAAACATTATTTCTCCTTTCTTCTTATGCTTATTATCCTTTAATAAAGCCTTTAAAGTTTTCCACATTTCTTTAGGATTGTTTTCAACTTCATCGATTTTTGTTTCATAATGTTTTTCTGTTTTCTAAACACTTCCCAATCTTCCTGAGTATTTGTTATTATTGCTTTTCTATATACATTCTATCCCTTTCATTTACCACTTCTTTTATGTTTTGTGTCCACCATGATTTGTTAGCCCATTTTTCGTTTATTATTATTTTTTCAGGAGCATATTTATTTAAATTTGTCAACATAGATTGTATCAGGTTTTCTACAAGTATGTTAGAACATTGAGTAAAAAATAATAAAGAGTTGCAACTGTCAAGGTTTCGAGATTTTAGTATTTTATTTCTTTGCCAATAACTTCACGATTGTCATCAATTTTTAGTGCTATGGGAAGGTATTTGTAATGTGGCTGTATAGCTCTTAAAATTGAAGACGATCATGAAGCTATTGGTGAAAAAATACAACACTAAAATCTTGAAACCTTGACAGTTGCGCCTCTTTATTATTTTTACTCAATGGTTAGAATCTGTACAGTTCGGTAGCCATAATTCATCCATTAAATCCAGTTGGTATTGGATTTCATTAATTATAGTCTTTGACAACTAGTTTTTGCTGACTTCTTTCATATTTTTCCCTCAAATCAATTGTTATTATTGAATGATCAGTAATTTTTTGTGTAGAGTGTACTATAAAGTTTATATCTTTTTTATTGCTAATAAGTAGGTCGATTATGGTACTACTGTCACTGGTTAGGTGAACTGAAATTATGAACCTACAAATCGTTAACAATGGACCCCTCTCCATTAGTAGACAACATAAAATGTTCATTCCCATATTTGCACCTCTGTGGGTTTTATATGCTTTAACGTCATGTTAGAGTTATTAAGCATTATTGACTTTGACACCATGTACTTGCTGTTACTATATGGTTTGCTTCTAATTTATGCATTATTCTTTTTAAGGAAAAATGCCATCAATATTGGCCAAGTGAAAGATCAGTCAGATACCAGTGTTTTGTTGTTGATCCTATTGCGGAATACAATATGCCACAATATATTTTACGAGAATTTAAGGTAACTGATGCTAGGGATGGATCATCAAGAACGGTAAGACAGTTCCAATTTACTGACTGGCCAGAACAAGGAGTACCCAAGTCAGGTGAAGGATTTATTGATTTTATTGGGCAAGTTCATAAAACAAAGGAACAGTTTGGACAGGATGGTCCAATTACCGTGCATTGCAGGTTTGTATATTATTTTGTTGATATTTATGATCAAAATTTTACAGACACCCAATCTGACACATTAACTATAACTTTTTGAAGGTGAAATTTTCCATGTCATTATTTTGTCATTATATTTGTGGAATACTTGAATTCTGTACAAAAAAGTTACTTGTTGAAACATTATACAATGAGCGGCATGTTATCCAATGGGCAGAAAGGGCAATTGCCTGGGCCCCCATCTACAAGAGGGCCCCAAAGTCCCCAAATCAATAGGATTTCCCCTCGAAGAAAAATTCAACACTATACTATCTACCGAGCTACAAAGCGTTATTGGAAAATTGGCAGTTTTAAGTGAATTCTATATCTTAAGTGTACATATAATCAAACATACATTGAAACTTTGCATTTACAGTTAATTCTATCAACACCTGCAAGTAATGCTGTGAAATGCTTTACTAATTAGGTATGTCTTTATTTCTTGTTTAAATGCATTAAAATTGGAAATTTGTTTCATAGTGTCAGGTAATTTGTTGTATATTGTAACGAAGCTATAAGTTGGTGAATCTTTAAAGTAAGAATGCTTGTGCTTTGGGACCAACAAAATATCACTATGTTATGAATTAATTATGAACATTATGCATACATTTATTTCTACATGACTCCATTGGTTTCAGTCCAAATATAAGCCTTATAATTCTCTTTTGACAAATAAACACCCTGTCTATATCAGTACCCATATCCCAAGATACATATTCAAAGATATATGACTGTACGCTAAAGAAAAATAAACACTCAGAAGCCCTTCATTGTCTAAGCATGACTTTAGCTGCATTAAAGCAAAATACACACTGTTCAATTTAGAAGAGATTTGATTTATATGCTTGGACCACGTTAAGTTCTCATGAATCCACATTCCTAAAAATTTTGTCTCCTTGGAAAATTTTATACTATTTTCAAGAAACGGCATATCCAGTACCTTTCTCTTATGAAAATGTATATTTACTGTTTTATTTTTATTTAAAATTAGTCTGTTTCTCTCACACCATATGTATAATTGAACCATTTTCACAATAATCATAATGCACACTCAATCAACTAACAAATTAGGCGCTTCCGTTTTGCAATGCACACAACTGAGTGTGAGAAAAATGTGATGTGTGGATACTCATCTCAGTTGACTGCGTCACTTGTCACTTGTATAAAAGAAACGATCAAAGTGAGTAGAAAATGAGAAAAATGTGATATGGGAAATTGGCTCTAATAACGTAATAACTACAGATAATAACTAATATAATGACTTATTTTTATAATTTTTCTCTAATCTGGCTAACACAATAAACAAATTGTCAAACATTAACCTCAATCTTTAACTAAGACCTGAAGTGAGTAAAGTGATCTTACTCCCGAGATAGTGCAGTTGTCATGGTAATGGGGGAAAATAATCTCACTTTAAACTCACTTGTGAAAAATAAAAGAAACGTACTGGTAACTAAATACTGACGTAAAATGTGAACCCATAAACATATGACTCTAAGATCCACCCTGTGTTTAATTTTTCGAAAATTAACCACTTTTTCTAAGATATATATTTATATATCATTGGAAAGCTAATTTAAATTTTGATCAAGTAATTAAGTAATTTACAGGGTGTTCCATCTAAAAAACACAAGTTATGTCTATATCTCGAAAATTGAGGCATGCATAATTTTATTTTTATCAGCAATGGAGTCTACCCAAAAAGGTACTTTAAGAATGCATTACTCGTTTTTCGATTTGACACTTATTGACATAATTAATTGAGATATAGAGTTCACCTAAAAATGCCGATTGGTAAAAAGCGCTCGGTAGTCGAAATAGATAGACGATCGTGTTAAGATATTATAACAAAATTTAAATTGGGCCATGTGGCGCCATCTAGTAGTGGTTGCATTGATGTGTGCTCCCACTGTTATTATGTATGCTCTCCATTTTGGTAGTCAAAAAAAGCAGAGTTCTCATGGAAGCTGCACGTGTTTCTTTTCATTCGCACTTATATTACAACAGATCGCGGTTTGCGCCATTGTTTGTTTCTCAAAAATCAAGCCCAGGACACCTATGTCGGTTTTTTCTCTCTCTCATACTTTCAGAGAAATCCCCAAATCCAATTTTCAAGAAACACAATATTTTGAAATCTTTGTACTTACTAATTTATTAACCTTCATTGCGTAACATAAAATAATCAATCGAAACAAGTTAAGAAAAACGTACAAACTTCTTTCGATCTGGTGTGTATTGCAATTACATATTTCGTCGGTCCAATACCAAAATCATAAATATGCGAATGTACTTTTGTATTAAGGCAACACTTTGTTGTGGCTGAATGAGCATTGCCCTAGGCCAAAAAGGGGAAAAAAAGGTATTAAGGCAACTTGGTTAAACGTTGAAAACCTACAGTGAAGTGTTGTACCAATTTTTTTCGAAACACAATATACAGGGTGAGTCATAAAGAATGGGACATAGTGTAACTTGAGATTCTTTGGCTCAAAATATGAGAATTTAACCAAATATGCTTAAGTAAAATGTTCCTAGTCAATGAGATACAGGGTGTTGAAGTACATTTTTTTTAAATGATTTTTCTAGTATAACCAACGACATAAGAATTACTAGACACGTAATGATTCCTCTGAAATGGACTCGTCCAACGTACGCAGCGTCTCATTGGATACAAACACGTGGTGGGTTGAGCGCGCACCAATAAGACGCTGAGCACGTTGGACAAGTCCATTTCAGAGTGAAAAACACACAACAAATCGGAATCATGACGTGTCTAGTAATTTTTTTTTTTTTTAATGGTCTTATTTATATTAACGTCCTGGCGAAGTTTAGCTTAGAGCTATTCTAACACTTCACCAGGACACACCACATACACTCATTCCCTCCGACATTGCCATCTGCCGGAGCTGGGATTCGAACCCAGGAGAGATAGGCAGTAGCTAGTCACCTTGTGCCACATAATATTTATTATTAATTTCAGAAAACAAAGCAGTACATTAGTACTTACATTTGTTTAAGAAATGTTGTCAACAGTTACAATATAAATATATAAAGACAAAAATACAGACGTACATGTAAAATAAATTTAGTATATACATTACAGAAAGAATAATCGTACACTAAGAACAAACCCTACTAAGGATGTACAAACTACATACTGAGCATTTCCATTCTACTTCCAGAATTTTGACATAAATTCATCAATTGTGTAGCATGGTCTTTCCAGTAACATTGACTTTACTGCCTTTTTAAAACTATGAATATTTGGTAGTACTTTAATATGTTCAGGTAACATATTAAAGAACTTACAACCATTAAAGAAAAGACTCTTTTGAAACAAAGTGGTGTCATGTTTGGCTGGTAGAAAGTGATCTTTCTTCCTTGTATCATACTGATGCTTTTTTTTATTATCGTCAAATTTATATTTATTTTTATATACAAAACACACTATTTCATAAATATACACAGACATCAAAGTAAGAATTTTGTGAGATTTAAACGCTGCTCTACATGTCTCACCATGTTTTATGTTTGTAATAATACGTACGGCTCGTTTTTGAAGTAAAAATACTTTATGTGCATCAGAGGATAAGCCCCAGTGAACAATACCATATTTCATAGCGCTATGGAAACATCCGAAATATAATTGTTTGACAATCGACTGACTGCATTGCTTAGATGTTACTTTAAGTGCAAAACAAGTCTTGGCCAGTTTTGAACATACATTTCGAATGTGGCTAGACCATCGAAGATGACAGTCAATTGTCAAACCTAACATCTCAGACTCCGACGAATAGTTTACAACATTCAAAGGGTCTAGTGTTATATTGTTGTTTGGAACAATGTTTGACTGCAGGGTCCTAAAAACAACACATGTTGTTTTTTCAGTATTGATCGACAATTTATTCTTTTGGATCCATAGCGTTAATTTCTTAAATATTTCGATGGCACAGCTTTCGGCTTCAGTAAGATTATTACTCGTTATTAATATATTAGTATCATCTGCATATGACGCTATGATACTTAGGGGATGTTCTATGTAACTAAGCATATCGTTAATGTATAATAGAAATAGTGTTGGCCCCAATACAGACCCTTGTGGCACTCCTGTATTAACGAGTTTTAAATCCAATATGGCATTATTCACGGAAAATCTCTGATAACGATCTGACAAGTATGATGCAAACCATTTGTGTATTACACCTCTCACATATCTTTCCAATTTTGTCAATAATATAGCATGATCAACACAGTCAAATGCTTTAGAAAAGTCTTACTAAAAGTCCCAATGTAACCTGCGATTTATCCAAAGATGATACTATGCCATTTACAAATTCACTAAGTGCAGACTTTTATTTTTTGTAAAGCCGTGCTGATTTCGAGAAAGCACATCATTAATAACACAGAAATTTATATTTATAATTTATGTCGTTGAGTTTAACTCGAAAACTATTTGATGTATCAAGTTCAAAATCGGTACAGATAGGTTTCTTGTGGTGAGAAATCATAATTTCATATTAGCTTTAACCTCAATTATACAGGGCGTCACATACAATGCATTAAATGAAAAAGATGTGTTCTATTTTTTTGAAAATAACTGAACGGCCATCTTTATTTAAAATTATATTGTTTGCTAATTCTAACTAAAAAAGTTATCTAGTTTTAAGTCACTAAAACCAACCGTTCTTGAAGTATTTAACAATTAAAAGTTAACTAGAATACATAAATATTACATGGTAATTTCATTATGTAATTCAGTTAACTTTTAATCGTTAAATATCTCAGGAACGGTGTAATTTAGTGATTTAAAACAAGATAACTCTTTTATTGTTTAAATGTTAATTGTAGCATTTCATAAATTATTTCTCTTCCTTTTCTTTTTTTTGGATTATTACCACATAACTCTTTTACTTAGAATGATTGAGTGATTACATTATAATTTAGAATAAAAATGGCCGTTCAGCTATTCTCAAAAAAAAAAATTTAACACATATTTATCATTTAATGTATTCTATGTAACGCCCTGTAGAATCGAGGTCAAGACTCTTGATACATCAAATAGTTTTCGAATTATACTAGAAAAATTATTTAAAAAAATGTACTTCAACAATCGTATATCTCATTAACTAGGAACATTTTACTTAAGCGTATTTGGTTAAATCCTCATACTTTGAGCCAAAGAATCTCCAGTTACTCCATGTCCTATTCTTTATGACTCACCCTATATAGAATCTGTTGTGAAATGTTACATTAATATACCATAATTATATATATATATTTTTTTTTTATAGCGCTGGGGTCGGTAGAACTGGTGTTTTTATAACTCTAAGTATTGTTTTGGAACGAATGCAGTATGAAGGTGTAGTAGATGTATTTCAGACAGCTAGAATTTTAAGAACCCAACGACCGGCGATGGTGCAAACAGAGGTAATTATTAGTTTTAAATGATGCAAACCTGTACGTGCGTTCATTGAATTTTTTTACAACTAACTATTTGACTATATACCATTTATTTTGTAATTTTAAGACTAAGATGCCAAAATTATCTAGAAAAACCAATAAATTGTGCTAACAAATTGTCTTAAATACCTACCAGGGGACTAACATAAACGCTTAAACAATTTAGAATTAAATATATTTTTTTAGTAAAATATTTTTATTAAAAATGTGTTCGGTACCGATCCTTTTATTTTTAATAATTTCATAAAATTTCACAGTACTGACACTGACTACGATTACAACAGTTCAATGTTCAATGTCACGAATATTATGAAATTTCAAAATTATGTAGATCCTTTTCCTATTTCAATCTATTCCCTTGTTTATAATGGGTGGCCCATAATGTAGTGACACATTTTGGAGTCTAATAACTTTGCCTCTGAAAAACCTATAGGTCAGTTTTTGTTGTTGTTCGATAGAAAAACTCAAAAAGTTTTTTTGTGTCGCAAAGAAATACAGGGTGTACCAAAGGATAAAACGATTTTAATTAAAATATACAATTCAAGAAATTTAATAACAAGGGAAACTAACATAATAATAATAATAACTAGCCTAATTTTTAAGAGTTGTGTCTAAAAGATGATGACCTCCTCTTCTTGAACATCCTCATACTCTAGACACCATATTTCGCATAGCATCATGCAACATTAATGGAGAAATATTCCGGATTTCTGTTCGAATATTTTCTTTTAATTCGTCGATATTTTGCGGATTATTGACGTAAACCCTGGATTTTAAATAGCCCCATTACCAAAAATCACACGGTCGTTAAGTCACATGACCTTGAGGGCCACTGGAGATCACTAAATCTTGAAATCAATTATAAATCTATATGGTTACGTTGCAAAAAATAGTAGTATGCAGAATGTAACTTTACATAGTTATTTTTTGACTTGAATTTTTATACTCTGGTACAAAAAAACTTTTTGAGTTTTTCTATCGAACAACACCAAAAACTTACCTATAGGTTTTTCAGAGGCAAAGTTATTAAGACTTCAAAATGTGTCACTACATTATGGGCCACCCTTTATTTGCTATTTACATATCTTTTTCTTCGGTATAATAAAATGAAACCATTAATATTTCAAGTCCCGCCCTTTAGCACTTTATTCAACCACAAAATGAACTGTTGCGGAACAGTGAAAGCTAATAGGAAGAATATGCTTCTCTAAAAATAGAAACAGGGAAACAAAACAATTACCAATTTACAAAAATTAAAGATATTCTTATCTGGATTATTTAAGCCACCGCTTGATTTTAATTCCATTAAGTGACGTTAAAAAATAATTCCTGATAAAAACTACATTTGGATTTTTTGTACATTTTCTAATAGAGACGGGCAACCTGGAAACTTTCCAATTGGAAATATTCCCAAAATGGAAACTTTCCGGGAAGGAAACTATCTGCTGGGAAAGTTGCCATCAACTTGAATGCAATCAGCAGAGATCATGCATATGGGCATCCCATTTCTCTCAGGCATTCTGCCACTGTTTCCTTTTCAACTCTTTTATTTTGCTTAAAAATATGTATTGCTATAAAAAAATAGATCTGTAGCATATTTTACCAAATTTTTATATATGTTATGAGACTGCATCTGTCTTAATGAATATACAGGGAGCGCCACATAGTCACATTTTTTTTTTTAGTGTACAGGTCTAAATCAAAAGTTTCAGGGTACAAAGTGCGTTAAAATTTTACAAATAAAATATAATTCTATGTTGGGATATGAAATCCAATATAACTATTATTTTTAAACATTTTACACCACATCTTTATATTAAATACAGCAGCACTTTACATACTGAAAGTGAACATAACAAAATATGAAAAATACTAATGTGAATTGACCAGTGGCGGCTGGTGAATTTTTGATGTTCGATATTTCAGTTTAGAGACGTGAAACCTATACCAAATTATGAGAGGTTTCATTTGGGATCAAAATGATAATATTAGCGGAAAAAAAATGGAACACAATTTGAGAAAAAAATTTGTCCAAAAAACCCACCCTGAAAATTCCTCAAATTTTATTTGAATTTTTTTTAATATTAGAATAATCTTCGATACAACCTAATAGTTATTTGTGTATCAAGGCATTAAAGTTAATCTTTTTACCATGAATGTGGAGTTTAGTTGCCGAGGCCCGTAGGGCCGAGGCAAATAAACCACATGAGTGATAAAAAGGAACTTTATTGCCGAGGTGCATATTACATTTTTTTTTAAATCCAAAAACTATGAAATTAAGATTAATTAACTCTATTTTTTAAATAATTTTCAGTGACATTAAGAAATGTCATAATTATTTAAAATTAGAGATGGGAAAATTCCCATTTGTTGAAAATTCCCGGAAAGTTTCCATTGAAAATTTCAGAAACTTTCCGGAAACTTTCCTTTTTTATTTTTCTTATTCTCATTGTATGCAGTTTTCTTTGAGCTTTCCAAAAATACCAAACATGTGATGGTTTATTGGGTTAAAATTACCACTACCACTACCTGTAATACGCTGTATTAGTGGTGACATAGCCGTCATTTTTGTTAACCCATATTAAGGTGGTATATCCAAAGTATTTTACTTATCATTATTTTGTATATCAAATGATGAAGCGTAGCGGTGGCTACGGATGAAGTATTAACAAGCAATATAACAACTATCAACTGCTAGATATCTTCTTTTATAAAATATTTTTGTTTTAAACCTCAAAGTTTGTTTGGATATAGCACTTTGACCTACCTACCTACAATAAATGGCGACTCTGACGTCACACTAATAGCCCGTAATTTATGCCAATTTCTCTATTATCGTTCATTATTACTATTAGAAAAGAAAATGTACAAAATCAAAAATAGGGACAATGACTGCTTAAAAAACCTTTAGCATAACCTAGAATGAAGCTCTCGAATTACCAGATTATGATGAATATATTTTGATTAGGGCGGGTTTTGATGAAGTACAGTATAGATTCTGGAAGCGATTCTATATGACAAAATACAAAAAAAATGTTTATGTTTATAAATATGTTCCAATATACACCATTAACGAAACACGGGCATTAAATTTTCCTGGAGAAGTGTCCATTAATACATTCAAAATTGACAAACTGGTTATTTTGAGGTTACGTTACGTGACGCAAGAGAAATAAATGGCGCGAAATTCAAAATGTCAAAGGGAATATTTCCGGGAAAGTTTCCGGAAACTTTCCTGGTAACATTCAAAGGAAAGTTTCCTTTGCTCTATTTATTTCTTCCCAGAAACTTTCCAATTTGGAAAGTTTCCATTTTGGAAAGTTTCCAATTGCCCATCTCTATTTAAAATTTTAAGTGACCTTAGGAAATGTCATAATTATTTTTAAATGTCAAGTCGGAATAATTTTTTATAAGAAAACCATTATTTTTAGCAATTATAATAGTGATAATACAATTCTGAATTTAAAAAACTGTATTTATTTACCTTTTGTTACAACACAATTATTATCACAATCAATAAAAAATTAATGTTTACGTTTATCTATCACCTCGGCCAACTACAAAAATCATACAATAATAGATTACTTTAATGACTATTTCTATCACTTTAATGACGATTTTGAGGTACTTTAATGCCGATTTAAAAAAAAATAAGATTTTTTGCTTTTGAAAAAATATTAATATTTAGAAAAGTTACCAGTATTTGAAATTTTTTGAAACTAAGATTCAAGTCATTAAAAATGTATTTACTTTATTTACCTAGGTACGTTATGAAAAATAACGACCCGTTGCCAATGACAACATATATTTAGTACATAAAGCATCACTTACGATTAAGTTACTGTACTTTTAGTTGGAAATGGAATATGTATGTATGAAAATCTATTGTTATAATTAAACATATTTTTTTCCAGGATCAGTATCAATTCTGTTATCGGGCTGCTTTGGAGTATCTAGGTTCCTTTGACCACTACACAAATTGATGATCTCTTGCTTATTTGCCAAATGAGCAGACGGTATCTGCCCGTACAATTTTAGTATAAGCTAAGATAAAGTACTACAGTACAACAAATGAAGCTAAAGCTTTGAATGTTGAATAAATAGTAGGTTTTTTAACCTAGCAAAGCAAGGAACTACCCGTCTTCTCCTTTTATTATTTGCACAATATACAGCTTTAACTATATTTGTTGTGCCTGTACACATTTTAAGCTATTTTTATGCATATTGCATATTGTTACTGCCAAAATGGACTAATTAATGCAGAGCTCTACTGTTAAAAGTTAAAACCGATAGTGAATTCATAGATATAGTTTGCAAATGTGTGTAAAATGTGTGCCTAATTATTTATGTAAACATTTGTTATTGCATTTTAATTTGAACTGTAACTTATACATAAAAAATATACTTTTAAGACACATTTTTACATATGCAATTGTGTTGTAGCAGTTTATTTATTATTTTCTATACGACAAAAAAAAATAAATACAATAACAGAGCAATAAAGTGGCATAGTGAATTTACACAAAATTTGTAACCTTGCAAAATTAGCTACATAAGCAAGTAATTATGGTAAAAATTGCACAAATGTGAATACCAACGAACAAATTATTGTATATGTAAGAACGAGTCATTAGTCTATCCTTTTTAAAGAAAGACATCGAGATTGAAGATGATAAGTAGTGTTGAAAATTGACAGAACTAATGAAAACTAAGTTTATTTTCCAAATAGATCGACTTGTGTGTGCACATTGAGAGATAACTAGGATGTACTGCCCGCACAACAAAGGAATAACCAATCAATTTTCATCGAATATATACTGCTCTCCACTTATTCTATGTCTACTTAACAACAAATTGGTATATTTGGAAAGTAAGCTAACTGTATGTATTATATATCTGACCCATCTAGCTTCTCTTACAGCAAAATTCAGTTTATAAAGTTTCCCAAGGGACGATGCGACTCCACTATGAACTGCATGGTCCCATTTCCTTTATTTAAACATTTGTATTTCCTATTTCATAGGATTTCTTTAAAGAAGTATGTATGGACTCTATTCATGCACTGTGTAAATAGGATTAAATTTTATTAGGCATTTACAGAATCTTAGAAAAAGATACTCTTTGCTACAGAGCAATTTGACGACTTTTTATATTTTAAGCAAATTTCTCCTATATTCTCTGTAATTTCATATTAAATGACAGAAATAGAGAATTTTTTTTTAACCTAAAAAAAAATCTTTACAATTAACTAACTAATAATATTAAAAATTTAACAAATAAACTGCTCAGCAGTCAAAACGTCACACCTTAAATTTTACCTCTTTTCAAATAGGCCTAACTCCTGACTGCTTTGGACGATTCGGAATTTCTTTGCGCTTTTACTTAGCCTTGTCTTTCGGCAATACATAACTGTGAATAAGACACTCGAGATAATCCAAGTGACGTTTATACAGGGGGATATGTAAAGCGGTGCAAAATGCTATTTTTTCAACGTGCTCTCATTTGAAGAAAAATGTTTTTTCTTGGATTCCCATATCGAAGATATAAAGAATAACTTCATCCCTCAAGACGTTCCGTGATTTAATCAAGTTCCCCAGTTATTTACTTGGTGGTATAGAAAAACACAACTTTGTGTTTTTTTAGTGATAACACTTTCAATTCTTTACGGATTTTGAA
This sequence comes from Rhagium mordax, assembly GCA_963680705.1. Classification (NCBI taxonomy): domain Eukaryota; kingdom Metazoa; phylum Arthropoda; class Insecta; order Coleoptera; family Cerambycidae; genus Rhagium; species Rhagium mordax. The sequence continues at coordinate 50,422,558 of OY796656.1, read as the reverse complement.
AATTCAAGGCTCAAATTGAAGCCGAAACATCAGATATGAACAACCCAGAATCAGAATCGATTGAAAACAAACGGTGAAAATGTAGATTTGCAATAAAAAATGAAAAAATCTGACTTACGGTGAAAATTAATTGAAAATCAATGTTTCCTTTGAACGAGCCGTTCATTTTGAACAGTTTTCAATATTTTGGGATTAAACGAGGCAAAAACTGTTCACAAAAGGACCAAATTACAACAGCATGTTATCAAAGCAGAATCCGCTTTCTTGCTCGTTTGGAAATGCTTGTACCAACGTTACGCAAATTGAAACAATTAATGTCAGGCAAAAGTCACCAAAAAAGTCAATTTGTTCATTATTCCTATTGTTATCACTTGTTATCAGTATGTCGCCACTAACACCCTACCAGCTACAGCTCATCCCTACGATGAGAGAACAGGGCTTTCCTGTCCATCAAACTGCAATTATTCTGGAAACTTCTGTGAAATCCATCTATCGGGCCATCTCAAGATACAATAACGGCGACGTTCAGTACCGGCCAAGAGGCGGAAGTGTAAGAAAGACTACCGTGGGTCAAGATAGGCTAATACGGCGAGCGGCGAGGAATAGCCGCACATCAACCGCTTCAAAAATTCGGCGCGAATTCGTTGAAGCAACAGGACTGCGTTTCAAAGCGGCTATGCCAAACCAAAATTGGCCTTTGAAATATGCCCATCCTTGGTTAATTATACTTCATAAACAAGGATGGGCATATAGTAAAAGCCAATATTGGTTTGGCATAGATAGCTTTGGAATGCAGTCCTGGAGTTCAAGTTGCAAGCCAGACAATCAAGCGCCGCCTTCACGAGGTTGGCTTGAAAGCAAGAAGACGAGCCGCATGTCCATTGCTTAAACCTCAACATCGTGCTGCCAAACAATTATGGGCGGAAGGGCATCTTCAATGGGGGATAGCAGAATGGAGTAGGTGTATGTTCACGGATGAAAGTAGGTTTAATTTTTTTCGATCGGATGGGCGTCTGTTGGTATGTAGAGGAAGAAATGAAAGATTTTTGCAAGAGAATATGGAGGCAAGGGTGGCTTTTGGAGGTGGAGAAGTGACTGTGTGGGGAGGAATATCGATGAATGGAAAAAGTGAATTGGTGATTCTAAGGGAGAGTATGAACTGTGAAAGGTACAGAGATTTATGTGTGAGAAATATCGTGGTTCCTTACGCCGAGGACATAGGGGACGGCTTCATTTTCGTCGATGATAATTCTAGACCTCATAGGGCAGGCATTGTCAATGACTTCGTAAGGGACCAAGGTATTGAGAGAATGGACTGGCCGCCTATGTCTGCAGATATGAATCCGATAGAGCATGTCTGGAGCAGAATGAAACTGAAGTTGAAAGAACGGGAAGGGCGAATGGCAAATTTTAATGAGTTGATGGATGCGGTACAGCAAGAATGGGACGCTATCCCCCAGGAATTCATAGACGGTTTGATCCGCAGTATGCCGAAGGGTAGGGTAGCAGCAGTGATTACCAGCCGGGGAGGACCCACCAAATATTGATTATTTCTTGTAGTTTGTTTGTTTGTTTTTTTATAACAGTTTGTTACATGTTTCTGTTTCACAATTTGTCATTCAAGAATAAAATTGAAATTAAAATTTAATTAAAATGGCATGTACCTAATATCAGTTAAAGTCTTTAAAGCCATATTCGGCCATTTTTGCCTTACATTAATTGTTTCAATTTGCATAACGTTGGGTACAAAAAACACAAAGTTGTGTTTTTGTACCACCCGGTAATACCGTGGTTTACGTGATTAAATCACGGAATGTCTCGAGGGATGAAGTTATTCTTTATACCTTCGATATGGGAATCCAAGAAAAAACATTTTTCTTCAAATGAGAGCATGTTGAAAAAACAGCATTTTGCTCCGTTTTACATATCGCCCTGTATAAACGTCACTTGGATTATCTCGAGTGTTTTATTTACATTTATGTATTGCCGAAAGATAAGGCTAAGTAACAACGCAATGAAATTCTGAACCGTCCAAAGCAGTCAGGAGTTATACCGATTTGAAAAGGGGTAAAATTTAAGGTGTGGCGTTTTGACTGTTGAGCAGTTTATTTATCTTTTCCCTAACCAGCGATAAATAAACTAAAATTTGAATAGATTCACAAATTTTCAGCAGAAATTCCAACCGAACAAGATCCAAATTAATTTTTTATGAACTAAAATATGTTTAAACAGAACTGGACTGAATTCTTTTTTAGGTCTTTTTGTTTTTGTTTTACTTGGGATGTATTTTTAAATTTATTATAAATTTCGAAACAGAAGTACTTAGCCTGTATCTCCCTGACCTGTCTAAGTGTTCAGTCAACCAAGATGGTACAAGTCGGTTGGAACATTGCAATTGCTCCTGGAAAGGGCTGAAACCTTTAGGTGCGTTTTATTGCGCCACATTCTACCACCGGTTTGATACGCTATCCTTATTCTACTCACACTTCCGTCTATTTTCCTCGCAGTAAAAGTTGGACAAGTAGCCGAAATTTGTGTACAATAAAACGCACCTTTTGATGCAACAGTAGCAATGACGTAACCTCCACTAACACCAAAACACTTAACACTGCACGCAACACGCGATTTGTCAACCAAATTGGCAATTAAGATTCAGTGAGGTCTCCGAATAATGCCAACTTCGTTGGTGATATGTGCATCGAGTGCAGCGCTAGTGAAAACTACGTCAGTGCTATTGTAATTGCTGTTATACAAAAACAAAAAATTAAAATTTGATGTTAAGTTTTGTACTTAAACATACCTAATTATTTTACATTTAATAGTTATTTATGTATTAAGAGTCATGAGTGCACATTTTTGGGCAAAAACACAGTTTGAACCGCGACCCAAAAACCGCACTATGACTCGAGGTGCATATTATATTTTTCGTCATACCCATGAATCATTAAACTAGAAAATAACTTGGGAAAAACTAGTGGAAAACTATAATAAAATTATTTGAGTAAGATTCCATATTTGCTAAGCAAAGCAAAGTAGCGATGTTTGGAGTAACCATAGCAACCATCAAGATAATAAATTTAGGACACGGCTTCTATTCAAATAGCAGCTACTGTCCAGATAAATTAAATCATATTATAATAGTTATTAACATTTTTGAAAATAATGTACCTATACAGGGTGTCCCGAAATTAGCTAGAAAGATTTTGCCATCAGTTTCTACGTCCAAAAATAGTAAAAAAAGTTCTTAAACATGGCCCCGAAAATGCTTCCTAAGGGAGCTACAGCCCTTTAAAGGTGCATCCTTGAAGACGGTTTTTATTTATTAACTCTGAAACTGTTCAAGTTAAAGTAATGAAATTTTGCACATCCACTAAACTTTCTAAGCCTAACAAAATGAGGTAAATATCATCTCAAAATTTTTACCAAGGATGGGTCAAGCTGTAGGGGTGGGGGGTAAAAATAACCGCAACTTTTTTATTTGTAAATTTTTTTGAGTTTTGACTTCAAATTATGAATTGTCAGAGTTTTTTACAAAGGAAACGTCCTCTTGTGCAACTTCGATCGGAGGCACCGTTTTCGAGATAAATTCATTTTAATATTCAAATGCATGCTCTAAAATGATTAGATAAGTGGAGTAAGTGGACTAATTTTTTCCTTTTCTCGTCAAAACAAAATTTAAGAGCCAGATCAAACCAAGATTTTCTTATTTATTTTAACAACTGCTCAAAATGCTTAAATTTTGTTTCGACGCGAAAAGCAAAAAATTTGTTCACTTCCCTAATCATTTTAGAGCATGCATTTGAATATTAAAATGAATTTATCTCGAAAACGGTGCCTCCGATCGAAGTTGCACAAGAGGGCATTTTTTTTGTGAAAAACTCTGACAATTCATAATTTGAAGTAAAAACTCAAAAAAATTTACAAATAAAAAAGTTGCGGTTATTTTTACCCCCCACCCCTACAGCTTGACCCATCCTTGGTAAAAATTTTGAGATGATATTTACCTCATTTTGTTAGGCTTAGAAAGTTTAGTGGATGTGCAAAATTTCATTACTTTAACTTGAACAGTTTCGGAGTTAATAAATAAAAACCGTCTTCAAGGATGCACCTTTAGGAAGCATTTTCGGGGCCATGTTTATAGGAAATTTTTTTACTATATTTGGACGTAGAAACTGATGGCAAAATCTTTCTAGATAATTTCGGGACACCCTGTATAGAAGATATTGTAATTAAGGCTTGTCTGGATTTACTTAAAAAAAAATAAAAAAAAACAAAAAAACATATCACAGTATCCCAAGTTAAATTGTCCCGGATTTACTTTATTCTCCTAGGTACGTTATGAAAAATAAAGACCCATTGCCAATGGCAACAAGTATTTGGTACATAAAACGTCACTTATGATCGACAAGACAATGGAATTAGAGTATACTTATGAGGGAGGTATGACGAAAAATATAATTACATAAGCTTTTTTGTTCTCAAACCAAAACCTTATAACACCGGAATTCAAACATAAAGACTCTAAGACCGGATCGTAAAATTTCTTGCAAACTGTATTGAAATCAATGTTTTTATTCATTAATTGCACCGAAACGGATTCAGAACTGGTATTTCATTTTTCCTTCGGTCATTAGTTTTAAGAAAAGTAGAATATTTTTTCTCAATCAATTTTCAACATTTACTGTACTAAACTTAGTTATATAGTGTTTATATCTGTCCATTGTATAAAAAGACATTTACGAGATTTGAAATGGGTATGACATAAACAATATCTTTTCCATGATTTTTTTGATAATTATCCTATAGAATAATTTTGTATTGTAGATACCTATTGACAAATGTACTACCTATTAAAGATTATTAAATTTGTAATTATGTAGGACCTTTATGTATAAAAATTTTCAGATAACTTTTTTATTTTGAATGAGAAGAATATATAAGAAACTATTTCGTGTTTATTTTTCCACTTAGGATAGATGTATATTTCTCATATTATTTTTCCTACTAAATCTATGTATAAACTAATAAACTATATACCTACCTGAAGCAATAAATTAAGGTAGACATTTCAGTTTGTTGCAAATTAATAAAAAGCAGCTATGAAAATTCACATCACTTCAAGTAAATGAGATCATACAACTTCTTACAAAGTATTTTGTAATAATTTTAATCACACTTCTGGTATTAAAAATATGCAAAAACTATAACTAGAACATATATGTAGGTATAGGATGTTTAGATTTCACTCCTGAGCCATGAACCATTAATAATATGACAGTCTGTAAACAAAATTTTCACGGTAGTTTTTAAATATCAATGTTATACTTCCTTTAATTAATAGACCTCGGATGTCAAATGAACATCTGCATTGATTGCTCTCGTTGCATTGAATCAGATCTAACTGAAAATTTTCTTTTATATAGCTCTTATAATTTCTTACCTTTTTATATTCTATAATACAGAGTGATTCAGATTGACTGAGGGTGACGTCATAAAATATTTGTATCAAAAACTCATTTCCGTTGTTCATATTATCCAAACTTATTTACTTCGCAACCCAAACATCACTAACTGTGAACTGAAGCATAAGAGTTGCCAATTTATGTGAAGAAATTTATAGAGAAGCAGCCCAAATAATTTTATATGAAGCGGCACATTCAGTCTATCTGGATCACAAGAAAGCCTATCTATATTTTTATTTCACTTCACATTCGCAGGCTATGTTCATTTGGTAACATGTCATGTCAAATTATACCATTTTTTGGAATGGTGAAAAAACTGCCGATGAACGGAAAAAGGTTCTAAAAGCGTGAATATGATAAAAATTATATAAATATTAATTTATTTTATTTTACAGAAAATACTGTTTTTTTCCATATGAGAAATTAAGGTAACACACAAAATTGCGAACCATTTCTTTTGTCAGATGAAATAGATCTATAAATATAAATATTGTATCATTTACTTAACTGAAATGGATCACTGCTGTCATCTGTCATCATTCTTCTTTCGGAAGTATACACTCGTCACTCGTATACAGCGCCCCCTCCTTTTTCATCTAAAATTATTAGATTGTGCAAATGTATGGGAATCATTTATAAAAAAATTTGAGCTTAATCGAAAATGATTTTTTATTTTTTAATAAAAAGAACTAGGTATATACATTAATATAAGAACTATATAGCAGCCGTCAGACGTGATGGCGACAGCCCGCGCGGGTTATACTGTACCCTAGTTTAAAACAGATTCAGGCAGTGGCGTGCAATGCTTTTCACTCTGACTGAATTTATTATGAAGTTAATTATCATATGCCGCTGACTGTTGCGTGCGTCTACTGACAACCTTTCATGTTTCAGGTTCATTTTTATTAGTTTAGTGAACCTTGATTATTTAATTATAGAATATCATTGTTATATACGAGCCCAGAATCATATCATTTGGCCATTATTTTGCGTTAATATGTATACTTTAGAAAACATTGGTAAACACAAGAAAAATCTATTGATCCAACAATTATTATTGTAATTTAAGACATTTTTGTAAACATTTTTTATTAAAATTAATGTCAGAACATTAGAGATGTCCACTAACTTAAAAAATATAATCTTCTGATATTAATAATTTCATAAAAATGTTTACAAAATGTCTTAAATTACAATAGTAAAAGGTGGATCAACAGATTTTTCTTTTGTGTTTTCCAATGTTTTCTAAAGTATACAATTCTATTCCATATTCTTTATTATTTCTTATCTCTTATTTTTTTCATTGTGTTTAGGCCTTAATAGTTTCGTTGGGCCTTGGGCCAACCCAAGGAGACGAAACTAAGGTCGTTACGTAGAAATCGTCATTAGGTGCGTTTTATTGTACACAAATTTCGGCTACTTGTCCAACTTTTGCTGCAAGGAAAATAGACGGAAGTGTAAACCTAAAAATATACCTCAGATCAAGACAGAAACAGTTGATCCGTGATTTTGATGTAGGTAGGTATTAGGTATATATATACGGTGTCCTAATAAATTAATGAATATTGAGCGTTTATCTCAGGCGAATATAATTTGAATATTTTAGATTTTTTTAAAATTAATTATAGTATAGGAAATGGCGTGCAAATTCGACGATGAAAGTTTACTGTCTGCCAGTCGGTAATCGAAAAGACCATATAAGTACCAAAGTTTTTTCTTTCTGGCAATTTTTGGTATGGTGAGCGGATGGATATGCGAGGGGGGGCATTTTTTTATCGAATGATTACCGCAATATCTTTCCGCATAGGTGTAGTTGTTATAGTCACAGAATATCTACTTAGGTTATAGTATGCATTTTATTCACAATCATATACGTGATGCTTCAATTCAATTGCCAGCTTATAGCGGCGAGTGCGGCAATTCCATGTGCGTAATTGCTTTACAACTCGAATTATGTACTATACTTTACCTACGATCGTATTTATTGAAATTAAAACAATTTTATCGCTTATATCAGTTTTGACAAGAAAATTAAGTTTTGCGCCTGCTATTTTGAATAATTTTAGATATGGCTTCAGAAATAAAATATGAACTACAAGTATTGTGTTATGTTGGAGTTGGTCACGTGTAGGTGGCGGAGAGTGCGTTGATCGTAGGTAAACCATAGACATAAACTAGGTAATAGACACTTTAAGTTGTTCGCTTCGAGCATATAAGGGAAAATAGAGGGGGCCAAAGCCCCGTTTGTTTGTCTGACCAACAACTGTAAATATTTACTAAATTTTAGTAAACAAACAAACTGCAAATCCCCTAATCTTATTGGTTGGCGAAAATAATGTCATGCTCTGTACTGCTCCAAACGTTCATTGTATATGACAGTTACTGTCATTTTTAGTTTATTTGCTGATTTTCGTTAATTTGTTGTGTTTTTGAGTGTTTGGATACTCTATTAATAAAAGACAGTGAACAAAAGGTGCGTAATGTGTCATATAGTACAGGATAAAACGTAAATCGGACATTTCACTGGTAAGAATCAAATTCCATAGACGTATCGTAACGTTATTTTTTTGAGGTAGTTATATATTTTCTTCCTAGATTTTCAGAAGATATAGAACAATAGCAAACATGGATAATGTCTGGCCATTTCAAAAGATCTGCTAAAGTATGCATATATTTGCTCAGATCACTTTGCACAAAATGATTTCATTGAAGAACCGCAGGTTGGAATGAAATATTTAAAGAAAGTTGTTGTTCCATTAAGACTGTGTGAATCTCCATCCCTGTTAAGGGCTAGGTATGTAATTGTAATAGGTTAATAATAAAATATATTTAATTTTGACTGACGTCGTTAATATAAGAAACCAGAAAAGAAGTATTTGACTCGTTTGTACAATCATAATGTATTCGATCGTTCATCATTATTCTTACTGAAATGGCTATAAGAACACACGTCATCTACAATCTATGAATGAGCTTGCGTAGCTCATCCTGTGCATTGGACCAGATAACAAACAACTTTCGGTGTCATACGTTGATGACGTCAGTCCAGAAAACCATTGAGTCAACTGTAATTATATGCCCGTACGATTAGTATATTAATTTAATAAATAATATACACTTGTTTTATATTTTTTCTATTTTGTTTCTAGTAAGTAATCTATGGCAGATTATATATCTAAAATTAAATGTGTACAGGATATTCTCGGCCATGCGAACATTCAAGTTGAACATTAACTGCCAGTCCACACAGAAGTAATGTCGGAAACGTTGTTAAAATATCACCTGGACATACTGCCAGTTAATCCGGAAGTAATGTTGAAATTGTTGTGGGCATATCACCTGAACGCACGTTATCTGCCAGTTCACCTTCTAGTAGTTTTGCCGTTCTACCATCAAGAAAAATGTAAGCAATATGTGAATATGACAAAAATAAAATAAATTAATATAAATATTACTATATTTTAGAAGAACACTGCAAAATCCAAGACACATCGTAGTCTGCGAAAGTGACATGAATGACGAATGACAGTAGTTGGCTGGGCTGTTTCCTGATTTTCATTTTATTAGCATTAAAAAAAGTTAATCTTATTTTGTTATCGTCTGTAAAAGTTTTCCTCAAATTTTAGAACTTGTTGAAGAATTGTATAGTTATAATTATCTTAATTTTGTATTTGTGTTAAGATTTATTCCATTTCTTTCTACTCACATTTACCATACATAAATGCCCATTCTCATATAGTAATGATAACAAAATTATATTCAACATGTTCGTATAATTTGGATGAAAGCAGCAAGTTACTTATTTATTATTTCAACAAATTATTTGTTACCCGTTATGAAACATTATGAAGGTCTAAGAATGTTAAAAAATATTGTTTTGTTGTTTTGTAACATCGTACAGGTGCGTCGGAAATACACAATAAAATATATCTGATTTGTGTTTATTTTTATAAGTTCTACATTGTTGTTTCTTAAAGTAAATATATATAAAGAATTTTGTGTTCTTCATTAATATGAAAAATATATAAACCTGGGATTGTGAGTAGTTTATTTCCTTCCAAGCGGCCTATGCAGCATTCATCAAATTTCATTTTAAAATGACCCTGCTTATTTTTTCTGCAGTTTAAAAATTTTTGACTTGATAAATCAATTTCATATTTGGCAATGAAATTGAAGTTATATAGGTACTGCTAAAACATTTCAAGACACCAAACGAACTGATAAAATTCGGAGTATACTATTTAATTTTTTCACTAACATGGTCAATACCTGCAAATCATTTGATATTGTTTCCTAATGTTAAGCCTAATAGTTCGGTTGAGTTTTAGGTGTATACCGACTTGACCTTATTTGTTAACTTGGTCAAATAATATAATAAACCCGGTAAACAGCGTTTATTAACTCTAGGCAAAAAAAATTGCACAGATGTTCGTCTGAACACAGAACTCAAATATACATAATAGTTTCGATGTTAACTCTCGTTTGGACCATTCCTTCAAACCACAAAAACTTTATACCATTCTTCATTATACTTAAAATTTTCCTCCTCCATGAACATATAAGCTAATATCATATCGAATATATATAATTATTATTAATGTTATAAGAGATATTATTCAAGTTAATAAATAATAAATAAATGAAAATAATGATTATTGTAAAAAATAAAATAAAAATAAATGCTACGCCACTGTTGAAAGGATGAGATGTAAACAAATGTTCCCCCCTCGCGCGTCCCTCACCTACAGTCACTCGCCAGTTCCGCAGACAACAATCCCATTGTTACGAGATGTCACGCCACCTCTATTTTCCCTTATATGCTCGAAGGTTGTTCGTGATACGTAGATGCAGATGTGTACGTTAACGTACAAATTTTACGTTTACGTCCTGTTTCACAATTCAGTTTAAGTAGTTTGTACGTTTGTAGGTCACCTTAAAATTTTGGTTATCAACATGTCAACAAATATATAACCTTAAAAATCCGACGTACATTTGTGTTTGTCGAGTTGAAATTTTGAATTTTTTATTTATTAAAGTAAACCCTATAAAGCAACTAGGGTAAGTTATTTAAAAATGCATCAAAATAAACCTCGCGAGTTATCGCCGCCGCTTCGGTACACTTCAGTTAGCGTACGTTACCGTTTTAGGTACACGTGAGGATCCGTAAGATAACGTAGGTACGTAAGACGATAACGTGAACATTTTTAAACTGCGCAAGCGCGACTACCAAAACGTACGTTTACGTCTACGTTTTTGACACAACTTAAAGTGTCTATTATTTTCTACGATCGTGCAAAAAGTATTAACTTTTTGCGCTATTTACAGTGCAAAATAAAACTACTTTTTGCACTAGTGCAAAAAGTAATATAAACGAAAAGTTTATTCATAGTTATTTATGGATGGCGTTTGACCGAGCGTTTGACAGTGACAATTTTATTTCTCTAGTTGTCAGTTTGACATTTGAATATTTTGTGTTATTAGCTGCTTCCCTTTTACACAAAATCTCAGATTATTCTCACATTTTACGTCAGTATTCAGTTACCGGTACGTTTCTTTTATTTTTCACATGTGAGTTTAAATTAAAGTGAGATTATTTACCCCCACTACCGTGCCAACTGCATTAGCTCGGGAGTAAGATCACTTTACTCACTTCAGGTCTTAGTTAAAGATTGAGGTTAATGTTTGACAATTTGTTTATTAAATGTTAGCCAGATTAGAGAAAAATTATAAAAATAAGATATTAGTTATTAGCTATTCTGTAGTTATTACGTTATTAGAGCCAAGTTAATTTCCTATATTACATTTTTCTCATTTTGTACTCACTTTGATCGTTTCTTTTATACAAGTGACGTAGTCAACAAGTCAACTGAGATGAGTAATAATACTCATCACATTTTTCTCACACTCAGTTGTGTGCAAAAGGGAAGCGCCTAATGTAATAAGGTTGATTCTCACTTAAGCCGGCGCTACACATGCGGCATTCGGCGAAAGGCGAGCGGTTACTCGGCGAAAGCCGCATGTGTGTAGCTGACGCTCGCCTCGGCGTTCGCCATTCCCGCTTCGCGTCGGTAAATTGACGCGAATCAAAGGATTCGCGCGTCATAAATTCGATCGGTACACACATTGGGATTGTTTTTTGCCAGTCTTGACACTTGGCAGCGTTTGTGTTGGTTTTCGATAGTTGTTTAATAAAATGGAGTGGTTAAACGACGCTCGCCTATCAAAGCTTTCGCCTTTCGCCAAATGCCATTCGACGAAAGCCAAAGTTCGCCTTTCGCCGAATGCCGCATGTGTGGCGCCGGCTTCACGCTACAATCAGCTCGGCTACGCGGCGCTGCAAATTGCCGCTAGGTAATGATCGCATTGTTTTAAATGAGTACGTTCTCACTTGCGCTACACTATAGGCTTCGATGCGCCGCTTCGTCGCGCGGCAACTTTGAAATTGTTCTGTGAGCATTTTTTATGTTTTGTCGCGCGGCGTCGTTCAGTACAATCCTGATTGTATGCGGTTCACAATGTTCACATGCTGTTTTGTAAAAATGTCTGCTTTGGATGATGAAAAGGCAGAGCACTTAATCATCCTTGTGGCTAAATCAGTAGAACTTTACGATCTAACGAACAAAAACTACAATAATCAGCAAAGAAAAGAGAATATTTGGCACATAACTAACACGAATATGTATGTCATCATCAGTACTCGATAAAAAACTACATTTTTAAGAAAACAATCCAATTTAATTCAAAGACAGACAAATGTCAACTGTGTACTAAAACTCTTTGCTAACAGCGCGTAGTGTCGCGTCTCTGTCGGTCGTTGTAATGAGAATACCCCCCAACGTCACGACACTTTGCAGCGCGGCGTCGTGTCGCGTCGCCGAGCTGAGTGTAGCGTAAGTGAGAATCAACCTATATTCTGTTCAATAATATTAAAAGAAATCTATTTAATTCGATCGTAGAAAAAATTTTGTGTGCAACACTTGCAAAAAGTATATTTGTTGCACTTAGCATGATCATAGCCCAAAGAAACCTAGCCCCGACACTCTCCCGCGGCACCTTTGATCTTTGGAAGACAGTATCTCTAAAGCCTTGGTTTCCTCGAAAGCGGCACCGGCAAATAGCGACCGTAATAATGAATTGCGGTGAAAAAATGTGGGTTCTAGTTCGACGCAATGAAAAGTGGAGCGTCGCACCGTTTTCCGTTGAAGACAAGCGACATGGACGATATCGATGTTGCTCTTTTAGTAGTGCTAGATGGCGAGGAATCAGAGGAAGAAAATCGAAGAAAAAGTGAATCTGATCTTTTTAAAAATAGAACCGCAGAGGGCGCAATTCAAATTTTGATTTGTCGCCATCTATACATATACCTACCTCCTAGTACTTTAGGACACGAAAGCGGTGCACTCTACCGCTATAAACCGTTGACAAACTGTTTCCCGCCGCACTAGCTACCGCATTCAATATACCGGCGCCGTTACATTGCGTTGCGGTGTCTACCAACGCTACCTTAAAAACCACTTGTATCCGAGTGCATAGAACAATTTTCTATGACGTCATTCGCCGCATTATTACGGTCGCTATTTGCCGGTGCCGCTTTCGAGGAAACCAAGGCGTAAGCGGTAGCAAAGTTTACTAAATTAAATACTATAAAAGTTACCTCACTCTACGAAAGGCGCGAATCCGCCTGCCCCGCTTCTCGGCTCGCCTACCCCTACCTCTTGACCCCCGCGTCCTCGGTAAAAGGTACCCGGAATCCTCTAACATATGTACACATCAGTGGCACTCGTTCACTCTACGAATGATTTGTACTTACTCATTCCTTTTTTATTATATAACCTGACCAATCTCACCGCAATTACTACGTTCTCAAACTTTTGGAACACCCTAGCACAGAACACATTTTTCTGTGACCTAGGTACATGACCTGCTGACTGCGTTTTTAAACGTTGCTAACTTTGCTAATACACCCGGTATCCGTATCGCTTTATGATCAACAACACGTGTTCGCGGTACGCCTTTTATATACAAATATGAAATATCGCGAAGGAGTGAGGTAACTTATACTGTATTTAGTAAACTTTGGCGGTAGTGAGGAGGACACGACTTGATTCCTTTGCCCATTCCAACAAATAACTTTAGAATAATAACACAAACAAAAATATTAGTTATAGATGAAAGTACAGCAATATGTCAACGCAACGATAAAACAACAACCTATAAATCTCAAAGTCTCGATAATTTCCAGCAGGCAACTGCCGTCGCTTCACTGAAACTTCCTTCATTCCGCATTTCCACCGCCAACCAGTCTCGTTACTTCACTCTTCGCTCGCAGTCGGCCACGCCGCGATACACATAAGCTGTAAACTTATTAATACCATTGTCGCGGCTATGTTTATTTAGGCTATGGCATGATTGTAGCTCTCGCTTCGCTCTTGCTCGTGCTGCAAACTTCATGCCTCATGCAACAAATATATACAATACACTTTTTGCACTAGTTACACAAATTGTTTCTTCCGTCACACTATTCTATAGTAGTGGAGGCTATATATGTTAAAAATTACTGATGACGTAATTTAAACCAAAAGATTTTTCTGCAGCGAAACACAAGTTTTAAGAAAAACGTTTTAAATAGGCCATATTAGGTATAACGGCAAAAAATTATAATACGCTGTACAACATATCGTTCCATGCGGTAAATTGGGATAAAACATATACATACAATGAACAAAGAGGGTGGCAGGCTTTCCGCTTCCTAATAATTATAACTATTCCCTATGTAAAAAAGAACAATTTGTAAACTGGAATTTATATTTGAGATTTGGAACAAATCAGATTTTGTCAAAAAGTTATTCGTGATCTCGAAAAAATTTCTGGAAATAATTTAAGCACTAGTGGTATTACAAGTGAAAATTTTCATTTGTTACAGGTTACAGTAATTTGAAGTCAGAAATATACGTCATATTAAATACGTCTCTCGAAGGACGTCACAAAGGCCATTTTAAAAAATACGTTGTACAGACGTCAACTAGTCATATGATCAGCTTAAGCTGGGTCCACATATGTATCATTCAACTTCGATTTGACGTTAATACTAAAGTTTTTTTACAATACAAACACCGTTTAACCGTATTTATAACGTTTTTAACCACAAAGCAGATAATTAACACGAAAATAGATAGAAAAACGCTGGACACACAAATCAAGCAAGATTTAAAATGGCGTCGCAAAGCCTTGTAGAATAACAAATAACAAAACGAAAGTAACTGCGCAACCGCTCTGTGGCAATTGGGCATCAACTGGGGTATATTGTTCAGGCAAAACAAATTCAGCTTATCACCAGTCTCCTCTTTATAAGTCGTTGGTGTGGACGATGATACTCTGTCATCTGATACGCCGGTTAGAATACCGTATGCGATCCGTTCCATCTCGATTCGGTTTTTCCCCGATCATCAAAGGAGCTACGGATACGACACTGAACTAGTGTAGACGTGTCCACCGCTCAAGCAGCAAATTGATTTCTATATCTAAATAATACAATTTGCCACCAACGCCTTCGTCTGGACTGTTGTCTATTTATTGTAAATTATTATAAAGCACGCGCACGACACTTTTCAACAGACGCCATAGTTGAGACCTTCGAGCATATATTTTCCCTTCCCCCGTACCGACTCACCGTCTCACCATCACAAATGAATAGACTCCGCCCCATTAATTTTATGGTTCCGCAGAATGGTGAAATTAAAGAAAGTTGAGATAGCTTCAACAAAATTTGTTTATTTATACGTGTTATATTTTATACTACAGCTATACTGTATTTTTATAATGTCTATTCCCATTAAATTTTCTATTATACATTTTCAATTTTGGATTTTTTAAAATAATACTTATTCCCGCGAAAATTTAAACGATGTTAGTCCGCATTGCGCAAACTCACGTTACCTACTTTATCAGAGACAACTTATTTGCGATTTCCGGTCGGCGCCGTCGGCGGTCATGTCATCTAGGACCAGCTGATCTGATTGATGGTTTGTTAACATTTGTAGTTTTTAGGTTAGGTGCTTTCGCGAGTTATTTCCACATATTTAAAAGAAAGTATGTGGTTATTTCAGGCAATGACCCCAATGAACACTACTCAAAAATAGCCAAATCTGCTGAGTCGTTTGCTTCTTGGTTTCCACCACTGTACATGTTTATTTATTAATATCTATCGTAAGATTACGGTTCTTTTTACGAATAGTCGTGGAATGTTCAAGCAATAAAAACTATACCAACTAGTGTAATGAATGGCTGCTTTTAACGGTGCTTTTTGTCACTATACTTACGTAATCTTTTTATACGGAAATCTCGGGCGCCAGTCCTTCAATTTTTAAGTGCAAAGAACTACACTTTTCTTTGGCTCTCCTAATTGGGAGAACAACCCTGAATAGCGAAACAACGGAGATACAGAATTGCCAGGGATCGGAGCTGGAGATCTATCTAATGGATTTCGATCATGCTGCTCAAACGGGTTAATCAGAAATAAATGACAGAAATAATAACTCGTGAATTTTACCTCTTTAAAATAACGTATTTATTCAGTAGTAATTTGGAAACAGAATAATTTACTCTAAAACCTCCACGACTGTACAGTCGAGTGTGTATAAAACTATTTCAAAATAATTAAAAACAAGTCAAGCTGGCAATATAGAGTCAAGCTGGCAATATAGAATCTTTACGCGATTTTACGGCGGAATTTTCGGAGACGTTGAATTAATATTTTATTGTGTACGACAAGCAAACGGACCGTTCCAATAGGATGTATTATAAACGGCGGGCAATCGATTAGCTATAGATATTTACGTCTTTTACTGGTACTTGAAAATACGGCGAACTACGGCCACAAACGTAGAGCTATTTTTGAACGGCTATTTTAATTTATAGCAAGTTTTCGGGTCACCCTGGTACACTGACACCTTACAGATCACCCGAACGAGAAAATCTGATCAGTTGGTGCACAATTTATCAAATAATAACACGAATCAACCAACGGGAGGTATTATGAATTAGCTCTAGTTTGCTTTGGTAGCAATATACGGCGATACTCACAGAAAATAAGAC
Source organism: Rhagium mordax (assembly GCA_963680705.1). NCBI lineage: Eukaryota > Metazoa > Arthropoda > Insecta > Coleoptera > Cerambycidae > Rhagium > Rhagium mordax. The sequence goes on along the minus strand of OY796656.1, from coordinate 50,406,002 downwards.
CTTTAGATATCTATACTTAACTGAAGGCAGTGCCTGCAGAATGTAGCAGGTTACGGTGAATTCTTACCAAGATTTAATGCAAAGAAATTTACTATCAAAAACTCGGAGCGACGGTACTGAAATGTTGACGGCTTTAGATATATCTTCAATGGCTGACGGTAAATCGCATCTGATTATACGGACTATTTCGGAATGAATCTGAACTGCTGCCGGTTTTCTCGGAATGAGAATGAACTGCTGGCGGTTTTCTCGGAATGAGAATGAGGACGAAGTGAGCGTTCTTCCCCCTTTTGTAACCTTTATGACGTATCTAGGTCGCGTGATAGAGGGGCGGGCACCGACTTGAAACGACGAACTCGGATGCACAACCCGGCGTAACTTGCAGAGGTGCAGCGGATTATGCAATTTGGCGCATCGACTCAGAACGTATATAACCGGGAATGAGTTACTTGTAATTTCTATACTATGTTGCAAAAAGAAACGGATTAAAACGGGCAAGGATTAACAATTTTAGTAACGAATTATTTTTATTTCCGACTCGGCCATTATTTATAATATTTCTCGGATTTTACTTATACGAGGGATTGTCGAAAATTAATCAATTAATTACTTGATTGCTTGTTTACCAGAAGACTTTTTAACAACTCATTTATAACTTAATTAGAACAGAATTTAATTGCTAAACAGCGGCAGGGTGTACCCAAGTGACGGTAATATTTAAAGCAAAATTGAACATTCCTTGATTGGAAAAATCACTTCGTTACACTAGGTATATATTAACTACTTATAAGTTTTAACATGTCCAAATAAATAAACACATACCTACCTACCTACTTCTTCTTAATTTTCACAAGGTTCTATCTATTACAGCTCCTACGTATAAGAAAGTTATGAAAGATATCAATATAATATAATAATGGAATGGCTTTATTCATCATTACAATACATATACATATACATAAATTTGTAATAGCTATTAACATATCTAGGAATGTTATGACTATCATAACTGCCGCAGATGTCGGTTTGAAATCCGAGCTCGTAGAGCGAGGATTTTAAGACATCTAAGGCTGTTATGATTCATAACATCCGTGATGTGTTCAATAGTTTATCGGTTTCAGAAAATAAAGGCATTATTAATAGATATTACCTTTTGATATTCTCTTATTAATACCGTTTTCATTTCATTAGTTGGTCAAGTCTGTATGGGTTGATTTGTCGCCATGGTTACAGTTATATTTTGTTGGTTTTTATTTGTTACCTTTTTTCATATTACATAAATGTTTACATTTTTAATGTCACAACGGCTACATAAAAATGGACCTTGGATTGCCTGAAAATACATTTCAGTTGGATTTCAGTACTTAATTATTATTGTTTGGAGTTTCCTGTCTGTTTGTATTAATAAATAGCCCTATAGTTTCATTATTTATTATTTCATCTGTTGAGAGTTATTGACAGATCTGTATTTGTAATATTACCGTACAAGTTTTAAATATAACTGTACAACTTTAGTTATGACTTGTTTACCAGCCTACTTTTGCATATGTAAACAAAGGATTAATATCCTGAAACCGATAAATAATATTAAAACAACGATAATAAGATAAACGTATATAATATAATTGGAAAAATAATATATATCACTTTTTTTTTACACTGAACAGTCAGAACCGGCGAGCAGTTCCTATTTCTCCATCGAAAAAAAACCATACTTTACTTACAGTAAGGCCAGCGTTCACCCAAGTCTCATCTAAAAACTACAACTTCTATGTTCTTCCCTTAGGGCACTATTACGTGACCTTTTTAAGAACCTATAATGCCAAACACAATTACATTACAACACGAAGAAATAAAAAGTCCGAAAGTAATCGTCACAAAGTACTCCGTTTAAGATGAGGCAAATAATCATCTTCATGCACCGCTGCTAAAATATTGGTGGTTCATTTCTTTCAAAAAAGGAATGGATTATACGCTTGAGAGCACTTTTAATTCCTTCATCGAGATTGTCCAAAGCTGCCCTTTGTCGGTGGTACACTTTTGGTGGCTGATGTTGGGGTATTTATTTGTATTCATGAAGAATATTAGAAACACTTGGAACACTCACACCTGCTGCCTTTGCAGTGAACTCCATGAATTCCATCTTTGGTTTCTCCGGATTCTCCCCATCGTAGGCCTTACAAATGTTCACCTTTTCCTTATATTCCACCGAAAAAGTCTGGATAATCGTTTTTTGGGTGGAGAAATTATACCTCCTTCAGCCATCATAAACCTTAAGAAAACCCGTTTTAATATTTAATCAATATTAATCGTTTGCATTTATGTACCTTATTACTTTAACTCCCAGATGAAATGTGAAATGTCACAAAAACGAACAACACAGTTGACAGTCACGCCGGCGCCCCATTTATTAACGTTTTTCATACGTTTAGCGTTTATTCGTTCTGATTGGTCTATTGCAAAATGTGTAAAAGTTTAATGCGTTACGCGAGTACTTGTAGAGTCGGCCTTAGTCAGTCAAATCTAGCGTTGCTTTGTAATTCGGGTCCTATAAATACGACCAATAGAGAAATTCCATTCAAATTTAGTGGACATTTTTGGGGAGGAGTCTATTCAGTTTTGTCGGTGATACATACTATAGGCCGCATTCAGAGAACTTCGATTGTCGCGCGCGACTGGTCTCCTTGGCTTGGCGCGCGACTTTTTCCCACCATCTATTTTTCAAATGTAGCACACCAAAGAAAAGTGTAGCGTCTACATTTCAAATCTATGTTCTGTGTTTTAAATAGTAAAATAAATAAATATAATTGACTGGCATTGATACTTGACCATTTAATAAGTTAAGATGGATTTACAAATTTTATTTGCATGTTATTAGAGGTGGGGCAAACTACAAGCAGAAAAAAAGAAATTGCCAAAAAAGTTTAAAAAACACTTTGTACTTTGTAAATGAACAAACTCTGTTTCGTCTTCCATTTAAAAGCCATTTCTAAATTTCTAACCTTTCTAATGCACTTCACAGTTCTAAACTTAAACTTTCACAAACGTCGCGCAGCAGACAAACTGTAGTTCAATAAATTTAAGCAACAGTACGGCGCGACAGATGAATGGGGTAAATAATTCAGGGGAGTACAGCTCACTGATTGATTAAATTTAGTGTAGCGCGCTACAGTTCTCTGGATGCGCCATTACACCACCAATTATGATCGTCTATCTTATTCTGCCAATCGCCATTCCGTTTTTCCACACGTGAGGAAGTACCAAGGCTGGTAAACTGTAAAGGTTACCCAATCTGAACCTGACCTATCTCAATAATACGTTTGGCGACCTCAGGGTTCATCCTTCTCTGTCCTACAACAGCAGAGCAGTGTAGTGTCTCCTTTTAGTACATACTTACGTAAAATAAATGACAGACCGCGGTCGCCAGCAATGCCTCACCCCGCATTTTCCTCGCCCTAATGCAGCTCATTGATGTAACCTGTACTAAGTCTACAAGCCTAGAGGACGTACTATGAGGTCAAGAACGATAGACAAGAAGTCGTTGCTATGAGGTACGTTTATTGTTTAGAACATTAGAAGGGGATTACGAATCATATAATGTTTTGGTGGGAATGGATTAGAAAATCGAAAGAACATGATTCTGTGATCAGTGTCGACTGAGTGGCGGTTTCTTAGAGGAGGCAACGGAGGTTAAGCCTCCTCTAGCAGCCAAAGTAGAAAAGTAGAATAATGAATATTGGCTTAAATTTTAAATTTAACTTTAAATACCAGGTATTATATTTATTGAACTTAATTCTGGCAATCACGCCAAATTCTAAAAAATAAATAGAAATAAGAAAATTGTCAAAATATGTCAAGATAAAAGTGTAGTATCAAAGGCAAACTTCAACAGTTTGCCCCAGAATATTAACTATCCGCCACAAACAAACTACAAACAATAGGTATTATATTATAAATACCTACTGAAATTGAAATAAGAAGTTAATTTTACGACTCTACAAATATCCACTCGAAGCGCACGCACCGTATATTTATTCCTTGAAAGCGCAGGCAACCTACAATCGCAACGTGTGTTTCTCTTTGCGGCTAATTCAAAACAGCCTCAGTCCCCATTCTGTACTCAACACAGAACGTTAAAAGATAGAAAATATATACGACGGTAAAATACGTAGGCCCATCCAAATTTCAGCAAATTTACCACGTGATTTGAGGCCGTGGTCAGGGATCAGTGAACTAAATTCCGCTTATTTCTTTGTTGCTATGCAACTTTTGGACATACTTTTAAAATTAGGTCCATATTATGTAAAATTTTCTGCCGAATCCATTTCCGGAGGGCGATTTGCGATATGAGCTTGCGTTCATCCCCTATATTAATTTTTTACCCCTTTTCGGCAATGCATGATATTTAAAATTCAAATTTTAGACGGAGGTTATATGATGTATTTCGACTACGATAGCAGCGTTAAAATAGTATTTTGATTATTGATCTTCCAAGAAAAAAATAAAGTACGCGGGGTGTAGAAATATTGTAGAGAAAAATATGTAGCATCGAGGTACTTTTTCTATTTCTAGAGATACTATATATTATATCGGTTATGTGAGCGATATTAGTCCTTGCTGGTTCTTGCTGGGCAATATTTTGTATTATATTTATTATTTGGTATACTTATATTTTTTAATACATTATATTGACTAAGTAGAGTGTATTAATTGTAATAATAAATAATTTCTCCTAAAAAGCATCATTAATGTCAATGTAGAGTTTAATACTAATTTTGGGGTACTTGTAAAACACAATGACCTTGAAATTCCTTAAAAATTTTCGCCTGCGGCGCTTCGCGGGGGGCTGCCCCCGCACCCCCCGCAGCTCTTGCCCCGTGTACACAGCTTTTTACTTCTGAGCCTCCTCTACGTTACAGATCATAGGAGCCGCCGCTAGTCGAAAGAATGCGCCTTGTTTAAATATAATATGGTCGAAAGTTTAAACATCTATTTAACTCGTATCTTATAACACCTGTAATACATACAGTACAGAGTACAGTACAACCCCCTGCATGTATCCCTGTCCCTGAACTAACGTGCAGGAGAGGGCACACATTTACAAAAAGGGACCCACACCCAATATCCGTGTATTCGCTATGTGCAAGGGTTCTAGTGGCGCCACTAGTGGTCAATTTTTTTATATTTGTACCCATTTGTCAATGTCACTACATGATTGTCAGTGTCACGACATGACAGAATAACATAAAATAATGACCAGTATGATTTTGCGTACCAAATTTAAACAAATTACGCATTCCAATAAATTTACCAGAGGTGAGAGGTGTATTAGAGAAAGGAACGAAATTGGCATTTTGTCACGTGAAACATGTAGAAGCATATGTTGATATCAGCTGCAATAATAAAACTACAGCAAAGTGCATTCGACAAACGGCTGTAACAGATACGCCTTAAACTTAATTTAGAGGTAAATACATGCTTTTACTTGACTCTTTTCAAAGCTTTGATCCACTTCGCGCGTTATTCAAGGTTGTGTTTCCGCGCAGGAAATCTGTAAAGTTTATTTTATGGAAAGTGTCACTAACACGACAGCCTAGAACACAACATTTGTTTGCAAGTAGCTTAATTTTTCCCATTTTTCATTTATAACTGAAAAGCACTATTAAATTACAACTCTACTCGTTCAAACAACAATATTTATTACATGATGACAGTCTTGACATTCTTGACAGCACGAGCACAAAACATAACCCGTAGCCACGATGGCTACGCATAACCATACCTTGACAGATGGGAAAATTAGGGGTTCAAAATTTACAATTATGGCCACCGCAAACGCTCGCGTCTGATTTAGTAATAACTCCGCCCCCTTGCGCGCCGGTGGTCGGACAGTTAACATGAAAGTGAACTTTGAAATTGTATAAAAAAATTTTTTTTTTTACACAATAGCTGTGTTTGGTGACCCAGTTCAGAACGGCCTAGACTAAAGTCAGCGAATTATATGAACTGAACTCGAATTGCTAGAACTTTAAAAACTATTTTGTTCGGTGTACAAACATGTACAGTCGGGATTTTTACGTTTGATAGTTGTTGTCAAAGTGATATTTATTTTAAAACTACAGTGGGAAATTGTAACTTTTAGTTCGGGACGTTCTGGACTGGGTCACCAAACACACCTACTGATTCTCAATTAAAATTCTCATTGTATAAGCGTTTTTTAAGATTTTTTGTTTTAAAAAAGTGCATATTTGCTAGTGAGCGGACAGTAACACCTAGTATTTAGTATTCGACCGGCCTATGCCAGTTTTCGGACACGGCTAATATTAAGCCGCGTCCTCATTGAGTCGACATTGTCGATCGACTCTGTCGATCGACAATGTCGAGTCAATGAGGACGCGGCTTAATGGGCCTGTGTCTCGTAAGCCGCGTTCTCATTGAGTTGACATTGTCGATCGACTCTGATGTCGATCGACAATGTCGACTCAATGAGGACGCGGCTTTAGACATAATCGGACAGAACCGTATTGAGAATTTGTCCGTTGCAGTCGATTCTTTTGTATTCCAGCTCTAAGGCGCTGAATAACAAAATACGGCTCTTGTGCGTAATGACGTGCAACAGATTTTGTTTTATATAAAGTATACGTATTAATTGTCCTCAACATTTCTCTAGTAGTCATCTTTATACCATCCTAAATACTAACCGCTACTCCTGTAGTCCTGTTGTGTGCATATTGTCGTATCGAGCATAATTACAATTAAGGCAGAGCTGTTCTCGCGCTACAATTTATATGAAATAAATAATAATAATTAAATAATAAATAATAAAATATCGCGTGTAGCTACCTCCACGCAGTGTTTAATGTCTCCTTTTAGTATGTAAAATAAATGACAGACCGCTGTCGCCAGCCCTGCCTCAACCCCCATTTTCCTCGCCCTAATGCTGCTCATTGATGTAACCTGTACGTCTACAAGCCTTGGGTTTGGCCTACATCAAATCGAGTATATTTTGGACATCCCTGCACTTTACATTGGACGTCCCTATTAGCTTCTATCAATCTGGCAACAGTAGCAACACTGACAACATCGAATTCTGTTGCTTGCCGCCACAGACCTAAATAATTAGACTGATTATGAACGCACTGCGCAGCCATTGGCGCATGCAAATATAGGAGCCGTTCATTTTTCAATACTTTTTGTTTACACATATAATAGGATTTTTTCGCGACTTCCCGTTCAGGACCGTTGTCAGATCAGCGGTTATCCCCACTCGTTTTCTAAAATTTAAAATTGGCTGTTCTCGACGTGAACTCACGAAAATGAATTGGTTACATGAGCGGTTTATTATTTGTTTTGATTCTGGGTGGTTCTAAGGAATCTGGCGATTTCAGTAATTTCAGAGATCAGCTGGATGTAGGTTATTTCTGGTTTGGCGTACCACAAAATAATGTTAAAAAATGTTTTTAAATATTCTATTAGAAGATATATTTTTTGATAGGGGCTTAGTGGAAGTGTTCAATTACTTAAATTCACACTTCAGGAAAATAGGTATGGGCTGGAAAACTGAGGGAACAGCATTTTCGACAAATAATTAAATCTTTGACTGCAGAGATAGTATACCATGAACACACTTTTTTCCAATTATTTCGAATGAAACGGGAAAAAATTATTTTGATTAGTTATCGTTTACATACCATATACCATTCAACAATATATTGGCCGTCTCCAAATCGACAACAATTTCAAAATTTGCTTCAAAGTTTAAAGTTAAATTAACCATCTCCTGTTCCTGCATGATAAATATGAAGAATATGAACGTAGAACAAACATAACCTTTTACTTTTCAAGTCATAACCGCTTGTAACTTCAGTCAAGGTACCGGGAAGTAAATCAGTTCCCGTTTTACAATTAATGACATCATTAGGTGACGTCAACACTATACTCCCCTATTCCCACTAGCTCGCGAATACAGAACGGTTACAATTTTACTGTTACCGTTGATCAAACGGGAAGTCGCGAAAAAATCCTTTAAATTGAAGCAATGAAATGCTATCAAGTTTGTTTTGTTGTGAGGGTTGCATAATATGACTTTAGCTGGCATTTGGGAGACGATCCGAAACAACAGTACTTAGAAGGGGAAAGTAGTTTTGTACGTTGTACGTTGTATATGTCCTCTATGTAGTTTTTACATAGATATATTTAAATTGAGAATTTTATGGGCTTCAAAAACTAGTAATTAAATATAAACTAAGAGTAATTTTAATTTCTAAGTACCTTCTACTTATTTTAGTCCTTTATCTGCAACTGTATAAGTATGTTGAAAAACTTCTAACTCTGAAATTACTTTTCATCGGCATGAAATACATTTGTAAGCAAACGAAAATGTGTATATAAGGATTTACCAAAGTCATCCATATACTATTATTGAAAAATTCGATTTTGTAACGTAGTTAAGAAGTACTTATACAACCTTTCCATTTCGGGCATTCATATTAGAAAAGAACTGAGTAAGTTTATTTTATTTCAACATCATAATAAAGTATTTATTCTACTGCCGTGCGTAAAGTACTAACTTTACATACGCTGTGTAGTGCCCAAAGTAAAAATTTCATATAATCGCCTATAATATATAATAATCATATCCTATTTCAAAAACGTTAAATATGGTCACATATTTAATTTTATGTACCTTGTTCATTATATTAATATATTATATAAAGTTCCATTTCCGAAAAAATTTCACTTTACACACTTGTTGCATAGGTATATAACTATTTTCACAATAATATATGTTTATTATCTATTACCTAATATTATTTTTAAGGCACATTTAAAACTAATTACAGTAAAATATTAGTTATACTTTCTAAACATTCTTGACTCAAAACTACTTTCCGTTACGACTGCGATGTTATTTTTAAAAATCCCCGCTTCCAAGTATAGAAAAATGGCGGTGTTCAATATTTGCAAGTAGCCAAGAACGGTAAACTGGAGAGGATAGCTAGATCGAGCAAATCTGTCCGCACGGCACCGCCATTACTGTGACGTAGTTATGATTATTCGTCCAGCGCGCTGCCGTTTAAAACGCATGAAGCGGAACATAATTTTCGTAATAATCTTAATTTATAAGATTATTTTGGCGGCTATGATAAGAGGGAAATTTTAAATTGTAAAAGGAAGAGATTATTCAAAAATAGAAGTTTTCTTAATCAATTAATATAATTATATGAAGTTAATACAAAAGAAGAATGAATACAAATAATTTGTAAATGGAAATATAAAATGGTATAATTTATATATAATAAAAATAATTTAATATAATAAGTGCACCTAAGAAGATTAAGAATAAAAAGTTTATATATACAAAGAAAAGAATATATGTTGTGGTTATAGGACTAAGGTGTTGTAATATAAAATTTAGTGTAAAGACAATAAGAAATAAATTACGAATGTAAATTATATAACTTAAAAATTATAAAATATTCATAACTAATATTTTTATTTCAAATTATATGAGGATAATAAGTTATTTATAGTAAAGGAATAAGTATAAAATTTTGGATTTCAAGGTAAGATTTTATTATCATACAATTCTTATTAATTTATTATTGATTTAAATATAAAAAAAAATTATTTATAAACAGATATAAACTTTAAATAGCGCTATCATTACAAATGCAAACACATTTATTTATGTAACTGGGGCGTAGGTATGGCATTTTGAATAGTTTCTGTACATATTGTATATAGTAAAATATTAGAGTGAAATGAAATAAACAATAAACTCAAAATATATAGTTTTATTTAACAATTAAAACCAATCGCGCAGTATGAATAACGAAAAACTGAAATTAAAATATAGGTGTATTTCTGCACAAAATGAACTGAAAAAATTCTACCCGTATCTGGGTTAAACTTATCCTTCCTTCTGCACCTGTGTATCCATTCACTTCTTATGGTTTGGGACACTAAATCTTTGGATTTTGGAAAAGCATGGAAAATTACATTTTGAACTCTAGCGTATAATAGCTATTTTTACACCCATGCACCGCACAGCTTGATCCGGACATTGTTCTATATTTCTAGGCTAAATAATAGTTTTATAAGTTAAAAAACTTATAAAACACACACGAACAACCAAAAACAATAAACACGATAGATAAAACTAAATAATAACACCACCAAACACTGAGAAATAATAATATTTTGAACATATACAAGACCACTAAACCGATTGAAGAACAGCTGATAATCATCGCTACGTCACAGACGCGGCGAACGTTGCAGTATAGGGATCTAGCTATCCTCTCCAGTTTACCGTTCTTGGCAAGTAGCTAGGCTTGAAAGAACCTTCTCCTATTTTAAGTTCTGTGCTTGCCGCTTGCCTGCTTGCCCAGTGTTGCCAGATGTACGATAATTATCGTATTTGTGCGATTTTTACAGCTTGCGTACGATGTACGATAGTGCACATACGATAATGGCAGAATGTACGATAATTAGGGTAACAACAGAAAAAAATTAACAGAACAGGTAAAAAAATTTACAGAACGGTATTAAGTTAAACTTTCGGCTACGACTATAAGTGATGGTGTATGGTGATCTTTAAGTAAATTATTTCACTTTTTTACCACACCACGAGCGCCGGTGTCTGAGGAGGAAGTGAATTTTGTATGATTTTCTGGGATTTACTCGGCTGGTTTTTAATGTTGGCTATAATTCAATGTTATTGTGTGATTTTGTTTACAAGCACAAGCCGATGAGTTTAAATAATAAATACGAATTGCAACGTTTATTATGTTACTCCTGAAGTGTAGAACTTACACTTGGAGTAGTTTTCCACACACACCAAAACACTTGTTTTGGTGTGTGTGGAAAACTACTCCAAGTGTAAATAATTATGTTACTGTTCATAAATATTTTTTAAATATTACATATAAGGTAATTTAAAAATGTCGAACACTGATTCTAATCACTCTGATGCTGGAGTATAAATATTATTTTTGTATTTTTAATAAAAATAGTTTTTTTCTACAGTGAATTATTTGTTAGACATTTAATGAATATTTTATTATATTTATGTCGGAAACTTAAACAAGTTTTTTTATAAATATAATGCACTGTATGTAAAAGTACATATACATATTTGATATTACATAATATACAAAAATTTATTATACAGTATATTTGTACGATAATGTATGGTCGACTTCAGATTTGTAAGACACATAAAAAACCGGCGGCTTGTTTGATGCCCATAAAAACTCCAAACAAACCGGCTCTTTTTATGTGCTGTATAGATATGACACAGACTTTACGATAATTTACGACCACTGTCGATAATTTAGCTCTTGGCATCTGGCAACACTGTGCTTGCCTGCCGTCAATAGGTCAATGCCGTTATGTTATAATAATGTGATGTTGAATTTTAGTTGGTGTCGGTGTTGTTTTTCCTAGTGAAATATTTTATGTTTATAATCGAATTATCTATGTCTGTTTTATAAAAGTCTTGTGCGAAATTGTTAATTGATTAGCTTACTAGTTTCAGGTAAAAATATTGACAAATATCTGGATATTTGGTTGGTATAAAATACAGTTTTGTTTGGCGTCCTGTTAAAGTTGATGCACGTATTTTTCATGTTATTAAATTTTCGTGGTTAATATCAAATTACTTACTTTATGGTTATTGTATAACGTATTTTATGTACTATATTTATTTATTTATGTATATAGTCAAACATTTGCAGTTTTTTTTGATATGCCACGCCAGTCAGAAAAGTTAGCGTAAAAATTTTTTTTTGGACTGACGAGCCATTCTAGGTATAAAAGAAAAAAAAAAAAGCTACATACAGAATATTGTAGGTTTTTTCTTGAGAATTTGTGAAAAGTAAAATGGAAAATAAGGTGTGGTGCATTTTTTTCTTCAATGTCTACACTTTTGTGCATTATCTTAGTACCTACTAAGATTGTTTTATAAAAATAAATCAATGTGTTCATTTTCAATCTTGGAAAAACTTTCTGAACTAAAGTGATGTCTTGACCCAAGACGTCACTTCAGTTCAGAAAGTCTTGGGCATTGTTAGCCACTCAGGTGTAGTATTGCCAGTATTATTGGACATTCGACATTGGTAATTCTAGTCTGCATACTTAGTTCAGATTGGTGTACAGTAGATACTCCATTGTTTTTTCTTTGTTTAATTTGAAATTACTGTCAGACACCACTACCAGGCAATTCAGACAAGAAATAATAGATTAGCTAGACTGAGTAGTTAAGTACTAAACTCGTTTTGCTAATTCAATGCCAGCTAAATCACAGTTCTTTTATAATACTGGTCTGATGAACCAAGTAAATAATTTTTTTCGAAACCGTCTACTTTTGTGACTTATTTGCAGAGCGAAAGTATGTTTTTCAATACTCTAATGTCACTTTTCAATACTCTAATGTCATTTGTACTTTCAAAATAAATAAATCTAAATTAATAAAAATTATTTTATATTATCAGAATATTTTATTAAGAAACTAGAAACTATTAAATCTAAATATTTTATATTATCAGAAACTTTTATTTAGAAACTAAAAACCATGTAGTTACATGGAAAACTAATGATAAACACCATCCAGTTACATGGAAAACTAATGATAAACATATTTTTCTTCAAACGTCAGAAAAACATGACATTTCTTAACCCATTTCATGATGTTAAAGTTTGACATTTTAGACGGCTGTGCGTTGCCATTAGCAGCGGAGGCAGAAGTAATTTGTCTTACTCTGTGAGCGGAAGAAAAAGTACGACTGATTTCTTATAAATAACGACATCTTAAATAATAAAAAAACTTATATGCTTTAATTATTAAGTAAAAAAAAACACCATAATTTAACTATTCCTATATTAAAAGAACAATAATTATTTAGTATAGGTAATAAATTATTCATGGCATCTGCGGCAATTTCCGCAACCTCAGGGGGTGTACAATCAAAAACTAGGAGTCTATCATTCTAATCTAGAATAAGTGTGATTTAAAAGAATAATATCAAAAGAATATTTACTAAAATACTTACAAATCGTGAAGACACTCGCAGTACAATTTAAACTGACACTTGTGCACTTGTCAAATCGAGAATCGAGCAAAGCATACATAAAATGGTATCCATAGCAACGCGTATTTTGTTTAATACGCCGGCCATGCGATATTAACAGTATCAACACAATGCGTTTTTGGTGGTGAAATTTGAGTTTTTATCTCTATTTTTTTATAGCTAATCGACGTTTGAAGAAAAAATAGCATGTTTTATTCGGAGTAAAAGTCACTTTTGTGACTCGTCTGTAATTGCCGGACTCACTTTCGTTCGTCCGGCAAACTTACAGACTCGTCACAAAAGTATGACTTTTACTCCTAATAAAACAATATACTATTATTTTTATAGATATAAATGAAGGCAAACTGTCAGTGTGACGTTTATCATGTGCATTTAATTTTTACATTTTTAAAAAGCGGTTTCGGAACAAGTAGTTTACATCACCTGTCATTAAAGTGTCTCTGCTTGACTTGGAGGCTTCGAAGAAGTACTCGGACGCTAAAACGTCCTCGTATTCTTCAATCCTCTTCGTCTTGCACTTTTATGACTTGTAATGTAATATACTATTTCAAGACTAATGTCGATTTTCAATACTCTGATGTCACTTTTCAATACTCTAATGTCATTTGTACTTTCAAAGTAAATAAATCTAAATCAATTTATACACTTCGCACATAAATTATGGAATAGGTAAAAAAATGAGTCAAGTTTATACATTCATATTTTTGTTAATATTGAAGCAATTTCAATAATTTTTTTATTGCGGATAGGTCATTTCTTCTGCAGTTTAATACCGTATGTTCGATTTAACTACGAGTTTTGTTATACAGGGAAACGCGAAAAGTATGAGGGCATGTAAATTCCCTAAAATTTCAAAATGATCTGTGGCAATTAGGAGCCTATGAAAATTTATTTTTATAACTGTTTCGGTTACGGCCTCTCCTATTGTACTCACTGCGCCAAGCAATTTGCCATACGGTTCTTGGTAAATAAAAAATTGGCAATTCTTTGAAAATTTTTTTGTTGCGTGTTAAGACTAATTGTGTTAGAAACCTTCAAGAATGTCGATCAAATGTTCATTCCAGATTTAATTTTAAGTATGTCCAATCGATGCCAAACTGTAGTAAATGCCAGGGGATGTAATAACCGTTATTAGTTTGCATTATTGCTTAGATTTTTGTTATTGCTATCGTTCTTTTTCCTGTTAAATAAATTTATTAAGTTATTTTTATTCCAACTTGTATTATTAACCTCGATATTGGTTTCATAACTCTTTAATGAGAGGAGAATGAAACAAAATCCACTAAAATTATTGTTTTTTAACAGTTATTGGCAACAGAACAATTTTCATAGAATTGCCAATTTTTTATTTACCAAGAACTGTATGGCAAATTGCTTGGCGCAGGGAGTACAATAGAATAGGCCGTAACTGAAACACTTATAAAAATAAATTTTCATAGGCTCCTAATTGCCACAGATCAAATTGATATTTTAGGGAATTTACATGCCCTTATACTTTTCGCGTTTCCCTGTATAACAAAACTCGTAGTTAAATCCAACATACGGTATTAAACTGCAGAAGAAATGACCTATTCGCAGTAAAAAAATTATTGAAATTGCTTCAATATTAACAAAAATATGAATGTATAAACTTGACTAATTTTTTTACCTATTCCATAATTTATGTGCGAAGTGTATTTTAAAAAACCCTTAATAAGAAACCAGAAACTATTAAATCTAAATCATTTTATATTATCAGAAACTTTTATTTAGAAATTAAAAACCATGTAGTTACATGGAAAACTAATGATAAACCGAGCTATAAACACCATGTAGTTACATGGGAAACTAATGATAAACCGAGTGATAAACATTATATTTATTAACGTAGTGTTAATCCCATGTGGGTTGTTCATATTGAAGAAGAAAAACACAAAGGTCTTGTTCCCACAAAATTCTTTTTTATTGCAACCGGTTTCGTGATCAATCTATTACATCACATCATCAGGCTACAACACTACAAATAGGAAAACTTATGTAAAACACTTTAACAATACGATTAATACATTTTATATAATAAGTTAAGATTTTCATAAAATATGTAGGTAGTTAAATATAAATAAACAAGTAAAACTATTATGATGATATCAGATATTGTTTTTTATATATAAAAAAAAAAATTTTTAGGTAGTTACAACGACCTCTATTCGCTATGTGCAAGGGTTCTAGTAGCGCCGCTCGTGGTCAAATTTTTAATATTTGTACCTCTAAACTGTCAATGTCAGTACATGATTGTCAATGTCACGACATGACAGAATAACATAAAATAATGACGAATATAATTTTGTGTACCAAATTTAAACAAATTGCGTGTTCCAATAAATTTACCAAAAGTGAGAGATGTATTAGAAAAAAGAAAGAAATTGACATTTTGTCATGTGAAACATGTAGAAGAATATATTGATATCAGCTGCAATAATAAAACTACAGCAAAGTGCGTTCAACAAAGGGCTGCAACAGATACGCTTTATAAACTTAATTTAGAGGTAAATACATTCTTTTACTTGAATCTTTTCAAAGCTTTGATCCACTTCGCGCATTATTTAAGGTTGTGTTTCCGCACAGGAAATCTGTAATATTCTATAGAACTTTATTTTATGGAAAAGTCACTAACACGACTAACACGAGTAACACGACAGCCTAGAACACAACATTTATTTGCAGGTCGCTTAATTTTTCCCATGCATGTTTCGTTTATAACCGAAAAACACTATTAAATTACGACTCTTCTCGTTCAAACAACAATTATTATTATTTGACACTTTTGACAGCACAAAACATATGATCTTGACAAATGGGAAATGGGAAAATTGGGGGTTCAAAATTTACAATTATGGCCACCGCAAACGCTCGCGTCGGATTTAGTAATAGCTCCGCCCCCTTGCACATAGTCAATAGGTATGTACTATCGCGGCCGAAAAAAAGTAATCGATTTTTTATCAAGTAGTATGTTTTTTCGAAAAATTTTGCTTTGTAAATAGGAGTTTTTACATCAATTATGTCAATTAAATTATTTTGACAAGAAATCATTGGTGGGGTCGTATTTATTAAAAAAAAACTAATAAGAAATACCTAAGTTGTTAATATTTTTTAATTATAAGAGAACAATTAATTAGTATGGTTTTGAGAGAAGCAGAATAAGGCTACATCATCGCCAAACTTGGAGAAGGGTGGTCTTAACAACGCATAGCAAGTGAAATTAATTGCAGCAAAGGCACAATTCAAAAACTAAACAAAAAGATAGAATACCTTCCGCTATTATCTGTTTTGTGCAAATATTCTTCATCAAACTTATGACCCCTGGGACGGTGTAGCAGGACTGAAATATCTTTTCGTCGGAAATGACCACTCGCTTCCAGTAACGATTGTTTTCATTAATAAAAGTATTTGCAAACTGCATTGCCTCTTTATTAACATCTGTTAGTCGGGGCTTTTTAGCACTGGCACAGTTAAATAGACCTTGCTCTCGCAACCGTTTTCTTGCTGTCCTAACAGACGCTGGGAAGTTGGTTTGCTCTTTGGCTTCAATAGAATTAGAAAATGGGTTTATATTCACATTAACCAGGGTATTGTCGTTTTCTAGAGTACTCTTTCTTGCCCGCCCAGAACCCACTGCCCTGCTCAGATCATGAGTTTCTATCCACTTTTTGGTTAGTTTTTGAATCGTATGCTTTTACTGCAATTAATTTCACTTGCTATGCGTTGTTGAGACCAGACCACCCTTCTCCAAGTTTGACGATGATGTAGCCTTTTTCTTTTTCACTGAAAATAAGGCATGATTAAGTATTAAAAAATGTATTTTTGCTTAATATGACAGACACTAGTAAAAAAATATTGGGATTGATGCGACACTGAATAGAACCATAGTTACAACGAGAAAATCAGTCGATTACTTTTTTTCGGCCGCTATAGTACATACAGAAACACAAGCATATATAAGTAGATTAATAAAACGAAAACAAGACCTTTGTGTTTGTTTCTTATTCAATTATATTTATTTTTGTAGACACAAGTGAAGGCAAACTGTCGGTGTGACGTTTATTTTTTAGATTTTTAAAAAGACGGTTTCGGAAAAAAACAGTAGGTATACATGACTCGTCGTTAAAATGCCTCTGCTTGACTCGGAGGCTTCGAAGAAATGCTCGAATGCTAAAGCGTCCTCGTATTGTTCAACAACCCTCCTTCTCTTGCAAAAGACCACTTTCATGACTTGTAATGTAATATACTATACTCTGCGGTTCTAATTTTATTGCCAACCCTACACTATAACTTTATCCAATTTTTAGAACTGCACTAGATACGTAACATGTTTTCAAAAGTGACAGAAGTCAACTAAAAAGTGTTTCTTTAGGTCAGTTGTCAAACCAATAGCTCGCGTGCGTTGACGTCACAGCTTTTGAGACCTTAGAAAAAACAAACTGCTGTCATTAAGTGTTTTGCCGAGTGAATAGGCATATTTTACTATTTTGAGATTTTTGCGGCATTTTAAAACCTAATATTGGATTATTTACCATTTTAACAGTGTTCTAATTAATTTATATTGTTAATTTTTGTTTGTGAAGATGGAAATGAGTTCGTATTTTACGAAATTATCTCGTGATGTAGAAGTTAGGTATATGGAAAAAGTTAGTGCCATCGATTTAGATCCGTATATTTTAAAGAAAGAAGATTTTGGCACAAATATTCAAATATTGATGTATTTCCAAATATTACACTTGGGGATATTGTGAATTATTTGGTTTTTGAGAGAAGTGAATACACAAAAGACGAGTTTAAGGCATTCAAGTCTTGTTTGTGATTGGGTAAAAGAAATTTTCTGCAAGCAATTTATAACAAAAACGCTTATTGTTGCAAAGGTAATAATGATTAGTTATCAATGATTAAGCCCTAAGCACAATTTATTGCTGTGATAACATGTTAACACTAATTTATTAATTAGGGATGTAAAAAACAGTTATATTTTCATTTTTAAATTATAGAAACTTTATTTTGGACTTGCTATAGCTTTTAATTATCATAAGTATTGTTTTTTTTTACATTTTTTTCCCATACGCTTGCACAATTAACTCTTGCTCATGAATTGCCAACGTACGATATCAATTTTTCAGGTTATGCACTCTCAACGTCTTCTACAATTAACAACACAGCAAAAACTTGGCATTTTGTAGGATATTACTTCATAAAAACGAAAAGTTCAATTAGTCATCATCAACAACCTAACGAATTTCGGTTTGTTTTTCCTAAGGTCTGAGAAATGTCATACGTTGTGACGTCACGAGCACGTGACCTATAAATAAACAAAAAAAAACAATAGACCATCTACCCTACATAAACGCCAGTGTAGCGTATTACAGAACTACAACTTTTTTGTAGATAAAAATTACTAATTTAGCCAGAGTCGGACTGGCCACATAGTCGAGGTGGCGTTTGCAAGCCGGGCCCCCACGGGCCTGGCTTGCGGGGCTTGCTGCCAGGTGGTAGGGCCAGTAGGTAGGATAGGGGGCCCGCGCAGGCTAGGTCCCAGCTCAGCTCTTGTGACGTAAATGTAAACTTTTTTTTACTTTTTTCTGCAGAAAATTCAGTTTGGTCTAAATTAGGTTATGTTGACTTAAAGAATTTACAATTTACCTCGTTTAATAGAAAGCATCACACGTTTATTAATATCAATGTAGAGTTTAATACAAATTATGATTAAAACTAAACTTAATTTAATGATGTAATCTAAACTACTGTGCAAAACTTCCGAGACACCTAAAAAAAGTGCTGTATTTAACAAGCTATAACTTAGACATTCTTTTGTCAATCTTAAATATTGACCTAGTGTCGTAAAGCCCCATCCTTGGCCTCTTAGCCATTGACATTGAGTAATTTTTTGCGATTTTTCTTGTTGTCCAGGGTGTGAGTTTAGGGTCTTGCAAAAAATCAATTTTTTGACCAATAATGTATCAAATCTGAAAGACCCTAGAAAGATTCTTTTTTCGTTGGGTTATTTCTAAGGCTCATACTCGAGCTCATACCTCGGGACGCTCGTCGGGACATTTTTCAAATTTTTTCCATATCTTGCGTTGTTATGAAAATATAGTAATTTATATTTAAAAATTGTCCTTTTTGGACAAAATTTTTCAATGCAATAACAGATTGTGTTTAAAATAAGAGATAAATAAATATGACGTTATGAATATCTCCAACACCAGTGACGTGTAAAATGGAGTTTATGGACTTTAAAAAACGAAAATTCGTTAGCCAACTTCTAATATTCTATAAATGTATCGAAGGTCGCTATTCTGAAGGTACTAAAAGTGTAACTCATATATTTGTCAAATTCAGAGGCAATGACAATTATTTTTTTAATTTATAAAATTGAATACAATTCGACTACAATTTTTACATACTGTTTGAATTTGATATGTATGTGCACTGCAGGGTGTCTTGTTTAAATGTAGAGCAAGTCTGTAACTTTTTATTTCTTTGCATATTTGAAAAATAATTTTGTGAAATGTAGTGGTAAAAATTCAAGGCGACATTAATTTTGTTTTACATTGAAATACTACATGGGCTCTTGCTATGCATTTTTTACTTTACACGAACCATCATCACCATTAAATCATATTAGCTTTCTTTTAAATTAATTATGTGTTCTTCCCTTAAAATGTCTTGATACTTACATGCATAGCATAGCAAAATATAATTTTGCCAAAGCATAAAAAAACTGAAAACGTGTGCTTACAATAGCTCTTTTTCAATCACAATATAATTTAAAATCAGATTGGTCAAGAGTCCGTTTTGGCCGAGCTTTGTATTACTCGGCCGAGCTACTCCACCATTTTATAATATAGAAACAGCTGATTTTTTCTTCAAGATTCAAAGTTTTTAAAATTTATTTTTTTCTCTGTGTCCAATTAAGTAAGTACAGGATTAGTTTTATTAACGTAAACCCCCCATTTTTATTTTTATCTTTGACCGATTTCAAAAATTAAAAAACCGGCCTTACATGGTTTTTTATGTAAATTCCACTCCTGCTAACGGATTGATAGGCAGTAGCATTTTAAATATACAGGGTACTCAAAAAAGTCAAGTTTATTTAGATGACACACCCTGTATATTTTGACAAATTTCAATTCCTCCAATCATTCTGATTATAAATATACGTGTCCCACTTAAAATGTCCCCCCCCCCCTCCGGTATGAACCGGAAGTGAAAAATGAACGTAAGCTTTAAATTTCGAGCCACCACCTCGGATTTACTAACATTGCCAAGTTTCAAAATTTTTTGTTAATTAATAAAGGAGATAGAGGGGGGGGGGGGGGCATTTTAAGTGGGACACGTTGTATACACATATTATTGTATAATCGGTTTACTGGTTTTTGAACTATTTTCACTTGTCGAAAAACAAAAGCGTCATTTTATAAATCCATATAATAAATCAATAAATGCAGTAAATCAACAAACAAAACAAAATATATGAATTATTAAAACAAATTATATAACATTTTCAACATAACCAACCACCATTAACTTCGATACATTTCAAATCACGTTTAATAAAATTCGAACGAATTTTTCGCAAAAGTGCTGCTTCCAAATTTAGCAAAGTTATATTTTTTACAATTTGATTTTTTTATTGTTTAAAATTTTCCACTGGTTCACTGTAAATTCTTTCTTTGAGTGTTCCGCAAAGAAAATAATCTAATGGATTCAGTTCTGGACTCCGTTCGAATTTTATTAAACGTTGTTTGAAGTGTTTCGAAGTTATTGATGGTTATGTTGAAAATGTCATGTAATTTGTTTAATAATTCATATATTTTGTTTTGTTCGTTGATTTATTCCATTTATTGATTTATTATATGAGTTTATAAAATACAGCTTTTGTTTCAACGTATCCATAATAAAGTGAAAATAAGTCAAAAACCAGTAAAGCGATTGTACAATATATGTATATATTTGTAATCAGAATGATTGGAGGAATTGAAATTTGTAAAAATATACAGGCTTCCATTTAAAACAACCTAACTTTTTTGCGTACCCTGTATATTTTAAACGCTATTGCCAATCCGTTAGCACAAGTGCAATCTACGTAAAAAACCGTGCAAGGCCAGTTTTTTAATTTTTTGAATCGGTCAAAAATAAAAATAAAAATGGGGGGTTTACATTAATAAAACTAACCCTGTACAATAAAATAAATAAAATAGTAGTCATTGTCAAGTGTTTATTAAAAAACATTCTTAGTTATAAAAAAAAACTAAAAATAGTTCTCAAAATTAAATAAAACACAGCCATCTCTAAAAGGAACTCAATAACAAATAATACTGATCAAATCCTGAACGAAAATAACAAAAAAAAATTAAAACTATACATATAAGTAACAGTTGGAACTTGGTTCATAATTTGACCCGAGTAGCTCGGTACTCGGTTTCAGTATTTGGCCGAGAGCTCGGTACTTGGCTTTTTTAAAAAAGTAGGTCTCGGTGCATCTCTAATCAGATTCCTAATTTTAAATTTAAGGTCGTTTGAAAAATTCGTAATTTTCAACTTTAGCATATTTTGGGGCCCTTACTCTCCCTATCAATAAAAGAGAGAAATATTTCATTGGTCTAGGGTCGCATCAGTCTTAACACATACACACGCCGTAATATACTCATTATGATATAAAATTTATCTAAATGCTTTTTTTTCTTTGATTATAGGTTTAACTGGTCCAGATATTACCTCCAGCAGATTATGTTTTCCTTCCATAGGCCAAAAGTTTACAGATCGTCTACAGGCTGTTGCATTTGTAGGGCAAAATCTAGTAGGTAAGTGATTTATAGAAGCAGATAGAGGCGAACTAATATAATAGAAAATATAGGTATTTCAATTAGCAAATATACAAATTTATACAGTACTTTAAACATTTCTCATTTCTTCAAATGCATATTTACGTAAGCTTTTAAACGATACATTTTGGTAAAGTAATGTAATGATTATACAAGTCATGTTCTGATCAAAGAGCATTGAACTGAATGATATTTCATTGATTTAATTAAATTTACTGCAAACAAACAATAATAGTAATAACAATAAAACAGTATCTCACCGAAATGAACATATTGAATAATCAAATTAATTTCGATTTTTAGAAGTTTTCTGTTATCGTAAATATCTCGAACTTGCACCTTTAAAAACAACACATATAAATATTAACAAGAGGGTCAATTCTTCTACGGTGGTCGATTTTATTGTCTTCATTCAATGTTTTCATAGATATTTGCATAATGATAAGGCAGATAAGCTTTAAAATGCAAAAGAGAATGCGATAATATTATTGCAATTAATTGTCAATGGGGATATCGAGTATCCCTATTGAATGAATGGTTAAAACTTCAACAGTTTTCACCGTTCACAAATTTATTGGTGTCTATTTGTTTTATTTGCATGATTATATTTATTATTGTAATTCTGTTTTGGTTTACTATATGAGTATCAAAAAAATAAAGTAATAGGCATTCCCTATTTTTTACCATTTTACAATAAGAAGTACTAATTATTAAAATTAGTTCCAGGTTCACAGATAGCAAAAAGTATGAAGAAGATTTTTTAGAATGTTTTAAACTTTCCACACCTAGACAGGGGGAAATATGCAATGCTTGTGTTTTACTTGTTAAAAGATGGAAAAAACTTCCAGCTGGTTTAGACAGAAATTGGCAACACGTAAGTAATCATGGTATGATTGCATTTTGATTATAAAGCTTTCGCGGAACTTATTTATACAATAATTTCCGTGTTCTTTTACACATTGATTATTTTAAGTATTTGTTGTTTTGACAATTTTCATAGAGTTCTTCTGAAATGAAGTTACTTCACGATAAGATGGTTAAAATATCAAATCCTCAAAATAATCAATAAGGACGAGTATTCTGAAATTATTCTCAAATAAGTAAGTAAGTAAATTGTTTATTTCTACAGAGTAATACAATATAAAGATGTTTGATCTAAGAAATACGTCAATTGCTCTAAAAGCTTAAACAATACACAGAATAAAGAAAAATATTACAAACAATTTTACATAGAGTTATAACATATCACAAATACAAATTAAAATTTCTATCCATTATTTAAATTAAAAGGAAAGTATTCATTCAAAGAATCCCTTTTTGACATAATGTTACCTGGTACTGTAAGCGTGGGTACTCAAACAAGAGTCAAAGTTACTGCGGTTCCTAACTAGAAACTGTAGGCATTCATAAATATGAATGGTAGTAATGGTCAAAAATGTATTTACCTTGAATTTGTCTCTGCATGTATCTCTAGCTTTCATGTTGAGCATAAGCCTAATACCTCGCTTTTGGCATAAAAAATTCCACAAAGCTCTGAAGAACTTCCCTAAGTGACAATACCAAACTTTAGAGAATAAAAATTATCATAGTATAATGTCTTTACTACGGCATAGTCTACTTGATCTTTCAAAACTCGAATTGCATAACAAGTGGAGGATAGTTTGCTTGTTAAATAATCAATATGAGTTGTCCACGTCAAGGTATCATTAATGTGAATACCTAAAAACTTTACAGATGTTGAAATTCCTATTTTTTGACCGTCTAAAGTAATAACTTGAGGAGTTCTAATTCAATTGTTTGTTTTAAATAAGATAGCGACAGTTTTTCTTTCATTTAGAATTAAGTTGTTTTCGGAAAACTATTGCTTGATCGATTTTAGTAATGAATTTCCCGATTCCAGAATTTCCGCAAAATATCGTCCTTTAATTAAATTTGTATCATCCGCATAGTTTATAACTGCATAGTTTATAACAAATATGACTGCATTGACTCAGTAAGTATAAATAGAAAAATAAAATGATCATACATAATTTTTTCATTAAATTTTAAATTAACTGAAAGCTTTTAACTACGATGCACAGTGGGTAAAATTATACAATCGGACGGACGAAGTGTTTCAATAATTTTTATATCTTATATATTTTATATTTGTATGTTCAGAAGTAGAACATCATTATAAATATAGGGTATTTAATTGGAAGAGGGACATACTTTAACTCTGTATAAGGGTCACCAGGGTGATTCCAAATGACTCATACTTAATGGGTCTGTCGCCCTTTATAACCGAGAGATAGGGTGTTTTATTAATTTAACCTATTTCTTTCTTCCATTTTCAACGCAATACCCTGATGTATATATTGAACCAAAACTTAACTTCTTTGTTTTTAATTCTACATAAAAATTTTGTTAATAAAACTTTGTTCTGAAGATTTCAAATATGTACAATTGAACATTTTAGATAGATGTTATAGACTAAACTTATGTTGTTTTAAATGGAACACCCTGTATATTTTCATTTTCTTTGACACATCTCTTCTTTCTGATTCCAAATACAGGGTGACCCACGACGAACTGCGGCGATCGATATCTCGAAAAGTAGACATTGGAAAATTTTGAAAATTTGGTAGTAAACTAATGTCAATGGGGGCAACTTGGCTAAAATATTTTCAAGATGGTGGCACTTCCGGTTATACTGGAAGTCGATACCAACTTGCTTATTTTGGGATGGAACACCCTATATAATACATTTTTGGATTGTACGCAAAATTCTAGGCCTATTTTGTGTATCATGTCATATACCTAGGTCTCCGTTTTTGACATATTTCAATTTTTATGTCAAAAATGTCGTTGCGGGCCCTAAAAGAATTATCAATTTTTCCTATAAGGAAGCCTTTATTATCTAATTTGGGTTGGATTCTTTGTTGAAAAAGACCTACTTTAATAGAGTTTTTATATTATTTTCATAAGTATTAATACAGAGTGTTCAAAGATTAAAAATAAAAATGAAATTAAGAAAACTGTCAAAAATGGAAACCCCCAATTTTTATAATCTTATCTTATTTACCATTAAAAATAAGGGTAAGTTTGTGTGCCGATGTCTAGTCCGAAAATTTTTAGTTTTCAAAATATTGCCAATTCAATATTTTTATATGGGGATTTTGCTATGGATTTTAAGTTCAATTACTCTTAGTTGACTATGACGGCGTTGGGTGCTAAACATATGTATGTAGCTGTCACTTACCCTTTGACAAGTATTAATTATTATCATGCCGGGGCGCTGAAAATTTAAATTAGGTATACCCTCGAGGATTACTTAAATTAAATTAAATTTATAATCTTAGCAAAATTGGAAGTAAAAAATTAAAAATGAAATATAAAGCAATTTACATCGCTAAAGAAAAACGCTCTCCATTTTTCCGAACGGAGATTTGAAAACAAAACAAGGTTCAAAACTTTTTGCTAAAGGTCGTAGGATACCGTATCTAAAATTGTTTGTGTTCCATCATGTACAGGGCACTCGAAAAATAAATTCAAATTTCGAGTATTTTAAATTGATTTATCTCAGTTTTTTCAAATGGAACACCCTGTATATTTTTACGTAGTAATATGCAGAATTTTAATTAAAAAATTTTTTGTATAGGTGTTACTATTGAAATTTCTATCCGTTTTTGAGATAATTGGCAAATATTAATCATGGGCTGATAGAACGACTTTCATTTAAAGAAAATTTTAATAAAACAACAGTACGTTAAACTACAACTACATTAAATGTTCATATATTATTATTAGATTATTATTTTGACAAGAATTTATCTAGTGTGAAAAAAATTACCAAAAAACCCCGTGCCAAACATAATGGGAGTTGGTGACTTCCAGGAATGCATCTTTTCCCCTAAAAATTTTCATATTTTTGGTATTATATAAAGTAAGAAAATTTAGCTTATTAAGCAAAGCAAGCATAAATAAGTACAATAGGTAAAACTTACATTTTTTGTTTTCTTGTTTTAGTGTTTATGTTTGTAATTTTTAAACTGATTTAAATATTAGGTCAATGTACGGTGTTCGGCTTGACCTGGAAAACCCAGGAAAATAACAAAAGTGTCAAAAAGTCAAGGAAAAGATTTTAAAATATTCGAAAAAGTCAGGGAATAGAATTTTGTATCCTGGAAAATATTTACAACGAAATTAAACATTGTTTTGTTTTTTATTTTCCAAAATTTCAATTGTTATTAATTTAAATTGGACCGTTTTTTAATTCAACTTTAAATTAAATAATTTTAAATTTACCGCCTCGCGTTTGCGACCCCATACGAGGCTATCAGATGAGTGCTTTTATGACTGATGATATGACTGATGGTCGAGATGGTAGAGTACCTGCCTCTCACCCAAAAGTCCAGGGTTCGAATCCCGGTCGTGGCAATGGAAAATACTGTGAGAGGGATTTTTCCATTATACACGGATATTGGATGTGTGTCTCTTGTCTTTAAATGTGTAGCCCCCTCCCGCACAAGGCTCCTAGAGCCTTCTGGGATAAAGGGGGTCGTAATTACATGTGGTGTATTTATTATTTATTTATGTGTTCTGTGGTCACAGATCACTAAAATATTGATGATGAAATTGATAGGCGTCTGCATGATTTAAGAAAAAAATATGGACTTATTAGTATTTTTTCTTGTTAATTTTAAAACATTTGAACAACTTATACCTATATGCCATTCACATTTTATTTAAATTGTGGTAGGCTTTGGAAAATCTGAATTCTGTTGGTATGAATGATAGTTTTACCTACAGAGGCTTTATAGGGACAGAGGCGACAATAGGTGGTCAGCATTTTGATTGGTAGTAGAGGTCACGTGGTATAAAATGAGGCTAAAATTTTTAAACAGATCATGTGCATATCATATATCTAACATAACCTTACATTCTTAGTTTTTGTAAATTAATTTTCAATTTTAATTTTAATTTTTGTAGTTTCAGCTTGGAACCATTATAACATTTAAAAACTCTTTCAGACAGTAGATATAGAAAGTTTCAATATTGTAGATCATTAAAAATTTACTGCTAATTATAGGTTGGATTTTCAACCAACAAAAAGCATCTTATTTTATTAGATCAAGGTAATACTCTTCAGTAATAATGCACTGAACAAGATTTTAGTTTATAGTACAGCAACCAAACAGATATTTTGATAAAAGCGACATAATAATCCAAGAACTTAGAAAATGCACATTTTTG
This sequence comes from Rhagium mordax, assembly GCA_963680705.1. Lineage (NCBI taxonomy): Eukaryota > Metazoa > Arthropoda > Insecta > Coleoptera > Cerambycidae > Rhagium > Rhagium mordax. The sequence goes on along the minus strand of OY796656.1, from coordinate 50,378,821 downwards.
AGGTTAGTTGTAATACCACGTGCACGGCACTAATTGTCCTGTCATAATTAGATATTTCTGATTATTTTGTGCTGTCATACTGGAGTATTCTTGTGCATCTTTCAATTTATTGGGATTTATTAAACGTATGAAAACTATTTGTGATTAGTGATTGTGATAAAATAGTTTCCCGGTATGTGGATTTCGATTAAATAAAATAGCCAACAAAAAGCAAAAAGAGAACAAATTTGCAAGTAAATCACTTGGTAATCGCACATAACTTTATCTTTTATGGAATTACATTAAATAATACGTAGATATATCATTCAGACGTGGTTCCTGATAACTTCAGCAATACAAATAACGAAAGTATCACTCTCAACAGAAGCTTATTCAGTTTTAGAAATGAAGGTTTCGTTAAAATGCATCGAATTAAGCTTTAACTTCACAGTCACGACTTTCTTCAAGCGACGATATAATACCTAAAGAATCAAATCCAGTGATTTTTCAGAAATTAAAAAAGAAGCAGAAATTAGAAAAGAGAAAAATTGTACAAAAGAAAGATATTATTCTCATTCAAATCTTATCATAATAAATTAAAATATTGTAAAACTAAAATTAGGTAGAGAGGTAGAAAGATTTGTGGGAATTGAAGACATCATCTTTGAAATCATACCGTAATAAATTACAAAATTGTAAAACTAAATTTAGACAGAAAGGTAAATGAAAAAAATTTTTAGAAAGCAATAATTATTGCCATTATTTGAAGTGCCTCCCTTACACCTACATTTTGTATTGTTTTGTATACAATCGTGCATATATATACTGTGATTATAATGATATTTTTTCTTATATAATATATTTCTTATATAATATAATAATATTTCTTATATATTTACTGTACCCATGTAATGGAATTTTGTTTATATTAATAAATAAATTATTAGATGTTAAAAACTCTCTGTGTCTTTCGCTTATTGTTTATTTGTTATTCTGTAGATGAGAACCATCAGATGGGATAAAGTACATATTTTTATAAACTAATTAGTTTTGCTTCAAATTAAGAAAAATTTTTCACTGATATATCTTTATTTTATGTAGGTATAATTTATATACAATCATATTTAGGTATTAAGCATAAGAACAAATCTTTCATTCCTTCTATTCAGTTAAGAAAATTATTAATCTTTTCAAATTAATGTGCTTACGTACGGATCATGGGCATCATATTACTAACATAACCTTAAATTTTTAGTTTTTGCAGATTTATTTTCAATTTTAATTTCGGCAGTTTTAGTATGGATCCATTATAACATTTAAAAACTCACTCAGATAGTAGATACCTATATATAAAGTTTCAATATTGTAGATTATTGAAAATAGACTACTAATTATAGGTTGGATTTCTAACCAACAAAAAGCATCTTATTATATTAGATTAAGGCAATTAAAAGTTCATTAGTATGCACTGAACAAAATATTAGTTGATAGTACGGGAATCAAGCAGAAATTTGAGAAAAATTTACATAACATCTGAAAATTTTAGAAAATGCATATTTTTGAGGTTAGTTATGAACGTTAAATACATAATTAATTTTCTTCGTTATTATAATAAAAAATATTCTAGACTTTCATTAAATTACATTAATAATTATAACATTATAATACGAATGTTTCAATAGTGAACTAAATAAAACCAATCTAAAATTAAACTATTAAAATATGCTTGCATCATCTTATAAATTTAAAAGCGCCATTCATTTTTCTTAAAATTTAGCCGCATTTTGGTGGGCGTGGCCTTATTGTCGTCTCTGTCTCTATAAAGCCTCTGTAGTTTTACCTACTGGGGTGTGTTCAGTTTAGACATCTGACGTACGTCGAGCATGTATCGAGTCGTTCAGATTCAGCATGGGGTAAACTAGTAGTGTAGCATTCAGTTTAATTGGGGTGTCATCGCCAGATGCGCAACTTTTTACCCCAGTTGATACCTGGATAAAAGTTGCCCCGCATGCGCTGTGGACTGCCTGCCTTAATAAATAGAGGTTAAGTTATGATTAAAATGTAAAAATAATAGAGAAATTGTCTGGTAAAAATATAGTATTATATGTGGTCGCGATTATCATAGACAAAAATGACTGTTTATATTGAGATATTCAGTCCTATTCTGTAACTTCAAATCAAGTAGAAATGAGTGAAATCGAATAGAGGTTGACGAATCGAATCGAAATGATCCGATTTGGTATTCTGTAAGCGCTTTCAACCTCTATGAGTGAAATGTCAAGTAGAAATCGACCTCGACTACGCAAGCCTTGTCGAAGTTATGATTCGGATGTCGGCATCTGCCTTCGCGCATGCTCTTTGGCGTTTGTTTGACAGTTAATTAAATTAACCTAACAAGACAAATTTATTTTTGTTTGTATTCTGTTATTTGTGCTTAAATCTTCATATTTAAAATACAACCATGGATTTACAAATACATCTCGGTATTTTAATTGGACAAGAACTGGAAGAAGAGATCGAAGGGTAAAACTTTAACTTTATAATATTCCAATAATCAATAATTGTTATTATACGGTTTATTTTAGACAAATGTTTAATTTGCAAAGACGAGCCATTAGGGACACACCCGTTTCATATTCCCGAAGGAGCATTTAAGGGTTTATATAGACTGCCGAAAGGAATAGCTCTGAATTTAATTAATGAATTAGAACCTTTTTTAGCCAATCAAGTTAATAAGAAATTATTTTAATTAACATATAGAAACGTTATTATTTATTGTTATATTTAATAAATGGAATATATAATATATATATTTATTATTTTTAATATCTATCCATTCCTAATTCCTTTTATAACTTGGAAATTTCAAAACTCACATCTGCACAACAACTGTTATATATTTGCAAATAAATAAACATCGCTGTTCAAACGTCAGTTGATTGTTAAAGTTCATATTCGCATGACTAATGCGGGGTTGCCGGTGTGGCCGTACCGCGTCAAACAGAAGTTCTGGTTTCCGATTTGTGGCCTATTCGATGCGAGTTACAGAATACCAATGTGAGCATGACATAGACGCGATAGAAGTTAAACGTTACGATTTGTATCCATTTCTACTTGACCTGTTCATTTCTATTCGATTTGTTGAAAGTTACAGAATATGTCTGATTCGTAGAGTTTACAAATTGACTGATTTGACTTCATCCTCATCACTTTCATGATTGAATTGATGTCATCAAATAACCATTCAAATAAACATTTTCATTTTCCATTGTTATTGAAATAAAAATGTATCTTTAAGACTACACACAAAGCAACAAGGTGATTCATTATTTTCTATAAATGTACGTTAAATTGAGATTAAGATTGTTAAGAATTACCGAGATAAAACATTCAGATTCACCCAGCGTCGGTCAATGTACCTCTTATCGAGCGTTACATTTTACCGCGCGTTTTAATCTGAACGCACCCCTGAGGTTATGTTGAAAAGTCAAAAATAGAACCACAGTTTCAAATAAGTTCTACATAATTGCCATATTGCTTCAAGATACACGAATATAAATATTTTCACTAGAATTTTGTTGTAAAAATGTTCTCACAAATGTGCAACGACATGTTTCTGTTACGTAAAATTTTGCCATATCTTTATGAGTTCAACCTTCAATGTTATCAATAATAAATTTGACAATTCAGCCAAAAGTAAGTGACAGTAACAATCAATCAATTAAATCTTGTCAATTACAGACAATCTGAGAAACACATATCATAGCCTATCCCAATTTAAATAAAGTGAATGGCAAGTTGATAAATTACGTATTTTAAAGTTTAGTATTACATGGAATTAAAATTGAAAAGTCATGGAAAACCTGGAAAAGCCACGAAATTTTTTAGTTTATCAAGAGGCCGGCCCCTATGTAGTTTTATTATTTTTTTAGGATTTAGATCAATTACAGAGAAATCTATAAAGTAACAGTCAAATTAATAAAAAAAAAATTTTGGACGTCGTGCCATCTTGGTATGAAGTAAATTTCAATTTTATATAAAACGATGTTTTTAATTAATATAACTATTATCATGGTTCATTTTCTTTCCGCTCTGATATATTTTGTTTTACTTGTGTTATTCTATAAGTGAAAGAATGTGAAAGAGATTTCTCAAGTAATCCATTTATAATTTACAAAATTAAATTTTTAAAATGGGTGTGAGCATGAGTACATATAACAGAACGACAAACTCTTTGTCCCAACATTTAAACAGGTGTAAATATGATCGAAAATATATTGTATAATTTTGCTATAATTGGATTAAAATATCTTTGTGCTTCAAACAGGTAGTAGATGCAAGAGCAGGACCTGGCATGAAATCAATGACAAAATTTAAAAGCAAAACTAAGAAAAATATAGAGGAAAAAACTGAAAAACTGAAGAACAAAAAACATTTTGATCGTGAATATAGTCCTATGTTATATGATAAAAGTGATGGTAATGAAGAAGTGGAATTATCAGAGGTCGATCTTTTCTCAGAAGATCCTTTGGCAGGAATCAGTAAACCTACCAATACTAGTAGCACTGAATGTGAAGAAATAGTAGGAAAAAGACGAAAACACAAGGGGCTATTATCTAAGTCTAACAGCAGTACTCATGTCAGTGACTTTGTTGATTTGGATTATTGGAAAAGGTAAGATATATTTTTAAGTTACAAAATTATTACATATTTGCCAATTAATTACATAGAATTTGTATAATGGTAAATGCTGATTCAGTTAATTAAGCATGTGCTTTACCTCACTAGTGTTAATTGTGCTGCATCTGATGGAATATATATTCCGAATTAAATGGGAAATAATATGTGGGGTTATGTTTTTTCACCACAAGTCTGATAATGAATATGAAATGTAAAAAGTGTTTATTAGACATTCAGGAAGAAAAGCTGGTTAAATGTGCAATTTATGAAGAAACTGTATGTAATATATGTTTAAAATTAAGTGTAACGGAACTTCGTTCACTGGCCCTGAAAGGGGCTGTCGTCTGAAGTATTTATGTGATAACTGCGAAACAAGTATTGAGAAAAATAAGAAGTGTAATCAAAGTGATATACATGAAGATGTAAAAGTTCTAATAAAGATGGTTAAAGAGCAAAGTGATAAAATAGTTAAGCTAGAAGAAAGTATTGAGAATCTAAAAAGTGTAGTAAACAAAAAGGAATCGAATAAAATAAGAAGGAAGTGATTGCTACAACTAGTAATAAAACTTTTGCAAGTGCAGTAAAAGAACCAATCATTATTGTAAAACCAGTAGATGATCAAAAAAGTGCTGAAACAATAACGGATATTAAAAATAAGATTGATCCCTCTAAGTTAGCTGTAGGGATAGAAAGTATAAGAGTTATAAAAAATGGAGGTGTAGCAATCAGTTGCTCGAATAAGGAGTCTTTAGAGAAAATGAGAAGCAAAGTTATTGAAGAATTGGGAGATAAGTACACGGTGGATACAAAAGACTTAAGAAATAATTATTGTAGGGGTTGAAGAAAGTGTATTAGCTATGGAAGATGGGGAAATAATAAATGCACTGATACAGCAAAATAACCTGCAAAGTGATAATATCAAAATAAAGAAAAAATATCTAGTTAAAAGAAATTCTGGAAATATTATATTTTATATTAGAAGTTGAGCCAGAGATTATGAAATACCTTGTAACAAGGGATAGTGTGTTTATTAAATTTAGAAGATGTAAGTTGTATGAACACTTTAATGTTATTAGATGTTTTAACTGGATGTTTTGGTCATAAGAAAATAGAGCGTAAAGAGGAAAAAGTATGTTTTAAATGTTTCCAGAAGCATGAAGTTAAAGAAATGTGTAAAAATATGAATTCTAAAGTAAATTTAGAATTGGACATAAACCACTCCGTCTATGATAGAAATTGCCCTTGCTACGTGAGAATAGTACAGTCAATGAGATAAAAAAATAAGAAATATGAAATATAGCAATAAACAAATAATAATAAACTACTCTATGTAAATATACAGGGGCTAACATCACATAAAGACGAACTTGAAATGATAGTGACATCTTATAAACCAACAATTATTATCAGTTTATCAGAAACTCATATAACAGAGAACGTTCTGCTACAAGAAATTGCTATCGAAGGCTATAAAGCTTAATGTTGCTTTTCTACAAGTAGACATACAGGTGGTATTTTAATATATATCAAGAGTGGTGTAAAATATAAGAAAATCATAAATGAAGTATTGATAATGAACTCCTGGATTTTGGGTATTGAAGTTACTATAAACAGAAAACCATACTCGGTCATTACAGTGTATCATTCACCCAGTGCAAGTCACAGTGAATTTATAGATCATTTTAAAAATACATTAGAAAATTATAACTTTGGTAATCGTACTGCTATTGTTACTGGAGACTTTAATATAAACATGGCTGTAAATAATTTCTACAAAAACAAACTAAATTCTACCATAGATAACTTGGGCTTCCAACAGATTATGAATCAGTTCACGAGAATTACAAATGATAGTAGCACAATCATTGACCTTATAACTAACGAAAAAAATCTTAATTTCAAAGTGCTATTAACTCCAAAAATAAGTGATCATTCTATTATAATAATTGACTTAAATAGAAAAATAATGCCAATGGCTACTCAAACTAATATTCGCAACTTTAAAAATTTTAACGAGACCGATTTTCAATTAGAATTAATAGATAAGGAATGGAATGCATATTGTGCAGATGTGAATGAAACAGCAAATAACTTAACAAATCAAATAATACAAGTTCTTGATATAAAAGCACCAATTAAGACAGTAATCATAGACCCGAAATTTCCCCAAAAAGGTTGGTGGAGTGAGGAACTAGGAAAAGAAAAAAGCAACAATAACAGGTGAACCAGAACACTGGGATACATACAAACGGAAAAGAAATCAAGTAGTTTCACTAATAAAAACACATAAAATAAATTATTACGAGGAAAAAATTGATGATTGTGTTACTCATCTTTTAGATGGCGCAAGTTATAAGTGTCCGACTCTCATCGGATCCAAACTGAGATACATTCGATATTTACTACGCTTGGATTGTCTTCACTTGGGATATCTCTGATATACCCGTACCAAACCTGTACAACACTGATGAGACCTAACAGGTCGAAACAATTGTCTGTTGTTGGTAAAAGTGTAAGAAATTCACATAAAGTGATAGCTAAATATCGAATATATCTTTTTAGATATATACTTTTGCCAAATTTGTTTGGCTGGGGCAATGTAATCCTCAAGAAATACCTATATTTGAAGCTATTGGAAATAGAGTTGCAAATGTATTAAATACATCTGTAGAAAAAGGAGTTGTTCCAAAAATCAACAGTTATTCCTGTAGAGAAAAAAAAAAATACCATCTTATGCAATGAATATCGACCTATAAATATGCTACCCCCATATGAAAAGCTGTTAGAGCTAGTAGTAAAGGATCAATTACTGGATTTTATAGAAGACAGCAACATACTTACTAAACATCAAGCTGGGTTCAGAAAACTCAACTCATGTGAGTCAGCATTACAATCAGTAATTATGGATTGGAAAACAGTAATGAGCAATAATCAGTACGTAGGTGCAATATTTATAGACTTTAGGCGAGCATTCGAGACCGTAAACAGGACATTGTTATTATTAAAACTCGAGAAAATGGGAATAAAAGGTTCAGTGCTCCAATGGTTTCACTCATACTTATCAAATAGATTACAAGTGGTTAAGTATGGTAATAATTTATCAGAAGAACGAGAAGTAGACAGTGGTGTCCCGCAGGGCTCAGTATTGGGCCCAATTCTATTTATACTAAGTGCAATATACAACTCTTTGCGGATGATACTCTAGTGTACTTTGCTAGCAATAATGTTGAGGAAATTTATGATATACTAAATGTAGAATTGGCAAATATTGTAGTATGGCTGAATAAAAACAACTTAAAAATTAATGTTGAAAAAACAAAATTTATGTTACTTTGCACTAAACACAACTTAGTTAGGAATATTAATTATAAAATTAAAATTAATGCACAGGAGATAGACAGTGTTGTAGAATATAAATATCTTGGTGTAATTATTGACCAACATGTAAGTTTCAATAAACATGCAGAAATGCAGAATATATAGGCACTGAAGAAATTATCAAAAAAAATAGATTTTTTAGGTAGAATTAGTAGTTGTCTTAGTACCTGGACGAAACTGTTAATTTTTAAAACAATAATTATGCCACACTTTACGTACTGCCCAACAATATTGTTCATGTGTGATAATAGTACATTTAAAGGATCTCCAAATAAAACAAAATTAAGCTTTACGAAGTATTTTAAATTGCAATACGTATACTAGTATTAGTTATATGTGTTAACTGTGCAGATATTTTAAGTGTCAAACAGATCATAATGTTATATGTATTCATTTTTATTTACAAAATATTAAATAATATGTTGCCAAAACATGAGTCATGTACCTTTGTTTCTGATATTCACATTTACTATACTAGAAGCAATCAAAATTTTTATATTCAAAGTGTTAGAACTAATTTTAATGAAAATCAATTGTTTGTAAAAGGTCTAAAATTATATAATGAATTGCCACCTAATGTAAAAAACAGTACAAATCTAAATAACTTTAAAAAGAAATGCGAAGGATATGTCAAAGAGAAATGGCCAATTTAATTATTTTGTATGGATTTATTTATTTACTTTTTATTCTGGCCATATATATTTAGACATGTATATAATATGTGTTTGTATGTTATATAGTTTAAATTATGTTTACTCTTTTCTATTTTTTGTATATTTTTTACTGTTGTGTATTTAGCAATTGCTAATAAAGTCTAATAATAATAATAGTGCCTGTTATGGTGATTATTAACTGTAGATGATGTCATTATTATAATATAGTTTATTTAAACTAGGGTTACCAGATGAAAACTTGTCCACCCAGGACAAGCCTTTAAGAAAATCCAGACAAAATCCGGCCGTCATATTTTTTTTTTTGGCAAAGTAACAATTTTCACATTATCTTCTGATTGATGATGGTTACCATTATACCATTTTCATTTTACTAATAAAACAAGAGCAAAACTTTTTTTTTAATCAAACTTGCTTACAAAACTTAAAACTTACAAAGTAAAACAAGCGATTGGCACTGACGCCGCGCCGCTTTATTTCGCTAAAGGTGAATTTACACTGCTGAATTTATCGACGATTTTTTAAAGAACTACATTTTTATAAACTAGTTTATTATTTTGTATTTTGGATTATTTGATATTTATAAAGGCAACTACCAAAATCTGGACGTTTATGAAAAATCCGCCCGGACCCACCCGGACGTAGTAAAAACCCGAACATGTCCGGATTAATCCGGACGTCTGGTAACCCTACCTTAAACTAACCTGCTGTTAATGTCTTGAAAAATAAACATAGTATTTTCTGTTAATTTATTGACCTCAAAGAAAATTGTTCAACTGAATGCAATAATATCGTCTGTTTTTAAATAATAACAACTCAATTTTATAAACTTGGGGTCTTTTCACTCTTTTGCCTTTAAAACCAAAAATATATGACGCCATGGTCCACCCTATGGTAGTATTACCGTCAAAATGTAATTTTTGTAATTTTCTTTTTCAGGGAGACTCTCTGTTGTGGAACTATATTTAGGGGACTACATAACGAAATCATGATAGATCCGCAGTTTATGACACCTTGCAACAATCGCATAGCACAGTATAAGTTGCAATTGAGAGACGGTAAACTGCAGTGTAAATTAAGTGATGGTACAATAACAAAAGTTTATAGTGATAGCAGTTCAGATTCAGGATATGATGAGTCATCAAACCAAGAAATGTCTTCTGAAAACACTTTCCGAAAAGATCTAGTGGGTATAGAAGAAAATGCTAGTCAAATTCCAATAATTAATTAATGTTTAGTCTAAAGAAATTGTTTTACTACATACATGCGTGTAATTCGTCTAAATTTTTGTCCTATCCGATTTATATTTTATTATCACGATAAAAGATGTTTTTGTATTTAATTTAGAATCATATAGTATGTGTAATTTCTTTGTGCCAAAAACTCATTATTGAAAAATCTTACATAGTAACCTCTTAGTTCATTTTTATCCTTTTTTTATTAATTTTTTCCAATAGTATTATTTCATAATTCCATGAAACGTATTCTAAAAAGTGTGTTCTATTTTAATATTAAGTAGGTATTTTGGAGAAATTCACACATTGTTTTTCTCTTGGCAATAGTGCAATAAATACTAACAAAATTTTAAATTTTTGATTATCATAGGAAACTTCTAGTACAGAATAGCATTCTATCATAAATTTTCTAATTATGTAATATTTGGATCAACGATTACAGTAATACCATATACACAATAAATGCCTAAACTTATATTTCGAGTAAATCTCGAAATTGGTCTCGATTGGATTTTCACATTGTAATGATAGTGCCAGTTATTTTGTACAAGGTGTTTCCGTTTTATTTAGCTGGAGTCCTCTTAAAGGGGAAATATGATATGTAAATTTAATTTATATGATAATTGAATTTACGTAAAGAAAAAAATGTGGTTTTTATGATGAGGTATAAATGTTACAAATGTTGAGAGTAAAAAATAGGCCGTAAGTAAAATAACGTATTTCTCGTTTCACAGAATGTAAAGTATTATATAAATGTATGTATGTGTTTTATACACTTTTAGGCGCAAATTATTTATTATCCCCATAAATCATAGTAATTTAAAAATAGAGCTTGTGAAAGTCATTTCCATTGATGTCTTAGTTTTGAGTCTGACATGATCGCCTCCTTTCCATTGATGGATAACGAAGGCTCATTTTAAATAATAGGAACTGATTTCTACCTATTAATAAGAGTAGAAATATAATTTATATAAAATTTTATATCTTCTATTAGTAAAATTCTAAAATTGTAGCAGCTTTAATATGGTTTATTTAATAGATAGAAATGTCAATTTATACAACTATATTGTGTTTATATTATTATACATGTAATGAAATAAATTATGTTAATTATCTGATAATTAATGGTTTGGAACTTTTTTTTACTGGATTTTCAATTATTTTCATATTATTTTAAGATTTTAATTATGAAAAAATATACAACATATCAAATATCAGTAACATTGAAACATTCTCGGAAGACACTGTGTAGTGAGTTTTTGGGAAATTATCATCTTAATGGTGGATATGCAGCGCTCTCGAAAAATAGCTATAAACATGAAGGTATTAATTATTGAAATTTAATTCTCCATTTAGTGGAATTCTGATTCATGTAAAAGTGTAGTGCTCGCGGCACGTAAAGTCGCTTAAAAATCAGTTATGTGGGCATTTTAAGACTAAAAGCTGGCACCTATCGGAAATGAAAGCTTATGCCCTAAGTACCTTAAATCCGAATTCGTCAGGAAATCGTCCTGTGCAAAAGGGCACTATCAAAAATTTTCGAGTTATTCATATGGGGTCATAGCTCATGACTCAAAGATTTTTCTGGTTGAATTTCAAAACGTTTTCTGTAGCCGTTTGGCAGCAAAAAATTAAAACAATTTTCGAAAACCATTGGCCCTTACGGGAATGCACAACTTTGGATTGCGATATCTCGGCTCGACATCGACTAAAAATTAATTCAATTTGCCGTTTTTTTGCGTTCCACAACGATTATCTCGAAATATAAGCTCTAAATCAAAAAATCTATCTCTTGTAAAATTGTTGCCCTATTATATGTGACTCCTGTAGTGTTATTTTTATATTTTTATCATTGATAATAAACTAGTATGAATAATAAATGTAAGATGATGCATAAGTTACAACATCGCCGTCGCGTACCGGCATACGTTCGTTCGATCACCCTCTCTGTCCCCTCCACCCGCTCACATACCATTACTTTGTGCAGGCCGTACTAAATAATAGTAAAAGACAAAGGGTTTATTTAAGAATATTTGTGTTATTTGTGTTGAATTAACAATATTATTTATTAATCAGTGGGTGTATTACTGCAGCACTACTGGGAAACCGAATAATAATTATTTTATTGGTAAAGAACATTCCATATACTTAAGGACAATTCAAATGATACTAAACTAAAAAAATCGAGAAAATAATGTACAATTCCCCTATTTGTACAGCAACTTGTAAGTAATTTTTAGTCATGCGAATGTATTACAATTATATTAATTAGTTTTGTTTAAAGTATGCTCTAAATATAATAAACTTTAATAAAAATACATTTACCCACAATTATAATATAGGTAACACGTTCTCATAAAATAAAAACCATCGCGGAATATCTATTTTATATAAGTATTTTTAAGTATAATATTGGTGACTTCGAAGATTAACTATTTATTTAATCGCGTAAAATGGTTTTTATAAAATATTGAATTTTAAAAAATTGATTTTATGTTCCCATCCCGAAAATTATCATCAATAAAGAATGCAACCAGGATTAAGAGAGGATCGACCAACGCAATAAATAAAATAATTGATACGGGCAGTGTGCCACTAGGTACCCCAGCAGTGGAATTTATTTATCCATTCTGCTTTCAACAAAAAGCACTTGACGAATTTTCTATCCTGTGAGGCCATCGAACATTCAAAAAAGAAAACGTGAATTTTGTGACAAGCGGTGGATTTTTCGACATATAATGATATACCAGTATGAGAGCAATTTTTCCCTCGAGGACAATTTGTTAAATTCAAACCATGAAGAAGCAGACACAAGAATCTTGCTTCATATTCTCTCTGCAAAAAACGCTGGTTACAATATATTTATTATTGAATGCAACGATACAGATGTTTTAGACTACTTTCCCACTTTAGAGAGCATTTGATTCCTGAGATGTGGATGAAAGTCGGAAAAAAGGGCAGTATTCGCTATATACCCATTCACCATATAAATATCGAACCAAAACTGTTAAAAAATCTCCCAGCTTTCCATGCACTTACGGGATGCGATACAACAAGTCAGTTTTCTGGTTTGGGGAAAAAAACTTGTTGGAAAATATATCTGAATTTTCATGAACTACTGAATGATCTTGGCCTTACCTTTGACGAAAATATATTTAATAATATCCATAGTTTTGTTGTGAAGTTGTACACGACAAATCGAGATATAATTTCCATAAACCATTGATAAATTACCCCCAATAGAAGACAGCCTTTATCAACATTGTCTACGGGCACATTATCAGCTATAATATCCCTAAGACATTGATAATGTAAGTACGAGATAATTTTATGACAATCGAAAGCACGTTGGTTCGTAATAATATTACCAAGCAACTTGCTTGAGGTTGTCATAAAATTATGAGGCATTTGTCAATGTCTGAGGGATATTCGGTCAGAAAATTTTTAGAAAAAATAAAATCAAAATGTAGCAACACAACAAAACAATTGTTTATTTATTAAAAGTTATAGATTGAGAATTGGCATTGCCAAAACGTGACATTTTGATATTTATTTGGCAGTTATTATGAAGTTTTCAAAGTAAGTAATTTTGTTGTCATAGTGATTGAAAATTTCCCTGGATGGTGTTATCAATGTAATGTTGAAATGATTGGGTGATTTGTGTCACATGACAAGAAATAACGAAATTTAATTGGCTGTAAGAACTGTCAAAAAATTAACTGATTCTAAAATAGTAATTTTTCAAACGCTGCCTTCTTTTCCCGAGATTGTGTCATTTTTGACATGTAAATGTGGGAAAAGTAAAATACGTGCCTCATAGTATTAGAAGTTTTTGAATTAAAATTTTTCTTTGCCTGTATAGATTGTCAAGCTAAATGGTGCAGCTATCGAAAAAACAAAATATGTTGTATAGGCTCTTGTCGATGCATGGACCAAAATGCCATCCAATGAAACTACAGCAGAGTCTACGATATATATTGATGAAGAAAGTGATGTTGATAGCGAATAAGTATGAGCTACATTAAAATTTATTACTTGAATTGTTAATGTTGTTTTTAAGTTACTCGTAATTTTGAGTTTTTATTTTGGATTTTGTTGTTAATAAATAATTATATTGACATTTACACAGATTCCCGATTCTAGCGCTAATTTATTTTAAAATTAACTACTTACTTTAAATTACTGAATCGTACAAATTTTTAATTTTTTTACGTAATAAATGAACGTATATTTAGTGTGCAATAGTTTTTAACATAACACGTACACTGTACAGTTCGAAGTGTGGGTGAGACGTTGGGTAGGGGGTCGGAAAGGGTGATCGAGCGAGCATACGCTGGCACGCAACGGCAGTGTTGTAACTTATGCATCATCTTACATTTATTATTCTTACTAGTTTATTATCAATGATAAAAATATAAAAATAGCACTACAGGCGTCACAAATAATAGGGCAACAATTTTACAAGAGATAAATTTTTTGATTTAGAGCTTATATTTCAAGATAATCGTTGTGGAGCGCAAAAAAACGGCAAATTGAATTAATTTTTAGTCGATGTCGAGCCGAGATATCGCAATCCAAAGTTGTACATTCCCGTAAGGGCCAATGGTTTTCGAAAATTGCTTTAATTTTTTGCTGCCAAACGGCTACAGAAAACGTTTTGAAATTCAACCAGAAAAATCTTTGAGTCATGAGCTATGACCCCATATAAATAACTCGAAAATTTTTGATAGTGCCCTTTTGCACACACGATTTCCTGACGAATTCGGATTTAAGGTACGGAGGGCATAAGCTTTCATTTCCGATAGGTGCCAGTTTTTAGTCTTAAAATGCCCACATGGTGATACAATTGAGCACGTTTCTATTTTTATTAAATTTAAAAAATTTTAAAATTATAAATTTTCGTACATCCTGTTATTCTAATTTCCATTGTGACCTTAGAAAACCATGCCAGGATTTCTACTGCTAGTGGTTTTCTAGAATGTGTGTTTTTGATGTATAAATGACAATAAAATTTCACGTTTTCTGATTTTAACATCCTATGTTATGGTTCATAACTAAATATTCAGCGGGCAACGATTTCTAAACATGTGGCAAGTATATCTGGTCTATTTTTACTAGTGATTTCTAAACACACGATGAGTATTTCTACTATACTCGAGTAAACTTTAACTTGGCGTGTGGATGAGTTGATATTGTGCGTATTATTGTATTTTCTCTTGCACACAAAATTGAAGCAATGGCCCAAAACCATTGTTTACTTATAAACATACGTGAACAATGTTTTTGGGTTATTGCTTTAACTTTGTGTGCAAGAGAAAATGAAATAGTATGCACAATAACAACTCGTCCACACGCCAAGTTAAAATTTACTCGACTATAGTATAGCGACTTTTAAACATATAGAATGGAGACTTACCATTTTCAGGGTGACAATGTAAATATAGATCCATTCTGGAACGGTTAAAAAAATTACCATATGCCGTTGAGGTTTGTGCTTTCAGGTTTCTGAACAACAATTTCGGGAGCACTGTGAACCCGTTATAAAAAGATTATGCAATTTGTACTAGACATTAGACAGCTTCTTTGGAGAATGGTACTTCCACTTGATCTTTTAATAATGTATTCATCACGTTATACTTTTTTTTGTATATAACTAATGGAGCCACTTAATTATGTGTTGATTCATGGAGTTTAATCATAAATATTATGAAACAGGTTAAATGCGTGTTTCACAGACAACTTAACTGACTTTCTACGTTATACATGGTCCGTATGTCCAAATGTTACTTTACTGTTGTATAAAGTTTTTCGTTATAATTAATTTTTCCTGTTAACTTGCTTATAAAATTAGTTTTGACTATTATTTTAAGCAAGTAAAAAAATGTAACAGTAATTATATATCCCTAAAACACAAATAATCCAACTAAGAAAATTCAGGAATAACGTCGCAGTCAAAGGAAAAGGTTAGGGTAATATATCATAATTTAAGCCTTAAGGACGATTAATAATATAGGTAATCAGATGTGTTTTAATGCTATAAAGTTACAATTATATAACTCTCCTAGTATAATCGCTTCTTGGTGACCTCGCCATTAGATGCAACATAATTACCATCATCTATTGGCGATGAGCACAATGAACGTGTCAATATGAAATCAGACCATGACCCAGTGCCGTAACTAGGGCGGTGCCATCAGTGTCCCCGCACCGGGCGCAGTCTGGTGGGAGGCGCAATGAAGGCTTTGAAATATTAAATATTGTATTACATTTTACAAAATGATTTAATTTTTTTATGCCGAAATTGCCCGAAATATATCATTTACGTTTTCATTAATGTTCTTTCTTTATTGTGAAAGCTCAGAGAAAATTGAGCTGGAGGTAGGACCTAGGGGGCGCAAAAGCAGTTAGCTCACACTGGGCGTATCATAACTTAGTAACGACACTGCCATGACCTCCTCTTTTATATTGACTTATATGTCCGGATATGTAAGTAATTTAAAAGAAATTGCAGACTTCTTAAGATGGATATTATTGGAGAAACTGGTCAAAGCAATTACTGATTCACTGCTACTGTAAATTCGTAGATCACATTAATGAATTCTTAGCATTCAAACAAAATGATTTATTAGAATGGTTCCGATCATACTATGGTAGTTTTCTTTCTTTTATTTGAAATTACTCTTGTGGTTTATTTCAAAACTTAATATACTCCTCGGCATTAAAGTTTATTTCGTGATAAAAAGTTGAACTTTAATGCCTTGGTACATAAATAAGTATTACGCCTATGACTTTACGTCAAAGGAACAGTTAAAAGATTTTTTTTTGACAGCATATAAATAAAATAAAAATAATATTTCGCAGGCGTTTTGGAAACTCGATCTGTTTTCTTTTTCAATGATATTATTTTGATATGTATAATTTGTGAAATTACACAATGTGAATGTTTATTCATAACCATAGATATTAAGTCATTTTACTTGAAAAACAAAAACATGGTATTTAGCACATTTGGTTTTGAGACCACTTTTTTAAATATGTAAAATGTATTTTTAATAACAAATATTTTATAAATTTCGTTGTGCTAGTGTTGTGGGCAACGAAACATTTCATGGAAACAAAATGAAATGAAATGGAAATTTCGAAACGTTTCATGAGCAAAGTTTCCACTAGGAAACATTGAAACATTTCCGAAACTTTCATAAATTTCCAATTTCCAAAAAATTACATAAATTTCATAAATGTCATCAAAATTTCATAAATTCTTTCATATATTCCTTTTTATGTTTTACGGAAAATATATTTTTAATTATGTCTTACGCTATGTTCTAAATGAGAGATTTTCTGAAAACTTGATTTCATTGGTTTGTAATTTGCCTGTATTTACAATCTTACATTTGCAAATGAACCAAAAAATCCTATTGAAGTGACATCATGGAAAAGTTGTGTGTATTTTAATTTTTATATATTTGATTAAACAAATATAAATATACTAAATAATACCAAAATTAATATTTATTAAACGATAATTTTATTATATCATATATCATACACAAACAGTATTGGCAGTACGTACGTTCTGCTTAAATAAAAATAAATATTTTTATGTATATCGGAGGAATTAAAAGGAACTTCTATTTTTAACTAACTAAAGGATACTTTCTGTACAGGGTGATCCATGTAAGGTACTCATTGGATTTCCTGGCTCAGTATTGAGTCTCCAAATATCCGTTTTTTGTGTCCTATTTGGTGATTTTAAGTAAACAATTAAAAGCACTGAACAGAGAACAGCACGTAATAACGAATTTAAACCATTTTTAAACGAAATTTGAAGGTTAGGTTGACCGTCAAACTATCAGTTTTTTTTACAGTTGACATTTAACAGTTTAAAAAATGGAAATTTTCAAAGGTCATGAAATCTATTGAAATTTTTAAATTTCCAATATTTTTCGATTTTTCTGAAAATTTTGGAAAGTTTCCATCAGTTTATAAATTTCAGAAATTTAACAACTTGTACGTACAACACACGAATCATTTCCAAGGAGATTGTTTAAACTCCAATATTGTAAAACAAGATAATATTAAATGGTTTAAAGTAAATGAAGGTTACTTATTAATATAATTGGTAAGTTCAAAACTCGTATTCACAAAAGTATAATATAGATATTTGCATAATATATTGCGGACTATACCTTGTATTTTATTATGATATAAAAAATGACAAAGCAATGAGAGTAATTTTATAAGGTAATTATCTTATTTTCTATTTAAAAAATAAAGATATTTGCATAATATATTGCGGACTATACCTTGTATTTTATTATGATATAAAAAATGACAAAGCAATGAGAGTAATTTTATAAGGTAATTATCTTATTTTCTATTTAAAAAATTAAAAGATTGTTACCTAATTATGTAGATAAGTATAAGTACATGGCGGGAAATACATTGTCAAGAAACTAGATGAAGGAAAAGTGGTGGTTTCTCAACCATTTTTTAAATAAGGAGATGGTGCTGCACTCACATGAACTCTACAACCCTGGTTGAGAAGCCACCACTGGGAAGAAACCTTTTAGGAAGAAAAATTGTGTCCAAAAGTGTTATAGTAAGATCTTAGAAGGTTTAATGTTCTTTCTAGCAAAATAATTAAAACTACATAATTTATATTAGTTTATGATACATTCTTATGTTGAATTTAATTTCTACATTAAGTTCATTCTTAAATTATTTAAGTATAAATAATAATGGCATGTTTATATAGCAATAGACAACCAAGTATTTACATCGAGCTGGGTTTACATGCGAAATAAATGGACAACTGACTTGCAGCATACACAGGTATGATCTTGTAGACTGTAGACGTAGACTGATAGATGCTTGAGTCCCCTCCATTTAAATTCAGTCTGTTTTGCACCCGGGAATATGAAATATCTAGTTACCCGTAAATATGTACAGAATCGTAGCTTTTATTCGCGATATCAACTTAATGTGGATTTTTTATTGTCGCAAGTCCAATGTTATAATTAAACAGATAATGAGCAAGTCAATAGGCTCATTTAGTAAAAATTAATTTTCCTGATTTTCTTTAATTATCATAATCTGTTTCATGTATAAACTGCCTCTCAAAAAAGTCGATTGAACTAAAATTGAGGGAGATATTTGCATTTGAATAATAAAAGCTCTGTACGGCGAGCAGGCCGGAGTGACGTCAGCATATTTTACGTTCGCCCGCAACAAATACACAATAAATTTGTTGTCAGTTTTTTACATCCTATTTAAACTGTTTAATTTTCCTGGGGACTGATAATATTCTGCGTTGACTAGTCTTCGACCGCATTGTAGGTTTTATATTTACTTGAATTAAATTATTCTTTGTGTTCTCGTTCTCGTCTTTAGGACTGTTCAGTATTTTCCAAATTGTCGGAACCACATTCAGGGTTTTCTGACATCTTGTTACCTGGAAATCGCGAATTTTTCTACTCTTCCTGAAGGATTATCTAACAGTGATTGCCTTTGTCTTTTCAAAAATGCTGTTTTCGGTCTTCCTGGCAATTGAAGATATGCAGAATAACAGTCTTAATTTAATTGTTACATTTTTTACTTAAAATACACGTAATTTTCTGTTTTCTTCACGCCAAAAGTATTTTGAAATTATTTCTTTATTTAAAATTTAAAAAATTACATTATTTCGCACATTTACTAAACACAGCGTAAACTTTAAGAATATGCAATAAAAAATAAATGCTAAATGAGCCTATTGTCTTTGCTTTGCTCTTACCTATTTATTTATAACCTGGAACTTACGACGGAATCAGAAGTCGACTTGTAAAGTTAATACCGCGATCATTTAATAGAGATGATACTGTACGTGTACGTACTTGGCTGCTGGTTACTGTATGGAAAAACATTGTAATTAGCTTTTTTTGCTAATAAATTGATATATTACCTATAGGTATATGTAATTAGACTATTCTTAATAAGACCCACTCATAATTTATCTACTTTCAAAAGCACAATGTCAACACTATTGAAAGTTTGACTTGTCTAACAAGACTGGATAAACATTGAATATTGAACAAAATCTGTTATGTAATTAATGATACATAGTTAGATCTGGTCTGGTAGTTTATTGCCATATGTATTTACTTGTCATTAAAGAGTCTGATGTTTCCCCGATACCATACTTCATTCTGGAGTTCTCATGCAGGGTGTCCCAAAATACTCGCATTCCCCTTAAGGTGCTGATTCTACATGCAAATATAAGAAAACTTCATATAAACTTTGCTTTCTAAAGGAGCTACGGCCGTCTAAAGATGGCTGCTAAATGTAGATTTTTAATGATTATCTCGGAAACACTTTGGACAACTTTATGAAACTTTGTTTATGATTTTGCATTATTAAGACTTATGTACTTTTGTACGAGGGATAGTTACCTCTTTTCTTCAAATTTTTTGTTTTTAGTTATTTTTAGTTTTTTAAGACTTTATTATGATTGTCCGGATAATATTTCTGCATGTATGCAACGAAAAATTAAAACATGAACAAGAGTTCGAAATTTAAATAAAAATAATGAAATTGTTGAACATATTTAATAATAATAATAATTCGTTTATTTCCATAGACTATTACAGTATTTATAAGCGTATCAATACAAATTATGAATAATGAATTAATTTAATTATTTATTATTTAACGAGTTTAAATATTCCATTAATTTGAGAGATAGATTCATAGGCTACTACAGGATTTTTGATTATTTTCTAATTAAAACTATTCACGCCTTACTTCAGTTAAGAATTCAATTTTTTTTGAAGACCATAATTTGTTAACTTTTAATAAATAAATAAAATAAGTTGTAAAATGAATTTCTACATAAGATGAAATTAATTATTTTAAGGTCGGACAGTGGACGGAAAAGTTATACCTAATTTTAGGAGCGAGTTGCCTCAATCAACCCTTTACAGTGCTCTTATTAATGTCATCTTACTGTTAATTAAGACTTGTAATGAGCCTAAATTGTACATCAAATTTGCTTCTTCCATGTTAAAGTATTGCAAATATATTAATTTTTTTCTAAATTTGAAGCCTCTTTGGGGGTGTGACTTGGTATATAGGTAAGATGCATTAAATCATATTTCGAGTTCTCTTGCACGCACTTGTTCTGTCTGTTCATTTACCAATCGCCCTGTATATGGCATGCTTGAATCTATGTTGTTCCGCATTTTTCGGATATCCGCTTTGGCAAATAAGGAAATATTTGCAGAAACGTTTGAAAATAAATTCGTACTTTCTCTGTATATTGCACAGGTTGGTCAAAATTACTTTTATTTTTTTTTTTAGTAAGAATGTAGAATTACTTGTTTTGATAAACCGATGCAATGTTTTTATTAAACAAATTGGAAGTGGCACAATATGTAAAGAATTGTTGTTTTTAGATAAAACGGCAGTTACGGACACGTATTTCAGAATTATTGTTCATCAGCGTAGAATAGCGTAAACATTAGATAGAATTATCAAGAAACAAAAATGTAAATTGTATCAAGTTAAACAACAATCTTTTCTTCAGGTTCATCATTTGACTATTCCGTTGTGTTATTTAAAACCATACTGTTTATTGGCCTGACTAAACAGATCCAAGTTTTCTTTTACGAGATCCTCTTTAATAATTATTCCAGTTCCTTTCAATTTTTTCTTCATGATTTCCATCCTTGTTTTAATGTACTAATGAATTTAACTGCTACATTTATCTGTTTATTATTAGCTGATTGGCAAAATCTGTGACGACTTGCAATATCTTGTTGATTTAATTTTACTTCTAACTTTGAATTGAAGAAGCTTTAAGTTTAATTACACATTCTCTCCTTTCTTTTCTTTAATATCAAATATATAGTAACATTTTTGTCCCTAGTTCATTAGTTGTTAAAGACAGATACATTTTTTAAATATTTCTGGTCATTACATAAGGCTTTTTTATATTTTCAAATTTTTTTGTGATTTTTAATGCTTTATCTTACGAACTAAATTTGATGAAGTATTCAAGACGACACATATTTAAAGGAGTAAACAATAAAGCAACAAAATACTCTTTTAACATTTTTATTAAAGTAATAATTAACAAAATTTCGTATACACACACACATACGATGGCTCATCTCTAAGGTCTCAACCTGAGTATATTTTTATACCATCCATTAACGGTCATTCCATCATCCAGAAAAAATCGATCTTCCCATTCAAAACTTAATTTTTTCTGAATAAATCACTATTAATTCTTGAGAATAGGCATCTTTATACTAGTTTTTTGTAAACAAAATATTTTTATTTGCCTTAAAGTTAACACGTGAAATATATTTTGTAGTTTGTGGTTTACAGTTTCATGAATTTGTCATAATCAGAAATATTCATGTTTTATTTATATTGCTATAAATTATTCACTGTAAAAAAACTATATTTTTCGAAGTAAATTAAAAAGATCCTGTGAAATTCCCAACATTCCTTATCAACTAAATTGTCCTAAAAGTAGATTGTAGAACGCTGTACAAACAGTAACATGGATGACCTGGCTTTCTTTTTAAAGTTCTAAATTTGACAAAAGGAGATAGTTACCCATTAGATCAATAACATATGAAACATAAAGAGGCCCTAATTTCTTCCCTTTAAATTAAGCTGTCAGAAGACTGAAAAATGGAATTTTAAACAAAAAATTGGTAAAAAGGTAGTACAAAAAAAAGAGAAGGTGTAGCGACAGCACAGAAAATTGTGTTAAAATATAAGGTGTTTCACCACAAAATACAGGGTGTCCCGAATTGTACGAACCAAACTTTATGGTGTGATAGAACTTCATAAAATATGAAAAAAAGTTCCTATAAACATGGTTCGGGAAATGCTTAGTTTCCGAGATAGAGTGTTAAAGAAACATGCAAAAAATAAATTTCAAAACAGAAAATACCAATGTCATATTGAGACATACTACATAATAGATTTTTGTTGCTTGAAACACTGAAATCATGGCACACTATTTTTGCTGCATAACAAAGCACTGGTAATAGTGAAAACATTATTAATGATAAATAAAATTTAAAAATTAATAGTTTTTGAGGAAACACACGAGATCTTTTTTTTGTAAAAAGGTTTGGTTTTTCAAATTTTTGGCATAAATTGATAAAAAAAAGTGACATGCAAAAAAGTCGAGGTAGGTACTATTTTAACCTTGCCCCCCCCCCCCTACTTTTACCTGAATTATCTGGGTAGAAGGAGTTTCTTAAGTTTTTGTAGCATAAAAAATAAAAATCTGTATTATTGTGCAAAATTTCATTTGTTTATCTTTGGTCGTTTCAAAATTATGCAAAAAAACATTTTCAGAATTGTAACTTCAACACCCTGTATCTCGGAACTAAGCGTTTCCCGTCTCATGTTTATAGGAACTTTTTTCATATTTTGTGAAGTTCTATCATACCGTAAAGTTTGGTCCGTACAATTCGGCACACCCTGTATAATAAACCTAAGAAAAATATATATCCTGGATGGTGGTGAATGGTCCTGAAGTTTGATACCATTTTGTTTTTTCATCAAAGAATAGCACTTACGTATACCAACCACTTCTTAATTATGCCGCCATAAATCTCATAACAGTGAAAATAAATAAAGGTGTGGTGTCAAAAATACATTTTTGCAATTTAGTTACGAAAAGTCATCTTTTTGACACTGATTGTCATTGTCAAAAGTGGTTCATTTTAGCACAAGTTTTAGTCGCATAAACAGATATTGCGACAGATCCATTTATTTTTACTAAGAATACAACATAAATATTAAACGTACACCATTTTTATTGAGAAAACACTTATCTTATTTATTATATTATGTTAAACGTAAAGAAAACGTAATAAAAATTTTATTTTTTTCGTAACAACTAAATTGCAAAAAATATTGTATAAAACACGATGCAAAACTGAGTGTTTTTTGCACACTCGAGTTGGACCACTCGCTACGCTCATGGTCCAATCTTCACATCTAGTGCAAAAAACACGCTCATTTTGCAACTAGTTTTATAAATAGCTATTTCAACATATGTATTTAAACGAAACATTAATTATTGTTTTTTTAATTTTTCAAAAATGGTTTTTAATAGGAAAAATGAGGGTGCCTTTCTGGATTTATTCAATAACATTAGTTAGAAATTAAATGACAAATATTCTAGCTGAAAAAAATCAATTTGCCTCGATGTCATTGAAGCCAGACATTCATTATCTAACAGCAATCAAGGAAAGGGAATGATAAAAGTAAGAACAGATGCTCCAGTTGAAATATCCATTTGTCAGGACCAATAAAACTGGTCTATTGTCACTTTTTGTAATGACAGTAATAGTTATGAAGATGGTTTTCATATCATAGATATACACAGGGTAGGGTGTTACCGTTTTTTCGTTCATAACTTTTGGAAATAGAACATACAAAAATAATAGGAGTCTTACCTATAACATTGTTCTCTAAATACCTCGTTTTCAAGATAGGACGTTAAACTTTTTAAAAATTATTATACTACTTATTCATTATCTTCTAAACAAATAAGGATTTTTTTGTTCAAACTTCGTACACTTTAGTCATAATAAAAGACCAATTCTTTGACTTGGAAAAGTTTTTCACACAAAAGCAGTGGCGTAGTTATGGGGTGCTGTCCGTATTTGAACCCCCTAAACTTCTACGCCAATGATCAGAAATTATTATATATTTTTTTTATTGATACCCTATTTTGCTTGTTTAAAGTACGCCTCAGCGTGTTCAAATCCAATTTTCAAAAACGCGGGTTTTTGAAAGTTACCATGGCAACACCAATAACCCGAGAAACGTGAAGTGTAAATGTCAACTTTTTAATTATTGATCTGACAGAAGTACCTTGTAACATCAAATAAAATATTACTGACAAATGTTTCAAAAGCTTTAACTGTGATGACAACAATTAATCTTATATGACAGAGATTGCAAATTAATTTTTGTTTTTCTCATTTCGATGACAACATTGACAACTAAAGGTATTTTACATTATTAGTTCTTATTTCCATTTTTTGAAGTAAGTATTTATGATTTCAAAGTGTACCAATAAAAAAAAATAGCGTAAAGTATTCGTGGATAACTGGTCTTTAAAACACTTGCTCTATTTCGAGCACTCCGGCTGCGCCGTCGTGCTCGAAAAATCGCACGTGTTTTAAAGACCTTAATATCCACTTATACTTTAATATACTATTATATAAATTTTAAAACCTTGATGCAATTCCTATAAAAAATACTCCTGGTAAAATTCGCTAGGAGGCATTCTCTTCGAGATATTTAGATTATTTCTAATCTTATATAATTTCTATTGGCGAAGTTATGAACGAAAAAAACGGAAACACACGGATCTAAAAATATATATGAAACTTTAGACAATGTAAGTCAGTGAAAAAAATCTTAATTAGCATAATCTCAATTTAAATTTAGTGTAATAAATAGACATTATATACATCAACAAATAAGTAGGTACATTTATGTATACTGTGTCATTAATGTATACCGTGTCTTCATATTTGCACACTACATAGTAAAGCAACGTTTGTTCAAACTTGTATAATTTGGAGTAGCTGGAGGCATGGACTGTGGAAATTGACAAATACACGATACGACAGTTAATCACATTGTCAATCTAGGGGACTGCATGTAGTATTTATAATATCAAAACAATGCTTATGTATGTTTAGCATTTAACTAGAAATTACTTAAACAAAAAACATTTTGCAACATGCATCGAATCCCAATCCCTACGTACGCGACTCACAAGCCTAACCGTACGCTTCCTTGTGTAGTGTTTTGAAATGACGACCGGTATACAATGAGAAAAGGAAGAAGATTTCTAGAATTATGAATTTAATTTTATTTATGTTTTTGTTATTGCTTTGTACTAATACATATTTTGTTCTGATTTAATAACGTTTTACATTATTACATGAATATATTTATGCGCATATATTTTTTTCCACGTTCCATAGATTACATAAAGTTAAATATGAGATATATAAAAGAGTAGATAATTTACATGTAAATGTATGATTGTTCCATATAACCGCTAGCCTAGTCTACAGGATTATAGTATGATGAAATTCTGGATGAAAAACAAAACACATTTTTGTACAAGAAAGTTACATATCACGCATCTATATTAATATATACAGTTATTATATAATAATAATAATAAATAGGCTTTATTAAAAGGCGAAGTCTAGTACGTACTATCTATTACATCTAATCGTTAATATTTTATATATATCCTTTCGTTGGTCGCGCGTGGACTGGCAGTCCGCATAGAACTATTTTATTAAATAACTCAACACACCCCTACCCTGCGTCAAATGGTCCTCAGTACCTTCTGTAAACATTGTCGTAATCTGTGAGTGACTCAAGAGCTAGACTGACGTGTGAGTTTTACAAAACATCGTATTGCGGACTGTGAGTCCGCAGCGAGCACTGCGAGTCAGCAGCGAGCACTGCGAGTCAGCAGCGAGCACCGCCGTGAAGTTTTTGTTTTTACTTTTACCGGAATACTTTTATAAAGAGGTATGTGGATACGGCAAATTTTGTAGACGTGAGTGATATTTTAGGATGGCAACGTATGAAGATGAGCAGGAACGTATGAAGCGTTTAATGGCAGAATGTTTGGAAGATTTGAATATGGAAGAGGAAATGACATATGATAAATGAAGAAGATGACGAAGACTGAATTGGAATTGGAAATTCATGATACAGACACTGAGCAGGAAATTTCGGAAAATGAAGGCGATTCGAATACGGAAAATGATGATAGTAACAAAATGGAAAAAGCACAGGCCTCCTATAAATGTTAGGAATAGGTCAGAGAACTTATTTACACACTTTCCTGGATTACAAGGTGCAAAAAATTTTAAAACTCCATTGGAGATATGGCTATACTTTTTTCCTCGAGAAATGATGAACATTATTGTAGAAAATACCAACAAATATGTTGAGAGGGTTCAAGGAAAGTATTCTCTTGAAAGAGATGCCAAATTAACCAATATTGTAGAGCTTCAGGCATTGTCGGATTATTGTATTTGGCAGGTGTTATGAAATGTAATCATTTGAATGCCGAAGACTTATGGAGAGTGATGACACTGGAGTTGAAGTATTTAGGCTGACAATGTCTGTGACAAGATACAGATTCCTTTTGCGACATTTGTGATTTGATGATAAAGCGACTTGTGAAGAACGCAGATCGTTGGAAAAATTGGCACCAATTAGAGACATTTTTGACTGCGTGGATAAATTATGTTCTATTTATAATTGTGCTCGCAACAGTAGGAAATGGTCAATGGTCGTTTTTTACTCGATGTTGAACGTTGGAGCAATAAATTCCCTTGTCATATTTAGACTTAAAATATATCATCAAAAAAAACACGCAGAGACTTCTTACGACAACTTTCATTCACACTTATGCTTAAGTATGTAAAAATTCTTGTGAATGTATAGTAGTGTAGGGAGAATTCAGAAAATTGCTGGAATTTGAAATGAAGGGACTGCTAATGTTGTCTAAGTTGTCAGACCAACAGAAAATCAACGAGGCCGTTGTGCCCTGTGTGATAGAAGAAAAAACAGACCAACGCGATATGATATTACTGTCAAAAGTGTAATACTTATGTCCGCTTAGAGCACTCAACATGTATATGCCCCAATTGCTTTGGAAATGCCGAATGAGGGACTAGAAGTTATTTTGAGTATATTTTTTTAGTTTTTATATTTTTATAATGCTCATTTCTACTTTATAAAACTGCTAAAGGAGAATTTATATTTATTTATATTTTTGAACATGCATTCAGTTTTTGTCTTATTTTGTTTATTTTGGGATTAAATAAACAAATTTTTGTATCTTAATAGTGTCCTTTATTAACCCCAATAATATAAACTATCAGTGTGTTGGAAAAATGTTTCTTTTAGAGTGCGGACTCTCAGTCCAGTGCAACTGCTCGTATACCAAAATAATGTGCGACTACTGAAAGGATATATATATATATATATATATATATATATATATAATACAGTGTGACCCAATTAAGATCGCAACACCCCTGTATATCTGTTAATTGATGCTTGATTACCTTCAAACTTCGGTGGTAAAAAAAGATTGATAAGGTGATTCTTTTAAATTAATAATATGTGATATATATGTCAGTAGCGTACGATTTAAAGGGTGTTTGAAAAGTCGATTTTTCAAAAAAATAAAGCATTAGCGATTTTTTTAATCAAATTTCGGTTTCATCATCGTAAAGAGCATCTTTAAAACCACTAGATATCAATTTTAAGTGAGATCACTTATCTGATTACTGAGATGTAAACTTCCAAAAATTCAGTTTTTTCGTAAGTGATCAAGCTTTATTCAAGCATAATAACAAAAACCAAGCTGTTTGAGCAAAATTTTTGCCAAACATGATTATGCATTTTTTGAGAATTCGCGGCTTTTCTTTTTTTGTTATGTTATATAATCAGTTTTTAAAAGTATGCCATACACTAATCGATAAAATGACCAAGACTTTTTAATAAATCCAAGAGGTATCTGAATTTATTTTTTTACTGAAAAATAAAAAAAATAAATAAGTTTATGTACAGGGTTATTGGTTATAAATGGAACCCCCTCTTAACCTCATTAGGTATTTTTTGGAATACGAAAAAAATTTTAAACAAAAGTTTTAGGGCATTCTATGAATTTTCTTGCTACCATATTTAATAGTATACAGGGTGCCTCATAAAAGTCGGACAAACCAAATTTATGCTTTTTTAAATGGAACACCCTGTATATTTTTGAATATTATGAAAGTCCTCGTTTTCCTAATTTCAAAAATGTATACTATGTTGACATTTACTGTGGCCATTTTCGATATACAACGGCTTCTATTTATATAAAAATCGAATGAAAAACAGCATGCCATGATTTTCAAAAACAAAAGGTTATAGAAAATGTATTGATAAAAATTGGGGACATGTTGAAAATTTATTACAATAATTTTTTAATCTTTGGTATGTATAGAATCTTATTAATAAAAATTTCGTACTGTTTTTGTTTATTGCAAAACTGAAATATTGATCTAACCAATAATAATTATGCATAGATATAATAGTAAACGTCAACATATTATACATTTTTGGAATCGGGAAAATGAGGACTTTCATACTATGCAAAAATACACAGGGTGTTCCGTTAAAAAAAAAAAAACATAAGATTGCTTTGTGCTGATTTTATGAGGCACCCTGTATACTATTATATACATATGGTTGAAAAAAAAATTCATAGAATGCCCTAAAACTTTTGTTTCAAAAATTTTTTTTATCTCAAATATCGAAGTTAAGAGGGGGTTCCATTTATAACCAATAACCCTGTACAGTACATGTCATACATGTATGTTGGAATTAACAAAAATAAATGCTTCTCAGAAAATGCACAATCAGTTTTGGCAAAATTTAACTCAAACAGCTAGATCACTTAAGAAAAAATTAAATTTTTGGGGGCTTACATCTCAGTAACCAGATAAGTGACCTCACTTAAAATTGACACCTAGGGGTTTTAAATGGCGCTTTTTACGATGATGAAACCGAAATTTGAATAAAAAAATTTGCTAATATTTTTTTTTGAAAAACCAACTTTTCAAACCCCCTTAAACTCGCACGCTACTGACATGTATCAAATATTACTAAGTTTAAAGAATCACCTTATCGATATTTTCTTACCACCAAAATATGAAGTTAATCAAGCATCAATTAAAGGGTATACAGGGGTGTTGCGATCTTAAGTGGGTCACACTGTATATTGATGATACGTCATTTGCAAAATTATGCGAATATCATTCCATATTACCCCAAACAACAGTACCTATCAAAAATAAAAAAATTAGGGATAAGTAAAGTACCTATTTCATCATTTAGTCCATATAAATAATAAATGCAATATCTAAGCACAACAACTTTGATTAGGTACTTGATCATCATCAACAATAGCAACATTTCTCTTTTGGGAATTCTGTCTGGTGAACAATGTTTCTTTCTTCTCTTCACTTACAAGTAACATTTTTTCAGCTAACACAAGAAACATTTCTTCTACACCTTTATTTAATTTAGCTGATGTTTGAAAGTGTAACGCTCCTACTTTATTAGAATACCTAGAATAAAACAAAGATTATAAAGCAGAAATAAGTGTTATTTTGTTTTATATGGGATACAGGATTTATTTTTTGATGGTAAGATCGCTGAGGTAAGACAAGAAAACTAACTTAGTTCACTCAAAACTTTTTTACAGAATAAGCAAACATTAAGACTTGTTGCGGGCTGGTTCAATGGTACAGGAGTATCACACGAGAATTGACCCCCCCTATAACTTTTTAATTTTTTAAGTTAAAAAAAAATGTTTCAAATAAAAGTTGTATGGAATTTTATGAATATTTTTATGGATATCTCTTTAAATATATAGGGTGTTCCATAAAAGCGGGACATAGCAAACTTGCATATTTTTAAATAGAACACCCTATATACACTTGGCCAAAAAATTAGCGCAACACCTAAAATTGCGGTCATTTTATTTGTCTTTTTCTGTGGTTAGTTTTTATCCGATTTTCAAAATTTTTTTTTTGTTTGAAAACCTGTAGTTTTACCTATTTAAAAATTAATTTAAACCCGATTAAGAATGGTCCATATACAGGATGGTGTAGAAAACCTAACATTCTGAATTTTTGTTAAAAAGTGAAACACCCTGTGGGATTTCTTACAAGCGGATAACCAAAACTGATGGACCTTAAGGTAACCCTGTGGTATTGTCTACCACCACTCAAGAGCATAATTATACAGAGTGCCTCTAAAAAAAAAAAAAACCCAAATTAAAAAATGCGGTTTTTCTTTTCTGGTTTCAACTAAATTTAAAATTAAATCATGTTACATGTGATTGCGATGGTTACTATGGAAAGGGTTGTTTGTTTATAAATGATTATAAATTAATTAATCAAAGACATAATACACTAATTAAGAATTTAATCAATTTTAATTCAATTAAAGTCGCCAAATAAATAAGCAATACATTAGCAAAACTTACAATAATACTCTAATATCTAGTTTTCCAACCCCTGGCTCTGATTACGTATATGCATCTTTATAGTAACCATAGTAACCATTGTAACCATCACAATCATATGCAAAATGATTTAATTTTAAATTTAGTTGAAACCAGAAAAGAAAAACCGCTTTTCTTAATTTGGTTTTTTTTTCTTTTAGAGGCGCTGTGTATATTTATGCTCCTGAGTGGTGGTAAACAATACCACAGGGTTACCTTAAGGTCCATTAGTTTTGGTTATCCGCTTGTAAGAAATCCCACAGGGTGTTTCACTTTTTAACAAAAATTCAGAATGTTAGGATTTCTACACCATCCTGTATATGGACCATTCTTAGTCGGGTTTAAATTAATTTTTAAATAGGAAAAACTACAGGCTTTCAAACAAAAAAAAGATTTTGAAAATCGGATGAAAACTAACCACAAAAAAGACAAAAAATAATGTCCGAAATTTTAGGTGTTGCGCTAATTTTTTGGCCAAGTGTATTTTCAATTTTTTTAAATCTACGTATTTTTCTGATTGCAACAATATATACAGGGTGATTCAAATTCGAGGGCAACCATGGGTATCTCGCTTATTATAAGTGATAGAAGGTAGGTTTAAATTTGGCAAAGTTGTGCATGTTTAAGCCCAACAATATGCCGTTGAGAAATCAAAAGAATCTTTTTCCGTTTTTGAGATTTTTTAAAAAAACTTAAATTTGACGTTTTTGTTTTTATTTCTTATTAGACTTATTTGAAAAGTAATAAAAAAACTAAAAGCACTTTCTTACAGCAACTTTTTTTGTTCTACATGATGATGGTTACAGATTTTTAATACGACGTTTCGTCTTCTTTAAATCATAATCAATTTTTGTATTTCTTATGGATGCCATATTGGATTTCTGCATCATTAAATAGAACATGTTTTGTGATTTCAAAAATGTATAATATGACTACATTACGGTTATAAGTAAAGTTGAAATTTTAAATAAAAAAAAGGATTTTCTTACAGTTCTGACCTGGAATTATATAATGCACATGTTAACAGTTTATTTCAAATTATTAGTTCTCATCCTGAACATGAAGTACTAATTTTTGGTGATTATAACATGCCGGATACAGTATGGATTAACAGCAATGGCACATTGGAAGCAATTTGTCAAGACTCTTCACCGGGAAAACTCATATTTGACTCCTTCAATGCTCTAGGTCTACAACAGTGCAATCAACACCCGAATAATCATGGCGTATTTTTAGACTTACTATTTTCCCATTATAAGTATGAAATTACATTAGCAACAGATATTTTATTAGACCTTAACTATCACCATAATGCTTATTGTTTTTCTATATCAGTTAGTGATAAGACCAAATCTTTATTATATGAAAATTACTATTATGATTATAAAAATACTAATTGGATTGGTATCAATGACTATTTGGCATCAATTAATTGGGACTCACTTTATAACTGTAAAAATGTTGACGCCGCTTTAAACATCTTTTACGATGCAATCTATTGTGCTATATCTATATTCACCCCAATTAAAAAATTTAAAACGTCAAATTTTCCACCTTGGTTTTCTGCTGAACTGAAAAGTTTAGTATTAAGAAAAAAAATTGCCCATAGGAATTTCAAATTAACTGGAAGAAACTCTCATTATAATGAGTTCTCAGACCTTCGTGATAGATGCAAAACAGTTAGTGATGAATGCTATCGTGCTTATCTCAATAACATTGAAATCAGTATTCAGAATGACTCAAATACATTTTGGAAATATATTAACAATCTTAGAAAAGATCATTCGATTCCCGATTCTATGTATTTGAATAATGCTACTGCAACTAACGGTTTAGAAATTGTAAATCTTTTTGCTGAATACTTTTCAACCATATATTCTAACAATAATGCACCCATTCAAGCACTCCCAAAGAGAAACCTTGTAGACATACCAAATATTATAGTAACTGTAACAGATGTTTTTGATGGGATTCAAAATATGAAAAACAAATGGTCATATGGTCCTGATGGTATCCCAACAAATTTCTTAAAAAATTGTATCTGTACGTTGGCTTATCCAATTTATTATATTTTCAATCAATCTATACACACAGAGCAATTTCCTTGCTTTTGGAAAAACAGTTTTATTACTCCTATTTTCAAGTCGGGTAATAGAGAAGACATAAAGAATTATAGGGGTATTTGTATTCAGTCAGTTCTACCAAAGCTTCTAGACAAAATTGTTAGTGTACAGCTGTCATGGTCGTGCAGAAGTACTATAATTCCACAACAGCATGGATTCACTACAGGTAAATCTACTGCCACAAATTTAATAATATATCAACAATTTTTGGTGGAAGCCTTGGAGAAAGGTATGCAGGTAGACTCAATCTACACAGACTTCTCCAAGGCCTTTGACAGAGTTGACCACACTTTATTGATTGAAAAACTTAATTCAATTGGCTTTGGCAATAGTATTGTTAACTGGATGTCGTCCTTCCTTACTGATCGTACACAACAAGTCAGAATTAATAATTATATATCTAACACAATTGCCGTTAGCTCTGGGGTACCACAGGGATCGCATTGTGGCCCACTTCTTTTTAATCTATTTATTAATGATTTATGTAATGTCGTTACATCTGTGAATTACTTATTATTTGCTGATGATCTCAAATTGTTCTATACAGTTAGTAATCTATCAGATTGCAGAACACTTCAAGATGATCTAAATAGAATATATGAATGGTCTGCAGAAAATTATTTAAATCTAAACATAGATAAATGCTGTAGTATATCCTTCTACAGGAGCCAATCACATATTGACTATACTTATACCATTGATAATGTAAACCTGGGAAAAGTTGATAGTGTAAAAGACTTAGGTATTATTTTTGATTATAAGTTAACTTTCAAAAATCACTTAGATAAAGTGTCATCGACTTGCAATAAACTGCTAGGCTTTGTCTTGAGAAATAGCAAACAATTGTCTGTCCATACTGTGAAAATACTATACTGTTCCATAATCCGATCTTCTTTAGAATATGCCAGTGTCATATGGTCTCCATACTATCACTGTGACATTAACTTAATAGAAAATGTTCAAGTAAGGTATGCGCGGTACATACACTATAAATTAAAACTGCATTGTAATTTTTCTTATATAAATATATTAAATCATTTAAATCTGGAAACACTAGAATCTCGACGTGTTAAAAGTGACTTCATTTTTATGTATAAAATTATTAATGGTGAATTTACTTGTAATGAGATATTAACGCATATTAAACTTCATTTCAGTCATTACAATACTAGAAATCCGGCCCTATTTGTGGTGGACTTTCACAATACTAATTATGCTTTTAACTCGCCCATATCTCGGATTTTACGTATGTACAATAATCATAATGTTGACCCCTTTTTGTGCCCGCTGCCTAAGTTTAAAAATAGTATTAGAAATTTAAAATTAGATTAATTTTATTAGATTAATTGATAGTTATAGTATAATAACTCACACTCTATATTAATAATTGTTATATAGTAAATTATAAATGAAATTGTCATAAATTTCTTCTATAGTTGTAAAAAAATGGTGTATCCGTTAATAATAATAATAATAATAATAATAATAATAATAATAAGAAATAAAAAAGTTGATGATGATTTAAAGAAGACGATTAGACGAAACGTCGTATTAAAAATCTGTAACAATCATCATGTAGAGCTGAATAAGTTGCTCTAAGAGAGCGCGTTTAGTTTTTTATTACTTTTCAAATAAAAAATAAAAACAAAAACGGCAAATTTAAGTTTTTTTAAAAAATCTCAAAAACGAAAAAAGATTCTTTTGATTTCTCAACGGCATATTGTTGGGCTTAAACATGCACAACTTTGCCAAATTTAAACCTACCTTCTATCACTTATAATAAGGGAGATACCCATGGTTGCCCTCGAATTTGAATCACCCTGTATATGTTGTATGTTTGCATCATCCGTTTGGAAGATACAGGGTGTTAAATTATCGAATTTTATAACTATAATACATAGGTTTAACAAACACATATATTTTTATAAGTTCGTTATTGCTGTGAGTGGTTTAATAAAATGTTGTATAATTTTGTTTTGTTTTTCCATGGCAACCTCGACTTTGTGTTTGTTAAATCTATGTATTATAGTATAAAATTCGATAATTTAACACCCTGTATCTTCCAAATGGATGATGCAAACATACAACATATATATATTGTTGCAATCAGAAAAATACGTAGATTCCAAAAAATTGAAAATATATAGGGTGTTCTATTTAAAAATATGCAAGTTTGCTATGTCCCGCTTTTATGGAACACCCTATATATTCAAAGAGATATCCATAAAAATATTAATAAAATGCCATACAACTTTTATTTGAAACATTTTTTTTTTAACTTAAAAAGTTATAGGGGGGTCAATTCTCGTGTGATACTCCTGTACCAGAACAGATTTCATTCACTTCACTGTGTCTCCTCTGCCGTCCACATAATATCTATTTCTATCTATCTACTTTATTTTACTAATCCGACTTGAAGAACCAAAATGTTGCGCAAATTAATATTTATTATTATGATTATTATTTAAAAACGTAAAAGTTTAAATTCATCCTTTTTGCTGGAACAAATGAATAAAGGATTTGTTTATATGGCTTCAGACATCGTTTTATTTATTTTGGAAAACTATTTAATAAACATACTGGCAACTGCTTCAGTACCAGTTTTAGCGTTCTCATCAAGTGGTACATAATGATCATTTTCACTTCTTGGATTTCAATGAGCAATACAACTCTTTTCAAATATTCGTAACGTACTTTATTAAAAAAAATCAAAAATCATGTTTTTTAAAAACTGTTAGAAAATGAGAGTGCAGTAATGTTTGGATAATCCCAGCCCTCTATAATCTGAACACCCCAAATGTATAAAGTTATATCCATAATCCGAACTCTTGTATTCTTTAATCCGAACTACTACTTATTTATCTTTGTACTTGCGTATGCGTCTGACGAGAGTAGATCTAACGTCTTCCGTAAGTCCTCTAGTCTCAACTTGCGTACACACGTCATATGTACAGTTTGTTCATTTTAAGTGTGAATGGTTTTAAACGGTTATTACAAGGTTATTATTAATGATAGAATGATGGGACAAACGTCGTGTGTGTGGATTAGAAAAAAAGTTTTTTATGCATTAAAAAAGAAAAAAATGAAATGATGTCCGTTTTGGAAAATATTACTGTTAGGAGTGTTTTTTTTCCAAAACGGGCTTCATTTGTTTTTGTCTCTTTAATGCGTAAAAAACTTTTCTTCTAATCCTCTCACGTGACGTTTGTCCCATCATTCTACCTTTAATAAGAACCTTGTAATAACCATTTACACTTAAAATGAACGCACTGTACAGGGTTAGTTTTATTAATGTAAACCCCCCATTTTTATTTTTATCTTTGACGGATTCCAAAAATTAAAAAACCGGCCTTACACGGTTTTTTATGTAGATTCCACTCCTGCTACCGGATTGACAGAGTTTTAAATATACAGGGTACGTAAAAAAGTTTAGTTTTTTTAAATGGAACACCCTGTATATTTTGACAAATTTAAATTCCTCCAATCATTCTGATTACAAATATATACACATATTGTATAATCGCTGTACTGGTTTTTGAGTTATTTTCACTTTAT
This sequence comes from Rhagium mordax, assembly GCA_963680705.1. NCBI lineage: Eukaryota > Metazoa > Arthropoda > Insecta > Coleoptera > Cerambycidae > Rhagium > Rhagium mordax. The sequence continues at coordinate 50,342,073 of OY796656.1, read as the reverse complement.
TATGGATACATTAAAACAAAAGCGTTATTTTATAAATCATATAACAAATTAATAAATGGAATAAATAAAAAACAAAACAAAATATATGAATTATTAAAACAAATTATATAACATTTTCAACATAATCAACCACCATTAACTTCGATACATTTCAAACCACGTTTAATAAAATTCGAAAGAATTTTACAAAGAAAAAGTGCTGCATCCAAATTTAGCAAACTTATATTTTTTACAATTTGATTATTTTATTGTTTAAAATTTTTCACTGGTTCACTGTAAATTTTTTCTTTGAGCGATCCCCAAAAAAAATAATCTACTGGATTAAGGTCTGGACTTCGTTCGAATTTTATTAAACGTTAAGTTTGAAATGTATCGAAGTTAATGTTGAAAATTTTATGTACGTAATTTGTTTTAATAATTCATATATTTTGTTTTGTTTTTGATTTATTCCATTTATTGATTTATTATATGAGTTTATAAAATAACGCTTTTGTTTCAACGTATCCATAATAAAGTAAAAATAACTCAAAAACCAGTAAAGTGATTATACAATATGTACATATTTGTAATCAGAATGATTGTAGGAATTCAAATTTGTCAAAATATACAGGGTGTTCCATTTAAAAAAACCTAACTTTTTTGCGTACCCTGTATATTTAAAACGATATTGCCAATCCGTTAGCAGAAGTAGAATCTACGTAAAAAAACATGCAAGGCCAGTATTTTAATTTTTCTAATCGGTCAAAAATTAAAATAATAATGGGGGGTTTACATTAATAAAACTAACACTGTACATATTTTTATTTTTTTAAATAACTATTTTTTATAAGCACATAGTCATTGCTTATAATTTTATGTGTAATGGAACCATTTTTGATTTAATAAGGTATCTACAATCCGAACCTGTTATAGATACCACCCACTATGTATTTTATAATCCGTACCTTTTAGTAATCCGAATGGGGTCTGGCAACTTCCTATTCGGATTATCAAACATTACTGTATTTCATTTTTTACATTTTTACAGTTATTTTTGATTTTTCTACTTAGCGACGCATTTATTATTTAACATGTTTAACATTTTTCTTGAAATATGGATGCTCACACTCCGTTGAAATATTTTCCACTGATTCAATAAACCCAAAAGGCATTTTTCTTAATTCTAATGTCTTAAAATATTTATTAAGCCTGGTAATAAGCAACCCCAATGCTATATTTATTATGACTGGAAATAAGCAACCTACATGCACTCACTACTTTGCCCATTGTAAATCGGGTTAACCCCCAGCACTGCAAGTGAATATAGTTTAAATAGTTAAAATATATTAAAATATATTTGTTGAGACCGTAGGGTGTCTCGAATTATTTGTGGACTGTATATTTAAATTTTAAAACATTTTATTTACTAACATACAATTATTAATTTTTACATATTGAGCATACATCAACTCTGGTCGAGTCACTATTTGTATCTGGTTAAAACGTCCTTATTTGCCTGCGTAGGGCCTGCTGACCTGGACAGTGTCACTTGTCACCTCATAAAGTCTATTTTGTGGTGGTCGTCTCACCACTTAAATGTTACATATTCACAAAAACAACTACAAGGCATTCGGGCCTGAACAATATTCATTTTCAAGATGCAGGAGAAGTAAACAGTGATCAGGGCATGACACGCACAAGATCAACCAAAACTTATACCGTAATGTTTGAATAATTCGAACAGAAAGTTGCCAGACCCCATTCGGATTACTAAAACGTCGGATTATAGAATACATAGTGCATGGTACCTATAATCCGAACGTGTTCGGATTATACAGTGTGTATAACAATTTTATTAGTTATTTGGAATGGACTTGAATTTAAATTGTTTTATAAGTCATCTACTACGTACCTGGCATAGCTATTAAAAAATAATAGTAAAATCACTATTTAACAATACAAAATAGCTGATTTAAATGCAAAATTTGTTGAAAAGGTGGAATTTAAAAAAAAAAAGGTATGTCTAAAATGACATTGACAGTTTAAATTAAATATAATTTAACCTTAGTTTCTCACAAATGCTAATTTTTTGGACCTGTCTATTAAGTTTTTGCTATCTTCTGTAAAATTTTATTAAAAACATGGCAGCTTTTCACTCGACAACGACAATATGACGCCTCATTCTCATTCAAACCTACAGCCGATCTTCCGAGTATGACATCATGCGCAGAAATCGTCAAAAATACAACCTCTTACCGCCACACCGTTATACTCGCACCACATCACACTGTAGTACCTTATTAAAACAAAAATGGTTCCATTACACAGATAAAATTATAAGTAATGATTATGAACTTACAAAAAATATTTATTTAAAAAAAATACAAATATGAACAATGGCGGAAACCGAAAAGTAAACGACTCTGAGTAGATATGACTATTTTTGAGTAGTGTGCATTGGGGTTTATCCAGTGGAGTAACCTATGTGAAATTGTTATAACAGTAAATCACATAATGCATGTCATATTAAGAAACAAATTCATTAAGAAACTTTAATAAGAAAAGTGTACTTAAATTTACAATCATAACAAATAATAATAAAGATTTTTTGCAATGTAGACGAAAAGTCATCTTTTTGACACTGATTGTCATTGTCAAAAGTGGTTCATTTTAGCACAAGTGCTAATATGAGATTTCATTTTAACACTTGTGCTAAAATGAGTTTTCATTTTATCACTTGTGCTAAAATGAGCTTTCATTTTAACACTTGTGCTAAAATAAATTTAGTCACATAAACAGATATTGCGACAGATCCATTTATTTTTACTAAGAATACAACATAAATATTAAACGTACAACATTTTTATTGAGAAAACACTTATCTTATTTATTATATTATGTTAAACGTAAAGAAAACGTAACAAAAATTTTATTTTTTTCGTAACAACTAAATTGCAAAAAATATTGTATAAAACACGATGCAAAACTGTGCGTTTTTTGCACACGATGAGTTGGACCACTCGCTACGCTCATGGTCCAAACTTCACATCTAGTGCAAAAAACACACTCATTTTGCAACTAGTTTTATAAATAGCTATATCAATATTTTGTCACAGCACCATCTGCCGAATAATATCTTCTAATCGTCTTCTCATTGATAAAATTAACGATCTAAAAATAATAATTATTATTATTATGTTGCAGAAGGATACTTAGATCTGTTTTGTAACCTGTTGAAAAATAAAGTTTTCGGGAAAGATGTGTTACAGACTGTAATGGTATAACTAGTGCCCATGTGCCAAATGGCTCATGTGCCCTCATCTCCCCTGAAACCTACATCTTAATTTTAGTAGTTATTAGTATAAGTAGGTTAAGGTAAATAATGTATCACATATTTGTTATTTAATTTATTATGTTAGTTTAGTTGATATTGTAAATAGGTATTTGTTATTAGATTCTAACTAGGTTAATATGTTAGCAGTTGTTAAGTAATGTTTAATAAGAAGAGAACTGGGAGTTCTCGAGAAAGGTCTAAAAGAAGAATAAACTGTTAGACTAGAACGATGTACGAAGTTTTATTGATTAAATAAACGTAAGTTATCACAAGACGGCAACATTACATCACATATAATGTTCTCCTGTTAAGGACCCATCAATTTTCCAACACATATCATGGATGAAGATCCAGAACAATATATTAACTGAAAAATGAAATTTCTAGGCCTGTAAACTCTTAGACTACCATAGTCACTTGACCGAAAGTTTTTTCATCGGAGAAAACCACAAAACTCATGGTTTTGCATACTCATTTGCAAACTGCAATTTAATTCGTTTATTTCGTTCACTGATAAATCCTTATTTAGCTGCAGTATAGTTTTTTAAGTTTGCTTGTTTTATTCGGTTTCGTGCTGTACGAACTGTGGCTGTACGAACTGTGGCTGTACGAACTGGCACTGCGGTTGAAAAAGGGTTTTGTTGCATAAAATTAATGAGAGAGTTATCTTCATTCTCATTTGACACTTTTCTTACGCCTAATCAGATTGGTCTTTGCAGACTATTCTTTCCCGCCAGCATCTTCTTATCTTGAAAATGCAAGCTTTGCTAACATCCAATTCTGCAGCAAACTTACCCATCGACCAGTTTTCTTCTAATTTAGCAATTGCCCACATTTCTTCGGCTTCAGTTTAAATGCCTCGGCATTTTTACGAACTTTACAATAAGTAACTGAATACTCAAATATTTTTGACAATTCGACAAACAAAAAAATCGTATACTTTTCGGTTTACGCCATTGTACATATGACGTGTGTACGCAAGTTGAGACTTGAAGACTTGCGGAAGATTTTGAATTTAAACAACGCGTACTGTATATATAAGCTTTTGCATGTTAAGCATATCGGTATAAATTATTTCAAGGGATATTTAATGTATTAGGATGATTTACCAGCGAGAGTCAATTATCCGGCAGCTAGTTTACAGGCGAAATCCTAATATAGGCTAACGAACACCCTCATAAATCTTGAAGTAAACATTTCAAGCATGAATTTTCCATAAACTATGGTGTGGTATGATATGCGATTATGTATTTGTGTCCTATAAATTTCCCATAAATTCTCGTTTGATTTTAATGGAAATATACTACTATTATCGGGCCCTGCTGGATTTAAGGAAACTTTTACATAAATTTATTAAGCCTTTATACAAGCATAATAATAACAAACATATCCAATTTGATATACTTATACTGATGTTTCATCTCTAAACATATAATTATTAAAGTTATTGGACTTTCTTTAATACATTATAAAAATTAAATTAAGAATTGCAAAATTCAAAGCGTCTAAAAATAAATTATTGCAGGCTGAAGGACTTAGGTCGATGGCCATTTGGTTATCTCTTTTTGTTAACCAATAAAGAACTTTATTATTATTATTAAATTATTGAAACATTTTTTAACTCGCCACAAAATTCATTCATTATGGTCAGACGCGCACACTTTTGCAAAGATAAATAAGTAATAGTTCAGATTAAAAACTACAAGAGTTCAGGATTATGGATACCACTTTACACATTTGGGGTGTTCGGATTATGGAGTACTTCGGATTATCCAAAAGCCTTAACATGAATTTGTGCATCATTGGTCAATGACTTGCATTACGTTTTATATTGTAGTTTTTAGTTTTAGTATTATTTAATTACTAGTGAATAGTTTAAGGGACGTTTTGTGAATTCTTTATTGTGTTGTTTGACTATTGCGAGTTGTTTGAACAGGGTCGTACCCTGTCGAATTGTAGTGTTCACGTGCATTTGTTTACATCCACTGCATCTTGAAAATGAATATACTTTAGTATTTATTATCGACTCAATTTGAAATATTTACTTCTATACAGGGTGATTCATAAGGAATGGGTAATATGGGTAATTTATCTGCAGATTCTATAGTGGAAAATATTAATTTTTTGCTTAATAACTGGGGGTCATATATTAATACTTACTGAGATAAAGGGTGTTTCACACATAAACATAAAAGTCGATACAATTAGGTTTTTTGACATGAGAAAATCGAATTTGCTATCATTTTTGGTGTATCACATAGAGGGCGATACGTAAGCTATCTTGGTTTAACAGAACCATTCTTAACTTTTTTGTACTTCGTTCATTTATAATCTCATTGCAAAATTTTGATTTAACCATTATTTTTCAACAAAAAAGGGATACTTGTTTATCTTCATAAAATACACCCCTATCAAGATTTACATTTTAGAAAATCCTGCGCTATTAATACTTGACCCTCAGTTTTTAAGTAAAAAATGAATGTTTTCCGCTATAGAATCGGCAGATAAAATATTACCCATTCCTTATGAATCACTCTGTATATGGGATCTCAATATTTCGATAAATACTTATTTACTCATTTACTATTAAATTTATGTGCTAGCCAATATGTTCAAAATGGCGGCTATTGTGATTAGCAAGACGCGCATGTTATAAGAACATTCTCCCACCTCTATGTCTCTGGTTAAATGTCCTGTAAACACGTCTTACACCAGTTTTAGTAAATCGGTTTTACTAACTAGAGGGTGTAGCGTTATAAAAACCGTTCAACACATGATTAACACGTGTGGATTTGTTAATCCTGATGTTGCCAACCCTTTGCTAATAAATTACACTACATGTGTTTGGCAATGAAAACTGCAATGTAAAGATATAATTTGACATTGGCGTTTGTATTTTAAAATATTTACTCGTGTTTGTTGTTTGAACAAAATGGAACATAGAAAAAGGGAGCTCTCTTTTAGTATTTAATGTCCTAATCAAGTACATAGAATTTATGTGCCATGCACGTTATGATTTCGATTTGTTCCCCAAAACTAATGATAATAATAATACTTTTTTTTCTTGACGAAAAATCCATTATAGTACAGAAAAATTTTTAATTGAAGAGAGAAGAAAAAAAAAAAAGCAAACAAAGCTTTCCAATTATTCCTGAAGAGGGGTTGGAACCTTTGGTGTAGAATTTACACTTGGAGTAGTTTTCCACACACACCAAAACACTTTTGCACACACTCGACGCATCCAACCAAGTTGGCATCATCGGGAGATGATTAAAAACCTTTTTAATCATCTCCCGATGATGCCAACTTAGTTGGCGAAACGCGCGTCGAGTGTGTGTGCAAAAGTGTTTTGGTGTGTGTGGAAAACTACTCCAAGTGTACTTTCCAATTATAATCCTTTTTATTTCTGTACACAATATTTGTTTCATCCCAACTAGTTTTGGCTACAAGCCATCATCGGGGGAATATTAATAGTACGAATATTTTCAACACAAAAAGGTTAAAAGATTGTCATAGTCGAGGTCATATGTCATTACTGTTATAACATTAAACAATTAGATATAAAAAACGACACATTCTTCCTGGTTGACAAACGAACAGAGTAATGACATATTATGACCTCGACTATGACAATCATTTAACCTTCTTCTGTTGAAAATATTCGTACTATTAATATTCCCCTGATGATGGCTTGTAGCCGAAACTAGTTGGGATAACAAATATTGTGTACAGAAATAAAAAGGATTAGAATAGTGGAAAGCTTTGTTTGTTTTTTTTTCTTCTCTCTTCAATTAATATTATTTTTACTTGTGATAATTTGGAAAAAGATAGACACTTTCAAAACTATCTCATGCCAAACGTAAACAAAACGAAATGATTAAAATGAGGTTAGGATACAATTGATTGAAATCTAGTAGTTAGTTATTTCGGTTAGTGATGAGTCTATCGTTAATTTCTAGTGTGCTGGCACATTTCGCTCAGCTCGCCAAAAAGAGTCGTTCATTTGAACGAGTAGGTGAATACTACACAATAAAAAGGCCGAATCACTAGCTCACGAGTCATGGAGCACCGAGTGAATTGTTATACTTACGGCTTACGGGGACGGTGAATGACACTTTTATATCATACAGAAATTATTGTTTTCTCTATGCTTTGTACTTCGATGAAGTGTGCCGCTTATCGTTCACTAACACTGCATCCCAAAAAAAATGTTTACAAAACTATAAATCAAATAAATGTATATAAAAAAACAGAATGTGTATTATGATGAGATGAGTATGTTAATATTATGGGTATACCCGCTTAACCTCTCCCGTATTAATGTATTATTTTTATTTCTTAATACTAATTTGTAAAGGAGTATAAAAAATATTATACCTATGTTCTATTTTTTAAAACACTGCTTTGCACCGTCCAGTTTTTTAATTCAATTAAAAAATGTGGTTACATAAATTTTTCTTATAAAAGCCTACATAAAATATCCTAGACATTTTTTTTTGTTTTACACATTTGTATACTCCTAATAATTACCTCAGCCATTAGATTAAATACATCTATGAAATGAAAACAAAAGCAGACAATAAAGCTCTCTGATCTGCAGGTACGCAGGCAGACTGAGACGACTGAGACTAAGCTGATGAGCTCTGAGAGCGGAGACGGAGCTAATGGCGAAAAGAACGAATCGTTCATTTGAAGTGAGTCGTTCGTTCAAGGCACATTGGAAAGTCGTTCAAAAGTAACGACTCGTTCATGAGCGACCCATCACTAATTTCAGTGCTATCAGTTGGCAATTGAACACGTACGTCATGAGAAGTTATTAATCCTCTTTGATCCAACACTACTTAAACTTAAACAAGTATAAACACTGTAAACGCTTAAGAGAATAGGGACTTATAAAGGAAGTTTACTAGCTCCAGAGTTATGATCCATGTGTAAACATAATATGTCATATTTCTCGTATGATATCGCCCCGGATACCATTATGTTGCAAAAGCATAATTTAGAACATACTCATATATATTTAGATTTCATTTTATTACCTATCTATGCAAGAAGTCATTTATATCATAATTATCGCATATAGTCGAGTAAACTTTAACTTGGCGTGTGAATGTGTGCATACTATTTCATTTTCTCTTGCACACAAAGTTAAAACAATAACCCAAAAACATTGTTCACGTATGTTTATATGTAAACAATGGTTTTGGGCCATTGCTTCAATTTGTGTGCAAGAGAAAATACAATAATACGCACAATATCATCTCATCCACACGCCAAGTTAAAGTTTACTCGACTATATCTACATTATGATCGCAAATGAACACCACATAATATATTAAATTTTGGCTGTTGACCTGTATTTTATACTTATTTAACTTTGTAATTTTTCTATTCTGGGTTATACAGAGTGCGGCAGAATGATATGCACTATTTGGGATGTCAATAAAAACCAGAAGGGAAAAAGTTTTTTATTTTTGGAAACCGCATATCATGCCATTTTGAAACGTCATACTTATATCAGTTATCACCGTGGCTTGGAACGGAGTGCATCGCGCTTTTGTAGTCGAAAAGTTCATAATAAATGGTGAATCTGTAATAGCGACGCAGCGTGCATTTCGTATTCAGTTTGATGTTGGTTGTCATGGTGCCATTCCTGACGGGAGAACAATTCGTCGGTGGGTTTCACACATCCGTGACACAACTTCTGCTCTTAAGCGAAAGTCTACTGGCCGACCAAGGACAGCAAGATCACTGGATTTTTTTTTCTGTGGGGGATACTTCAAAGCGCAAGTGTTTAAACATCAGCCACAAAATGTGGAAGATTTAAAGGCAGCCATAAGACAAGAAATCGTCGCAATTCCGCAAGAGATGATCCGCAGGGCAATGGCGAGCTTTAATGTACACCTTCAATTAATGTGTATCAATGTTAATGGCTGTCATTTAAGTGATGTAATTTTTAAAACATGACATTTCAAAATGGCATGATATGTGGTTTCCAAAAATAAAAAACTTTTTCCCTTGCTTTGTGTGCTTTGGTTTTTATTGACATCCCAAATAGTGCATATCATTCTGCCGCACCCTGTATTTCCTTACCTTTCAGCTTCTTCTAAAGCAACTTGTCTATCTTTCTCTAAGTCAATTTTATTTCCAACAATCACAAGGCATATTTCAGTTCCCAACATCTTTCGCAGTTCCTTTACCCAATTCTTTACTTTCTGAAATGAATCTTCATCTGTTATATCGTAAACTAAAACTGCTCCATTTGAAGACCTATAATATATGGGACCTAATGCATGGAATTTTTCCTGTCCCGCAGTATCCCATATAGCTAAATTTACATGATTATTTTCTATATTTATTTTCTTGTTTAAAAATGAAGCCTAAAAGATGAAGTAGTCAAAACAATTAAATGCGAAAACATACTAAACATTTAATACCTGAACAGTACTAATGTGGTTGCTAACAAATTTATCTTCTACGTACCGAAGAACTAAACTAGTTTTTCCAACACAACCTTCACCTAAGAGAACAATTTTAAAATTACGAGTCCCATTATTGTTTGTAGTGTTTGCCATAATTATTTTGTAAATGTATTACGTATAAGCTGCAAGCTATAATAAATAACAATACTTAAAATTCAGGACATTTATCTGCAATTGCAATAACCAATAACGATAAACAAGTGTATACAGCTGATTCATGATATCATAATCGGAGTTTTAGCACAGATGTGGTTTTTTAGACAACCGGGAATACCGAGACATCTGAGAAGTGAGAACGATGAGAAATAAATCCGAGAACCGAGCACGGCGATTCTTTAATGAAAATAATCTTGTGAAATGTGAATTGTGAAATTAACCACAAATCACATACAGGGTGGTCCATAAGTAATGGTCATGGTCCATAGAGCAACAGTGGATTTATGACGACAACTTACCTTAGTCATAGCCTTCTACAGTTCCAAGCCATGAAGTTTGAGATCTGGCAACGCGACAGGTAGACCACTCTGGTCGTGTTGTTTACCAGCGGTGTTTGTTTAGTAATTACTTTTTAGACTTTGTACTGTTTGTACTTTAGTACTGTGTTATTAAGAATTATTATTAATAATTCATTAACTTCGCTTATTTGAAGTTTTTAAACTGGACAAAGGTAAGAAAGCATTATATACCTACGGTCATTTAGTGAAAACGTCATCTGACAGATAATGGATGCAATGTTTAAAGTTAGGAAAAGTGATAATTTAATTAAACAAAAATATTTAAGTTCTAAAAAGGTACCTATGTATATGATTGACTTACCAGTATTTTATAACCTGTTATAAATATAACATAATATAATAATGATATAAACTTATAAAACAAAAATAAAATAGTATTGTACACCTTGCAAATTGTTAGTTATAAATGAATACAGTTTTATTTGACAAATGTTACAAAATTACACGTTTCTATCAGTGGATGTTATAAATTGTTTGCATCCAATTCTTTCACATTACATATGATCATGACGCGCACTAAATATGCGTTTATTTTTTATATTGTAGATGCCTCGACATTGCTGTATACTATGCAAGTACTTTAAAAACTGAATCCTTAAATAGTACTTATCCTTTCCCAAAATTGGCTTAGAGCTATACACACGGAGGACTACTGCAATAGTAAAATTCAGCTATTTGCAGTTTGCACTTTGAAGGCAGAGAAGTTAATACAACCATGGAGCTTTATAAAGATAGGTAATACGCACGAGGCTAACTAACATATCTCAAGCGAATGTGGTAATAAATCCCAAAAAAGAAAAGAAAGAGAAATAACATATCCTCGTTTAAATGAGGATGCAGTTCTTCACATATTTTCCAATCAACCGAATAAGTATCTTTCTACAACTAAGCCAGTGTCTCGACGTAATCCTGAAGAAAGAAGACAAGATGCTAAACGCAAAATAATGATATTGACCAGTTTCTTGCCGATGACATCATACCTATCAAGCTTTGAATATTTTGTGCAGGCTGTGCCAAAAAAATGATGCTTCATTAAGTGGAATTACAAGTGTGTGTGAACAATGTCTTGTATTTTTACATTTTAAATATTGACTACGACTGAAGAATCTGATACTGATAGTAGCGAAGTAAAAGTAGTTTCAAGTATTAGCGTAAATCAAAGTTTTAATGTTAGTGTTTTTGTAAATAGTCATGAATTGCCATCAAGCAATTTAGAGTGGATTTTACCCTATTAAGTGTATATTCTAGAATTATATATTTGTAAATTATTCATTTTGGCGAAATAAATTTATAGCACAAGTTTTGGGATCTTTATACTTTATTTCCTAAACAAAATCCTTAAATCAGTGCATGAAAGTAAGGGATGGCTGAATTACAAAGACAACCATTGACAGGAAATGCGATGTTGCCTTTGTTACTTCATGGCTTGGAACTGTAGATGGCTATACCTTAGTCCATAACAAGGCTTATAAAGTTTACGAGCCTTGAGTCCATAGTCCATAAGTTGATATTAACAGATATACAGGGTGTTAAAGTCAATATTAGGCCGACCCTAGACGCTACTGTGCACTTGTACGGTACATATGTTTGCGCAAGTGAATCGGTATACCAGCAGAACTGAGAGTGTAGAAGAATAGTTTGTGTAGTTTGTGTTGTTTTTGAACTGCATAACTGCACAAACTATTCTTCTACACACTCAGTTCTGCTGGTAACGATTCACTTGCGCAAGCATACCGTACAAGTGCACAGTAGCGTCTAGGGTCGGCCTTATATTTTTAATTTTCTCACATAACTTTTAAGGTTTTTCAAATAATGGTATAAAAATTGGTGAATAGGGGTTTTTGAGATGAGGAAATCAAATCTGCTCTCATTCTTGGTGAAGATCCTCGAGGGCGCAACATATATATGCAATATTTGAGATATGGTTCCATTGGACGTACCTACGCTTGATGTCCGTTAATATATCCTTTCGTCCATTAACCTATTTTGGATATACAATAAACGTCGTAAATCCTACCTATAAGCATTGTTTATAAAGTATTATAGTTATTCAACCTGATTTCTAAGTATGTGCTGCCAACTTGTGAGTAATTTACATACTAGTCAGTTTCTATGACTACGTTTACAGTTTTTTGACTTTTGTTTTTAAAATATTTTATCATTAAAAAAATATACATTTCACGATACATTACACATTGCGGCCATTGCGCAGCCGGATGTGACGTCGAGCTCGAGAAAAATATGAATCTGTCGTGTACGTGACATCGCAACTAACCTCAAAAATATGATTTGCACGTCATCAAATGACGCGTTTAGTTGAAAAAGTAATACCAGCGCACAAATATGTAAAGTCACCATTTCGATATACATTTACAAAAATATACATTTTTAAAGATTTTCACATATTAAGCTGCTTTTATCAAAATCTGTGCTTGGTTCCTGTACTATCAATTAAAATCTTGTTCAGTGCATTACTAATGAAGTTTTGATCATATTATAATGGATTCAAGCTAAAACTACAAAAATTAAAATCGAGAATAAATTAAAAAAAATTCATTTTTAATGATATACGACGTACAATATTGAAACTTTACACTGTCTGAGAGAGTTTTTAAATGTTGATATGGATCTAAAGCTGTAGCTACAAAATTATGATTAAAGTTGAAAATAAATTTACAAAAACTAAAAATTTGAGGTTATGATCATTTACTCTTTGCCCATAATATTGATGCACATGTATGTGATTTCTGATTATAAACAGTCAACAAACATAATATAAAAAAGAACATTAATTTAAACACCTTCAGCCTGATTTTTAAAGTCGCGAAATTGCGAAAAGCGAAATGCGAGTCGTGTTGCTATTGGTCAATTCCAAATTTTAATGTGAAGTGAACCAATAGCAACACGTTTCGCATTTCGCTTTTTACAACTTCGCGATTATGAAAATCAGGCTTTACAACTAACCTCAAAAATATGCACTTTTTAAAATTTTTGAATATTATGTAATTTTTATCAAAATTTCTGCTTGGTTCCTGTACTATCATCTAAAATCTTGTTCGGTGCATTACTCATGAAGTTTTAAATGTCCTAATCTAATGAAATAGGATGCTTTTTGTTGACTGGAAATCCAACCTATAAATAGCAATTAATTTTTAATAATCTACGAGGTACAATATTGAAACTTTATATATCTAATATCTTATTAGAGAGTTTTTAAATGTTATTATGGATCCAAGCTGAAGCTACAAAATTATAATTAAAGTAAAAATAAATTTACAAAAACTAAACATTTTAGGTTATGTTAGTCATATGATGTATAAATGATTCATTTTAGAACAAAAAATCCAATAGTTTAATAAAAATAGAAAACTGACAAACTGTCAAAAGTTATTAATATAGTCAAGTTTCGATCTATGACTTTAGTTCCTCGTCGAATGTCATGTGACGTAGATGCACCGGATGTACGAAATTCGTGCATGCGTCGTAGCATTGTTTATAATAAACAATGGTCGTAACGTAAACGACACCGGGGGCTACGGTCGTAATAATGGGCACACATTATCCAGCACGCCATCTACCAATGATCCACCGGTACTAACAAGAGGTTGAATAACTATATACTTTATAAACAATGCTATAAGGGATGTACGATGTACACTGTGCGTCATATAAATGTGGTACAAGGTACAACAGTAGTTGTAACAACCCGAAAATCATGTTTTTTTAGTTGTGTATGGTGATCTTCCTGAGCTTGACTGATGCAAACTGTCATTTAGGAGCTTTGTAGGTTATGATCAAATCAGAGACGTCAGAATTGCAACGTCTCCAGTTCACGTTATAAATAGCATTTTTTCGCGAGTTACTTCTTGGTTACATGTTGCAAGTTGTAAGTACGTCATCGTTAAAGTGGTGGGGATGGATGGTTCGGTTGTTAGTTAACCACGCGAAAATGTAGGAAGTTACCTACTGACTGTCATTACTGTTAACCATAACCTCATTGAACAAACAGTATGGATCACATTAGTGTGACGTCACATAATTATGCAACCGTACGTACTACCATTGTTTATAAAGTATATTATAGCAATGACAAATGTAATATAGTTTACATCTGTCATTGATTATAGTTATTCAACCTCTTGTGGACCATTGGTAAATGGCGTGCTGGATGATGTGTGCCCATTATTACGACCGTAGCCCCCGGTGTCGTTTACGTTACGACCATTGTTTATTATAAACAATGCTACGACGCATGCACGAATTTCGTACATCCGGTGCATGTACGTCACATGACATTCGACGAGGAACTAAAGTCATAGATCGAAACTCGACTGTAATTATTAATAACTTTTGACAGTTTGTCAGTTTTCTATTTTTAAACTATTGGATTTTTTGTTCTAAAATGAATCATTTATACATCATATGGCTAACATAACCTAAAGTATTTAGTTTTTGTAAATTTATTTTTACTTTAATTATAATTTTGTAGCTTCAGCTTGGATCCATAATAACATTTAAAAACTCTCTAATAAGACAGTAGATATATAAAGTTTCAATATTTGTAGCTACGTAGATTATTAAAAATGAATTGCTATTTATAGGTTGGATTTCCAGTCAACAAAAAACAACCTATTTCATTAGATTAGGATAATTAAAACTTCATTAGTAATGCACCGAACAAGATTTTAGATGATAGTACAGGAACCAAGCAATTATTTTGATAAAAATTACATAATATTCAAAAATTTTAAAAAGTACATATTTTTGAGGTTAGTTGTAAAGCCTGATTTTCATAATCGCGAAGTTGTGAAAAGCGAAATGCGAAACGTGTTGCTATTGGTTCATTTCACATTAAAATTTGGAATTGACCAATGCAACACGACTCGCATTTCGCTTTTCGCAATTTCGCGACCCTAAAAATCAGGCTGAAGGTGTTTAAATTAATGTTCTTTTTTATATTATGTTTGTTGACTGTTTATAATTTATAATGACGAATTGTGCTGTAGCTATGTGAAAAAATTATAACCAAAGTACAAAAAAAGACATTAATATAAAATATTTCTGTTTTCCGAAGAACGAAGATTTAGCAAAAGAGCTTGGCTACAGAAAAGATAAAATACATTTGAAAAATGGCAAGTGGAACATGTTATGTATATTCTATTTGAAACCTAGTTTTTACTGATCTGGATGTTCAGGATGTTCACCTAGAATGTCAGAAATCACATAATAATATGTGCATCAATTATGGGCAAAGAGTAAATGATCATAACCTCAAATTTTTAGTTTTTGTAAATTTATTTTCAACTTTAATCATAATTTTGTAGTTACAGCTTAGATCCATATCAACATTTAAAAACTATCTCAGACAGTAGATATATAAAGTTTCAATATTGTACGTCGTAGATCATTAAAAATGAATTTAGAGTTTTTTAAATTTATTTTCGATTTTAATTTTTGTAATTTCAGCTTGAATCCATTATAATATGATTATAACATATAAAAATTATCTCAATAAAGTTTCAATATTATAGATTATTTAAAATAAACTGCTAATTATATAGGTTGGATTTCCAGCCAACAAAAATCATTTTATTTTATTAAATTACGGCAATCAAAACTTCATTAGTAATGCACTGAACAAGATTTTAATTGATAGTACAGGAACCAAGCACAGATTTTGATAAAAGCAGCATAATCAGGCTTATTACGGTGCACTCTTAGTTATTGGTTATTTTCAGTTTATTGGAAAATAAGCAATAACAGACAGTAAAAATGTATTTTGGTATTATGGTGCATCTTAGTTATTTTCAATAACAGATTATGGTTTAGATTATTGAAATATAACAGACTATTGGAAAATAACTAATAATTGGTATTATGGTGACATAAATTATACCATTACTTGAACAATAACAGATATTGGATGTTGGCAAATTTAAGTAGATTCAGAAGACTGCTTTCATGAAAAACAGATATTGGATATCAAGTTATTTTAGGCATGATTACTATGATTTTTAATATTTAGGAGTGCTTTTACCAGTCTGAATGATATTGTTTAGTAGGTATACATATTTGTTTTTAAATTTGAAGTAATTAAATATGGATTTAAATTTTATATTATTGATTAGAGCTGTGCAGAATGAGGAGGAAAGGTATAAATACTTCCAAATAATTTTACCTATTCAATTTAGGGCATAAAAGATGTTTATTTTCAAATTTACTTATAATTTAGGTATTGTTTTTTAGTCAAAGAAATAGAATGGAAAAAAGAAGATTAAGGGATACCTCTGATCCGTTAACTCTACCAGAAACTATATTTAAGCAATTATATAGATTGAGAAGAGATAGTGCTCGATTTTTAATAAATTTAATAATTCCCTTTTTGCCTCAACGAGTAAGGGGAGAAATTTCATTACCAGACCATCTGATTGTCCTCTGTGCACTTCATTTTTTTTCTCAGGGAAGTTACCAAAAATCCGTGGGGCAGGATCTCGTTATGCCTATGAGTCAGGCATCTGTGAGTAATTGCATCAATGCAATTACAGACATACTAAACGATAATTTTGGCCATTTAATAAAGTTTCCTACTACCGAGGCAGCAAGAAATGAGCAGAAAAGGAAGTTTATGGAGATGCCTAGGGGAGAGCGAGGGAATAAGAGACAAACGGGGTTATAAGAGACGCAGGGTGCTGGTATCAGTACTTTAAATAACAGTGGATACTTCATTTTTTTTTGTAACATAGTATCGGTATATGGTATTAAGTTTATATTAGCAAATCCATTGAAATCATTCTTATAAGAAGGGAAAAAAATATTTATTTTTTTTTAATTTTTGTCTCTTATTACCCCTTCTGGGGTAATTAGGTACGCGGCCGGTGAAACCTGTATATTGGTATTGAGAAATTCACCGGGGTAATAAGGTACACCTTTGTACTGTATCTTATTCCCCTGTAAATTTGAGCAAAATTGAACAAATAATAAAAAAGTTATGAATGGGCAAACTTTTATTGTGAAAGGGTAATGTCACAAATTCAAAATACAACATAAATATATTGCAAAAACCAAGTATAAACTAACAATAATGCTACAGGAAGGTATATATTTTTAGATCTTCTCCATGTAGGGCACAAACTCTTAGATATTCGGTCAGTGTATTTTCTATTTCAGGGGCTAAATTCTTGTTTTCGCCTAGCACCAATGGGTTTGTCTTGCTTATAATATTTCTCAAGTGTAGATGCGGGAACACAAAATCGTCGTGCTGCTTGGCGAATTGGGACACCTATACATGCAGCATTAATCGCTTTGTTCATATTTATTTTCGATGTCATAATTCACTCTAAAACCTCTCTTAATATATTTCCTCGGCATTTTTACTCGTGTAACCAAAAATAATGAGAAAACTAGAGTTATGGCCCATGTCTCTTAAAACCCTGAAAATTGAGTCTTATTACCCTGAAAATTGCGTTTTCCATAGTAAAAAGGAGCACGGCAAATAAAAATAGAAAAAAAGTGGTTTTTAATAAATAAAAAATACTATTTAATACCTTATTCATTCAACTATTCTGGTAAAAAATGTAATTTTGGCACAGCAAATAACAGCTAAGTATGCATTAATTCGACCGATTGATCACTTCTGTAGCTTCCGGTTTCACCGGAAAAGATGCTACAGAAAATGATAATTCAGTCGAATTAATGCATATTTAGCCGTTATTTGACGTGCCCAAATTTGAAATTCATATCTTGTACACCCAAGAAGATATAGGGGCGAGCATCATCTCGTGATCACCCGGTATACATACCTTGCCTAATTCATGTATATTTGAAAGTCCTTCAACTGCACACACGCCAGTAAGTTTCAACAGTAAATTTTCTTGATCTCCTAATGGTTTTAAATCACGTGCCTTTTTCCGGATTGCACTTTTCCATTCCGTGAACACCTAAAAATAATAATTGTAAATATAACAAATAACATTATTTAAGAAATCTGTACTTACTTTCTTCCACTCAAGTGGCTTTCTTACTGGTCCATCGCCACAACAATTCAAAGTATTCGTTAATTTTGCCCATTTGTCTTGCAAGTCCATCGGTGCAAGTGGATTCATTTTACACGACAGGATTTCAGGATTTTCTTCACAATATTTTAAATATATTGCAAATTGAGCTTTCGAGGTTCTTTTTCGATTAGCCATTTCCGTCTTGATTACACGATTCAGTATTATTAAAGAAAAACAGAATTACCGTGTAGTAAATTGTTAAACGTTAACGGCGTGGCGCGTCAACTATCAACGTGACAACGACTTGACAAATATTTCATAAAATCCCTATTTCTATGTTAGTTGGCAGCACTGATACGCCTAACTTCAATTTATTATATTAACAGTTATTGAAAAGACTTAAAACGATTTTCAATGTGGGCACTGTAATCGCAAATTTATTGTATATTGATAATTTTCAATAACCAATATTAGAAATTTTCCAATATTGAAAAAAAACCAATGATGCACCGTAATAGACCTGATAATGTGAAAATCTTTAAAAATGTATATTTTTGTAAATGTATATCAAAATGGTGACTTTACATATTTGTGCGCTGGTATTACTTTTTCAACTAAACGCGTCATTTGATGACGTGCAAATCATATTTTTGAGGTTAGTTGCGATGTCACGTACACGACAGATTCATATTTTTCTCGAGCTCGACGTCACATCCGGCTGCGCAATGGCCGCAATGTGTAATGTATCGTGAAATGTATATTTTTTTAATGATAAAATATTTTAAAAACAAAAGTCAAAAAACTGTAAACGTAGTCATAGAAACTGACTAGTAATGTAAATTACTCACAAGTTGGCAGCACATACTTAGAAATCAGGTTGAATAACTATAATACCAATGACAAATGTAAACTATAAAGACATGGAACGACATTGTTGTAAGTGAAGCAAGAAAATGTATAAAATGCGGTTGGACACTGCCAGAGGGCGACATTAAATTTTTCTTCTTACTCTATTAATAGTATCCATAAAACATATATTACAATATTGCTTTAAAGTTATTTCAAAAAACGTATTAAATATTTAAAACCAGTAGTATCAGTAAAGAAACAGAGAAAGAACAGTATCGCCCTCTGGCAGTGTCCAACCACATTTTGTACATTTTCTTGCTTCAATTACAACAATGTCGTTCCATGTCTTTATAGTTTACATCTGTCATTGATAATACTTTATAAACAATGATATTACTTTATAAACAATGGTACTAGTATCATGACAGACATAAAGTTTACACTGCTGCTAACTTCATTATACTTCTGAGTTGTTACAGCTGTCGTTAATGTCAGTGTCGCTGACGCAAATTTTATAACCTCTTACCTTGGTGTCAATAATACAATAAAAATCAATTAAACCTATTTAAAAAAATATAGAATATTAAAGAAAGCACAGGTAGGTATTTAAGCATTATTTTATCTTTACAATTTACACATACCCATATTTAAGAAACGATAATCAAACTAACATACACATTATTGCTTTACCTCTTTTATTTTAATTTGGAATCCTTTGGGAAACTAAACATTTTACATCCAGTTTTATTGATATGATCACACTCAGGTGCAAAGCACAAACCCATATTTGAAATTAAGCACAAAGACTGGTGTATTAGAAAAAATAGTAGAATAGATTTGAAACTGGGAGAAAACTTAAGTTAACCGTCAAGTTCATTGTCAAAATGAACGAAAATGAATTAAGTGTTTGAAGTTAGCTGCAAACTCATAATTTGAATTTTTGCATTCTTTATTTATATCGTGACCAATTCCGCAGCGTCCACACTCTTTTCAGTCTTTTCCTGGTTCATAATTATTAATTTATAAACCAACAATCAACAAAGTGCCAACGACTAAGTACAGAACACAGAACATAAAGGTTAGATTTTAAAAGTCAATCAACTCGGCTCTCTATCTCTGCTTCACAGAACGAAAGAACTTTAGTTCTGTGGTCTGCTTACAAGTTACAACAACTAAACCAAGAACGGTAAACTGGATTACCGTTCTTGCAACTAACCTACGTACCGAGCTAGGTAAGCTGTGGTAACCACAGGGCATCGGCGATGACGTAAAGTCATGACGTCTTATGATTTCCTCTACGTTACTACTTCTCGCAAAAATGGAATATTTACACATACTACTATATGGAACGCCGTTTTAATATTTACTCACTATTTATTTATTTCTACTGTTAATTAGAGATATCACTAATTTAATTTCGGAAATTAATTTCAGATATCAGAAATTCAAATAGCGATATCTCTAATTCAATTTCAGATATCCAAAATTGAATTATTTATATACATTTACAAATTGTAATTTCAGATATCTGGAATTAATTTCCGATATCAGAAATTAATTTCCGATATCAGAAATTGATTTAATTATTTCTATATAGATATAATTAAATGATTAGTAATATGTATATACATATAATAAATTAATTACAGATATCTGAAATATAATTAGAGACATCTCTAATTCATTTTCAGATATCGGAAACTGAATTATTTTTATGTATATGGATATAATTAAATAATTAATATGTATATACATATAATAAATTAGTTTCAGATATCAGAAATTAATTTCAGATATCGGAAATTAGCGCCATCTAGTGACCAGTAGCATAGATAGGAGATATCTTATTTAATCTGGCAACACTGTATTCTGACTAACTGCAAATAGTGCAAATTCTTGGCGTAATATAATTTGAAAATACTGTTATCAATAGGTATTCTTTGTTTAAATTTTTTAAACATTACACGGTATTTTATAACACTGGGAAGAAGTTGATAACACAACCGCAAAATCGCTTAAGCGCGCTCTTTTATCATCATGAAACAGTTAAGAATTACGGTGTTGCCAAGTATTTATTTTATAGTTGTTAACCTATTGTTCAGTAGATGGCGCCATTTTCTGATATCGGAAATTATTTTCTGATATCGGAAATTAATTTCTGATATCGGAAATCAATTTCTGATACGGAAATCAATTTCTGATATCAGAAATTAATTTCCGATATCAGAAATTGATTTAATTATATGTATATAGATATAATTAAATGATTAATAACATGTATATACATATAATAAATTAATTTCAGATATCTGAAATATAATTAGAGACATCTCTAATTCAGTTTCAGATATCAGAAATTGAATTATTTATATGTATATAGAAATAATTAAATAATTAATAATGTGTATATACATATAATGAATTAATTTCAGATATCAGAAATTATTTTTAGATATCTCAAATTGATTTAATTATATCTATATAGATATAATTAAATTATTAATAATATGTATATACACATAATAAATTATTTTCAGATATCTGAAATAGAATTAGAGAGATCTCTAATTCATTTTCTGATATCTGAATTAGAATTAGAGATGTCTCTAATTCAATTCCAGATATCTGAAATTAAATTAGTGATATCTCTAATTAACAGTAGAAATGAATAAATAGTGAGTAAATATTAAAACGGCGTTCCATACTACTAGCTGTGGTAACGCTGTTGTATGTCGCGAAAAAATTTTAAAAATATACGTATCTGTGACAGATCTTATAATGTCAAATTTGACAAGTTGAGCCAGATTTACATTGGTAAAATCAAAGTGTACCACATTTATATGACGCGCAGTGTACAGTTGGAATCAGTTGCTTTCGAACGACTTGTACTGTGGTGTGGGTCATATAAATATGGTACACGGTACACTGCGCGGCCAAAGTTAATAGAAGAACACAAACCTTGCTGCGCGGCATATAAATGTGGCACACTTTAATTTATCAATGTAAATCTGGCTCAACTTGTCAAATTTGACATTATAAGATCTGTCACAGATAGTGATGCGAAAGAAAAAAATACGGTTCGTTTTTTTTGTTTTAAACAGGTTTTTTTCACGAAAAATACACAAGCCTTGTTCTTTTGGTATTTTTTAAATCAATTTGGTGTTGAAATTAGTGATTAATAAGCTTATTTAAACTTATTAAAATTGATGATCTTAATATATACCTACTGTATTTATTGTAGGAGCAAGGTTAAGTGAATCGAGAAATTTTCTTACGAAAAAAATAAACATTGTTTTATTGATTAATAATTCTAATAAAAAAAATTATTTGATAAGTATAAGATATATCATGTTGCTTCCACGGAACAGGTAATTGTTACTGTTACCCATGGATGATAGAATTTAACCGGTCAACGCTTTCAAGCAGCATCTGTTCTTCTGACGTCATAATAGACATCGAGATGGTCAAGAAGTACGGAGTATGTATATGCAACACAACATATGACGACAATTTCGAGTTTTAAATGGAAAAGAACTATTCCAACCATAATCATTTTCAAAAAATAGGTACGTAAATGTCGATATAGAAATTATAGAATCAAAAAACATATCAGTATCGCAGTTTGGCCATAAATAACACGAAAAAACGAAAAATACGGAAAAAAACTGTTTTTTTCAACTGAAAAGAACGTCAACATCAAAAAAACCGTTTTTTTACATCACTAGTCACAGACAAGGCTGGTAAACTATCTCAATAGGCTCACTTAGTGAAAACGTCATCTAACAGATAATTGGATGCAAACTGAAGTTAGTATAAGCGATAATAATTTAATTAAATAAAAATATTTAAGCACTAAAAAGGTATGTATATGATTGATTTACCAGTATTTTATAACCTGTTATAATACTTATAACGTAATATAATAAAGATTTAAATTTATAAACAAAAATAAAATACCTTGCAAATGGTTATTTATAAATAAATACAGTTTATTTATAAATAACCAGTTTCAATTTTACAAAATTACACGTGTTTATGTCAGTAGATACATTCATAAATTGTTTGCATCCAATTTTGACATTACACGATACACGATATGATATGACGCGCACTAAATGTGCGTATATATATATGATACGTCACTTGGCTACCGCCGGGTTCGTCCTTCTCTGTCCTACAGCAGCAGAGCAGTGTTTAGTGTCTCTTTTTAGTATGTAAAATAAATGAGAGACCGCGATCCGCCAGCTCTGCCTTACCCCACATTTTCCTCGCCCTAATGCTGCTCATTGATGTAACCTGTACAAAGTCTATAAGCCTTGATCTACTACGTCATAGCGTTGATTGAAGATAAGGCCCGGTTTTACAATTGACAATCAAATTTTCAATTAAGTAATTGAAAGCTTTTAATTAACTGTTAATTAGAATTGTTTGGATTTTTCAATTGTAAATTTATATTGAATTAGTTAATTTCGGATATAATGTATTTTGGTTATGTTGGCTCACCTACATTTTCTCATTATATCGAATTTTCGATAAAAAAATGTGAACTACAAGCACAGATTAACTATATCAGATGCGAATGCTTCGCGCGGTGCCTTTCATGTCCGCGACACACGTATTAGACAAAGGCCCGTCGGCTACTCGTAACGTTGCATGCTTTTTGCACCAAAGACTTAATATTTATTTTTGTGGATGCGAGTTAGTTGCACCACTTGAGCGCTCGAGAAAAACAATAAAAATATATTATAAAATATTTTTTATTAAAACAAATATGAAATTGTATGTTTACAAATGGGATAATATTGTAAGTTTTCTATTTGTTTTATCAGGTTTTTTTTATGTTTTTAGATCTCTATTTGTATACTCGTATGACACTATTTTGACATTTAAAATCCGAACGCTCGGACTAACAATATATCGCCGTAAACTCTGCTACACGCTGTCACGATAATGCTCTCGTACTAAACCCTCCGCATATATGAGGATGGAAGTAGTGGGGCCCGTTGGACAGGCCGCCACGCCACAGAATTAACAGACCAGAAGCGACGTTTAAAATGCCGACTTTGATGTTGATGTACCAAATCTACGTGACCTTGCGCCATTATTTTGTAGGTACTGTCAGGCGCGAAATTTAAATTTAATTCAAATGGTAGCATAATTTTATAATGAAAATTGTTACACAGTCGATTTTAACTATTAATAATTAGTTTAACTTAGAATTGTATTACATAATAACTTGTGTATTATCAATTATTTGGATATTATCGATATCTTGTCGAGTGTTTCAAGTTTTTACAATATGATTTATCCAATTGTCCAGAATTTAAATGTACTTATAGATGATTACATAGTGGTTCACAGATATATTTTTAGTATTAAAAAATATTAACAAATACGTTTACGAAAATGTAAACATCAAATAAGCAAAGAACTGATGTGCGTTTTTACCTTTTAAGTTACGCATAAACCTCAAAATTTGTATTTTTAGAAATTGCTTAGGTAAATGTGATTATACTGGATTTTACCCATTCTTGCGGAAAACTTAATAAACAATGATTTCATAGTAATTGGAGAATTGGACTTCAACTAATACAACTAGAGAATTCAGTTTACTAGCCTGATATCGTCAACAACTAGGCATTCATGTATGTTATTGGGTTTGTTCATAGAACCGATTTGTGATAGTTTTGATCCTTATAGAAATCTGAAATTTAAAAACATTTCGACTTCATATACGCAACAAATGTGCATGCCTCAGATGATAATTAAATCATAAATGACTTTATTTAGGCTTTATACAAGCATAATAATAACAAACATATATCCAATTTGATATACTTATATTGATGTTTCATCTCTAAACATACAGTTATTAAATTTATTGGACCTTCTTTAAAGTCGCACAAACAATGCATATCAAACAAAGAAAGAGAATTGTAAAATAATAATTAAATGAATCGCACACAAATATACACATTAACGACAATGTTTTCCAAATAAAGGACTCAAATTTCAAATAAAATTAGAAATTTAGTTACACTGGTTTTAGGTTAAGCGGTTGAAGTACCTACATAATAATGGCGGCTCCGAGCATGCGCATTCAAATTTAATTTTGACGCGAATGGGGAACGTCGCTTCTGGTCTGTTACTTCTGTGGCCACGCTTACATTCGCATCTGGTATAGTTAATCTGTGCTACAAGTAAGTACCATGATACTAAAACCTACAGATATGATCACTTGCTGAACGAATTTTGAACCAATTCGCGCATGACGTCAACCTGTGACAATAATGTATGCCGATATATGGGGAAGCTAGCTTTTAATGTATTTTTAGAATAAAGTTATTGAAATTTTCGTTGTATTCGACTGTTATAACTGTTTTGGATATTATTTAAATATACAAAATAGAAAATAAGACATTTTGTACAATATGAGGCCTGTAAATGCCGTGTAAATGCAGAAGATGCTTTACGCATGTGATCTTATTTTGAGCCATAAACAAAAAACTTGTATACAAGTAATTAATCACAGTCTTGTATGCATAAAGTATATATTTTGTGTCTACTATCAGATTTTAAACCGTAATTTCGGTGTTATAAAGCTGGATATTCTTCTAAACAAAAACCCTACCAAATTGCTTATAGTGTGTCGTGGTTGAGTGGTAGAATACCTCTAAGCTAAACTTCGCCAGGATGTTAATATAAATAAGTCCTTAAAAAAAAACGGGAGAGGGTGGTACCAATAACTAATTTTTCGTAATTTTGTCCTAAAGCAGGTTCTGCATTTACACGCCTCAATATAATTTATTTATAAAAAAACGAATTATATTAATTCGTTTCAATTTATCTAGATACTATGTATTGTAACTTTCCCTCGTTCCGCGGAGGTTCTTAGATGGTTATTTTGACGCCTGAGGGGCGGCGCGGCAGTGTTATCTGGACGGTGTATCTCGAGCGCCAGTTTCTATTTTAGAATGCAGAAACACCATTTTTTCTATTAGCAGGATAATAGACGCTTAGGTTAGTGAAGAAACTGTTAAGACATGGGTCTATATTAACCTATAAGTAAAACTCAGGAGTTTCGGTTAGACTTTATAACAGGTTTTATTCAGGAATTGTTAACAATTTAACACAATAAATCAATTTTGGCTACGGTTAAGTAAAGCAGGAAACTTAAAACAGGCAGGCTACATAAGGCAAATATTAAAAGCGGCAACTTCCTCTTATTTTTAGGCAATTGGAATAGTTTTTCATTAATATAAAAATCATCATCCAAAAAATGCTTTGAACATATTTTACCGTTATTAATATTAAAATCGTACATTTGATAGCACTTTTGAATCCATAAACAAATTTCTTTAGCAGCAGGAAAACTAAAGTATCGCAACTAGACGAATAGCTTTTACTTCTTCTATTATTGTTACTAGTGCAATCCAACACTGCACAATAAACCATTGTTTATGCTATATTAAATAAACCAAAACACACAGCCACAACTGGTCAAATTAACTAATATAACCTATTCACACCGAATTAAAACACAATAATCGAAGTAAACAAACTAAAATGCGTACATTTAGACATTAAACTATGACAGCCCTCGCAAAATTAAAAAATTTGTCACGAAGTGACGTCAGCGATTACATGTCATGCGCGTGAGCTTATCTGTATTGTTTTAGTATCATGAGTAAGTACATACATAACCCTAATGTCCCTAATACAAATGTCAATTATTGCAAAGTGACAAAAAATGGATATAGAAAAAGGAGGAAAAAAGAAGGTTGCAAATATTTCGAAATATTTGTGAATTCCGAAATGTGAAAATGTGCGAATCATGGCTTGATCCGGCCAGGCCATCTAGTCTAGCTACAATATCCTGGATTTTCAGGTCAGAATTCACAATGGTCTGGACATTCATACAAAAAAATTGTTTTCTATTGCGGAAGATTTCGGCATTTTCTCCTCTCGGAGACTGTATTTTTATTTCATAAAATTTTTGTTTAGTTGTGAAATTTCATCATCTGTTGAAGGCATTTTGATGTAATTTCTTCGCAGAGATGCAATTGCGCGAGAAACTCGTCTTACAGTCACTAGTCAGTCAGACATGCAGTAGATTTATTAAGCACCAGCAAAATCACCAGCCACTTTTTTAAAAATGATTCATTGGCATAAAAATTTAGGGTAAGCAACAACTGATCTGAGGCAGAGAGGCAGTCATTTCTGAAAAAACTGATTTGACAAAATTTTTATAGTAGGTATATGAAATTACACACCTATTAGTAGGATGTCTAATAATATCCTCAATTTCAGCGAGGAGATTTTCAACAGTTCGTGGGGATAAAGAAGTCTTTTCTATCGAACTCCTCGAAGTAATTTGGACGAATTCTAACAATTTTGGGCCTCCGTATTATATATTCATCGCTAGAATGTGTTTATATCATAATCCATTCTAAAAAAAAAGTCTGACACAAATTTTAGATTTGACACTCCTTTTGTTAAGTTGTAGGTTAGAATTTATAAATTTGTTAATTTACAGTTAAACCAACCCTTTTCCACCAATTAAGATAATTCATAATTAACTAAAACTATGAAGTTAACTAACAAATGTAAAACGCCTATTTCACACTAATTCATAATTATTCCTTAATTTCCAGTTAATTAAGTATTGAAAAACCTGGTCTTAATACTTCAATCAACGGTAGTAATAAAATAGAGAGAGATAGAGATACATAAGAACTGGATTGGCGCCAAGCGCGAAGTCGGTTTACTGTTTGTTTACTGTGCCTGTACATGCCTGTACTAGTCTACAAGCCTTGTGTCACAGATACTTATAACCATAGAGATATTCTATCTCAATGCTTATAACATAACATGAACGGAGATAGAACTTTTGACGGAGATTGCCGCCATGTTGGACATGTCTCACATGTCACTGTCAAGTGACAATGTTTTTCTTATTCAGTAAGGCTTGCCATTTCATCATGGAAAGACTAACACTAACACGCCACAACAACGTGGGCTGACGTCATTATCGGACCGTACCTACATCTTTGAGAACGACAACGGCGAACGTGTTACCGTCAACGGAGAACGTTACAGATTCAAGCTAACGGATTTTCTTTGGCGCCAATTGGAAGATTAATGGTAAGTCCCCACGTGCGGAAATGGCGGAAAAGGCGGAACTATTCTAGACATGTGATTGGCCAAAAGTCGGCCATATTAGTAATTGTCAATTCCCCTGATGTTCCGCCGGTTATCCGCAAAAAGTTGAATTTAGTTTAACTTTTTGCGGATTCCGTGATTGTGGAATAAGGTTATGGTACAAATATTACATGTTGCGTTCGCCTTTCGTCTTCCATAAAGATATCTCTGACCCAGAAATCTCTTTGTACCTTTTCCATTTCTTCTATTTTAATATATAATTTACAGAGAGCTAATATTCTTTTACGACGGATCCTGAAGGATTTTAAAAGTTCTCTTGTGTTTGACAACGAGTGCACCTATAGCTAATAAAACCGAATCGCTTTTTATAATTTCCATTTTTCTCTGTATAATATAATTCGTATAACTTTTAGGTTAGGTGGTATTACGCAGTTTCCGCAAAATACCTCACCATTCGAACGTTCCGCTAAAAATCACGGAGTTCCGCTTTTCCGCGTTTTCCGCCCGTGGGGACTTACCATTATGGTAAGTCCCCACGTGCGGAAACGGCGGAAAAGGCGGAACTATTCTAGACATGTGATTGGCCAAAAGTCGGCCACATTAGTAATTGTCAATTCCCCTGATGTTCCGCCGGTTATCCGCAAAAAGTTGAATTTAGTTTAACTTTTTGCGGATTCCGTGATTGTGGAATAAGGTTATGGTACAATTATTACATGTTGCGATCGCCTTTCGTCTTCCATAAAGATATCTCTGACCCAGAAATCTCTTTGTACCTTTTCCATTTCTTCTATTTTAATATATAATTTACAGAGAGCTAATATTCTTTTACGAGACGCATCCTGAAGGGTTTTAGAAGTTCTCTTGTGTTTGACAACGAGTGCACCTATAGCTAATAAAACCGAATCGCTTTTTATAATTTCCATTTTTCTCTGTATAATATAACTCGTATAACTTTTAGGTTAGGTGGTATTACGCAGTTTCCGCAAAAATACCTCACCATTCGAACGTTCCGCTAAAAATCACGGAGTTACGCTTTTCCGCGTTTTCCGCCCGTAGGAACTTCCACTTGGATCACTCACAGCCTACTTTAACTATCAGTGGGCTGTGCTTGGATGCTATGTGGTTCTATCAACGTTTAATAACTAAACTAATTTGCTAAGGCTGTGTCAACGTTAGTTAACCATTCGTTATAACCAGTGATAGTGGGAGGGAACGACCGATATTCGATTAAGTCAACCAACCGCTGTCACCACATCTGATTTAACTCTTGGCCGTTGAATTCAACGCAGGTCGTGGCAAACCCTTAATATATCGAAGTCTCGAAATCGATAGATTAACGGCAACTGTCGACAATGAATGCTTCCTCGTATACAGGCTTCGCAACTTCCTGAACTAAAGATACAACACTAGCTAAACACTTTGCACAATACACAATTCACTTCTGACACCTGCCCAGACAGGTCTTGCTCGTTCACTCTTCTTTGGCTTCAGCCGAATCGTCAAACCGACGCAATTGCGAGGGTCGTTAGCTATGGGGTCAACACAGATACTAGACTATTACTAGAACGCAATAAGAAGACATGGATAATAAATAAGGGTATATATTAAACAATCATCATAATACATATAGAGCCTCACCTAGCAAGGTCTGCCACCATAACCACGATACCCCCACAAGGGGTCAGCGACCGCGACGGCCGCGCTTAAAGACGAGTGATCGATTGCCGAAAGAGAATTATTACATGGACGTGACTGGCAATTTAGTGAGTGGGTTTTATAGATTTACTGTTAGAATTATACTAAAAATTTAAGGTAATATTCTCCAAAAGGGGTATATGCCGTTAGACGTCTGTGGATATTTCAGAAAGGGGAAATCTCTTCGAATGCTATCTCACAAGGCGGTCACCTGGTAATAATGGGGAAGTACCCCGGTACCCGTGCGTACCGCACTGGGGCCTATCCTGGCTTGATTTAATCAAAAATGGCGGATTTCCATTTTGCGAGATCATTGGGAGGTCTCCCACTATATATATGGAAATGACCCGAGACCACTTCATGTCGCCACGTGGCGTCGCAAAATCCCGCTATTTCCAAATTTTATTCAGTTCCTAAAATTTCAAAATGGTGCTATCAGACACGATCCCGGTAGAGACGATGACCAATGGGTAGGCGAGGCCAGCTCAACCATCCTTGGAAGCCGTAGGTCACGGACTCACTAGGAATTCCAGAACGCGAGGGTAGAGTGAACCTATGGGTCCGTAGATCAGTGCGACCACGAAGGTGGATCAGTCTATGGTAGATCAGATCAAGAGCTACCGATCTACGGTAGATTCACTCTCGCGCCTTTATGGAGTATTCCTGTGATCTGTTAGACCGGCTTATGAAGATGATTACCTGCGCTGTAATCATCATAATTAAAACCCCAGTCCGTCCATAGAGGATTCGGCACTGGCAGAGGATAATGCATATCCTTGGTCGTCTCTACATGCTGCATCGTGCCTGGATGCGTTCGTTCAAACATGAGATATGGGCCGAAAAGATAAAGGGAATTTTGGAAACTGTACTGAAAATCGTCTTAAAAATTTTATAAAAAATCCTGATATGCATGGATTCACGCATATCAGGCAAAAAGAAGGAATTTTGGGTTTAGGAACTGACTTGAAATTCGACATATTTTTGATAAAAAAATGGTGTACATGGAACAGATGTTCCACATACACCATTCAAGCCTTAGCTTGTGTGCTTATGTCTAATTGGGATCTTTTGCTTAAATCTACTTTCACAGCATCTCCTGGGTTCGATAACACTCCCCTCCTTTTGAAAATTCGTCTTTTGGAATCGATCACTATTACACTTTGTCACTGCTTAAGATTACTTAATAATATTTTTAAAATTAATTACTTCCATCAGGAAATAAATAAAAGAAATGGATATATGGATCATAGGATTTATTAACAACTCTTGTGGGAATATGGTGGTGGTGGTATGGTTAACATTGATAGATAGAACACAATACAATTTATACAATTATTGGCCGAATGGTAGTATGGGACTGAACATTTAGAATTTATAAAATTATTGGCCTCATAGGTTTAAAAGTAGAATGGATCATAACATTGGTAATTTATAGAATTATTGGTCAAAAGTGGACTTAACATATTTATCGAATGAACATATTTGGAAAACATGATAGTGTCTTTATGCACTGTTTTCTGAATCTTCTGTCTTGCTCTTCGATCTTCGTCTTCTGTCTTCGTCTTCGTCTTATGTCTTGGGTGTCCATCCTCTTGGAGAATGCTGCACTCCACTGCTTGGCTCGTTCGTCTGGAATCTGCCAACATACCATTGGGACTGGTGAATCATTGCATTGGGAATTTATGGTTTGGATCTCAGGATAGGATCAGCATGCATCTATTTATGTTCAGGCTGTGAACATAAATCAGTACGTATTAGTTAAAATTGAAACAAAGGATACCGCAGTATCCGACTATAAATTTGGACTTTAAAATTTCTGGACATAATCTCATCACTCTTATTTTCTCCTCGCGTGTGGACAGCGAAAGGAGAGACTTCTCTACGGAACGTCTTTTGGAAAATAACTTGACTTTGGGAGTTTAACATTTGTCAAAGGAATTATGAGTCTTCGCTCTCTCTCGAGATTGAAAGGATTACAGGAATTTTGTGGAATATTTTCAGAAAGGATATTTGCTTCAGAGGAACCCTCTGTAAGCGGGATAGTCTGGTCAGTGTTTTGCTTGGAATCATTGGTTCGAATAGAATTTTGGTCATGTACTAGTGTGGAAGGATCTGGATCATGAATGGAAATATCAGCATGCGAAGCTGCTTGCGAACTGGTTTCCGGCCCTTCGGAAACGCTACCCTTTGTCTGCTTCGACGCAGGATGCCTCCTTACATTCGGGACAGCTACGCTGGCTGTATTAGGGGTATGAATTTGGACTTGGACGGAAATTGGATCATTGGAATGCTCTGGTCCATCGTGCGGATCGCCCACTGAAGAGTCATCGGAATCGTCTTCACTGGATGCGAATCCTACTTCCTCCGTTGGTTTCACAAGTCTCAGATCGTTCACATGTAATCGAGATAGATGTTGGTCTTTCTGGATAATATAAACCTCATTTGACACTTTCTCTGTCACCCTATGTGGCCCAG
Organism: Rhagium mordax; assembly: GCA_963680705.1. NCBI lineage: Eukaryota > Metazoa > Arthropoda > Insecta > Coleoptera > Cerambycidae > Rhagium > Rhagium mordax. The sequence continues at coordinate 50,309,588 of OY796656.1, read as the reverse complement.
TCCACGAAGGTATAAATGCCTGTTTGTCTTTCCGCATATTTTTAGCCATAACTCTGTCTCCAACTTTTAGAACTATAGGAGTGACTGCTTCCTTAGGAGCGTATTTTTGTCGATACTGTTGTGAATTTTGACTTATATTTTGAACAATAGCTGGTCTGGTTAATGTGGGTTGCCTTTCTTGGAAATAACTTTCTATCTGCCATTCGCCTGCTTCTGCTAGTTCGTAGCCTAGAACTGCAAAGCTTGGGGTATATCCTGTGGAAGCGTTCCTACGTGTTCTTAGGTTGTAAAGCATTTGTACAATGTACATATCCCATGTGTCTGTTGCCTGATTGAACATAAGAGATTTTAAAATTTTCTTGGCTTCTTGGACCTGCCGTTCTATTGGATTAGCTTGTTGATGATAAATGGGCGTATAGAAATTTTGAATATGGTTGCGTTTACTAAACTGAGTATACCATCCACTTTGGAAATGTCCTCCTTGATCTGATATGATAGTCTTCGGCAAGCCAAACCGAGATATCCAGTGCTCCTCCAGAAATCGGACTAAAGTTTCACCATTCACCTTTACGAAAGCTTGCGCTTCGGTCCACTTAGTAAATAGATCGACCGTCATGACTATAAATCGATTACCAGTGTCCTTAGCGCGTTTGTATGGTCCCAAGATATCCATACTGATCACCTCAAAAGGGTATTGAGGTTCATGACACCGTAATGGGGCTTCCGGCTGCACTTGTCGTCCTTTAACAGATTTGCACACTAAACAATTTTGAATATATTGGCCTACTAGCCTGGACATGTTGTTAAAATAATAAGTTCTAGATATGGTCCGAAAGGTTTCATCTCTTCCTGGATGGCCGACACCAGTCTTGTCGTGAAAATGTGATATGCTCTCTTTGATCTTACGTTTAGGAACCACTAAATAAATTTTGTCTGAAATCAATCTCATAAGTATGCCATTTCTCACTTGATGAGTTGAGTAAAATTTCTGGTCTTTAACCGATCTCTCATTTATAGTTCGTTGACTGAGTTCAATCCAACGACTAACTTTCTCCCTGATGTTCGTAGAATCCTGTTGACTTTCTATAATTGATTGATAAAGTTCCAAATGGGTGATAGCCAAAATATTTTCTTTTGATTTGAATTTAGGCGGAAACATTCGCTCTTCATCGAGATGCTCCAAACTTGAATTTTGAGGATTCCTACTGAGATAATCGGCCAAAAGATTTTCTTTGCCTGGACAGTGTTCAATTTTGAAAGAATATTCTTGCAACAACAACGACCATCTTGTAAACTTCGTTTTCTCATCTCGGTGCTTATCCAACCACAGGAGAGCCCTATTATCAGTTCGGACGATGAAAGGTTTGTCTGCTAAGTAAATCTTATATCGCTTAACGTAAGTAACCACACTTAGACATTCTAGCTCGTTTATGTGATATTTTCTCTCTGTAGGAGACAAGGTATGACTTGCATAAGATATGATATGTCTTTCACCTCCATCGCCGAACTGATATAAAACTGCTGCCATGCCTAGTAGACTAGCATCCGTCTGAAGAATAAAAGTTTTGTCCAAATCTGGTCTATGAAGTTCCAAGGGTTCTGCTAAGATCTGCTTAATATTCATAAATGCGTTCTGGGCCTCCTTTGTCCATTTATAGCGGATGTCGTTCGAGAGTAGTCTGGTTAGCGGCTTGGTAATGAGGGCTGCATTAGGGATGTATTCTCTTACCCAGTTGCATAGACCGAGAAAACTCTGAAGTTGTCGTTTATTGTTAAGAACAGGATAGTTCTGAAGCTGCAATTTATGTTTATCAAGTGGTCTAGTGGTATCTAAAGTAATCTGATGCCCAAGATAGGTAATCTCATTAGTAGCGATTACACACTTATCCGGAGAAACCTTCAAGTTATGTAGCCTTAATCGTTCAAATATCAACCTGAGGTGCTCCACATGTCCATCCAAATCTTCACTATAAATGATGATGTCGTCTAAATAGACTTTACAGAAATGGTGCAAATATCCTGTTAGTACATCTTTGGCCATGAATTTTTGGAATGTGCACGGGGCAGTCTTCAAGCCGAACGGCATAACATTGAATTGATAGGCAGCTCCATCATGAGTAGTAAACGCTGTGTAAATTTTGGATGAATCATCTAAAGGAATTTGCCAATATCCGCTCTTCAAATCAAGTACAGTAAATACTGTAGCTTTCCCCAGGTCCTTGATACTTTCATAGATTTTTGGTAAAACAGAGGCTTCGTCAAGCGTGACTTCGTTTAATCTACGATAGTCGATACAGAAACGCGGTTTCTTATCTTGTCTCTCAATGATGACTGGGGGTGAACTATATGGTGATGTGCTTGATTCAATAACACCGGCTTTTAACATTTCCTCTATTTGATCATACATGATCTTCTTTTTACTAGGCGACATGGGATATGGCTTTACATTGAATGGACGATGGTCCTTAACGATAATTTTGTGTTTAACACTTACGGTGGTTGCTTGAGTCAATTCCACCGTAAATAGATCAGAAAATTCTTTGAAAAGTGAATTGAAAATGGAGTTAGAAATTTTTAGGGTTTCCGGCAATTCTTCATTAGATGCTCTATCGGTTGCCTGATTCCAGAACACGGTTATACGTCTGTCTATTCCCACATATACACATTTCCTATGATAGTCAAATACGACATGTTGAGAATAAAGGAATGGAGCTCCTAATATGATTCCTTCGTTCAGTTCTTCGATAACTTGAAATGGTACATGGAAACGAACATCCGATATAAAGATGTCTAGAGAAGTAGTGCCTTGCGAATCAATAACTTGATCGCCACAAGCAAGAGCGAAAGTTTGAGGATCTGATAGATTATTCATCGATGAGAGAAATTGCGGATGAATGATATTCCTTGTAGCACCGGTATCAAGAAGTGCGAACACAAGTTTACTATTAACGATAATTTTGATTCGAGGCAAAGGATAAAAATTTGATAAATGGTTAATGGCTTCTGATAGAATTAGAGGTTGAAAGTTGGCAGGGTCTTTGGCATATTCTGGGTATTCTGACGTCAGGTCAGGTAAGTGGTCAAATGGGTTTATAGTTTGGGATTGGTCTATTGACGACGAGGCGTACTCGTAGGGCCGACTGGAGGGGGATTGCGGGAATTGCCCTGTTCTCGAACCCCTGAGAAGTTTCCCTGTTGTCGTCTCTTATAAGGATTGTTTGGACAATCGGAATGGTAGTGCCATTGGACATCAGGACAGAATCGACATGGTGTAGGAGGAGTTTTCTGGTTGTTGGAATTTGGACGGTTTTGATTGCTAGAGGTTGCCTGCTCTTGGAAATGGACTTGTCGGTTCCTGACGTCTTGAGTGTCTCTATTGTTATTCTCACTTTGGGGAGTATGCCAAACACGGCCATTATAGGAGTTGCCAGAAGATGGTTGATTATAATTTTGTGTATATGATTTTGACTTAGATTTATTTTCATTTGAACGCGCCGCAGATCCTTCATCAGTTATATCTCTCTCTACCCTAGATGCTATCGATACAAGTGACTCAGTGTTAAAAATATGTGTTCCGCGTAAGCGAGAACGTATCTCCGGTCTGAGTTGGTCCAGTATGATACTGGCCTTCAGAGCTTCCGGTTTGAAGGGGTCGACCCTATTAAAAAGACATATTTTCTTGGTAATGAATACCGCTGATGAATCACCTGCACGCTGCATTTCGCCATAAAGCTTTGTGATTGCTTGAGTGTAGATATCGCCTGAATCAAATCTATTGCGGAAACGTTCAATGAATACTTCGTACGAAGTAATGAGAGTTCGATATTGATCAAACCATTTTCGGGCTTCTCCTTTTAGTTGTTCAGTTATTAAATGGAATCGGTCTGTACTGTTATTAATTCTTGCTCTGTGGCAATAGTCCTCGAAATGTCGGATGAAAGTTTCGGGACTCTCATGGTCTAAGCCATGATATTCCACGTTAGGACTACGTGGTCGGTCATAGGTAGAAGTTGTGCACTGTGCTGCGTCTTGCATAGCGTTTACAAAAGTTTGCGCCATCTTGGCGAATAGATCTTCCATTGATGGAGGATTTTCAGGGGACCTCAACGAGGGAGAAACATTACTGATCAGTTCCGGCTGCCGCTCCGGCACTACGGAGGAATCTTCCATCAACCCGGTCTCTTGCTCATAGAAGCCACTAGGGGTCAAAGATATCAAAGGATTGTCGTTCATGACTACGATTCATGCAAGAGATGAGGTCAACCGAAGCACAGCCCCACGTTGGGCGCCATATCAACGTTTAATAACTAAACTAATTTGCTAAGGCTGTGTCAACGTTAGTTAACCATTCGTTATAACCAGTGATAGTGGGAGGGAACGACCGATATTCGATTAAGTCAACCAACCGCTGTCACCACATCTGATTTAACTCTTGGCCGTTGAATTCAACGCAGGTCGTGGCAAACCCTTAATATATCGAAGTCTCGAAATCGATAGATTAACGGCAACTGTCGACAATGAATGAGTTATTATCGTCGTCGAGCGGTTTGACTTTTTAAAAAGTGACTTTAAGATTTAAGAGGTACACTTTTTATTTCGAAAATAACAAATGAGTAAATATAACAATATAAATTTAAACTACAAAGATATGTAGAAGTGAACTAAATGAACATTATTATAAGAACTGAGTAAAAATGTCTGTATGGGGTATATTTATAATATTATCGTTGCACTGTCAGCAGTGTCAGCGTTTACACGTCCGGCGTCTTTGACCGTTGGAATGCTGTACAGGGCTGTCCATAACTCCTCCACCCTTAGAAGAGAACTCGGGGTTTCGTCAGAAAGAACCGACGTTCGTTGTTTCCATTTCTTGGGGTTTTTCCTCTGATTTTGTTTCGGATGAAAATATATTAAATATTGAAACTCTTTTATTCCTGTATTTGGCATAAATGCTCCATACTATAATCAGAACAGCAATAGTTACAATGGTGATGAGGGTATAAGTAAGCCATGACTTTGGTTGATTTAGATCTGATTCTAGTATTTGGTTTTTAATTTCTTCTTGTAGGTTTTCTGTACGTCTGGATAATTCCGAAAATTCGTCTAGATTAAGGTGATCCATTATGGGATTGTTTGTATGATATTTTAAAAATGATGAGTCGTTTTGAATATTTAACATTGGAATATCTATTGGTTCTAATTTTCTTCGAAAATTGGCATTTGGAGTGAGTTTATATTTGTCGATAATGCTGTAACATCTATTTGGGATTGTTAGTAGATAGTTCCCTCTTAGTTGTTTCTTTTTCTTCTCTTCGCAGTTGGTTTCAGCTATGATGGTAGAGGGGCTTGTTATTATCCATGAATTCGAATTCTCGATTCTTTGTATTTTCGGGTTGTTAATATTTATTTTAGTGAATTTACAATTGTTTTGATTTTGAGAGTAATCGATAAGTTGTACTTCACAAGGTTCGTTTGATTTTCTCTGTATAATAGAATTGTGCATACAGATAAATTTTCTCGTCTCTATTTCCTCGCAAGGTATGTCGCTGTATGAATACCAGTTAGGTTTCATTAGAAGGTAATTTCTTTGTGGTATAATAGTGATATAAGAATCATTCTTCTGAACGGGTAATGGGTATAACCTATAGTAATCATAGGATATTGTTTCTATCAGTGGTATTTTAATAATAAAATAGGTATAAGAGTCCTTCTGGAAGACTGAGGTTTTACAAAGTTTTTCGTATTTCATGATGTTTTGAAAAGTGGGTTCGAATGGAAGATTTACTTCTTTCAGGTGATTTTGGATATCTAGTAGTTCTTCTCTAAGGTCGTTTGGTTTTATAATTGTTTGATGCATTTGTCGCAATTGTGCAAAGGATATTGCAGTGGAAAGCTCTTCTAGTACGTTGCAAATAAGCGAGAGAGAATGCGATAGTTGTTCAAGAATATTTTGTACAACTAGTAGGTGAATACATAATCCCATTCTTTCTATTTTGGTTTGGATGTTGGCCATTGCTGTATTTATTCTCTTTTGATTTTCTACAAGTGTGACGATTGATTTATTGGTGGTTTTAATAAGGTCGTTAGTAATAGACAAATGTTTTTCAATGTCTACTTTTATTTTGTTTTCATTTTTAAACATTCTTTTAAAGTTTTCTTCATATCGTTCACCGTCGTTAGCATCTAGGGTACCGGTAATTGATTTTTGAAAAGTACCTAGGAAGTTAAATAGTCCTCTTGGTTTTCTAATATGATTTGGTAGAACTTGTTCGAATAGTAAAGAAGTTCTATTGATTTCAAAGGATAGTATCCTGTTAATTTGGTATAGTATGGTATTGGCTACAGGTATCTCTTTTTTTGTTATTTCACAGGATAGATTTAGTCCTATGTATTTATTGATGTTTACCAATGTTCTAATAATTTCGTCTTTTTCTTGTATGAATGTTTCAAATAGTGGTTGTAGGTCAAATGCGTTGATTATTTCCCATTCGGATATGATATTGTCTGCTGTGCCCAGGCGGATGGGTAGAAGTCCGTGGTTAGCATCTAAGTTCTTTAATTGGATGTTGTCGGCTGCTGCAAGGGTTGTCCATCTGTAAGAGTAGATCTTAGATCAGACAAATGAACTCTGCGTTCTTTATTATTTTTTTGTTTAATTAAGCATGTATTATCATTATTAATAGAAATTATGGGAAATGGTCCGTTAAATTTGGGAACTGTTTTAGAACCTCTTTTCTTGGGTGCTCTAACGTAAACATTTTGTCCTATTTTATATTTTTCTTGTGGATTTGTTATTTCTTTATTAGCTCTGTCAACAATTGTTGCTTTTCTCGTTTCAGTTCTTTCATAAATTTTGTCGTAAAGTTGAGAAAGTGTCTTTCTATGTTCGTCTAGCGAATAATCAAATATTATTTGGTTTGTTTTCGTATCAAACAAGTTTTTGCTGGATGATTTTCCAAATATGACCTCAAATGGTGTATGTCCGGTGGTAGAGTGGTTGGTATGATTGTACGCAATAATGGCTAATTTCATAAGTTCTTCATCAGGTTTTTTATTTAGTTGTGGGTCTAATCGAAATATTCGGAAATGTTCAATTATAGTGGAGTGAAATCGTTCCACTATGCCATTTGACTCTGGATGAAATGGCGTTGTAAAATGAATATCAATTTTGTGGTATGCTAATAGATTTTTTATCTGGTTGTTGATAAATTCACGACCATTGTCTGTTGTGATTGCAATTGGGGTTCCATAATGTTCGAAGTACTCGGTGAGGGCTCTAGCTACTTCGCATGCTTCTTTACATTTGATAGGGATTGCTTGTCCAAATTTTGAAAATGCGTCTACTAGGGTCAGGTAGATTTTTTGTTCGATTGTAAATGTATCCATAAAAATTATCTCGAAGGGTTTTTGTTGTGTGGGTGTTAAGTTCATCGGTATTTTGGGTGGATGTCGATCATATTTGCCTTTTTGACATACATTGCATTTATTAATATAATCCTGTATCGTAGGTAACATGTTATTCCAATAGTATCTTTGTTTCAGTTTGTCGTATGTTTCTTGTGAACCTCTGTGATTCGTTTTTCCTTCATGGTATATTTGGATTACTTCGTTAATTTCTTCCTTTTTTCTTAAAAATGTTCTTTCTTGTGTACATCTTATCAGTTTCGGTCCGTTGTTGTTAAAATGTCGATCGTATATTCGACAAAAGTCTTCGTATGTTTTATCTTTATCGAAGTACATGTAGAACGTGGACTTTTCTATTGTGTGGTCTCTGATTAGTTCAATAATTTGATCTTCGTTGTCTTCTTTAGTTATTTCGGCGTATAGGATGGTTTTATTGTCTACATTTAATGTTCTGCATTTTCTGGGGTTCATAAGAACCGTCTTTATGAATATTTGTTTGGGTTTTGCGTTTATTATGTCGTCTATGATTGGAATTGTGTTTCGTGGTTCATCATCTTCGTTGGAATGAATAGTAGAAATTTCGGGGATATCTAGGTCATTGGTTTCGACATCTCTGTTTTGTATATTTTCGGTTGGATTAAGTGTTCGATCAACTTCTTCTGGTGTTGGTGTTGTTAATGCATTTTCTCTGTTTAATTCTTGTATTATTTCGTCAAGTTCTGGATCGTCTAAGTTTACCTGCATAGATTCGGTGTCGATAGGGTGAATTTCAATTCGTGATAGTGCATCGGCATTTGTATTTAGTTTGCCTTTTTTATATTCTATGTCGAAGTCATAATCTTGTAATTTGGTGCGCCATCTGACAAACTTGGAATTTTGGGGATCTTTTAACGAGAATAACCATCGAAGTGGTCTATGATCTGTGTATATAGTGAAACGTCTGCCGTATAGATAAGGTCTGAAATACTGGGTGGCCCAAATTACGCCTAGTAATTCTTTTTCGATAACTGAGTAGTTTTTTTCCGATTCGTTTAGCGTTCTGGATGCATATGCAATGGGTTTGTCGTTTCCTACACTTCCTTGTGATAAAACACAACCTAACGCAAATTGGGATGCATCTGTGGTGAGGATGAATGGTTTTGAAAAGTCTGGGTGTTGTAAGAGTGGGCTGTTTGTTAAAATTTTCTTGCAAGTTTCGAATGATTCTATGAATTGTTTTGTGTGTTCTATCTTTGCACCTTTCTTTAAGCAAGCTGTTAAGGGTTTCGTGAGTTTCGAACAATCTTTTATAAATTTTCTGTAATATCCGATTAGTCCAAGGAATGATTGTATTTCCTTTTTTGATTTTGGTATCGGGAATTTTACAATGGCATCTATTTTGTCTGGATTTGGTAATACACCTTCTGGAGTAATGACATGTCCAAGGAATTTTACAGTTTGTTTCAGGAATTCTGATTTGTCCAACTGAATTTTAAAGTTTGTATTTCTGAACCTATCAAACACTAAGCGTATACTTTCTATGTGTTCTTGTAGTGATGTGGAGAATATTAGTACGTCATCCATATAAACTAAACAGTTGTGTTGGAGGCCTGATAATACGTGGTTCATTGCTCTCTGAAAAGTCGAGGGTGCATTTCGGAGTCCAAAGGGCATACGTAAGAACTCAAAGTGACCTTCGTCTGTTGAGAATGCTGTTTTCTCGATATCTTTTTGTTCCATCTCGATTTGGTGGAATCCACTTGCCAAATCTAGGGTTGTGAAATATTGGCTGCGGCCTAATTTGTCTAAAACGTCCGTAATATTTGGGATTGGAAATTTGTCTGGTACAGTTTTTTCGTTAAGTTTTCGATAATCTATAACAATTCGGAATTTTCTTTTGCCACTATTGTCCATTTTCTTTGGAACAATCCAAATGGGTGAGGACCATGGTGATGTCGAATGTTTAATTATGTTTTGGTCTAACATTGAGTCGATTTGTTTCTTAACTTCTGATTTATAAATTTGCGGGAATCTATATGATTTCGTGTAAACTGGAATGTTGTCTGTAGTTCGAATTTCATGTTTAATTTGGTTTGTGAAGGTAAGAGGAAGATCTTCGCAATAGAATATGTCTCTATATTCGTAACAAAGTTTTCTTATAGCATCGTATTCTTCCTTATTACAATGTCCTAAATCAAGATTTTCTAAGTTTTTCTTTCGTAAGTTATCGTAGTTTATATTTGTATTATGAGAGCTGTCTGTGTCGATGTCCATTGGTTCTGTTGTAAAGTTATTTAATTCGCAACCGGGTATACATGGAATTGGTTCAGTTATTATAAGGTTTTTCTCTTCATCCGTGTTGTTGATAAGTAGTACTGTTGCTTCGTTATTCTCGATGTTGACGAGTCCTGTTGGAATTTCTACTTGGTTTTTGAATATTATGGAATTTATTAAGGCTTCTCCGGATTGTTGCGTCGTTGGTATTTTTGCAACAACTTCTGTTTTGGGTTGAATGTTGTATTCGTATTTAATTTGTCTCTTATTTGTTTTATCTTCTACAAGTCTTCTTCCTTCAATGAACAAAGGGATTTTTGCTTTGTCGGTTAATAAATAACCATTTTTGAAGTCGAGGGTAGCTCCTATTTCTTGCAAAAGGTCTAGTCCGATGAGTCCGTCGTAAGTTTCGCTGAAGTTAAAGATGTAATGTGTATGTAACATTCCGGGTTTCTTAAAAATTTTCGAGATTGGAATTTCAGCTGAATAGTAATGTAGTGAAATGCTATGAGGTGTTTTAATTTGAAAGGGATCTTCTTTAATTTTGTTCAGGAAAAATGTTTCAGCAATTTTTTCAGTTATTAACGTTTTTGTAGATCCTGTATCTATCATAAATTTGGCTTCTATTTCCGGAATAATAATATATGGAAGTTTTGTATTAGCTGCGACGTTTATTTCTAGTTGTTTTGTTGGTTCTTCGTATTCATAGGATTCATGATATCCGTCTCCGAGGCTGGTATAGGAACATTTTCGTTTTCATTAAAATTTTGACAGTCTTCTGAAAATTGTTCTTCGGGGTAATAATAGTTTTCTGGGTTTTCTGGATTAAATGTAGTTTGTTGATAAAAGTCTGGTTCGTATTCGTAGTTTTCTGAAGACGTGCTGGGTATTTCTTGTAAGTGCAATTCTTGCGCTGTCCATCTTGGTGTGTTTGTCGTTTGTGGAAATTTCGTTCTTGTGTTTCCTGATGAGGTGTCCATAGGTTGGGGATATGTTTGTTGTGGTTTAGGTTGGAAATTATAACGTTGGGGGTTTTGGAAGTTTTGATTGGTTTGGAAGTTTTGCGGAGTTTGGAAATTTTGTCTTTGGAAATTTTGGAAGGTTTGAAATGGTTTTTGTTGAAATGATTGTTGCGGGTATCTGGAGTTGAAATAATTTGGTAGACGATGGGAATTATTTGTCATAGGACGAAACATTGTGGGATTTGTTTTAGGTTGGAACTGTTGTGAATAAGAGGTAGGGTTATTTTTTTGTTGTCCATAATTATTTGACGTTGTCCTTAGTTGTGATTGATTATTTTTCTGGAAGTTGTTTTTTGTGCCTAACTTTTGTTGACGATTGTAGTTCATATTTTCTTCTTCGACTACCATGTTTATGGCATCTTCTAAACTTCTTGGTTCTTTACATCTTAGTAAATGACTCAGATGTGCATTAAGTCCAGATAAAAAGGTTCTTAGTGCCATTTTGTTGTAGAGCATTATTTTTTCTTGTCTTAGTTCGACTGATATGTCTGCCATTTGTACTTTAGAGAGTAAAAGGCTCCTTAGCGATATGCATCTGTCTGCAAATTGGCTATGAGATTCGTTGTGATTTTGTGTTAACATCATTAGGTCATTTAGTAGAGATTCTTCGTTGCGTTGATCACCGAAAGTATTTAGTAATAAAAATTTTAATTCAGGGAAAGTATGAATTTCTCTGGCTGCTAAAATTTGAGCTGCTTTGCCTATTATTTTATTTCTAAAATGTAGCATTAAAAATTGAATTCTCGCGGCATTATTATCAGTTACTAACATACCGAGGACTTGCTCGCACGTGTCCAAAAATATCGGTAATTTAGAAGCATCTCCGTCAAATTGCGGAATGAGATCTAAATAATCTTTAACACTAATATCGATTTTAGCCATTGTATCTAAATTTGATTCTACGGTTTCAATAGGTGGGGTATTTGTTAATAAAAATTGGTTAGGACCAAGTACTTGTAAAACAAGATTAGCTAATGTTTCGTCGTCGTTATTATTGTCTGTCATAAGGTACTTACAGGAATAATAATTTGATGGCAGAAAACATGAAGGCTCTGGTATATATAATCGATTACAATGTTATAACGAGGGAGGCCAAGAGTACTCGAAAGTATATTCTCAGGGCGTGCTCTATTACACTTTGATTGATTATATATTTTTCTCGAGCTGGAGGGCAGTTATTGTCACGTTGGTATTTAGTCTGTATTTGTCAGTTCCCTAAGTAGCGCGAGGCTACGTGCTTTTAAAGATGTTTTCTTTAGAGATGGTTTCTTGCTTGGGCCAATCTTTCCTGTACACGATTTAGGGTCACATGTAGTCTTAGGAAAGAGAGTGCACGATCTTGGTTTCTTCAAGGGCTTATGTAAAATTGCTTTTACAAGTGCAAAGCCTCACGGCGCTTCCGATGAGAGGTTACTGAGCGCCTGGTGGTCTAGCTTATTGGTTTAGTTGGGATTTGCTTAACCAAAGTACACCAGTTTTATATCTCAGGGAATTAGGATATTTTAGAGGGGATGGTATGTCTAGGTATGCAGAGGGCTTCTTGCTTGAGTTTTCTTACTTGCTAAATTTCGTTTCTTGAATCTTCTTGCTTGAGTTTTCTTACTTGCTAGGCTTCTTAAAATTACGTTGATTTACCAAAGGTATGGTAACTTGATTCGCAGGTTTTCTCTGATTTATCGAAGGGACGATGAGTTTTCCGATATTCGTTCGAAAAACTTCAAAGAAAATCCGTTCCGACTGCGCCAGTTATTATCGTCGTCGAGCGGTTTGACTTTTTAAAAAGTGACTTTAAGATTTAAGAGGTACACTTTTTATTTCGAAAATAACAAATGAGTAAATATAACAATATAAATTTAAACTACAAAGATATGTAGAAGTGAACTAAATGAACATTATTATAAGAACTGAGTAAAAATGTCTGTATGGGGTATATTTATAATATTATCGTTGCACTGTCAGCAGTGTCAGCGTTTACACGTCCGGCGTCTTTGACCGTTGGAATGCTGTACAGGGCTGTCCATAACTAATGCTTCCTCGTATACAGGCTTCGCAACTTCCTGAACTAAAGATACAACACTAGCTAAACACTTTGCACAATACACAATTCACTTCTGACACCTGCCCAGACAGGTCTTGCTCGTTCACTCGTCTTTGGCTTCAGCCGAATGGTCAAACCGACGCAATTGCGAGGGTCGTTAGCTATGGGGTCAACACAGATACTAGACTATTACTAGAACGCAATAAGAAGACATGGATAATAAATAAGGGTATATATTAAACAATCATCATAATACATATAGAGCCTCACCTAGCAAGGTCTGCCACCATAACCACGATACCCCCACAAGGGGTCAGCGACCGCGACGGCCGCGCTTAAAGACGAGTGATCGATTGCCGAAAGAGAATTATTACATGGACGTGACTGGCAATTTAGTGAGTGGGTTTTATAGATTTACTGTTAGAATTATACTAAAAATTTAAGGTAATATTCTCCAAAAGGGGTATATGCCGTTAGACGTCTGTGGATATTTCAGAAAGGGGAAATCTCTTCGAATGCTATCTCACAAGGCGGTCACCTGGTAATAATGGGGAAGTGCCCCGGTACCCGTGCGTACCGCACTGGGGCCTATCCTGGCTTGATTTAATAAAAAATGGCGGATTTCCATTTTGCGAGATCATTGGGAGGTCTCCCACTATATATATGGAAATGACCCGAGACCACTTCATGTCGCCACGTGGCGTCGCAAAATCCCGCTATTTCCAAATTGTATTCAGTTCCTAAAATTTCAAAATGGTGCTATCAGACACGATCCCGGTAGAGACGATGACCAATGGGTAGGCGAGGCCAGCTCAACCATCCTTGGAAGCCGTAGGTCACGGACTCACTAGGAATTCCAGAACGCGAGGGTAGAGTGAACCTATGGGTCCGTAGATCAGTGCGACCACGAAGGTGGATCAGTCTATGGTAGATCAGATCAAGAGCTACCGATCTACGGTAGATTCACTCTCGCGCCTTTATGGAGTATTCCTGTGATCTGTTAGACCGGCTTATGAAGATGATTACCTGCGCTGTAATCATCATAATTAAAACCCCAGTCCGTCCATAGAGGATTCGGCACTGGCAGAGGATAATGCATATCCTTGGTCGTCTCTACATGCTGCATCGTGCCTGGATGCGTTCGTTCAAACATGAGATATGGGCCGAAAAGATAAAGGGAATTTTGGAAACTGTACTGAAAATCGTCTTAAAAATTTTATAAAAAATCCTGATATGCATGGATTCACGCATATCAGGCAAAAAGAAGGAATTTTGGGTTTAGGAACTGACTTGAAATTCGACATATTTTTGATAAAAAAATGGTGTACATGGAACAGATGTTCCACATACACCATTCAAGCCTTAGCTTGTGTGCTTATGTCTAATTGGGATCTTTTGCTTAAAACTACTTTCACAGCATCTCCTGGGTTCGATAACAGTTCCAGCAAGATGGTGCCACTTGCCACACAGCGACTGACACAAATGAAACAATCGATTTGTTGAGGACGAGCCCAGATAGCACCAATATGCCATGAATATTCTCTAAATCTTCTCAAAAGGGGATATATATATCCAAATGATCCCTAAATATTCTAGGAATATATATCTTCCTAACAAATATTCCTGGATTCAACCGCAAGAAATTTTCCAAGAATAATCCGTTAAAATATTCTAGAATATATTAACTAGAATATTCTGCAAGTACAACATGCCAGGAATATTCATGGATCTACAAAAAAGTAACATTAAACTTGTCTTTCCTAAATGAAAAATATATTTTTGTTGTTTTCATTGCTATTTAATAAACTAATATAATATAATAAAAAGAAAATAATTTAATTAAAATTTATCTCCGAATATTATCAACTAAAATTTAGTTGCAATAGGCTTCACCAGAGGGCCGCAGTTATATCTCATCGACTTAATGTCGTTCACTTTTGACAAGAGCTACACTTCTGAAGTCCTTTCCTTTCACTAATTTCACTTCTCTGCTTTCAGATTAATCCTTCTGGTGGCGCATGGCGCATATTGCAAATATTAAATTATTTGCTTCTAAGTTCTATACTCTGTCTATTGAGAGATTGCAGTGGTGGGCGTGGCTTGGGCAGAGAGCGGTTTACTCAACTCTAAATATTTTGTAAAGCGTGGCAATGAAATTCAAATTATTTTAGCTGCCGCAGTTTGAGTCTCAACTTCTACGTGCTGCGCCATTGTTGAGGGGCTACTATTGAATTTATTACTCATCTATTTGCTGAAAGTTGAAGGGAATACTACAATATATGTTTGTTCCAGCAGCAGTTACAAACGGTTTCAAACTGTCCACGACATGCGCAGAACGAAATTGGCGTTCCAGCAGACAATAGTCAGAGATTCTGTCTACTGGTTCAATGTTCCAGCAAGTCAACTAATCAGTTTCCAATCGATTTCAAACGGTTGGAAGAGTTCGCGGATTATCCGTGAATTTTAGTCTGGCCACGCGCAATTCAAATATATATGTCCATAAAACTGAAATATGAAATGAATGAACGTATGAATATAACCTAACATTTTGTAATAACATTTTTGCAGAATCTTATGATAGTGCCCTAGGAAAGAGTAATTCCGAAAAATAAAAATTATTTGGAACACATACTGTTTCTCAGTATAATGAAGGTGAATTTATTCTACATTTTCGAATAAGTAGGTAAAATAAGGGACAGTTTTAAAGAGAGTGATTATTTCAAATATCAGGTTTGGCAGCAATAACAAAATCAGTGCTATAAACCAGGTATTAATTTTCCTCTGGTTCGTTCCATCTTATCCTACGTCGTCTTAGGAAATTTCAAATAACTGGAAAACTGAAAAATCCTTTAGATTTAAGTAGTGAATCGGAACTAATAGGTTATATCATTGTTTATATTATAAACAATGATTATATGTTCATAATTTCGTTCCAGCAGTTTAAATTACCAACTAATTTCCAACCAGTTAATTGTTTAGACATGCGCATTCAAAAAGTTCCTCAAACCGTTTGTGATTTTCTGCTGGAACAAACACCTTTTATATTATTAGTAATTGATAATTCGTAATGTTAAATTTAGGATAATACACATTCATTACTTAATAGTCACAAGTTTGACAGTCGATACACGAAAACTTCAATGACCTGTCAACTCGTATTCGTAAACGCCATTGTAAACCTACCTGACTCTGCAACCAATAAGATCAAAGCGCGCGCTTTTGTCGTCACTTCCACCACTGCAATCTCTCATCAGACAGACTTTACATTCGTAGTACCTGATTTTTATCAGTTAAATGCAGGGTTCTCAGATTGGGCGATAAATCGCCAAATGGGCGATTATTTTATAACCAATCACTCTGTCTGTACTTATGTCATAGACTTATTAGACTTTATCGGCGCTTCCCTTTTGCACACAACTGAGAGTGTGAGATGTGACGTGAGGATACTCATCTCAGTTGACTACGTCACTTGTCACTTGTATAAAAGAAACGATCAAAGTGAGTAGAAAATGAGAAAAATGTAATATAGGAAATTAACTTGGCTCTAATAACGTAATAACTACAGAATAGCTAATAACTAATATAATGCCTTATTTTTATAATTTTTCTCTAATCTGGCTAACACTTAATAAACAAATTGTCAAACATTAACCTCAATCTTTAACTAAGACCTGAAGTGTAAAGTAAATAATCTCACTTTAAACTCACATGAGTCATGTGAAAAATAAAAGAAACGTACCGGTAACTGAATACTGACGTAAAATGTAAGAATAATCTGAGATTTTGTGTAAAAGGGAAGCAGCTAATAATACTATAGTATTATTATGTCCCCACGAGCGTATTTTACGCGGCGTAGTTAATCACGTGACCATTATCTCTATCTGAATTGGTTAAGGGGTCGCCATGGCCATATTGATTAATTTGATGTTTATAGCGTTTACGCCGACAATACTGTAGTATACTTCTAGACAGGTTGGATTGTCATAGTATACTTTTACTTCACTTGTAGATTAAGGGTATTGGGAATGTATTAAAAGACATCCGATCTCGTTGAGATTCTAATATCTACTCTACTTTTATTCTACATAATACATATTTACAATATTTACATGACACACTAAACTATAACATATAACAAATAACAAATAATACATAATAACCTACATTAATTGCAATAATTAATAAATACAATTTAACCTACATACCTATCTAACTTAATATACAGTATGGTAAAATAATACCATTACACCTCCCGCGGAAGAGGAAAGAAAAAAAAATACTTATATGTTTTTTTTTCTTCATTTATGCTCCCTATATTGCTTAACCCTATTCTTATGTACAGTAACTAATTTATTATTTCCTACATCTATTATAATATTTGGAGACCTATCCTCATTGACTATAAACGGACCTTTATAACATGGATCAAGTTTGCTACCTTCCTCTGATTTCAGCATAACTTGATCACCTATATTATATTTAACTGGTCTAGCTCTGTTATCATATATAATTTTTCGTTTTGCTTTAGAAGTCATTAAGTTATTCCTCGCATCATTGCATGCATGCTGTATTCTGTATTTTAACTCCAAAGGGTAGTTTTCGAAATTATAAAGCGGATCAATTTGCGTAGTAAAATTTGAAGGTAATTTAGCTGATTTTCCGAAAATTAATTCATAAGGCGTATATTTTGTCTCTGTATGTACTGTGGTATTGAAAGCAAAGCACCAGTAATTTACCCACGAACTCCAAGTATTGGGATGCTTGGATGCCTGAATTCGCAAATAATTTCCTAGACTTTTATGAGAATTTTCGAGTGACCCTAATGTTTCGTGGTGATAAGCTGTTGAATTGAGTTGTTTAATATTTAAAAGTTTGCAAGTTTCTATCATAGTGGATGAAAGAAATTCGGTTCCTTTGTCAGTTAAAATCTCTGACGGGATACCATATCTTAAAATAAAGTTGTTTACAAATGCTTTAGCAACAGTTATGGTTTCTTTGTTTTGCAATGGATAACATTCTACAAACTTAGTTAAGTCACATTGCAACGTCAAGATATACCGGTTATTTTCCTCATCACTTTCTAAAGGACCAACTAAATCTAAAAATATTTTCTGAAAACCTGTACTAGCTGTTGTTGTTATTATCATAGGCTCTAAGTTAGGCTTTGCGTGCTTATAACGTTGACAATCGTCACACCTATTGATAAATTTTCCTATATCTTTGCGCATTCCTGACCAAAAGTAGCTTTTTCTAATGTTATTATAAGTTCTATTTATCCCTGCATGACCTCCTGTAGGTAAGATATGATAGTCGTTCAAAATTAATTGTCTAGTTTCTAAGTCATTTATATTTGTAACACCTCTTACTATAGTTATTTTAATACCAGATTTCTTTATTTCATTTGGGAACTTTATTATTTCTTTTAATATTAGTGCGCACTTTTCATTTTTAAATATGACTATTTCCGGAATTTCATATTTCTTACAAATAACTTGCAGGTGACTCAACGTATTACCTAAGTGAAACGCTGATCGACTATCCTGACATAAGTAAATAATTTGTAACCTCTTTGAACAAATTAAAGTCCCAACATGAAAATCGTAATTTTTACTTTTTTGCAATTTATCAAACTCGCTTCGTGCCATAGGACACAACTGGTATGCCTCTTTTGGTGGTTTTAATAATTCTATGATTCCGGGATGGCCAGTCCTTTCGTCAGAATTAGAAAAACACCTAGTTGGCTTTTCTGTACTTTTCTTAGCTTGTGCTCTAGTTATAACATATAATGAACTGTCTATTACGTTACACATATTTTTCAATTCATCAGACGAAATTTCAACCCTAGATAACGCGTCCGCCACTACGTTGTCCTTTCCTCTGACATATTTTATGGTAAAATCGTATTCTTCGAGTACAAGTCTAAATTTTGTAAGTCTACTTGAGGGGTCTGTCTGTCCAAACAAATAAATTAAAGGTCTGCAGTCCGTGTAAATAACAAATTTCCTCGCAAATAAATAAGGACGAAAATGTTTTACGGCCCATGTTATGGCTAAAATTTCCCTATGTAACGATGGATAATTTTTCTCTGCTTTATTAAGTGATCTGCTCGCATATGCAACAGGCTTGCCATTTCCATTAGAAAGAACGGCGCCAACTGCATACCCGGATGCATCAGTTTTTAATGTGAAAATATTATCAGCCGAGAAATCAGGATATTGTAGTACGGGTGGAGATTTTAAGCCATTTTTCAAGGTTTCAAAAGCATTCTGACATTCTTCTGTCCATTTAAATGATACGCCTTTCCTCGTCAAATAGTTTAGAGGTGCGGCTATATCTGCAAAATTTTTAAAAAACCTCCTATAATAATTTGCGAATGCAACAAACCTCTTGGTTTCACTTGAATCAGTAGGAATTGGGTAGTTTTGTATAGCGTTAATTTTTGAGGGATCAGGTGTAACACCCTCAGGCGAAATGACATGACCTAAATAGAGAAGTTCTTTTCGTAAAAATTCGCATTTATTGGGATTTAATTTTAAATTTACATCTCGTAACCGTTGAAATACTTTAATTAAATTTTTATTATGGTTTATTAAGTTATTTCCAAAAATTATTAAATCATCTAAATAAATAAAACAACTTTCGTAATTCAACCCTGACATAGCTATTGTCATTGCTCTTGAAAAAGAACTTGGCGACGTTTTAAGACCCATTGGCAACCTCCTCATTTGGTATTGCCCTCTATCTGTAGTGAAAGCTGTGCAAGGTCTGCTAGATGGAGTTATTTCGATCTGGTAATAACCCTGAGAGAGATCAAGATGAGAGAAGTACATAGCACCCGACAGTGAGTCTAATATTTCAACAATATTGGGCAATGGAAATTTATCATCTTCCAATTGCCTATTTAAAAGACGGTAATCTATAACCACTCTCCACTTTTTCTCTCCTGCGTTATTAGCCTTTTTTGGAACTATCAACAATGGTGAGGACCATTCCGATTTCGTTTCCTCTATCAAACCATCATGCAACATTTCTTCCACTTGCCTATATATCTCTTGTTTTTGAGCGTGCGGCAAACGATATGGTTTTACATAAACGGGTTTAGCTGAATTTTTTAAGTATATTTTTTGTTTATAAACATTAGTTACAGACAAAGGATCGTTTTCCAAGTGGAAAATATCTGAGTACTTAGCGCAAATTTTATCTATTGACATTTTTTCTTCCCGATTCAAATGTTCTGTCTTAATTAAATTTAATAATTTCTCTACACGATTTACTGAATTTTGATTTTTATTGAAAGTGAGTAATTCGTAGTCTTGAAGATTTTCGACTTTTGGTTTGAAGTTCCTAATTGAAACCTCTTCATCTCGGACATTAAGAATTTTGACTGGTATCATATTATCCTTGTCCGGACGAGCTACGCATCCCCCTACAAATATTCCGTTACATAATTCAGTAGGTAAGACAAGACAGTCATTTGCTATTTCCGCATTAAAATATTTAATTACTTCACATCTCGCTGGAATTGTAGTATAAACCGACTGGTTAGATTGCATGGGAAGCACAATTTTACTATTATTGACCCAGAATGAAAACAAAAACTTTTCAAGGTCAATTACTGCAAAGTATTTTTTAAAGAAGTCTGAACCTAACACTCCATGCATTGAGTCATCAAATTCATCCATCAGCAAAAATTCGTGCGTAAATGCTATTTTGTCAGTCTGCAATTTTATGTTTGTTTTACCGTTTGACCTTGTCGACCCTGAAACACCGTTTATTTGAATTTTCCTTGATCGGTCAATTCTTTCGTTTTTATTTAAATATTTTTCAAAAATTATACTTACTGACGCACCTGTGTCTAACAAAAATGTAAATAGAGTTCCTCTATAGTTAAGTGTAATGAAATTTAGGCCATTCGGCTTAATTTTTACACGATCTTTGATATTACTTATTTGAGACACGAAAAAACTGATCAGTCATATTGGACGAATGATACTGGTTTTCCATATCTAAAGGTTCACTTGAGGTATTCGCAAAAAAACCCTTTACCTGGTTATTTCGGGAAAAGTTGCCTCTACGACTGTAATTACGTTCATATCCTCTACTAAAACCCCTATTGTTGTAATTACCTTGATTTAGATTTCTACTATTACTAGAAAATTTTGTGTTACCCCTGTTAGGATTCACTGAGCGATTACCAAAATTATTACCTCTGAAAAATCTAGAACCCTGACCTGATCTAAAATTTTGACGTCCTCGAATGTGAAAAATTTGAGCGTCACGTTTTGGTAACTCTTCGTCTTTAGCACCCTGTATAGCCTCGTTTAATTTATTATAGTTTCGCGCTTTTATAATGGTTCTTAGGTCGTGATTTTGCAACCCGTTGGCAAAAGAATGTATGGCAATTTTTTCATTTACCTCTCTTAAAATGGTGACAGAATTTTCATTGCCGTCAGCTTGCGTGATTGTGAGATCAACCAGCAATTCCTCGATTGTTTTACCGAACTCTTCGATCGATTTTCCGTTTTGTTTGGCACTATTTAATTGCACCGACAGAAATGGAATAGATTTTTTAGTTATGAAATAATTTCTAAGATCGTCAACTAAATTTGCGTTTGTGGTATATGTCGAGTTAAGTCTAATTTTCGCACTTTGAGAAAGTCGCGTTTTTAAAACATACGTGGTTAACAATTTTTTACCCGCAGCATCCAACAATGCGTCGTATAACTCAATGGCGTCTATTAGCTGTTTTGTTGAATTTTCGGTACCATCCATGACTGGCAGTAACCCTGCTGCAGTCCTTAGGTCAAATTTCTCCGACATATTTTCGCTTTCGTCTGAACAATCTGAATCAGTAAAGTCTGTTTTTATGTTTGAATTTACAGAACTTAAATTACCTTCACTGTGTTCAGCTTGCTCCGTACGAATTTTAACTAACCTACTTTCTAAACTATATTTAATTCCCTCAAAATATTTATTAATTGAAACGGTATACGCTTTTATTTCCTCCCTGATCTTAGGATCAGCATCGGACCTATTAAATAATTCTACTAACTGCTTATAACTATCTTTAAACTTATCTAATTTTCTTAACTTACGACGAGTAACTTCTTCGCTTGTCTTTCTTTCAACATTATCTTTATTCAAATTTCTGTGGAACACCCTTACTTCTTCTAGGAGATATCTAAACTCATTTCCTTGGGACATGACATTTCATATGGATTAACTCTTTTCACTTCTTCCACTTAGTTTTATTAAATAATATATAACTTTTCTTTTCGGCTTCCAATATCAACCACCATATTACAACTTATTATATAAATTACCCTAAAATTACTAAAAAGAAGAGTGTATTACAGCTATCTTCTCACACCAGCTCCTGACTTCGGACAATTTCTCTTCTGACTTTCTTCTCTAACTGCTTCTTACATTTTCCATGACAGTAACCCAAAATTATTATTATACATATAATTACCATGACCATTTCCATAATTTCTTTTACGCCCAATGCATTGTAACTTACTCCATTAGTTTGACCACCACTATTTCCTGCTTGCGCAATTATAACTTCTTCCTTACTTTTAGTGGTACCCATTCTCAATTTTATTAATTTATGCCCATAAATTTCCAGTTATGTTTGCAATGGCAGGATCGCCATGTAGTATACTTCTAGACAGGTTGGATTGTCATAGTATACTTTTACTTCACTTGTAGATTAAGGGTATTGGGAATGTATTAAAAGACATCCGATCTCGTTGAGATTCTAATATCTACTCTACTTTTATTCTACATAATACATATTTACAATATTTACATGACACACTAAACTATAACATATAACAAATAACAAATAATAAATAATAACCTACATTAATTGCAATAATTAATAAATACAATTTAACCTACATACCTATCTAACTTAATATACAGTATGGTAAAATAATACCATTACAATACGTCAAAAGTTAAATTCTGCTCAACTTTTGACGTAATTTTCTGGCGTTTCTACGTAAAATCTAAAATCGTAAACAAAACAACATTTGAGGTTATATGCGCTACGCCGACGAACGATACGCGGTCATTTCGCTGGTTTGGTGGGATGTTCCGCCGAAAATTGGCGTAAATTACCTCGCCGTAAAATACGCTCGTGGGGATGTTAACGTACCCAGGAGAAGCAGTATAAGTAGATTTAAGCAAAAGATCCTTTTAGTTATAAGCATACAAGCTGAGGCTTGAATGGTGTATATGGAACATCTGTTCCATATATTTTTTTTTATCAAAAATATGTCGAATTTCACTTCAGTTCCTAAACCCAAAATTCCATATTTTTACCTGATATGCATGATTCCGTGCATATCAGGATTTTTTATAAAATTTTTAAGACGATTTTCAGTACAGTTTCCAAAATTCCATTTATCTTTTTCGGCCATTATCCCATGTTTGAACGAACGCATCCAGGCACGATGCAGCATGTAGAGACGACCAAGGACATGCATTGTCCTCAGCCAGTACCGATTCCTCGAAGGACGGACTGCGCCACGACAATGATCATAGCGCAGATGATCATTGTCATAAGCCGGTCTAACGGATCACAGGAATACTCCACAAAGGCGCGAGAGTGAATCTACCGTAGATCGGTAGCTCTTGATCAGATCTATCACAGACTGATCCACCTTCGTGGTCGCACTGATCTACGGAAGAATAGGTTCACTCTACCCTCGCGTTCTGGAATTCCTAGTGAGTCCGTGACCTACGGCTTCCAAGGATGGTTGAGCTGGCCTCGCCTACCCATTGGTCATCGTCTCTACCGGGAACTGAATAAAAAAGTGAAATTGCGGAATTTTGCGATGCCACGTGGCGACATGAAGTGGTCTCGGGTCCTTTTCATATACATAAGGGGCGACCACCCAATGATCTCGCAAAATAGAAATGCGGTATTTTTGATTAATTCAAGCCAGGATATGCCTCAGTGCGGTACGCACGGGTACCGGGGCACTTCCCCATTATTACCAGGTGACCGCCTTGTGAGATAGCATTCGAAGAGATTTCCCTTTTCCGAAATATCCACAGACGTCTAACGGCATATACCCCTTTTGGAGAATATTACCTTAAATTTCTAGTATATAATTCTAACAGTCTATAAACCCCACTCACTAAATTGCCAGTCACGTCCATGTAATAATTCTCTTTCGGCAATCGATCACTCGTCTTTCAGCGCGGCTGTCGCGGTCGCTGACCCCTTGTGGGGGTATCGTGGTTATGGTGGTAGACCTTGCTAGGTGAGGCTCTATATGTGTAATGATGATTATTGAATATATACCTTTATTTATTAACAATGTCTTCTTTTATTGCATTCTAGTATTAGTCTGGTATTTGTGTTGACCCCATAACTTACGACCCTCGCAATTGCGTCGGTTTGACCATTCGGCTGAAGCCAAAGAAGAGTGAACGAACAAGTCCTGTCTGGGCAGGAGTCAGAAGTGAATTGTGTATCGTGCATAGTGTCTATCTAGTGTTATATCTTTAGTTCAGGAAGTTGCGTTACCTGTATACGAGGAAGCATTCATTGTCGACAGTTGCCGTTAATCTATCGATGTCGAGACATCGATATATTAAGGGTTTGCCACGACCTGTGTTGAATTCAATGGCCAAGAGTTAAATCAGATGTTGTGACAGCGGTTGGTTGACTTAATACGAATATCGGTCGTTCCCTCCAACTATCACTGGTTATAACGAATGGTTAACTAACGTTGGCACAGCCTTAGCAAATTAGTTTAGTTATTAAACGTTGATAGGGACTCAGGGCAGTGGCGGTTATTTACTGTGGTGGCGGTTTCTTAGAGGAGGCAACGGAGGCTAAGCCTCCTCTAGCAGCCAAGCAGCCAAAGTAGAATAATGAATATTGGTTGGCTATGTTTAAATTTTAAATTTAACTTTAAATACTAGGTATTATATTATTATATTATAAATACCCACTGAAATTGAAATAAGAAGTTAATTTTACGACCCTACAAATATCCACTCGAAGCGCACGCACCCCGTATATTTATTCCTTGAAAGCGTAGGCAACCTATATAGTGGGGTCGGTTAGCTGAAAATTATACCAAAATATTTCACATCTGGCAACCAATGCGCCCCTTTGGATTCTGATAGTATATGGGTAGAAGGGCCTAAAAAGCCCGGGACACAAATTTTTCTGGCCCTCTAGCGGTGCTGATGGCGTAATCAATATGGCCGCCAAAGTTTTGCGACACGCTTCTACCACAGAATTAATAACTATTAATTCTGTGCTTCTACATTTCCCTATATAACGCGGGTTTATGTTTTGATATTAACAGATATTAACCTATATTATGAGTGATTATTAATCAGGAGAACGCGCTTTCCAAAGGTATATTTGACATCACTGTTTAGGTTCAATATACCAGAAATATTTGTAACTTTATTAAAACGTTTGTTTTTTATTTTGCTTTTTCGAAACATTTTGCTTAATAACTTGGATGCGTTACATGTAGCTGAAAACGTGTCCTACACTTTTTTGTTCGTCAAAAAAATACCTTTCGAACCGTATATATGACTTCTATTTTATCACAAACAGTTGCTGAAAATTTGCCAAAACAATGTGGCGTTGCACAGTGAGTCGTTAATTAAGGCAATAATGTAATTTATATGAGTTCCGCAAAGTAATAGAGCGTCTTTATAACTGTTTAAGTAGCAAATGTAATGTAATTGTAATTTTTGATGTATATGTAAATAATTCTAGCTTTTTTAGAGGGCATTTTTTTAAATCGTAGCCTCCCTCGAAATTTAAATTTTGGGGGGCAACTTCAAAAATGTAATAATAAATAAAATAAATTAAATGAATTAAGATTCCATTCATTAATATATACTAAATGTGTGTTTCTTTTTCAGGCAGACGTTGTGTGAAGAACTTCACCGTGTAAAGAAGATATTTCTTTCGTCTATCTCATAGAAAGACATAAATTACTCAATCATGTCAATGAAGAGGAAACATGAATTGGTTGATAAGACTGACCCAGTGGTGGCTCCTTTTATGGGACCTGTGTTTGTTATGCCAGAAGCATTCAAAAGAGCGCTTAATCATTCCGAAGTATGAAGGTTATTTAACAATGGCGAAGAATCTTGCAATTTTTGCTGAACATGGTGAGCTTCCAAGGGCTATAAGAAATTTGGATCAATTGGACAATGGAAGTGGTCTTTCACAAACATTAGTAGCCCATGCAGCAAAATATCACTGGTGAAAAGAAACAGAAAGGGCAACCCCATTGCTCAGACCAGACTCCATCTATGCCAAAATGAACAAGATCATCATTATTTTGTTCAGATGTGAAAAAGGTGTGTATTTTGTGATGAAGGAAAATGTAGAGACAAACTTGTGACTGCATCCACGCTAGGTATTGGGCCTACAGTTCATAGTCAAGCTGTACAATTACAAGATAAAAAAACTGTTGAAGAAGTTATCGTCAACAGATTTGGTAGCATTAGAAACCAAATACCACAAACTATGCTCTACTCCCTTTCTAACACGTGCAAGAGCTGCTGAACGTTCTCCAAGAGAAGATTACCATAATTCCGAGGAAGTTGTTTATCGTACAGTTATAACGAAATAGGTTGAATACATGCAGCATTTGTACTCATCCAGCAGTACTTCTCTAGTGTTTAAACTTTCTTATCTTACGTTCCTTGAGACGTGTTCTATTGATATTCTTTTCATCGGTTTGTATTCCCATGTCAATCATGCGTTGAGACATTAATTTTGTAAGATAAGAAAGTTTAAACACTGGGGAATCTTACAAAATTAGTGTCTCAACGCATGATTAACATGGGAATACAAACCGACGAAAAGAATATCAATAGACCACGTCTCAAGGAACGTAAGATAAGAAACTTTGAACACTGGAGAAGTACTGCTAGATGAGTACAAATCCTGCATGTCCAATTCCGTTATAAACAACTTCTTCGGGATTATAATAATCTTCTCTTCGAGAACGTTCAGCAGATCTTGCACGTGTTAGAAAGCGAGTATAGCATAGTTTGTGGTATTCGGTTTCTAATGCTGCCAAATCTGTTGACGATAACTTCTTCAACAGTTTTCCATCTTTTAATTGTACAACATGACTATAAATTGTAGGCCCAATACCCAGCGTGGTTGCAGTCACAAGTTTGCCTCTACCTTCTCCTTCATCACAAAACGGACACACCTTTTTCATATCTGAACAAAATAATGATCTTGTTAATTTTGATGTAGATGGAATCTTCTGCTCTGAGCAATGGGGTGGTCATTTCTGTTTCTTTTAACTAGATAGTCTTTCCGTCTTTTGATTGTCATATTTGTTCTTGCAAGATTTGTGATATTTTGCTGTATGGGCTACTAATGTTAGTGAACTACCACTTCCATTGTCCAACTGATACAAATTTCTTATAGCACTTGGAAGCTCACCACGTTCAGCAAAAATTGCAAGATTCTTCGCGATTGTTAAACAACCTTTATACTTCGGAATGATTAAGCGCTCTTTTGAATGCTTCTGGCATAACAAACACAGGTCCCATAAACGGAGTCACCACTGGGTCAGTCGTAGCATCAACCAATTCATGTTTCCTCTTCGTTGACATGATTGAGTAATTTCTGTCTTGCTATGACATAGACGAAAGCAATATCTTCTTTACACGGTGAAGTTCTTCACACAACGTCTGCCTGAAAAAGAAACACACATTTAGTATATATTAATGAATGCGGAATCTTAATTAATTTAATCTATTTTATTTATTATTACATTTTTGAAGTTGCACCCCAAAATTTAAATTTCGAGGGAGGCTACGATTTTAAAAAATGCCCTCTAAAAAAGCTAGAATTATTTACATATACATCAATAATTACAATAATTACATTTGCTACTTAAACAGTTATAAAGACACTCTATTACTTTTCGGAACTCAAATAAATTACATCATTGCCATAACGACTCGCTGTGCAACGCTACATTCTTTTGGCAAATTTTCAGCAACTGTTTGTGATAAAAAGAAGTCAGATATACCGTTCGAAAAGTATTTTTTTGACGAACAAAAAAGTGTAGGACACGTTTTCAGTTACTGATGAGATTTATCTTATTGGATGTAAACTATTAATCTTAGAACATGTGGAAACATTTATTAAGTATAAAAGTCAAACTATTACATTTCAAAAATATAACAACTACCCTTTTTTTATCTTCGTCGCCATAGTCACCCTTTTCACAAATCCAGGAACATTTGATTAAATATTCCCAACACTTCCTCCACAAATGTTTCGGTTAGATTCGAGTTCACACATTCCAACCGCATTTCGCAATTTTTGAAATCTTATCCTTTCCAACGGTTTAGTCAGCATATCAGCAATCTGTTCACTACTCTCAACGTATTGAATGTTTAGAAATCCATTCAAATACTTCTCACGAACAAAGAAATAATGTACCTCAATATGTTTCGTCCGCTTGTGAAATTCCGGGTTCTTAATTAGTCTGATGGCACTCTGGTTATCAATATGTAACACAGGAATTTTCACGGACTGGTATATTTCTTCAACGAGACGAGTCAACCACATCACCTCCCTTGAACATTCACTGGCAGCAACGAATTCGGCTTCAGTTGTTGACACTGCTACTGACCTTTGCTTTCGACTCAACCATGTTACTGGACCACCTCCAATTTTGCAAACACAACCTGTTGTGGAGTGACGACTCAGAGGATCACCAGCATAATCAGCATCACTGTATGCTTCAATGATACAATCTCTTGATCCAGTCTTGTACAAAATTCCAAAATTGTATGTACCTTGTAAGTACTTAAAGATGCGTTTTACTGAGAGCCAGTCAGCCTGTGTGGCTTTATCTAAAGATCTCGCTGCCACACTCACTGCATAAGCTATATCAGGTCTAGACACAGCTACCAAATGCATGAGACTCCCAACGGCTTCTCGATATGGCACCTTGTCTCCAATAAACTCTGTTTCTACAACAGGAGACTTTTCACAAGGGGTTGAAACAGCTTTTGATCCACTCATATTAAAACGGTCCAGCACCTTTCTTGTATATGCACTTTGACTAATAAAGATCGATCCATCATTTTTCTTTATAATTTGCATACCCAGAAAGTTATTTAAAGAACCATTTGTGATTTTGAATTCACGTCCAAGTTCGTTTAGGAATAACTGTATATCCTCGGGGTTTGTACCAGCGACCAGACCATCATCAACATAAATTAGAACTAGCAATTTTGAGTGTTCAGTCCGACGTATAAAGAGACAGGGATCTGCAGTGCTGCTTTTTAAGCCTTGATTTTTGAGAAAATTTGTAAAACGTTCATTCCAGCACCTAGGGGCCTGTTTAAGTCCATACAAACTGCGTTCTAATTTACATACTCGTCCTGATTGATCGTCATAGCCTTCGGGCTGACGCATGTACACTTCCTCCGAAAGTGCACCGTACAAAAAAGCTGTTTTTACATCAAATTGAGCTAAATTCATATCTTCCCAAGCTGCCAGTGCAAGTACCACACGAATTGTATCGTACCTGGCTACTGGACTGAAAAGTTCATCATAATCTATACCAGACCGTTGACTACACCCCTGAGCAACAAGTCGAGCTTTTCGTTTTCCGGACATTCCATCAGGATTGAACTTTGTTCTAAAAATCCAACGACAACCTAACACCTTAACATCAGGAGGTTTTTCCACTAGACACCATGTACCATTTTCAGCATGGGATGACATTTCTTCATCAATAGCAGACTTCCATTCTTCTGAATATTCAGACAATATGGCTTCCTGGAATGTTTCAGGATCATTAATCACAGCTAACATGCCCATTTCCGCATGCAGTACAAAATCTCCAGTATTCTGCCATCTGGGTTTCTTCTTTTCTCTTGTACTGCGCCGAGATTCTTCCTCATTCTGAATTTCATCCTCAATGTGAATTTGCTCAGGATCTTCATGAGAAGCAGTAGTAGCACTTCTCTCATCACATAATTCATATTTTTCCGAAATTGTATTGCCATTTTTTGAAACAGATTCATTGGTTTCAATTACTGGTAACTGTGCTATAGGTGCTGAAATCACGATTTCTGGTTTAAAGGTAACATCATGACAAACAACAACTCTTCGTTTTTCTGGTATCCACACACGATAACCATCTTTGTTACCATGATATCCCACCAGTTTGCCAGCGATACTTTTGGCATCCCATTTTTGTCGTTGCTGTTTAGGAATATGTGCATAACAATCTGTACCGTAAACTCTTAGGTGTGAGATATCACTGACATCTTTTCCTGTCCATAGTTCAAATGGTGCCTTTCCTG
The DNA here is from genome assembly GCA_963680705.1 of Rhagium mordax. Lineage (NCBI taxonomy): Eukaryota > Metazoa > Arthropoda > Insecta > Coleoptera > Cerambycidae > Rhagium > Rhagium mordax. The sequence goes on along the minus strand of OY796656.1, from coordinate 50,279,522 downwards.
TGACGGGTGTAGGACCTGTTCGATTAAGCAAATACACAGCTGCATTACACGCCTCGGCCCAAAAGAATTTTGGCAAACTTCGAGATTGCAGCATAGAACGAGCAGACTCTACTATAGTTCGGTTTTCCCTTTCAGACGCTCCGTTCTGTTCAGGACAATATGGTGATGTAGTCCGCAAGGAGATTCCAAAGTCTTGCAAAACTTGTACTGTTGGCCTTCCTACAAACTCATTTCCATTATCACATAAAAGTTCCTTCACAGTATGTCCAGCTGTTTTAACTTCATTCAGGAATGTACGCAGACAGTTTGCAACTTCACTTTTTTGACTGATGAAGAACACACGTCTAAACTTGCTATAATCATCTTTAAATAATACGAAGTACCTATTGCCACCAGAAGAGACGGTTTCCATCGGACCACAGACGTCTGCATTGATCAGTTCACCAACGATGTTAGGTCGATTTTTCCGTGTTTCAAAACTATGGCGATGAGCCTTACCGAGTGCACATCCCTCACAGAATTCTCCATCTGCTCCACAGGTAATCCCATATTTACACAAGACTTTCTTCACGTGACGTTTATGTTGATGGCCTAACCTTTCATGCCACAGTTGCAAGCTGTTGGCCGGATTAATAACATACACCGCTGATATAGTAGGCATTTTTACACACATATTCAGCAGGTAGAGTTCTCCATGTAGCTGTCCAACTAATTGCACGACACCATTCATTAGAAGATAGCAAGAATCTTGATCAGCTTCAAAAGTATAACCTTTCTTGATAACTTGACTTACAGAAAACAAATTACGATTAGCCTCCGGAACATACCATACATTTTCGAGAAATGTATGCATCTGACGTTTTCCAACCCTTATTTCAACGTTTATGTTCCCTTGTCCTAATGCATGTCCGAAAGAAGCAGCATTAAAACCGTGTAATTTTTGTGGCACAGCAAAAGCTTCATAAGTTGCAAAATACTGCTTGTTTGCTGTTACATGCACTGTTGCACCAGTGTCTGCAATCCAGCTATCTTCAGAGAAAAATCCATTGTAACAAACCAGAGACCCACCAAAGTTTGACTCCTTGGTTTTTGACTGTGTTTCCCTCTCGTCATATTTACTGCGATCACTAGATCTCACAGGACAGTCTTTCTGAAAATGTCCTTTTTGTCCACATCTATGGCATGAAAAACGTCCACCTTTCTTCTTATTTTGACTACTTCCTTGAGTATTTATTGAGCTTGTACTCGCTCTCCCTGACTTTTCGGATGTCTTTGTGCCATTTTGTTTCCTTACTTTGCTAGTACTAGTTCGAGCGACAAAAGCACTTCGTGTATCTGAAAGATTACGTTGCTCTATTGTTCTCAGCTTTTCTACCAATACTCGAAGGTTGCGATTACTTGGTGGCATTGCTTCCCAAACATTTCGAAATTCATGATATTCGGGACCAAGAGTTGACAAAATACGGACTATCAAAACACGTTCACTTAGGGGGTGTTCTGCTTGTTTAGTCATAGCATCATTCAGCTCCATGAAATGTTTTTGCAGGAGTGCGATATGTGAAGCAATGTCATTTACACAATTTGACCAACCGAAAAATTCTTCTAGTAACCTATCTAGCCGCTGCTCACTACTTTGCTCATATACTGACTGAAGCGTTTTCCATACTTCACTTGATGAAGTACATGTCATAACAAGCGTAGCAGGTTCATCGCCTAAAGCACTAACCATGCACAACATTGCATCAGCGTCTGCTTGTTCCCATGACAAAAGCTCTATGTCGTATATTTCTTCATCTTCTGTAGTTTGAGATCCACTAGCAGGAGGGTTTGGCTTCTTTCTATCTCCACTCACAATGTCTAGCAAACGATGTTTCCTCAGCTGCAACTGTACCAACAACTTCCATTTTGGCCAATCACTTGCACCTTGCAGTTTTCCAATCACGATGTGTTTGCACTCCATTGTGCACTTCAAACACCTGAGTAAAAACTCAAATCTTCTAAACGTTTTCACAGCCGGAACTTCACGTACAGCCTTCTCTGGAATACTCGTTGCAATCAGTTCTTTATAGTTTTAAAGCACACCTGGGCCCATAACCTGATGAGATTTATCTTATTGGATGTAAACTATTAATCTTAGAACATGTGGAAACATTTATTAAGTATAAAAGTCAAACTATTACATTTCAAAAATATAACAACTACCCTTTTTTTATCTTCGTCGCCATAGTCACCCTTTTCACAAATCCAGGAACATTTGATTAAATATTCCCAACAGTTACATGTAACGGATCCAAATTATTTAGCAAAATGTTTTGAAAAAATCAAAATAAAAAACAAACATTTTAATAAAGTTGCAAATATTTCTGGTATTATGAACCTAAACAATGATGTCAAATATACCATTGGAAAGAGCGTTTTCTCCTGATTAATAATCACTCATAATATAGGTTAGTATCAAAATATAAACCCGAGTTATATAGGGAAATGTACAAGCGTGTCGCAAAACTTTGGCGGCCATATTGATTACGTCATCAGCACCGCTAGAGGGCCAGGAAAATTTGTGTCCCGGGCTTTTTAAACTCGTCTACCCATGTACTATCTGAATCCAAAGGGGCGCATTGGTTGCCAGATGTGAAGTTTTTTTCAGCTATCCGACCCCACTAATACGATCGCAACGTGTGTTTCTCTTTGCGGCTATTTCAAAACAGCCTCCATCCCCACTCTGTACTCAAAGCAGAACGTTAAAAGATACGAAATAAATGCAAAGGCAAAATAGTCGGGGCCCAACCATATTTCAGTAAATTTACCACGTGATTGAGCCGTAGCCTCTTGACCAATGACCGACCAACTTCGGTGGTAATGCATTGTGATTCTGCAATGTGCGCGTTGTCTCGTCAGTCCGCAGAGTCGTCAGTCTGCTAGAGGAAATTATAGAATACTGCGTATTGAATCGTTTAATTTATGTGTTATTAGCGCGTGTTATAGCTATTAACATATCTAGGAATGTTATGACTATCATAACTGCCGCAGATGTCGGTTTGAAATCCGAGCTCGTAGAGCGAGGATTTTAAGACATCTAAGGCTGTTATGATTCATAACATCCGTGATATGTTCAATAGTTTATCGGTTTCAGAAAATAAAGACATTATAGCTATTAACATATCTAGGAATGTTATGACTATCATAACTGCCGCAGATGTCGGTTTGAAATCCGAGCTCGTAGAGCGAGGATTTTAAGACACCTAAGGCTGTTATGATAGTCATAACATCCGTGATATGTTCAATAGTTTATCGGTTTCAGAAAATAAAGACAATTATTAATAGATATTACCTTTTGATATTCTCTTATTAATAACGTTTTCATTTCATTAGTTGGTCAAGTCTGTATGGGTTGATTTGTCGCCATGGTTACAGTTATATTTTGTTTGTTTTTATTTGTTACCTTTTTTCATTTAACATAAATGTTTACATTTTTAATGTCACAACGGCTACATAAAAATGGACCTTGGATTGCCTGAAAATACATTTCAGTTGGATTTCAGTACTTAATTATTATTGTTTGGAGTTTTCTGTCTGTTTGTATTAAATAATATAGCCCTATATTATAGTTTCATTATTTATTATTTCATCTGTTGACAGTTATTGACAGATCTGTATTTGTAATATTATTACCGTACAAGTTTTAAATATAACTGTACAACTTTAGTTATGACTTGTTTACCATGCAGCCTACTTTTGCATATGTAAACAAAGGATTAATATCCTGAAACCGATAAATAGATATTACCTTTTGATATTCTCTTATTAATAACGTTTTCATTTCATTAGTTGGTCAAGTCTGTATGGGTTGATTTGTCGCCATGGTTACAGTTATATTTTGTTTTTATTTGTTACCTTTTTTCATATTACATAAATTTTTACATTTTTAATGTCACAACGGCTACATAAAAATGGACCTTGGATTGCCTGAAAATACATTTCAGTTGGATTTCAGTACTTAATTATTATTGTTTGGAGTTTTCTGTCTGTTTGTATTAATAAATAGCCCTATATTATAGTTTCATTATTTGTTATTTCATCTGTTGACAGTTATTGACAGATCTGTATTTGTAATATTATTACCGTACAAGTTTTAAATATAACTGTGCAACTTTAGTTATAACTTGTTTACCAGCCTACTTTTGCATATGTAAACAAAGGATTAATATCCTGAAACCGATAAAAGCTTAAAATCATGGAAAATATTAATTACGGTGAGTTATTAACATCTTGTGATGATAAAGTAGATTTTTTGTTAAAAATACCATTTAAAACATTAAGTTACAACAAATTATCTGTAAAAAATTTGGAAAGACCGCTACCAAATTTATGTTCACTTGTAGCGTCGGGTAAAAACCAGAATCGTGCATTCAACGAAAGCTGGTATGACAAACATGATTGGTTAACAGGTAGTCAGGTCAGGAATAAATTATTTTGTTGGTCATGGGATAATAACATGCAAAAAAACGTTTAATGGGGTATTTTCCATCAATCGAAATGAAAGTGGAAATTTGCATTTTCCTAAAATATACATATTTCAGAGTTTACAAACCAAAAATTATTGAAAACCAATCGGTAGATTTTTTTAAATTTAATTTTGAAATTTTAATGTATATTCGTGACGTCATTAAGCGAAAATTAGGGAATTATTGTCTCAAATGTTACCGCAGGTAGCAACACTAAGACAACACTGATCTGCCTATGGCTAAGTTCATGTTTGTTTGACATATTTGTTTATTTTGTTTTGTTGGATAAGAGCAACGATTATTATAATCGTTCTTGGGATAAGAGGTGGTTGTATTTTTGCATGTCGGTACAAAGCAATACTTAGCTGTCTTTTTCGACATCCTAGAAAGCAAAATTAACAGTACTTTTGCAAATTCAACAAAACAGTCGAACTCACCCCTGCAAATTACGATATTTACTCCTACTACTAAATATACACTTGTAATAACAACGTAAATAGAATTCAACAAAGAACTTTTGCCAAAGTCAAACACAAACAAAAGTGAAGTATGAAACGAGCGTTGACATATTTTTAGCAGCGACACCAACCACACGAGTAGAAAGATCCTAGAAATTACTATAAACTGGCGCGTTTTTTGAATTTTCGCTTAATGACGTCACATACATATGACACACTTTAAATAATTAATTTTTGGGTTAAAATAAACTCAAAATGAAAATTCCAGAGACACGTGTCTCATCTTTTTCTCTCTAATTTCCATATCTGACTTAAAAAAAAAGTAGGAAAATACCCCATTTCCTTACTAGGTAGATTGCAAGAATTTCGAAATCAAGAACGATATTTTAATGATATTTATAATGAATTATTTGACGAATTCGAATCGCCCCCTAAAAAACGGAAAACTCAGTATAACTTACCAGATCGACAACAACATTACAAACAAATTTTTATGGAGATTTTAGACACCACTATCGGGCAAATTGAGATTAGATTTTCAGATTTAAATAACTTACAGTTTTTTGATTTATTAAAAACCGAAAATTTTTTAACTTATGCAAAAGAATTTCCCGAACATTTATTAAATATGTTATTAAAACAATACGCGTTTTTTGACCCAAAATAGCTTTAAAAAACGAATTGTCGGTAATATATGGAGACAACGATATTCTCGGAGAATGTAAAACGCCGCCTGAAATGATTATTTTTGTTTATAATAATAACCTACAAAATTGCATGCCGGAGTTTTATAAATTACTCTGCCTTGTTGCTACCATTCCCGTTACATCAGCTTCCGTTGAAAGAAGTTTTTCTGCTCTTAAACGTATCAAAACTTTTACTCGATTAGCCAAGATCGTCTTAAAAATATTTCATTAATCAATAGAGAAAAATTTAGTTTATAAGGGTTTTTTGGCGACCCAAACCGCTAACTCCGGTTAGCTGCGGTTTGGCTCGTGATTGGTGTATTTTTAAAATAAATTTGTTTCAACCAATCACAACTCTAACCGCAGTTAACCGGAGTTAGCGGTTTGGGTCGCCAAAAAACCCAAAGGTTTAAAGCAGAGTAATACATTTTATGATGATATCGATTATTTCGCGAATTATAAAAATCGACGGATAGGTACCTCTATTTTATAAAAATCTCTGATTTTGCGGTACCTACATATTTTATTATCGGGCAAAATGTAAAGTCACGTTAGTGTCCTCTAGCAGAACCACAAAATTTATTTTAATAAAAATCTTTATTTTTTGATATTTATAGTTTTAAAGAGTTGTTATTTATTTTATAGAATTTCACGGAATTGTTTTTTTTCCTGTTACCATTTTTTTTATTTTTTATTGAGAATATGTATAAGTAGGTACATACCTATATAGATTTATTTTACTATGATAATTATCAAATTATAGATTATATAATTTTTATTTTTAGAAAATTGTTATATTTTATTGCTTTATTTTATGGAATACATATTTTATTTTCATTCCTTTCAATACCTCCTATTTCCTATCAAAATTTCTCTATATAATTGTCTTTTGTTATATTTTATAACCGATTGATTAATTTTATAGAATTCATATTTTCTCCGGTTTTTTGTTTATTATATATACACTTCGCACATAAATTATGGAATAGGTAAATAAATGAGTCAAGTTTATACGTTCATATTTTTGTTAATATTGAAGCAATTTCAATAATTTTTTTACTGTGGATAGGTCATTTCTTCTGCAGTTTAATACCGTATGTTCGATTTAACTACGAGTTTTGTTATACAGGGAAACGCGAAAAGTATGAGGGCATGTAAATTACATAAAATTTCAATTAGATCTGTGGCAATTAGGAGCCTATGAAAATTTATTTTTATAAGTGCTTCAATTACGGCCTATCCTATTGTACTCACTGCGCCAAGCAATTTGCCATACGGTTCTTGGTAAATAAAAAATTGGCAATTCTTTGAAAATTGTGACCTATCCACAGTAAAAAAATTATTGAAATTGCTTCAATATTAACAAAAATATGAACGTATAAACTTGACTCATTTTTTTACCTATTCCATAATTTATGTGCGAAGTGTATTTATTGTAATAATAAATAATTTCCCCTATTCAAAATTTAAAAAACATTACACGTTTATTAATGTCAATGTAGAGTTTAATACAAATTTTGGGGTACTTGTTAAACACAATGACCTTGAAATTCCTGAAAAATCTGACCCATGTTGAGAATAGGCTTCCTATTACTTAAGAAAAAGTTAAAGATTGTTAAATGTAATAAAAAAATATTTTCTATAAAACCTCACTTCAAACAAAGATATAATTTTCGCCTTTCAAACTTAATTCACTTTTTATACTACGCATGTGCGGCGATTATCGCTGGGCTCCAGAGCGCGGCGATCATGGTTTACTTTTGGCGACTTACCAAGCCATTTCTGAACGTTGTAGGGTAGTTGACCTAAGGAGTAACCAAGGCTGGTAAACTCTAAAGGTTACCCAATCTGAACCTGACCTATCTCAATATATCATACGTCACTAGGCGACCGTCGGTATATCCATCTCTGTTCTACAACAGCAGAGCAGTGTTTAGTGTCTCTTTTTAGTATGTAAAATAAATGACAGACCGCGGTCGCCAGCCCTGCCGCAACCCGCATTTTCCTCGCCCTAATGCTGCTCATTGATGTAACCTGTATGTACGTCTACAAGCCTTGAGGAGTAACTTTACTATTTATGAACGAGTACAGGTACACTGTGTTTACTAGGTAAACGTTCCTGAACGCAGTCCGGGACGGACAGTGGATTTCAGCGTTCCTATGAGAAAATCCGCCATGTTTCTACTGAAATCTAATAAGCCGTATTCTCGACCATTCCCTTCCTACGAAATTTCAGTAGAATACGAGCAATTTTGTTCTCCTGCTTTCCACCAAGCGAATTTTATAATTTCAAGAGAATCGCATGCGCATAGTGTGTGCGCATAGTGTAATTTACTTTGCATTGTAGGCACAGATTAAGAAAAGTTGTAGGTTAACGAGGAGCGTTCCCATTCGTGTGAGAGAAAGTTCACTTCTCTCGATTTCGTCTCCTCGATGAGAATAAAGCGGACATTCCACCGGCTACGGCGCTGCATGCCGGACCGTCGTCTGGCATGCTGCAGCAAATGCTGCAGCAGCAAAGAACGCACCCTCACATTCCACCAACTGCAGCGCAGTTTGTGCAGTACCTACCTAGAGACGTATTTTTAGATTTTTTAGTATTGTAAAGTCATTGACATGGTGCTGTCACGAACGTCTAAAAGGGCTTTAGCTCTACTTTTACTGAGAAAAAGAAGAAAACGGCGTGCAGAATACTGGGTACATCCATTTAACAGCAGCACCGATTGTGCCTGGAACTCGAATTATATCCAGGAAGATATTTTCGGTATTTCCGAATGAGCAGAGACCTATTTGAGAATTTTATCAATTGTCCAGAGTCCAGATAATTAATAATGCATAAAATAAACATCCACGTCGTCCGGCAAATCAAAACCAACTGATGCTCAATTCACTGCATCCAGCGCCGCGCCGTACATAACTGCATGGGTATTGCTGCGTCGGACTCGGTGGAAGGAGCCTCATATGCCACAATGTAAATAAAATTTTTGCCGCGACGCATCTCACTGCACCGCCGGTCCGGCATGCAGCGCCGTAGCCGGTGGAGGAACGGAACGGAACTACGGAACCGCGGATTGCATTTTCGGCCAATCACAGCAAGTAGAAATAGTTCCGCTTATTTTCAAGGACGTTCCGTCGTAAAAAGTTAAAACTTGCTGAACTTTTTAAGCGGAGAATTTTGGAAGAGGGAAGAGGTTTAAAATCTTTGGTTAAGTTAAACACTTGAAAGTGAATTGAAATGAATATTGAAACTAAATTTGTGGTAATACATACAGAACAAATTAATTAATTTTAATATATATATATTTCTGCAATTTTTTTACTTTACGCAAAGCGCACCAATAGTTTTTAATAAATCCCTTTCTCAATTCTTATTTTAAAATAAAACTAATCCGTAATCGTAAGTAGCAAATATATTACTTTGACAGTTGACAGATCCGCTGATCTATAATGAAAGGAGTATATTTATCAAGAACGATATAAGTCGTTGTATATTTATCACATCGGAATTTGACATCATCAATTCCGCGTTCCGTTCCGTTAATCCTGGAGTTCCGTCGCCAGTGTGGAAGCACCCTCAGCCACAGCCCACTTTAAACTTACAGTTTACAGTTAATATACAATGGACAACACGACACAACACGAACAGCTGACGGCCCTGAAAACTGACCAAAACCTAACTTTATTTTTTAAACTAAAATGAAGTGCTTGAAAAGTGGGTCAGAAGTAAGAACAATGATGATGATGGGGAAACGAAAGAAAAGAGGGTGGTATTTATTAACAAACAGCAAGAGAATTGCCATTATTTTTCATGCGTTCATCGTTCATCTTTATATTGCATTATTTCTATACGATTTACAGGACTTGCCCCACACTACTATTCAACAATATGTGTGACGTCACATAATTATGCAACCGTACGTACTACCACAGGTCAGAAAGAATCAGTTATTTCACTGGTGTCCACAAAATTACACTGCGCATGATCAACTCGTGGGGTAAAATGAACCGTAAATTCGTTTTCGACGCAATTTACTACGTTCACATGTAGTGTTGTACTTGTTAAAAGTGTTAAAACTTACTTTAATAATACTACGTTCACTTGTGGTATTGTGCATGTTATAGACTGTTTATTTGCTTTATTTAATAATTAAAATTGTATTTAGTGTTTTTATAATAACGGTTATTGCGAATTTGTAAAATAATTCAAGTTATCTGGTAGAGGAATAAAATGTTGTGTTTTATGTTGTAAAAATAGTAGAGACAATCACTTGTATCAGAGGACAAACGAACGTAAATGGTATGAGACAAACGAACACCATATGAGCGTGGCCTTAAAGGGGAATCTGCGCAACTATTATAAAAACTAAAATTGAGAGACACTACATCAAAGGGTTCCGACGCTCAGTAAAATGACTGATTCTATTTAGCCTGTGGTAGTACTATCATGATGACAGACCACTGCTGCTAACTTCATTATACTTCTGAGTTGTTACAGCTCAAGAACGGTAAACTGGAGAGGATAGCTAGATCCCTATACTGCAACGTTCGTCGCTTTGCCGGAAGTCTGTGACGTAGCGATGATTATCAGCTGTTCTTCAATCAGTTTAGTGGTCTTGTATACGTTCAAAATATTATTATTTCTCAGTGTTTGGTGGTGTTATTATTTAGTTTTATCTATCGTGTTTATTGTTTTTGGTTGTTCGTGTGTGTTTTATAAGTTTTTTAACTTATAAAACTAATATTTAGCCTAGAAATATAGAACAATGTCTGGATCAAGCTGTGCGGTCATGGGTGTAAAAATAGCTATTATACAGCTAGAGGTCAAAATGTAATTTTCCATGCTTTTCCATAATCCAAAGATTTAGTGTCCCAAACCATAAGAAGTGAATGGATACACAGGTGCAGAAGGAAGGATAAGTTTAACCCAGATAAGGGTAGAATTTGTTCAGTTCATTTTGTGCAGAAATCTATATTTTAATTTGGGTTTTCCTTATTCATACTGCGATTGGTATTAATTGTTAAATAAAACTATATTTGAGTTTATTGTTTATTTCATTTCATTATAATATTTTACTATATACAATATGTACAGAAACTATTCAAAATACCATACCTACGCCCCAGTTATATCAATAAATTGTGTTGCATTTGTAATGATATCGCTATTTAAAGTTTATACCTATCTGTTTATAAGTAAATTTGTTTTTATATTTTAATCAATAAAATAAATTAATAAAAATTGTATGATAATAAAATCTTACCTTGAAATCCAAAATTTTATACTTACTCCTTTACTATAAATAACTTATCCTCATATAATTTGAAATTAAAATATTAGTTATGAATATTTTATAATTTTGAAGTTATAATTTACATTCGTAATTTATTTCTTATTGTCTTTACACTAAAATTTATTTTAATATCACCCTAGATAACCACAACATATTCTTTTCTTTGTATATATATAAATTTTTTATTCTTAATCTTCTTAGGTGCACTTCTATTATTTTTATTATATATAAATTATACCATTTTATATTTCCATTTAAAAATTATTTGTATTCATTCTTCTTTTGTATTAACCTCGGTATTAACTTCATATAATTATATTAATTGATTAATAAAACTTCTATTTTTGAATATTCTCTCCCTTTTACAATTTCAAATTTCCCTCTTGTCATAGCCGCCAAAATAATCTTATTATAAATTAAGATTATTACGAAAATTATGTTCCGCTCCATGCGTTTTAAACGGCAGTGCGCTGGACGAATAATCATAACTACGTCACAGTAATGGCGGTGCCGTGCGGACAGATTTGCTCGATGTAGCTATCCTCTCCAGTTTACCGTTCTTGGTTACAGCTCAAGGCTTGTAGACGTACAGGTTACATCAATGAGCAGCATTAGGGCGAGGAGAATGCGGGTTGCGGCAGGGCTGGCGACCGCGGTCTGTCATTTATTTTACATACTAAAAAGAGACACTAAACACTGCTCTGCTGTTGTAGAACAGAGATGGATATACCGACGGTCGCCTAGTGACGTATCATATATTGAGATAGGTCAGGTTCAGATTGGGTAACCTTTAGAGTTTACCAGCCTTGGTTACAGCTAGCTGTCGTAAGTAGATATTCTGCGACTGTTGTTAGTGTCACTGTCGCTGACGCAAACTTTATAACCTCTTATCTTGGTGTCAATAATACAATAAAAATCAATTAAACCTATTTAAAAAAATATAGGATATTAAAGAAAGCACAGGTAGGTATTTAAGCATTATTTTGTCTTTACAATTTACATATCCTCATATTTAAGAAACGATAATCAAACTAACATACACATTATAGCTTTACCTCTTTTATTTTAATTTGGAATCCTTTGGGAAACTAACATTTTACATCCAATTTTATTTATATGATCACACTCAGGTGCAAAGCACAAACCCACATTTGAAATTAAGCACAAAAACAAGTTTATTAGAAAAAATAGTAGAATAGATTTGAAACTGAGAGAAAACTTAAGTTAAACGTCAAGTTCATTGTCAAAATGAACGAACATGAATTAATTTTGAAGTTGGCGCTGCAAACTCATAATTTGAATTTTTGCATTCTTTATTCCTATTGGAGGAAGCTTCCGCCGCTTTAAATATTAATTTATAAAACTAAAATGAAGTTTTTATAAATCATACGTGGATACAAACATTTAAACATATTTCTTAAATGTGAAACAGGTATTGGAAGTCCTTAAATAGTCTTTCAACATACAGAAATACTATAAAATTCCCGACCATGTTTTAGTACTATATATTATAGTCCTTATGGACAACGCAATACGGGTCGGATTCCCATATTACAGTTTCGACCGTAAACTTTTATACCGGCAGAAGTGGGGGTCGTGACGTTACAACTAATGGAGTCTATTTATCTTATCCATATTCATATTAATCCATAGAGATAGAATATAAGGAGATGCTATTCGCTATGTGCAAGGGTTCTAGTAGCGCCACTCGTGGTCAATTTTTTAATATTTGTACCCCTAATTTGTCAATGTCACTACATGATTGTCAGTGTCACGACATGACAGAATAACATAAAATAATGACCAGTATAATTTTGCGTACGAAATTTAAACAAATTAAACGCATTCCAATAAATTTACCAGAGGAGAGAGGTGTATTAGAGAAAGGAAGGAAATTGGCATTTTGTCACGTGAAACATGTAGAAGCATATATGTTTATATCAGCTGCAATAATAAAACTACAGCAACGTGCATTCGACAAACGGCTGTAACAGATACGCCTTAAACTTAATTTAGAGGTAAATACATGCTTTTACTTGACTCTTTTCAAAGCTTTGATCCACTTCGCGCGTTATTCAAGGTTGTGTTTCCGCGCAGGAAATCTGTAAAACTTTATTTTATGGAAAGTGTCACTAACACGACAGCCTAGAACACAACATTTGTTTGCAAGTAGCTTAATTTTTCCCATTTTTCATTTATAACTGAAAAGCACTATTAAATTACGACTTTTCTCGTTCAAATAACAATTTTTATTACTTGATGACAATCTTGACATTCTTGACAGTACGAGCACAAAACATAACCATACCTTGACAGATGGGAAAATTAGGGGTTCAAAATTTACAATTATGGCCACCGCAAACGCTCGCGTCGGATTTAGTAATAACTCCGCCCCCTTGCACATAGTCAATACGATATAAATAGGTAAGGAAATAACGGTACTACTGGGCGGAGCTTAGTGTAGTAGCAATATGGCGGCTTTAACAGAGTTGGATTAAGCGCGTTCTCACGATTCGATTTTAGTTGGTCAACTTTGAACTTTCGTAATCAACTAAATTCGGTGCAGTTTTTGGTTCTTTTTAGACAAGATATTTAATCTAGTAGAACTAGTTTTATGGGGCTTATAGGTCCCTTTGAAAGAAAACTGCACTATTAGTTCAATAGTACCAATTCCTACAGCTTCTTAATTGGGTGTGTCGATGATGGTGAATATGGAAAGTAAAACAATAGGCAAATAAGTAAATTTATATTTAATTTATATACTCATGTTATACATTGTTTCAGAATACATAAATATACAGTACCCCAAGAAAAATTATAGCCAAATTGGAAACAAAGACGGGATGATCGTGCGTAAAGCGTAAATAGGAAAACGATCAGTGAATGTGTAACGCCCACATTCCTTCGAAGTGGTGCGTACCAATCAGAAGATTTTCTCCAGGGCTATATTGAATAACTGACACGTCAGCGCATCGTCCTGTCGCAGTCCGTTGTGTATTTCGAACGGTTCCTATATTATGTCGTTCTGAAGTTTAACTGCGGACGTGGTATCAACCATGGTCATTTTAATCAGACAAGTTAGCTTCATTGGTACTCCGAGTTCGTTCATAACATCGTGCAACTTCGACCTAAGAATGTTATCATACGCTGCTTTAAAGTAGATGACAAGTGGTGCATAGGTACCAGTGTTATACCAATGTCAAATTCTCTGGATTTTTCTCGGATTTGATGCAAAGTGAACATTTGGTTGGTAGTTGAGCGACCTGGTCTGAATCCTGACTGATATTCTCCGAGGTGGGCTTCAGAGAATGGTTTCAGTGTTTCATTTGGGTTGGTCCTCCGGCCAACAGCTCTTGAAAATGTTCTGTCCATACAAATAGAATATATTTTTTATTGCTTATTAAGTTTCCTCCTTTGACTCTGACTCTACAGATATTAGTTCTTGGTTTAAAAACCTTTCTTGTCGCATTTCTCTTCCCTTCTAAGATGCTTGTATTTGTCTACCGCCGCCCTTTGTCCTACGCTGTAGCATGTATAAAGTACACTACCAATAATAGCATTTATATACCATAATTTTGTAGGTACGGTTCTGTTTATTGTTTATACTAACTTATGAAATGTTATTCCCGACATCTTTTTATCCACGCCGTCTCTGCTACAGCGGCTACGCACAGCACAAGACAAACTAGGACGCCATTAAACGCCCGGCTGTCAGGAGTGTCAGGTAGAATTGTCAAGTTGTTGCAGATATTTTTGGGTTTAAAAGTTAAGAAATCGTCGAAAATGAGATGTGCTGTTACGCTGTATACGATTGTGATGCTGATAATCAATCAAGAGATTCTACGCACGATATAAAGTTTTTTAGTTCCCTGAAATAAAAAAACTGCAGGGTGTATGGAAACGCGGTTTTAGAAAAAATAGTATGTGTATCATCGTAGTAAAAGCATATTTCCGAACTCCGTGTTGCTTACGCCTCGATAAGCAATCTGCACGGTCGTCCGGGAATGTATTAAGTTTTTCCTACTAAGCACACAATGTACTATTTAGCATCAATTCTCTTAGTAACTAGAAAATTTTTAGAGAAAGTTTATTTACATTTTTTACCTTAATTATTAACGTTTTTATATTTTTTTAACTTCCTACATATTAAAGGTAACATTTGACGTCAAAACTGGTTTTTCTTAGTATACTTAACTTTCGGCAAGAAACAATTTTTGAGAAATTAATTATAAATAAGTTTTCTATTATGCTGCATCCTGTCTGGCGATCGCACTGTATTTTTACGTAAAAACATTCTTCAAAATTCTTAAATATCAAATATATTGACTGTATATATGGTTAATTTATCCTTTTTTACATTTGACTTACCATTTTTGTAATTTCGAAAACTTCGAATAACAAAAACCCCAAAATTATTAATTTGTAGGGCCAGACATATTCAACAATTACAAATCGAAATACATGCCTGCGAAAATATAAATTGGGAGTTAATTTCGTATTATTATACTTATATTCACGTATAATATAGATATATCTGCATAAAATAAATCAAATGTAATAATCAGTGTTATCCTCTGGGCTCTAATAAATTTCATCTAAAATGTAATAATTTAAATAGCCGTCATTAACTTAGTATTACACTATAAGCAGTGAACCCATATTATGAATAAAAGCCATAAAACAGAGTTCCTAACTAACAAAATTTGATATTAAATTCGAAACCGCGACATAGATTTTAAAAATCACTCACTGTGTGACGTCATGCGCAAACCGGACGAAATTTGAACGTTTTGATATCATATCTTGTGTAGTTGTATCATATATTAATCACATTATTGATATTTCTATGTAGAAAAAATATCTAATCTCAACATTACATAAACAAATTTGACATTTGTTGGCACATTCACCAAGGTACTCAATACCGCACAAAGCGAGGTTTGCGGAAACAGTCATTTGCCAAACTTCAGCACGAAAATTGTGCGTGCTGGAAAACGAGGTTGTAAACGAAGCTTAAACTAAGGATTGTTCAACAATCCTTGCGTTTAAACAACGTTGGAAAGCGGCTGTTTCTGTCCAAGGCTTATAGATAAGTTTACGAGCCTCGGGCACAGAAGTAACAGACCAGAAGCGACGTTCCCCATTCGCGTCAAAATTAAATTTGAATGCGCATGCGCGGAGCCGCCATTATTATGTAGGTACTTCAACCGCTTAACCTAAAACCAGTGTAACTAAATTTCTAATTTTATTTGAAATTTGAGTCCTTTATTTGGAAAACATTGTCGTTAATGTGTATATTTGTGTGCGATTCATTTAATTATTATTTTACAATTCTCTTTCTTTGTTTGATATGCATTGTTTATGCGACTTTAAAGAAGGTCCAATAAATTTAATAACTGTATGTTTAGAGATGAAACATCAATATAAGTATATCAAATTGGATATATGTTTGTTATTATTATGCTTGTATAAAGCCTAAATAAAGTCATTTATGATTTAATTATCATCTGAGGCATGCACATTTGTTGCGTATATGAAGTCGAAATGTTTTTAAATTTCAGATTTCTATAAGGATCAAAACTATCACAAATCGGTTCTATGAACAAACCCAATAACATACATGAATGCCTAGTTGTTGACGATATCAGGCTAGTAAACTGAATTCTCTAGTTGTATTAGTTGAAGTCCAATTCTCCAATTACTATGAAATCATTGTTTATTAAGTTTTCCGCAAGAATGGGTAAAATCCAGTATAATCACATTTACCTAAGCAATTTCTAAAAATACAAATTTTGAGGTTTATGCGTAACTTAAAAGGTAAAAACGCACATCAGTTCTTTGCTTATTTGATGTTTACATTTTCGTAAACGTATTTGTTAATATTTTTTAATACTAAAAATATATCCGTGAACCACTATGTAATCATCTATAAGTACATTTAAATTCTGGACAATTGGATAAATCATATTGTAAAAACTTGAAACACTCGACAAGATATCGATAATATCCAAATAATTGATAATACACAAGTTAATATGTAATACAATTCTAAGTTAAACTAATTATTAATAGTTAAAATCGACTGTGTAACAATTTTAATTATAAAATTATGCTACCATTTGAATTAAATTTAAATTTCGCGCCTGACAGTACCTACAAAATAATGGCGCAAGGTCACGTAGATTTGGTACATCAACATCAAAGTCGGCATTTTAAACGTCGCTTCTGGTCTGTTAATTCTGTGCCTTGGGCTGTGCCTTGGTTTCTGTCATCTGCTCATCTTCTCCTCCGACTCCTCCTCCCTGCTGCTAGTGCTGCTCCTGTCCTCCTCTCTCTTCTTCTCTGGGCTTTTATCTGTGACGGTTATGACGTGTCTTTTTCTTGCGAGATTCCGGCGTTGAAGGCAAAGAATTAATTTGTAGTTATTTTATAAACTATACGAAATATAAATTTACAGTTCTTAGTGTTCGCAGTCGACTATAAATTAGGTAAAGGTGAGTATTTACTACCTATTTTTTTATGTTTCTGTTATCCGCAATAATTCGCATCCGCCATCCGCCATTACGGCTTCAGTTCGTGGCGTGGTTAGCACAACCAGACAACCTTCACATTTGATAACGATTTTTTTGGGTGTAGGAAATAGGATAATTTCAATTTATTGAAATATATTTTTATTTCAGTATAACCACTATGAGTTACTACAAACCGAGGTAAGATTTACATCGTAGATAATTTCGTGGTTACTCGGCGTCATTATTTTATTTTGCCATTTTTTATTTAATTTTAACGTAAATATGTTTGAATAAGTTTCAGTCAAACCCTTGCAATGTCTCGAGGACGTGGTTATTCTTCATCAAGAGCAAGTTCTTATCGAGGCGCATCGAGTCGAGGTAATTCTTCATGGAGTGGAGGTGGAAGCCGAGGTGGATATTCTGGACATGGTGGTTCTGGAGGCGGCAGATTTTCCTCATCATTTTCAAGTTCAATGGATTCAAGAAGTGCTTTTGACTCAAGAAACAAATATTCCGGTTCATCCTCCGATCGTTTCTCTAGACCACATTCCGAAGAATATCACAAGCCATACAGGCCTGTAAGTTATTTATTAAAATAATAAAATATTTAGAAGTTACCCAGCATGAAATTATTTTGGGTAATTTTTCGCGGTAATTTGCTATAATACAAAACGTCCGATTTTTTAAATTTCTTTTTAAATAGGTATACTCTGGCTAACGAATGTGAGTCGTTGCGTCACAACTGATTGAATGTATCGCAGACATTGCAATCTAAATGCTGTCTTTATTGCACGCGCACTGTGTTTATCAAACTGAAATAGGCCCGAACGTCTTCGGCATAACGCACCTACTGAACAGAAATGCGTCTCTCGCACGCTATGCGTTAGACAAAGGTGGATGCAAGTTTGTCTGAGCGTTTACTACGCGGTACTGGTTTCACTCATAGACGTTCGTTTGTGTCAAGAATAAGCAGGCTATAATATTTTTACAGTATACAAAAAAATTTGAGGTCAATAAAATAAATTGTTATTTTCAACATCTATGATTAATTTTGCAGTTTTGGTCAATGATATTTTTTTTACTAATATGAGATTTTAAAGGTATAATGAAATATTTTGTAAGTGGAGGATGACAAAAAAAAACGCAACTGATGAAAGTGTAATGCTAGCATATTTTTAAGGCTAAGGCTATTTTGATACATATTTTAGTTTTTTTCATACAATAATTGTACTTTTAATGTATATAACAATGGTTCCAATATTTAAATGAATAACTTTCTGTCAAACTGTTTTTTATTTATTTATACACTGACATTACTATAATAGTAAAGTGACGTTTCTATGTGATAAAGTGCCACTTTTCTAAAAGTTATTTGTGGCATCTTTCTGTATTTTCTTTCTGTTCTTATTTGGGATTTACGGCCACACTTCTGGGTAATGTTCAGAAGTGTGGCCGTAAATCCCAAATAAGAACAGAAAGAAAGTGTCACTTTATTAAACGAATTTGAATTTAGTAAAATAGCGTATTATTTGTCAAAATGCGAAAAATGTAATTTTTAAACAGTCTGAAACATTAGAACAATTAGAACAAACGTGAAGGCAAGTATACACTGAAAGTTTAGGTCAGGAGGTGCCTGCCCATAATATCTGTCAACATTTTACACGTATTTGCTCTCCTAAAATAGCAATACGTTAATTAATAATAATATTTAGTGTTTAATAATTTTATCATTAAACTTTTCATCGCCGCCACTGGTATAATCGGCCGCCTTGGTTCATACGATTACCAGTGATGACGCAACGACTAACATTCATTAGCCAGAGTATACGTAGTTTTGTCTCCTGGACAAAAATTCTAATAAAAAAAATCTGCAGTCTGCAATACTTCAAGATATTTGGTCCTAAAGTCTCTGAAAGTCTTTTCCACTGCCATATCACTTATTTTAGTTACGTATTTTCACCGAATTTTTTACTTTATGCTTATGAACACATAATACAGACTTATTTAAACACTTCTAAATTACATAGTAAAAATAAGTGATATTGTCTAAAAGTTATTTGTGGGGTCGTGCGATTTTTTTTGCAAGTCACAGGTGTAATAGTAATTTTCGTCACAAATCCGGAAGGTGACTTGTTACAGTCGAGTAGATATTATGGACGAGGCGACGTCAGGAGCCGAGTATAGAATATCTAAACGAGGCTGGAACAACACCTTACGGACGTGTGTCGAATGATATTTTATTTCATCCCGTCATTTCTTGTATATTAGTATATTTGTATAATTTGACACTTGGTTATTTTCTTTTGTCATTTGACATTTGACACTATTTTTTAATTTACGGTTGATTTTTATGTCAAACAACTGTCAAAAGGTATAATAACAGTTTGTGATTGGTTCGTAATAAGTTTCCGGTGGTTTCCGGTACTTTGCCGGCTCTGATACCGTAATGTCTCATTTTCCGGCCGCATATGAATACTGTACTGTTGTACTTTCCGGACGGGATGAAATAAAGGTTATTATAAAAAAAATATGACTTAGAAACTGGGGTGAAATATCTTGAAAAGTGTTGCCGACTGCCGATATTTTTATTAGAATTTTTTGTTCAGGATGCAAAACTGCGTACGTTAAAAGAAAAATAAATTAAAAAATTGGGTGTTTCGTAATATAGAAAATTACCGTATATTTTAATAATTCAACACAATATTTACCTACTATATTTGTTGAAAGTTTTACGTTATAACATTGCATATTGGTAGAACTGGTAATTTTTAAATGAGTCATGTTGGTAACTTGTCCCCTCCCCATTAATTTATATCACAACGAAAACTTGTGTTGATAATTATATTTCTTTTCACAAAGTAAATGAAGTAAATATGAAGTAAGGAATAAATGGCTACTAAGCTAGATTTTAGAGAGCCAGGTTCTATTCGTAATCCGTTAACTTATATTTGGAGATGGGTCAAACATATATTCTATACAATAATGTGGTGTGAATGCCTGATCATATCGATGTTGAAATATTTGAATTTTTTGTAGTGGTAGGTAGCACTAGATAATTCTCAAAGGTATGTTGTAATTCTCTCCATTGTTCTGCCGCATCTAAATTGGAATATTTTTTTCTGCAAATTATCAAAAGCTACTGATATGGGTTTTAAAATGTTTAAATATTCTTCAGCAGTCCGTTTAAGACCGACGTTTGAGATCTTTTGGTAGATTGTAGTGTCAATCCCAAGCAATCAGCAAAACTATTCCATCGTACATCACTCGGTAGTTTTAATGTCTTGGCCACCTGCTTGGTTGACCATTGCTCTAGCCCAGGGCTGTCCAACTTCAAGTGGTCTAAGGGCCGCTGTAAATAAAATTGCGATTATGAGGCATTGTAAAATACTTCGTATGCAACTTTTATCAGTGATTTGTAATAGGTACAAAAAAACTTATTTGTATAATAATTTTTATTTATTCAACGCCAATGGCCTCACATAGCCTATGTATGTGTTATTTTATTTTATCATTTTATCATTGGTGTAGGAATGACTCACTTGTGTATATTTTCGTTTTTAAATACAATACAATACAATATTTATTGATGTTAAATATACATTAAGTATTTACACATGTCAAAGAAAATGGTATAATATAATAGTTTGGAGTCGAGGTATTTTACATATCTAGACATTTGATATATGAAAAAAAAGAAAAAATCAAATATCGTTTTTAAATATAATTGCACACTTCTCAGTCCTCTTCACCCCAAATTTTGCATGTCTGAAAAATCGTTATTCATATATTCCTGTATAGTGTAAAAGGCTTTTTTCTGTAGGTATTTAAAGCGTATTATTTCTATATTTTTTTTTGCGGCCTGTTCTGCAGGGCCGCAAAAAATGTCATAGCGGGCCACATGTTGGACAGCCCAGCCCTGCTCTAACCAGATAATTTTTGATAATTTAATATTCTCGATTTCTAAGCCTCTGCTGCATCGTCTGTTATGAAATATACCACAGTGCACTGATACTTCAATTCACATGAAGTCTCGGCATGTTTCTGTCAAATATTTTGAGGTGTAAGGTTTTCCAAAGGTATCGATAGTTTCATAAGGAAATGCTCGCATTGCTCGCCCATCTTCAGCTGATAGTGTTGCACATATTACTGGTCATTGTGTACGTTTAGCCACCAATCAATAGACATATGCACTGTTCTGATGGTACTTATGGTCTTGCGCATTCTAATTTGTGAAACAAATTGTGAATGGACATTGATTAAGGAATGAACAAGATACGCGACTTCAATGGTAAAGTGCGAGGCCTTTTTTGGCAGCGAGATCTCGGCGGGCATTCCTGTGATTTACGGATTTACGTAGTATGCTTTTAACAAACCTGTGTCGTGTCTGGTTTTATATCATTAATAATCTAGTGGTAATAAAAATTTAATGTTCAGATTAATTTTAGTTTAAAATTATTAACGTAGTATGTTCTCTCTGCGAGCTATTTCTCAACGATTGTTTGACTTTCAACCGTCACATAATTTTAAACTAAAATCAATCTGAACATTCAATTTTTGTTTTCACTAGATTATAAATTATATAAAACCAGACACAACACAGATTTATCAAAAGCATACTACGTGAATCACAGGAATGCTCGCAACTTACCGGGATTCTCGCTGCCAAAATTAGCCTCGCACTTTACATTGGAGTCGCGTATCTTATTCATTCCTTAATCAATGGAATGGATAAGAGGGGCAACTAGTCGTTTTAAATATTTCAGTAAAAATATAGTTGAAACTTGAAATATAAAGTTCACTTATAATTTTGTATGGTTAAGTTTTCATGTTAATTTTTTTGAAATATTGTTTTATTTTTATGATACAACTTTTTGAAATATTTGAAGATCAATTTTTTTAAATCGGGCCAATTCTGGTATATCTTTTTGTAACATAAGTTTCCTAAATAATTTTTATGTAATAAAAAAAGATTGAATTTCTACTAACACCACCAGTATTAGTCGAAACTCCATCTTTTTGGAAACATCAATAATCAAGTTGATATTTCCTTGTCAGTGTAGCAAAAAACACAGATTTAGTATTATGAAAATAAGATCCAATTACTTATGTGCTGAAAGAACTATTCAAATGTTTGTAGAATATTTTTCTTAGTGTGTTATTGCGTATTATTTCCCAAATTCCATTTATAATGATCATTTTGCTTGGAAAATACATATGCATATATTTTTTTTTAGGACAGTTATTCAGGACGTGACAGCAGCGGTCGAAGATCCCCTGATCGAAAAAGAATGAGACTTGAGGTATGAGAATGTTTAGGTTTTTGCTTTATTATTTAACAGGACTTGAAGAAATGAAAAACTATATATTTTTAAAAATAATATTACTAAATATATATAAACATATATTTAACCGAAAGAATATAGGTATGATGAAAAATACATATATCGATGCTAGATTTTCAGACTATCGAATAAGACCAAAAAGGCAGAGAAACACCTGCACAATAATTAGAAACGTTTTCTCTAACTAGATATAATTTTCTAGACTGATGAAAGATAAAGATGGTATTATTTAAAAATGCAATAGTATTCATCGAATTGCAGAAAGAAATTGAAAAAAGTTGTATGAGATTTAGAGTTTATAAATACTATAACTAATTGTGTTAAGGAGCCCAATACGTTTGACGTCTGAGGGTTCTATGGCATTACAAATTATGTTGCTTCTTAATTAAGTATGTTATCCAGGCACCTAGTTCACGTCATGATAGTACTTACGGTGGATATGGTCCAAGTAGACATGAATCAAGTTATTCAGATCGAAGAAACTACTCTGGTGAGAGGCATTCCACATCTACACCCTTTTCAAGAAGAGATGATTTTCGTAGGCCTACAGGTCCTCCTCCATCTCGAGGAGCATATAGAGGTCGTCTTAGTTCAAGAGGCTCTCGAGGCCTTAGACTTAGAGATCGTCCAACTAGAAGACGTCTTGTAGAGAGTTCATATGCAGTAAGAAAGCGAGTTATATCTGCTCGCTCGTCAGACTACGCCAGGAGATTAAAAATATCTAGAATGAGGAGGTAAATACAATTTTATTGCAGGGAACCTGAAATGTATTTAATATGTTTATAAAATTGTAAGCATTTTACTTTTTTAAGTAAATATCAAGTGAGCAGGTGCATGAGATAGCACAGTTTCCTTGTCTGAATTTTAATTGACACTTCGTCTAAAAAAAAAAAAAATCCATTTGAACCTTAATTACATAGAAATATTGAGGATCTGCGTAAAAAGATATTGAGGATAATAAATTGAGGACCAACACATTGCACTAATTGGTGACATGGAGTAAATCACTTGTATAATGTTGAGTGATAGTATTTATTTATATACTTCTGGATTTTATATCACAATATAACTGAAATATAAAATTGATTATCTGGATTTGGTGCAGAAAATACTAACGTGTTATATAATTTGATGTGAAACTAGATGTTACGATTATTTGATGTGAAACTAGATATTATGACATCGTATTATTGATATTACGCTTCAATATGACAAAACCAGAACATTCAACACCATTTAATCAACAAAATGTCAATTAAACTAAACGTATCCAAGTAATTGCACATACGATTGAAAAGAAAAAAATAAATTCTTGATTTTATTTTATGATGATTAATAAAAGAAACAAAAGAGTTTCTTTTCTTTGATAGCGTCAAAAGCCAAGAAGGATATGAACCAGTATTGAAACGTTATTTAATACTTTTGTATTTTTATTTTATGTACTAGTTATAGAAAAAGGTATTTGTCCATCTTTTTCAGCCGTAAATTATATTTTTAAGAAAGTCAATTTTCAAATCGTGATTATAAAGTGATTCACTGATTATGTCGAGAGTATTTTTATTAATAACCATCATATAATGACTCTTATTTTCGTAATTCAACGGCTTTATCGAAATTGGCATCAGTTTAATGTAAAACTTAAACTACCTTAATACTTATTTTTTTAACAATAAATATATTAATTTTTACAAAATTTTAGATGTATTTGCGATTCTACTATGACTAATAATACTATGCTATAAGTCTATGACGCACATCAATAACAAGCACAATCATGTTTAATTAATATCGCCATTAGATTAAAAAACAGGTCATATATAAATTCATAAAGCATGTTTATTTTGTTTTGGAAACTAGTATTTAGTTGCACGTAGAAAGCATTATATTATATTGTTAGCTTAAAACTGCGTACTTATTTTCAATTAAAAAAAATACAGTCGAACTCTGATATAGCGAACCTCCAACGGACCCGTAAAACTGTTCGTTATATGCGAACGTTCGTTATAAAAGATCGACAAAAAAACAGCTTCAACTTAGAGAGCCCGTGATCACAGCAAATTTGTGCATTTGCACAGCCATTTTCCAGCTTGCGAATTATATTTAACTTATCCGACAAAGAAATAGATTTTCTATTTGCTTTCAACATTATCCATTGTTCAAATGCAAATTCAACACGCAATTTAGCACCCACTCAAACAAAAGACTAATTGTAGGTAACTTGCTGAGACTTGTTTGCAAATTCGTCGCGCGCCGTTCGTTCGACATTGGGTCAACAAACCACTCGCTAGTTCGTTTTAACCGAGTTTAGAGGTCCGCCGGGCCAAAAATGCGGTATGTTATAACCGAGTGTTCGTTATATCCGAGTTCGTTATAGCCGAACAAAAATACATGCGCTTAATAGGGACTTTGGACGGGACTTTTCGATTCGTTCGTTATAACCGAGTGTTCGTTATATCCCGTGTTCGTTATATCCAAGTTCGACTGTATATAGTTATAAAATAAATTGAGATTAAATATCAATTTTTTTATCAAAAAAAGAGAGAAGTTAAACATTTTAGTAACAAAATCCTCCATCATTACTTTATGGAAATCATCTTTTAACTTAAATTGCACTATCAGAATCAAAATGAAACACTTCTAAAGAAGTGACGATCAAACGTTTTTAAAATTAGCACCCACATTCATGTTTCCCAGCCCTCACGTATTAAATCAATGCTGAATTAAATAAGTCCACATGTCAGTCTTAAAAATAAATAAGTTCTTCTACCATAAATTCGAAGCTGCATTTTTCGATAGGGCTCCATATTTATGTGCTTGGATAACAGGTCTTTGTCATACCCTGGCCATTTCAGTAGGCAGTTTATGAATTTCATGACCATAATCGAACTTAAAATTTCATCTATCATATACTTTGCCTAAACGGTTTAGTTAAATCCCATAAATTGTTGTTTCGGCCAGTCTCTTGCGTTGGTTTTTTATTAGATGAAAAAGTTAGTGGTTTATACCCTATAGAAATTAGTTGATGATTCGAAATATCGAAATGCATCTGCAGCATTAGTTTAGATATTGTGTGATTAAAATTATCACATAAAGATAGTGTGGTTTGAAAAGTTGTGGAGGTGACATCATTGTCTGTACGTGGATTGGACTGTTTATTTTCGGTATTAAAAATCTGCACGTTGAAAGGAACCTATATCTAAAAATCAACTAATAAAGTATTATAAAACTTTCGGTGAAGATTAAGATTTCAGCATCTGTGTATCTCGTCATAATGATTCTGGTTATATTAGAAATTTAAGACTTGCATTTTGAAATTATGTCTGATGTTGATAGCAGTTTGTATTTACCTAGTTATAAGGTAAATTCTGATCTGTCGAATTGCCAGACTTGTGTAATATAGATGTTAATTTTTTTTTATTATTTTAGTTTTTTAATGACAGATACAGGAATACAGGCTGAAAAACACTTTGAAAAATCGACCTTAATACTATATAATTATATTAAACGAATTTTTTCCATAAATTAATCCAAACTAATATATTGTCACGTAATGACTGTTTTACATTAACAATTTATTCATGAATAAATTAACAATTTATTCATGAATAAATTCATGATGTCTTCATAAACACCAACTTGGACGTTCAATAAATTCACCAATTTATTCATGAATTTCTTCACGAATTAGAACTTGTTTTATTTTTTCGTGAAGTTACCTTGAATTACAGGACTACCAAAGTCAAATTTTTAGCACAATAAGCATAAACACATGAAAAAATTAGGTTGGATTCATTTATAGTATTGTGAAATAAATTCATGAATTTCTTCACAAGTGTAAAACAAAAACAGTTCTACAAGAAATTGGAGAATTAATTCATGAATTTATTGACAAAGAAATTGTTGATGTAAAACCGACATAAGCCTAATAAAATGCGTTCATCTGATATTTGTCAGTTGTAACAATGTGCCGTTTATAATATTTTAGTTCCGAAAATTAAATAAACTGCTAGTTAGATAACCATGGTCACAAAGTTATAAGTACTTTAAATAATACATTTGCTTGATTGGGCAGAGCAATACTAACAGCAACTGTGACTTACGTAGCAATGCCTTTAAAATGCATCTAAACTATTTTTTTTTTGCTTTAATTGATCTGGATTACCTGGCCTCACTTAAATAGAAAAATCTATTTAGTTTAGATACGAGCAACATACACCTCCTATTAATTCAGGTCTACCATTCACATATTGTCCTCTGAAATTCATTGAAGAAACAAAATTTTTAATCTTTCAAGATAAAATCTTTCTTGTAAGTTTCAACAAAAAAAACATGCTTCTAATCTGGCTTTAAAGATGTATTCTTAAAATTATACATTTTACTTTATTTTACATTTGTCATTTGTCCTATAAAAATGAAACCAAATATATGATTTAAAATATTGGTTTATATATGATCTGTTAAATTCTTCAAAATTTATTTTAGGAATTAATAAAATGTATTTTATTAATTTTGTTCAAAAAGTCATGGTTTTCCAGTTCTTGCGCATGCTATTGTATAAAAATGAGAGTAAAAATGCAAAATTAAACTATAAAACGATAGTTATGTATGTCTTTAAAAGACTTTTTATCAGTGGCAACCGATGAAATATATATATTAGTATATTTATATAGTTTATTGATTATTCTTGGACTTTGAATTCATACAGCTTCTTATTTTTTCTTAGGTTTTTTCTTCCATTAATTTTAATTTATTAAACATCAAAAGGGGGGAATAACGATTATTAAAAATTGTTTTTAAAAAGTCATGTTTATTTTATTATCCTACACACATGTTGGTTGACGTTTCGCCCATGATCACGGGCTTTTTCAAAACATTATTACATTTTTAAGTACCTACATTACTAAACAGGAAAATCGATAACAATAGTTAAAATATTAAAATTTTATTAAAATTTTTTATTACAGTGGAGACAGTTAAAACGTGGTTGTGGCCATTCCACCATTTAGGACCAACATTTATATATATATATACAGGGTGAATCTTAGAGTGGCGGCCATATTTATAGGAGGCGACACCGTTCACTATGGGAACACAAAACTACAATTTTTTTTTTTTAACGCTATGAAAAATGAATATTGTTTAAACCCTTTTTATTTGAATTTGGGTACTACTGTATTTATCACAGATCTCGTGTAGGTATTTATTTATTTATTTATGCCATACTGTTTTTAATTCCCTAAAATCTCAGAGAGTCTCTGGCATTTTCCAATTAGCATCTGGCAACTCTAGATGAAAATTGAGATTTTGATGCTGGATCTAGTAATAGTTATTAATGAGGACAATAAATTTGAAGGCGAGAATTATTAATTCTTACAGCTTTTTTTTGACATTATTAGACTGATTTACAGCTGTGTATAAGACTAAAAAAAATGTGCCGGAAACCAAATATACGTTTAACAACTTAACAAATTTTAGTAAGTGGTTTTTAAGAAATGTATTAAATTTGAAGAAAAAACAGCATAATGTATTGTAGTGCTAAAACTTAATTTTAGTACATATAAAACTGATAATAAATAAGGAAATGAATAAGGAATATTAGATGTCATCTCTCTTTTTTATTTGCTAATCCATCGGGTATAATTTGCTCAAGTTCAATGCATGTTTTGACGGCGTCAGTATGTCTATTTAAGCAAGCTTTTAAAAAATAAGCACTTAATATTTATTACTAGATGTATAGTAGTTGTTAAAGGCACAATGTTTCTTAACACATTTTCTTCCAATATTCGCATATTTAAAAATTATGAGTTTGTTCGATTTTTGATAATTGAAAATGAAAAGTTGTACTTTATTTCCAAATCGGAATTTACTTATGGCATTCTCTTTTTGATACTCTAAAAGAACTATTCTGTGTATACAAGGTGTTTGATTTATCGTTCTACAGCCTGTAACTTTTAAACGAAAAAAATTCTATATTGTGTGAGCTGTGATCTACATTTTCATAATTTTGAAAAAACAGAAGAATGTCTTAACAATTTTAGAAAAATAGTACAGCGGATTAGCTAACCTATTGTGCACTTTTTGATAAAAGCACCAAATTTGGCACAGAGGTAGATCGATGTAATATGAACAATTTTGGATGTGGAGCCATCGGCCAACTGCCCCCTGGCGGCCGTAGCGGCCATTTTCCAAAATGGCTGCCAGTGGACACCCGAAAGACAACAGAAGTTAGATAAAATTTGCTGCTGAAGGTTTTCGTGAATGTTTATTGAATATTTTGAATGAGGGATAGTTTGTAAGTTATATACAGTATACAGGGTGGGTCACTAGTGCGTATTTCTTCTGTATCTCCTGTCTCGTTAGAGATAGAGGCATGGTTCAAAATTTTAATTAAATTGTGAGAAAAAGTACATTTTTTAAAATTATTGTCAATTATACAGGGCGATCCGTTAAAGTGGTAGATCATACCTATATATTTTTATTTTTTTTATTATGTTTGAATACCACTATGATGGCCTATTCAGCGGTAAAATATTTTTGAAATTTGTTGGACGGTTAATGAATTAAAAAATATTCATAATATCTTCATTTGAAGTCCTTTTTCTACAATTGACTTTTTTTTATAAGAAATGTCACCTGTTTCTTCAAATCTGTTTTTAAACTTTTAGAAGATGCTTCTTGTGGATGGGTTCTATGAGAATACTTCTAAGCGTAAATTCTGGAGGCCAAAAAACAATTTCTGTCACTTTCACCAAGGGTATACATCATATCAATTAATTCCTGCTTCGTAAAATTCATTTTTTAGTGAAAACTAGGAGCTTTGCAACAAAATTGAAAGTAACTGAAATTAAATGTCTTTGTTTCTATGAAATAATTTCAAAGGTTCGTTGACTTTTCTGAATAAAACATACCTACCATTTACATATAAACAACTATATCTAGAAAATTATCCATTTTAGGTATGGGACATATCATATCAAAGTTGCAGAGAAATAAAAATTTCACAATTTTTTACAAAAATATATAGGGTGTTTCCATTTGAAAAAGTTGAGTTTCGGCAGTTTCAATATTTATAAGTTAGCAGTGCGCTTATGAACACCTTGTATGAAAGAAATATTTTTTACATCAGCTAATAGTTAAAGTATGGCATACATTACTACCATGTCAAAGAAAGAAAATTACTCTCCAAAAATAAGTCCAAAATCAATTTTCAAAATGATTCCTGCAAACGTCCGTTTTCCATAAAAATATTTTTGATTTTATTAACCATCCAACAAATTTCAAAAATATATTACTGCTAAATAGGCCATCATATACTCGAGTAAACTTTAACTTGGCGTGTGGATGAGTTGATATTGTGCGTATTAATGTATGTACTTTCTCTTGCACACAAAATTGAAGCAATGGCCCAAAACCATTGTTTACGTATAAACATACGTGAACAATGTTTTTGGGTTATTGCTTTAACTTTGTGTGCAAGAGAAAATGAAATAGTATGCACAATAACAACTCATCCACACGCCAAGTTAAAGTTTACTCGACTATAGTGGTATTCAAACATAATAAAAAAAATTGGGTCATTCCATTTAAAAAATAGATATTCTTTCATCTATCACTTTAATGGATCGCCCTGTATAATTGATAATAATTATAAAAAATGTAATTTTTCTCACAATTTAATTAAAATTTTGAACCATGCCTCTATCTCTAACGAGACAGGTAATACAGAAGAAATACGCACTATTGACCCACCCTGTATAAGTATCTTACAAATTATCTCTCATTCAAAACATTCAATAAACATTCACTAAAACCTTCAGCAGCATATTTTATCTAACTTCTGTTGTCTTTCGGGTGTCCACTGGCAGCCATTTTGGAAAATGGCCACCACGGCCGCCAGAGGGCAGTTGGCCGATGGCTCCACATCCAAAATTGTTCATATTACATCGGTCTACCTCTGTGCCAAATTTGGTGCTTTTATCAAAAAGTGCACAATATGTTGAAATATCCTAGCTAAACTGCCGCACTAAAATAAGAAACCGAGTTAAAGAAAAATAATTTTAGGAAAAAATTAATTTTGAAATTACATTGAAATCGGTGCCCAAATTTAATCTCAATTTGTTAATAAAATTATTTTGTCAAATTTTATGTAAAAACGGTAAAATTTAAATATTATTTGAACATATACCAAAATTTGATTTGTTTCAAAAAAGTTATTTTTAAAAATATATCAAAAATATATTTTTTTAAAACATGAAATGTAGCTGACATATACGGGGTGAATACCAATAACTCATTTTAATTTTAAGAGGGGGTTTCAGTTGATATTTATGACACAAATTACCAATAAAAAAATATAAAAAAGAAAGTTGAAAAACTGACCTACCCTACGTAAAATTCTGGTAAACTTTTGAGTACCGCTTCGTCGCTCTACTGATCCACCTGCCACAACCTGCCTTGTATCCAAGTCACAGACTCCAAGTTCTAACATAAAAAACGTGACAAAAAATGTCTAATAAAGTTAAGCTGCCGTTCAACGGTCTTTTATATTCGACCACCTGCAAATTACACAGGGAAAAAATCATAAATGCAACAGGCCGACACTGTTCTAATGTTATAAATTTGCGGTCGGAGACAAGTTAATTGACAGTGACAGCAAAAACTAGTGAATTTATGATTGCAAAAAACAAGGTGAATATAGACTATTCCCTGAATATAAGGCTCTAAGTTGTAAAAGTATTAAAGCCTAGGACAAGAGAAACAAAAACAATTTTATTATTAAAAACATGTTTGTAACTTCCGATTCCATTTTGCATTCGTTAGACAAGGATCGAAGGTATGCAGGAGGTCGAAGCTAGGTAGAGCGGTTTTACAACTTAGAGCTTTATATTCACGGAATAGTCTATACCAGAGGCAAAGACCTATCCTGATTTATTTTCTGTTGAGATAGGTAAGTTACGAAGTTCTGAAAATGTTGCCGTATTTTAATTTATTTTCTTTCTCGAAAACTACAAGGTATATATTTTTTATTTTTGGTATATGGCCTTACCATTAAGGGACCTACCATCCCTTAAAATTATAATGAGTTATTGGTATTCACCCTGTAGAAATGTTTTTCCCTTTACGCTTTTCCGCTAAAACTATTCGTTTAAAAGTTACAGGCTGTAGAACGATAAATCAAACGGAAATCATACAGGAAATAAAATAATTGCCAAAATTGAAGCGAGCTGTGATGTGACAAAAAAATTTTATTAGCAAATTGAGATTAAATTTGTGCACTGATTTCAAATGTAATTTCAAAATTAATTTTTCCTCAAGTAATTTTTTTTTTCGACTCGTTTTTTTTTATTTTTATAGAATTATTAGACTCTCATTTGTTTTTTCGCAAATACAAAAATATAGCTCACACGATATTGAATTTTTTTCCCTTTACACTTTTCCTCTAAAACAATTCGTTTAAAAGTTACAAGCTGTAGAACGATAAATCAAACCCTGTATTCATGCAAATTTTCAATTAGATTGTGAACATTAAAAAGTGTGCCAAATGAATTAAAAAAAAAATGTACGTGATAATTGCAAATTAAGTTGTGGTGATAATGAAAACTAAAACGTTGAAAGATGAATAGTTAGGAAATAAGTCGAAGATATATTAACCTCAAAAATGATTTGGGAAGAATTTACAATTAATATTCTAGGGGAGTATTATATAATTAATCAAATTAGAACAAATTTTAGAGAAATAGACGTATAAAATTAGATCAACTGGAGAAGATTCATACGTTCAGATGCAGCATGAAAAGTTGCCTGAAATGAGTGTGGCAATCATGATGACCAGAAAAGCCTCAAGATCTCATGAAGTCCATAGTCTAATTCCACCATACTCATCGATTCAACACAAAAAGACTATAAGAGATTACATCATATGCAAAAATAGACACTTCCTTATTTAATAATATAATTAACTATTCATCACTTTTAACACATCATATTTGTTGATATATTATTATTAACTGTGTTTAGTGTGCAAATACTTTTATCTTGCCATTTTTTTTTTATCTGCTTTTATTAACATTCTATCATTTTATTGCAGACAGATATTTTTTTTAGTTTCTGTCTTTGATACAGTTCTCCATTTGTTTTTGTCATTTTCTATGAGTTTATTAAACTAGTTTAGAACTGCCGTTGTCATAACTTCTATTTAAACTCATAATTTTCAAAACTGATGTACTAACATACATAACCTTCATAAGATCTTTATATTTTGACATATTTTTGTCATCCTATTCACAAGTCTTCCATAAACTGAAAGTTTCAAGGAAAGGCCTATTATTTCATATGGATATACGGAATTAGTAGAACATATGAAACGTTGCTAATTTCTAAAATATTCATTATTAAAAAAAAAAAGTTTATGTAAATTATTTGCCACACAATTTTCAATCTTTTTTTAAGATAAGAACGAAAAGTTGAGAAAAATCTAATTTTCCAAAGTCAACCTGAATCACATTAACTGATGCCCAATCAAAACAACTATGTAGAAAACGTTTGAAAACATTAAGAAGCTATTACTTCCCTGACGTTTTACCATCTGTTGAGTGTATACTATAACTATTAAAAGTACTTGACTTTCATCGGTTATATGAGATTTTCTAGTCCATGCAGTGATAACTATTGTAAGGAAAGAATAAGAATAAATGGTGCAAGAACTCGTAGAAGATAATTTTGATTGAAGCAGAATTTCGTTACTGGGCATACTCAGCACCCTCAAAAAGTTGTGTTGGGTCCTTTTTTATATAGAATATAGAAGTTTTAACATCTGGAAAATATTTGAGCCATCCAGATCACTCAATTTAACTCCCATGTGTTTATTTTTTAAAGTATTTTATAAAGAGTGGAAAATCTCAAAGCAAAGATCATTCATTGGTAAGGTACGTAGGATTGAAGCTCTTACTTATAAGAATGTGAAGGGTTCATTTAGAAGAAGGCTACAGTTTTATTACAATAATACAGTATTTTAAGCAAAAAATGTTGATCTTATTGTAGGACGAGAAAAAACCCTATAGAACTATAATATGAACAATATGAAGTAGGTTGCCATAACAACGAAACTGTTTGCGTTGAAAAATTGTAGCAAATAATTTGCCTTAAAACATTTAGAATGAATATTTTAGAAAATGTGTTCGATATTTCATATACTCATTTTTTACATAAAAAGTTTTTGACATTTATTCTGATTCAACAATAACACGTTTTAATTATTTTAAACTGGATATGCAGGGTGTTAGGAAAGACATTAAGAAAATATAAATGGATGTTGTAGAAAGGTCCAAAATTTAAAAAAAGTTTTACATTTTTTTGACAGTTATAAAGTAAAATAATTTATGGTAATGTTTTCAGAATGGTCTATATTTATTTATTTATTTAATACAACTGTTCAACGGGATCACATCCCAATTACAGGATAGGGAAACAGCAGTTATAATCAAATAGTAAAAATAGTATAAAAGAGAGAGAGAGAGAGAGAGAGAGAGAGAGAGAGAAAAGAAAGGATATAAATAACAGAATAATACTTCATAGGTAATTTTCTTAACATTTTTCCAGTACCCTGTATGAAAAACAATTAAATTAATTTGTGCCATTTATATTTAGAATTGTTAAACAAATACCTTGTATATAAAAATCACATAGATTTAAAAAACACTGATAACATTAAAATTTTACGACATAACTACACATTATTCTACATATAAACGAATAAACATATTTATATAATAATAAAAGACGAACTCCCCAATTTAATGGATATTTGATATTCATTTTAAGGCTAAATGCCTTGTTGCCTTTTGTAGTCTTAAAAGATTTTATTTGTATTTTATATTATGTGATATGTATTATTATTAAACTAAATGTTATGAACCAATAATTCAAAAAATTTGACATTGTGTATTTGTCTTATTTGTACTGATAAGCACTTTAATAATGAAAGTGAGGCTAAGGAAATTTATCATTTCTGAAATAAACATTGATGTTCTGTTTTAAAACTTCTCGGCAATCTCTCGTTACTAGAGTGTGATTGGTACATCTGGTTTACTTTTGTTATTTTATGTAAAATGTGTTGAATTTTCATTTTCTAATTTTATTTCTTTAGTGCTATTGCCCGTAAGGCTTCAAAGAGGAGAATAAGTGACAAAGAAGAATCTGGTGACGAAAAAACAAAAGAAAAGAAAGTGAAAGATTCTGATCTGAAGGATCCTGAAGATAAAGAGGATTCAGACAAAATTATTAAAAGGGAGAAAGAAGGCTCAGAAAAAGATATTAAATCTGAAAGTGGCGATGAAAAATCAAAAAAGAAGACTTTTATTAAGTTAAACTGCCCCCATTGTGGAGTAAAAGCAGTTACCTTCAGAAAATATGATATTCATCTCACAAGTAAAACTCATTTGTTATCTATGAGAAAAATTGCTCTGAAACAAAAATCTATTTTGGCACAAATGAGACAAGCACAAAGGAATACCCAAAACGAGTTGGAAAAGAATAACGATGATTTAACATCTAAAACTAATTTCTGCCCTCTTTGCAAATTGAACTATAAACAGAAGAAAGCTATTCATCAACTCTCTGAGGCCCATAAGAATATGAAAAAGTTCTTGATGCCATACTGCAAAGTCTGCAATATTACTTTCAAGAGTCCTATGATTTATGAAAGTCACTGTTGTTCTATTGAACATATTAAGGTAAGTTTATTTTATGCCCTTTGATTTAGAAATAAACTAACAAGTTACATGAACGAAATACAAAAATTACTTGCACATGAAACAATATGGTTCTGATAGTTGCTAACTTTTAAGAGCAAGGTTTGCTCTGGGATTACAAGGATTACACCAAATTCTCAAATATGTTTGTTTTAACGCGTTTTTTTAGAGGGTTGAACAACAACACTTGAATTCTGGTAAAAATATAAGTTTTTTTTTTTTGTTTATTCAGTGATGTATTTTAATTTTCAACATGCCATTCATATTTTTTGAGAAACATCGCTGGCAGATTTTTTAAATGGATGACCCTGTAAAATATTTTTATTTTCAAGTACATACATATTATTTCCCTTCCTTTTCTTTTTTGGGATTTATTACCACATTCCTTGAGATTCCTATCCAAAAAAATTCGATTTACCTAAAAAATATTCAAATTAACCAGTTTAAAACTGGGAAATAACCTCTACGCCTTTGAATATTTTTTAGATAAATCGAATTTTTTTGGATAGGAATCTCAAGGAATGTGGTAATAAATCCCAAAAAAGAAAAGGAAGAGAAATAATTTATGAAATGCCACAATAAAATTAACATTTAAACAATACATACATATCTTTTCAACAATTCTAACATCTGGTTTTAACTATGACTTGCGGTTTTAGAAATATTCAATAAAATGATAAAAGAAGTATTAAATTATTATTAATTCAATAAATATTTTATTCGTATTAATGAAGAAACAATAAATGTATTACTCTTACAAAATTTCTTATATTGCAACCGGTTTCGTGATCATAGTACTTGCATCACATATAGAAATTCTTGTGGCCTGCAGTAGTTGATTTAATTAATATTAATTTTTATGAAAACCAAAATCGAACAGGCGTAAAGGTTATTTTTTAAATAATCCAAATATTTTTCAGATTATCAGATTAATGTTCAGAAGTGTGGCCGTAAATCCCAAATAAGAACAGAAAGAAAATACAGAAAGATGCCACAAATAACTTTTAGACAATAATTAAATTATTACGACTATGACTCGGTATTGACACTAAACTTTTGATATTTTTTAGAGAAAACAAAGGATGGAAAATTGTGGCAGTGATGTTTCTGCTGAAGAAGACAATTTAGAAAATTTCACAACTATCGACTCAGTTGGAGATGGAGATGGTAAGATTATTAAAATTTATCAGTTAAAAAGATATAAATGTTTGTGGAGACAATTTTGTTTCACAAACCCTACTAGGTACACCTTTATCCATAATGACGTCCCCAACCAATTTTGGCATAAAGATTTCTCCTGTTCAAGGAAATATATTACAACCTTGATACGTTTGAAACTGGGACATGCATGCTATCCTGCGCATCTGTTTAAAATAGGAGTTTTTACTTCAAATACCTGTGAATAGTGTGATACCCTAGGTGATCTTGATCACATTTTCTTTGGCTGTGCAAAATATAAAGTAGCCTCTGACAGGCTAATACAAAGAATTATTAAAGAGTGCAATATGCTTGCTCCATTCAATTTACTAAGCTTACTCTCAATTGGAACAAGGCAAATACATGACAAATCATTAATTTTATTAACGAAACTAATATTAAGCTGTAGGTTAATCTCGTGATCCCTGTGTTTTTCCCCACGTTTTTTTTTCCCTTACTTACCGTGGTCTACCTTGTATTGTGTAAGTTATAAAAATGTCCTGATCGACCCCAGGACGAGAAGTGTGTGTCCCCGTCTTTCCCGGCGCTCCTTTAATTTTCTTTCCATTTTTCAATCTTTGACCTTTTGGTGACTGGCTGCATGGTCAATGACCTAATGCCATTAATAAAAAAAAAGAATATAAGTACAGAGGGATACGGTAAATACATTTACGGAACTCAAATGTCAATAATTTCGAGAAAATATGTTATAGAAGAGCATAGTAAGGGACAGTTATAAAAAGAAATTCCTGATAGTCTCTCAATATACGTGACATTTAATATTTTTGGAAATTATTAATTTGGAATATTTTGATATATTACTAATAACTTAATGTTTTGTTTAATACTTATTTAGCGTACCTAACACATACATATAAAATCACAAATATTTGTTACGTTATTAAAGAGAAAAACAATTTTCAAAGTTCGATTAATTTATTTTTAATAAACATCGCTCATAGAGGTGTGATAACTTATAGAATAGTTACTCTTAATAATGTGATGTAAAGTAAAAATATGAGCCTAAATTCCTAAGGGGCATTTGGCTACACTCTTTAGGAAATTTTTCAGATGACTTATTTTATATTTCATACAAGGGGTTTGTAATTAAAGAAGTTTAGTAAATGCTGGTATAATAGATAGTATATAATAAGAAGTTATATTAATGATTTACTAATTTGTTGAAATTTTTCACCAGGTTCTGAAAACGAAGAGAAAAAAGAGGATGTAAAGGAACCAGTTAATGTTGGCATTGAGCAAATTCGTAAGGTAGAGGCACATTACTGCGACCTATGTAAGATGTATTTGCCAAGGGGGGAAGAGAGCGATATGCCAAAAATTTTGTCCAGACATTGTAAATTGAGGGTTCATATGCAAAGATATGTACGTTATAAGGAGGATAAAGATCTGGAAAAACGTGCAGAAAAACTCCAACGGAAAGAAATGGCAGAGAAGGAGGTTAAAGAGAAAAAGGAGAAGAATGAAAATTATGTGGAATTACCTGGTAATTCTGAAGCAAAAGAAGTAAAGCAGGAAGATGGAACAACAAAGTGTACAGATGATGAGGAAGCTAGAGATGATAAATTATGGGCCGATGTGGATAAAGATTTAGGAGATATTCTTGCTGAGGCTGAATCAGGCAATAAAAGTTCCGATGAAGATGAGGATTCTCATGTAAATGGAGAAAGATATGATAGGTAAATTTTCAACTTTAACCTTTCTGATGAAATTTGTAGAGACCAAAAAAAATTTTTCGCATGATTTAAGTTAAAATACTTAGGAATATCAAACATTTATTAAATTATTAGTGTTTTTTGTGATATTCGATTAAAGTATCGTGTTATGCACAGCGATTTGAAAATTCAAAAAAATAATAACTGGATTTTTAATTAAACGTGGTAAAAGTTCAGCTGTTTGAAAAATATGAAAATTCTAGTTCATAGGGGATGAAATCTAAAACTATTATTTTGGAATATTTTTTCTGTTGAATAATTAAAGAATGGGTTAAGTGAAAAGTATTAAAAAAGTGATCTAAAAAAATTTAATTAGTTATGGGTGATTTTTAGGGTAAGTTGGAAGGGGGTATGGTCGACTTCAGTTTTGTAAGACACATAAAAAACCGGCGGCTTGTTTGATGCCCATAAAAACTTCAAACTGTCGTTCTTCTCGCCTTTTAGTGTTGAAAAATAAAAATTTTTTGATGGAAACTTGAAGGACAGGGTTCAAGTTATAATTTCCCAGCGTTGAAAATTGATAAAAAGGTATGTGGATGACGCTACGAATTTTTTTTGTTGAAGGGCGCCAGTAACGTCGATTGATTTTAAAAGGCAATCTGTACGATCTAGTTGTCGAGAGGAAGTCTTCTCAGGGTCGATTTCGATTTGTCACCGGCTCGTTGTTTCTTGCACTGGACCTGCCTCGTTGCTGTAGAATCCCTGTTGTTTACCTCGGACTGCTTTGGGAAATCGTGCGTGGTACGAATTATTTCACAATTGCAAGCTTATATGAATTTTCTTTTTTTGTTTTAATGCCGGAGCATTAATTTGTTTGATTGCCTTGATGTGAATTCTTTTTAATGTCTGTAGAAATTCTCACTGATTAGAGAATTTAATTATTTGTAAAATTTGAGCACTGTTTATTTTTCTACTGATTAAGAAAATATTTTTAAAAGTTAATGATTTGTTGGTCTATTTGTAGCCTCGACTACAGTAAAACACACAAGTTCAAAATATTTGATATATTCACAAAAGTTTAGTAAAATTTGAACACAATTTACAATTAATTCATAAATGATTATAAATCTCCTCGAAAGTTCTCAAATTCGCGTGAAGTTAATTTTAAATTAAAAAATTGCAGTGCCGATCTGTCTATTTAACTCGCAAATAATTTGTTTGAATGATGAATTATCGCAGTCAATCTATTCTTCTTTTCGTAGAAAATGTCGATGTTTGAATTATTTCTGATTGGAATCTGAAAAGATCCGTTTGTTGGAAGTTGATGTCCACGAGCGTAACTGACTTGTGACGATGTGACTTAAAACAGACTAAGTTGTTAAGTTAAGTTAAGTGGAAAATTGTCATGAGCTTCTACAATTTAGGTCGGACCGCAGACCGAATGCATCAAAAAGGCCCCCTGGCTCGTTCGTAGCTTGGAGATCTGGCCTGCGCAGAGTGAATGCGCGTTCGGTACCTTCGTGTGAATGTACAATTTGGAATGTTGCTGCAGCGAAGTTGGAAAATTGGAATAGATTGACTGTTTCGATGCGTAGAATTTAAAATTTCGATGATAGACAGACTGGTATGGCTTGGTTGTAACATAATTGTAAAAATTAATTCTAATTTTAATTTTAGAGGAATACGTCAAAACAAGCCGGCTCTTTTTATGTGCTGTAAAGATATGACACAGACTTTAACCAACATTCTTATTCTTATTCTGTATTTAACCGTGATAAGTTTTAGAGTCCATTGTTAGTGAACAATTTTAAGAAACGAATCGTGATTTTTAAGGGGTGATTTATATTGCTATCAAAGAATGAATGTAGGAGTAACGACAGAAAGTAAATAACACTATCACGGTTGAGGGAAACATTCTGAATCGAGAGTGTCTGAAGCTTATCTGAGCATCTGCCGTTCTCCTGCCTCATGTTTTTATGTGTCTCACGAAACATTTCATTTGCTACTGATTAAGAAATAAACGTCGCTTATCACTTTTTACTCGTATTATTGTAGGCAGAAAAGTGTTGGAAACTAATTCAGAATTGCATTTGACTGAGAGACATTTTTCTTAATTTATTCTGCCCACAGCTTATAAGAATAATATTCCAAAGCAGTGTAATAACAAATGTAATAAAACATGCGACTCAAGATATTGTCATATACCGTGCTTTCATTTCAAAACAGTACATAAGGAAGTGATCGTTCAGGCTTGTGAGTCGCTTCCGCAATAATGGGTATTGAATTCATTCAATGCATGATGGCAAATGTTTTATTGGAAAATAATTTTTAGTTAAATGCTGAACCCATTATAGAAATAATCCATTGAAATATCACTATTCAATATGATCAAGTCTCATCTAAAAAGTACAACTTCTTATGCTCTTCCTGGTATTTTCTGATGTCTCGCAGCAATCTTCGCCTCCAAGCGATATCTTATTTTTTTCCCTTGGGCACTATTTAGTTAAAAACCTATAATGCCAAACACAATTACATTACAACACGAAGAAATAAAAAGTCCGTTTACTCACTGAAAGCCAATTTCTGTTCATCACCTTCAAAAAAATAATGGATTATATGCTTGAGATTACTTTTAGTTCCTTCATCAATATTGTCCAAAACACACACTTTTGGTGGTTGAAGTTGGTGTGTTTGTTTGTATTCACCAAGAATATTATAAACACTTGCAACACTCACACCTGCTGCCGTTGCAGTGAACTTTATACCTTCCATCTTTGGTTCCTCCCGATTTTCCCCATCGTACGCCTTAAAAATGTTCAGCACGCTTTCCTTGTCTTCCACCGAAAAATGTCTGGACGTTCGTTTTTTCGGTGGAGAAGTTGGGTCCGGGCCCCCTTAAGCCAATTTCCGATTTAACCTTAAAAAAAAACGAGATTTTAACATTTTATCATTAAGTTTGGAAATATATAGAGGGGGAAATCCTTTGTTTTCATATGAAGCAAGAAAGACACCGGTGACTACTGGATGGCGCTGCAAAGACATCTGCTGGCTACCCGTGTTAAAAAATATTCGCACGCAGAAACTGCAGAATTTAATTTCCAGTTTCCTGTTGCTATTGACCAGTAGATGGCGTAGACATATATATTTTAAAAAGTTTCATGCGTACGTCGGCAGTAGCAGTGGCGCAGCGTGGTTGCCATAATTACATGGGCACATTTATGAATTTATAGTTATTTTAAACATTCACAGAATATAATAATATTTTAAATGCCTCGTTGCATTAATTTAAGTCATTGATGGAGAATACGTGATTAGATTGATATCTATACGAGTATATATATTTTTTATTAATAAATATTTCTTGCACCAAATATGTAGGTATATAAAATATCCTCCAAATGGTAACACTAATTTCGTCCACTTCCCGTTGAGCACACAATTTGGCACACTTATGTATTTTCGGTGACAACAAAAGAAAAAAAATTGAACACCCAAAAATTCAAAAAGGCGCGACCAAACTTTCGAAATTTGGACCGTTTTCTCTCAAAATTGGTATACGGGGGTTTTTGGAATTCCATGATGGACATGTAATCCAATATGGCGGACTATATACGATAGGGAGCGATTTTATGGGTTTTTAAGGTCGCTCATCGTGAATATATGTAACGAATGTTTTTAGAAATGGAACACGGCAGAGACAAAACGTCGGAAAACTAAAAATGATGAAGTATTTATTTGTATTATATTTATTGCAATTTTGTATCTTTATTTTTGGTTGGAACATTTTCGCCACAACGACGTACTTACCTATACATAATAGTACAGGGAAGTACTTATAGGTACATATACCTCTATCTGGTGATACCAAGCAATAAGTCGCAAATTCTTGTTTTTGTATTTTGGTTAAATTCAGTAAGTATAAATTATATTTTCAGATTTTTATTTCGGCGGATAAAAAGTTCCTATTGCTGTATCATCTACCTATTTATATTATAAGGCTGGTCAAAGCCGACTTTAGATAGGTA
Organism: Rhagium mordax; assembly: GCA_963680705.1. Lineage (NCBI taxonomy): Eukaryota > Metazoa > Arthropoda > Insecta > Coleoptera > Cerambycidae > Rhagium > Rhagium mordax. Next base: position 50,237,084 of record OY796656.1, on the reverse strand, counting down.
GACTTAATAACTACTATCAGAGATTATTGTACTATCAATAAGTTTTAAAATATGCTATTAGGTACCTATCTTTGACAATGCTATTTCTTACGCGTTTATAAGACCGCCTCTGTTTCACCCCGAAACGGCGGTATTCGAGTACGTAAAGGCGCGTACTGACTTGAATGTACATGCGTTGAGTCGGGACGCACGCACATGCATGCGTGTGTAGCGACTCGGGGTATATTTGTAAATTTATTTTCACTTCACATATGCGTGTTGGTTCAGTCCTTTCCGGTCATTCATTCTTGTTCGTGATGGAAGAAGTTATTATTGCGGGGGTTGCTTATATGGTGATTTCAAATTTATTTAAAAAAATAATAATAATAAAAAACCAAAGAGATTCTGGATCCATGAAATATACCTTCTTATTTTTGGAGAAATGGAAGGAATGCTTTGCGTCCCACAAGACGGGATATTGTTCGTATATATCAATTAATTGTAAGCAGTCTTCATTAGACCACTCCATTTTATTAATAAAAATCACATGTATTCACCAGAAGAGAAAATGCTACTCGCACCAAACATGCATTCAGACTAACAAAACAACAAAAACTGGTCCAAACTGAGCACGCACGCACGATATGATTCCTTTGATGTGGCGAAAAAACCGACAGCCGATGGCTCGGACCATGTGCATTCGTGATGACTCGCGAGAGGTTAAACATGCGTTGAGTCGTTGCAAATGGGACGTCCAGATTTGAATGTGCATATGCGTGCGTCCCGACTCAACGCATGTACAGGGATATCCAACGAAAATGACCACCCCTAATAACTTCTTTATTTTTGATGTTATAAAAAAAATTTTTCTATAAAAGTTGTAGGGTTTATTGAAAGCATTTAGAATATGTATTCAGAAAAATAAATGAAAGTCGTTTAGAGGAGATGTGGTTTTAACTTGCATTTTTTCAAATGGAGCACCCCATTTTTTTGCATTTTTGAAATCAAGGTACTTTTCTCATTTCGAATATATATATCATATTATCTTTTAGGGTTTTCTAATTATTGCAATTTTTGTGGCCCGAAAACAACAAGGAAATAAAATAACAGAACAAATTTTTATTTTTAGAATGCATTAGTCTTGGCTAATTTAGATATTAATTACAACTATAAATAAAAGTAATTAAAACTATCCTACACAAACTGTTCAATATGACGCCCTTCATGTTCGATACAAAGCCGATACCTTATTCGAAATGAGAAAGGTACCTACCTTGATTTCAAAAATGCAAAAAAATGGGGTACTCCATTTGAAAAAATGCAAGTTAAAACCATATCTCATCTAAACGACTTTCATTTATTTTTCTGAATACATATTCTAAATGCTTTCAATAAACCCTACAACTTTTAGAGAAAAATTTTTTTTATAGCATCAAAAATAAAGAAGTTATTAGAGGTGGTCATTTTCGTTGGATATCCCTGTACATTCAAGTCAGTACGCGCCTTAATACGTATAAAAAATAAAAACACAGCTGCGCAGGCTGTTCAATGCTCATTACAATTTGTAGTCTTCTACGGTGTTATTTACATTTTTGTAGAGTGCCTTATTATTCTTACTGTTATTTTGAATTATTTATTGTTGCGTTCCTCGTTTTTATTTTTATGTGTACAGTTTTGTGTTGGACTATTAATCATTAAGTTTATTTTAAAACTTAATATATAGTTTTAGTTTTTTATTTCTTGACCGTTAAAATTCAAATGCTTATGGTATATTTCTTGGGCATATCGGTCATATATATTAAAACAAATTTATTTTTTTCCAACGTTTCGGTTTATTAAAACCATCATCAGGGACTACAAGGTGAAATGTTTAGTGAACAAGGTATATATAAATTTTACACATAACTTATGGTGAACCAACTTACAATTTTTTTTTTTTTTTTTTTGTTTGAAATTAAAATGTATTACACATATTGTATAAAGTAGATGTTATTCTTTGAGAGTCTTAAAAGCAACTGAAAATATTTTTGTCAGTTTCACATTTAAAATAATGCGTAAGTGAGGGTTTATTTATGTTATGGACAATTATCAAAAAAAAAAAAAAAAAAAAAAAAAGAATACATAAAATTTACAATAAAACTACTGTTAATCCGAATAATCACCAAAATAAATATGTTTCCATGCCATATATACCAAATGTTTCTGAAAACATTGCAAAAATATTTAAAAACCACAACGTAATAATAGCACATAAACCTTATAATACCACAAAATCATTTTTCACAAATCTTAAACCTAAACTACCCATAGAAGACGAAACTAATACTGTATATAAAATTGACTAACAATTGCAATAGTACATATATAGGTCAGTCAAAACAATATTTGCATAAAAGAATGTACTCACATAAATACAGCATTAAAAATCGAAATACCTCAACAGCGCTAGCACAACATGCCTTAGAAAATAACCATAACTTTAACTTTAACAACATTCATATCTTGGAAAAAGAGCCCAATTATCACCGAAGAATCGTACATGAAATGTTGCAAATAAAAAGACATTCTAATTCAATAAATAGCCGAACTGATATAGAGAACTTAAGCAATACCTATTTTAATTTACTAAAATAAAACAAATGGGGTATAATATAATTAGTAAGTTTATACATCTTCCCAATTTACTTTACAAAAATTGTTAACACCAAATACTTAATTCTAATATTTATTACTCATGTCACAAAAACCATCCACTTATAATGTATACCTGCTAGCCCTTATCTTGTCCATAACATAAATAAACCCTCACTTACGCATTATTTTAAATGTGAAACTGACAAAAATATTTTCAGTTGCTTTTAAGACTCTCAAAGAATAACATCTACTTTATATAATATGTGTAATACATTTTAATTTCAAACAAAAAAAAAAAAAAAAAAAAAATTGTAAGTTGGTTCACCATAAGTTATGTGTAAAATTTATATATACCTTGTTCACTAAACATTTCACCTTGTAGTCCCTGATGATGGTTTTAATAAACCGAAACGTTGGAAAAAAATAAATTTAATAGAATAAAATAGCAAAATAAATTTTACTATTCAGCCTAAATCCTCTAATGTCTTAAAAAGACATAAATACTCTTTTCAGAGCTTATTTGCAAACTATCTACATTTAACTGATAAAAATTTGGTCAGTACTACGAATGTAGAAAGCAAATAATTTAATAATTGCAATAAGCCCCACCAGACGGATTAATCCAAATAAGGACTCCCTCTGTTACCAGGCAGTGCAAGTCACCAACCCATGGACCGGTTTCTGGCTTATTAGCCTTCATCAGCATGGTATAGGCAACTCACACTGCACGATAACAAAGGGACTCCAGATCTTGTCAACATCGATCGACATGAAGTCGGTAAGATGCGAATGTGGACCGTGGGGCCCTCTGGTGAAACTTATTGCAATGTGGATTTTGCCCAGACTAGGCTCGTATGAAAGAAATGAAATCCAAAGAAGTCAGAAATCCATAGAGGTAAACTTTAATAGAATAAAATAGCAAAATAAATTTTACTATTCAGCCTAAATCCTCTAATGTCTTAAAAAGACATAAATACTCTTTTCAGAGCTTATTTGCAAACTATCTACATTTAACTGATAAAAATTTGGTCAGTACTACGAATGTAGAAAGCAAATAATTTAATAATTGCAATAAGCCCCACCAGACGGATTAATCCAAATAAGGACTCCCTCTGTTACCAGGCAGTGCAAGTCACCAACCCATGGACCGGTTTCTGGCTTATTAGCCTTCATCAGCATGGTATAGGCAACTCACACTGCACGATAACAAAGGGACTCCAGATCTTGTCAACATCGATCGACATGAAGTCGGTAAGATGCGAATGTGGACCGTGGGGCCCTCTGGTGAAACTTATTGCAATGTGGATTTTGCCCAGACTAGGCTCGTATGAAAGAAATGAAATCCAAAGAAGTCAGAAATCCATAGAGGTAAACTTTAATAGAATAAAATAGCAAAATAAATTTTACTATTCAGCCTAAATCCTCTAATGTCTTAAAAAGACATAAATACTCTTTTCAGAGCTTATTTGCAAACTATCTACATTTAACTGATAAAAATTTGGTCAGTACTACGAATGTAGAAAGCAAATAATTTAATAATTGCAATAAGCATAATAATAATTTATTTTGCTATTTTATTCTATTAAAGTTTACCTCTATGGATTTCTGACTTCTTTGGATTTCATTTCTTTCATACGAGCCTAGTCTGGGCAAAATCCACATTGCAATAAGTTTCACCAGAGGGCCCCACGGTCCACATTCGCATCTTACCGACTTCATGTCGATCGATGTTGACAAGATCTGGAGTCCCTTTGTTATCGTGCAGTGTGAGTTGCCTATACCATGCTGATGAAGGCTAATAAGCCAGAAACCGGTCCATGGGTTGGTGACTTGCACTGCCTGGTAACAGAGGGAGTCCTTATTTGGATTAATCCGTCTGGTGGGGCTTATTGCAATTATTAAATTATTTGCTTTCTACATTCGTAGTACTGACCAAATTTTTATCAGTTAAATGTAGATAGTTTGCAAATAAGCTCTGAAAAGAGTATTTATGTCTTTTTAAGACATTAGAGGATTTAGGCTGAATAGTAAAATTTATTTTGCTATTTTATTCTATTAAAGTTTACCTCTATGGATTTCTGACTTCTTTGGATTTCATTTCTTTCATACGAGCCTAGTCTGGGCAAAATCCACATTGCAATAAGTTTCACCAGAGGGCCCCACGGTCCACATTCGCATCTTACCGACTTCATGTCGATCGATGTTGACAAGATCTGGAGTCCCTTTGTTATCGTGCAGTGTGAGTTGCCTATACCATGCTGATGAAGGCTAATAAGCCAGAAACCGGTCCATGGGTTGGTGACTTGCACTGCCTGGTAACAGAGGGAGTCCTTATTTGGATTAATCCGTCTGGTGGGGCTTATTGCAATTATTAAATTATTTGCTTTCTACATTCGTAGTACTGACCAAATTTTTATCAGTTAAATGTAGATAGTTTGCAAATAAGCTCTGAAAAGAGTATTTATGTCTTTTTAAGACATTAGAGGATTTAGGCTGAATAGTAAAATTTATTTTGCTATTTTATTCTATTAAAGTTTACCTCTATGGATTTCTGACTTCTTTGGATTTCATTTCTTTCAAAAATAAATTTGTTTTAATATATATGACCGATATGCCCAAGAAATATACCATAAGCATTTAAAACTTAATGCTATTATTTGTGATTTGTGATAGAGACACTTAAAATCCTATTTCAAATATTAGTGACATTATTATTTATTTCTTAGTGTAACCAAATTCATCAGAAACAGAGGTAAGTGAAATTGTTCCGGGACCTGTGTGAAAATTTGTTAAAATAGTTTTTACTACGTGAATAATAAGTAACATACCTAGTTCGAAAACTACAAATATGTGGATATTTTCATTCCTTGAATGACCGCAGTATTTTTATGCCTAATAATTTTGATTTGATTTGAGTCATTGTCGTAAACACGAAGCGTCGGAAGCGACATACTTTTGTTCTAGAAAAAGTACTACGCGTCCAGGAACATTCATGAATCTATTTCATGGCATCTCTGATGCAGGTTAATTTTATAATTATTCAGAAACTGTCAAATAATATTGATGATTCTATAATTTGTATTTAAATTTTTCTACATATTAAGTAATAATGATGTTTTTCGAAAAAATTTGATTTAATTGTTTCTCGACTGTGAAATGCTTTTGCGTTCGAGAATGAAAGTAACATTTCGCATTCTAGCTAGGTACTGAACTGTTATATACTTATTTGTAATAACTATTAAAAATATGCAATATACCTACAGTGTGTTCACGGATTGACGCAACAATACCTAGGCAGGTACTATAGACCAAAAATTTGCGAGTTCGTTTTCCATTTTTAGGAAACAAGTCCTGCGTCATTAAAAATGATTTTCTGCCATAATTTCAGTTTTTCAAAATAAAGTACGCATAATAGTAGCTTGTTGCGACTGTGCGTTTGTTGTCTGCGGTTTTTTGCCACGTTTTTTGCAATTATACCTACTTACCATTGAAATATGAGCGCCAGCATCGTACGTATACTCCGCTTGAGTGGAAAAGCGACGGAGCATAGAAGTCGCGGCCGACCATAATGATGCACGCGGGGGTTGCCATAACATAATAGCCTAAAACGCTTTGGAACTTTGTTAAGGTGTGCCTAAAGAATATTTAAGGACTTTAGCAACATTAAAAAATTTTTTTCATATTGTTTTTCAGGGTTGAAAATGGCCATTTTTACGTTTTTTCGAACTTCAAATAATTCATATCTCTAAAACTATCAACTTTAGAGAAAAGATGTGATGTGTAAATATCGGTCCATATTTTTTTACTGTCTATGCAATGACTACCTAATTTTTTTTTTGTAGTAAGGGATTTGATTTGAAAATTTTTTTGTTTCTTGATACGTTTTGATTAAAGCGGCGGTTTTCGATATATTTAAAAAAAATAATTTTTTTTTCAAACTTTGACGCCCTCCAACGGCCAAACGAAGCAATTTTGGATATAGGTATACATATCAGGCCAAATTTTTAAAATCTTTTCAGAGCTTTAGTTCAAGTAATACATGAAAAACATTAAATCATTAATTTTATATTTTATTAAATGGTAATTACCTATATAATATAATATCGTCACGGATAAAATCTAATAAGTACGAAACCGACCTTTTATTACGCACGCCCCTGGCTACTGAACTGTGATTCTTGACTTGTAGGAAAATAATTTGAGATATATTACCAACTAGGCATTTCGGATGATAACAATGTTTTCTGCAATAGGCACATGTCAACATAAAACTTAGAGTAAGTTTTATCAATTGAACACTTGGTGGCGACACCGATTTGGGCCTAATTGACCAGCACTGGTAGGCAACTCGTAATACAAGCACTTGCTTCACTGAAACTGGCTCCTTATTCCTCTTTATATTTCCAAACTTAATGATTTTATCAATGATCATCTTAATCGTTTGCATTACGTAACTTAATACTTTATACACAAAACATATAATGTTAATTTAATTCTTATACGTACCTTCACAAAAACGATCGTAACTGTAGAAATTTCAAAACACAGGCAAAGAATAATACCAAGGATAGAGAATAATACAGCAGTTGACGTGAGGCTGGCTCTCCATTTATTCACGTTTTCCATATGTTTAGCGTTTATACGTTTCGCGACAATGATAACATATGCTGATTGGTCTGTTGCCAAAATACGTAAAAATTTAATATATGACGCGACTATTGTAGAGTCGGCCTTCGTCAAATTTAGTGGTTGCTTTGTAATTTGGGTCGACCAATAGAGAAGTTCCATTCAAATGTTGCGGGCATTTTTGGGGAGGAGTCGAGTTCCATTTGGACACCGAACTGTGTATATTAATGCAATTTTAGTGTATGTACTGTGTCATTTTTGCATATAATGAGTGTAAATAATGTATCCTACATTTAAATACTTTTCTACGCTAAGAAATGTAAAAGCGATACAGCTAACTTGTAAAATAGTATATTAGACAACTTTGTAAGTTTTCGGACCGTGCCATGGTTCAATATAATTTATTATTCAAATGTAATGTGAAAATCTTGTATGCGAACTTCTGAATCCTGTATTCTATCATTTCTAGGTTCAAATTGAGCGAGAAAAATGGTGATGAAAAATCAAAGAAAGCTGATGGAGAAAATCCTAAATTAGATAAGGATGTTGTTGAAGGCGATGTTGAAAAAAAATGAACTTCTTAGTAGTACAGAGTAGTTTAAAATTCTACTTTGGATATTAAACTGTTAATGTCGTAGGTTTAACTTATATTTTAAGATTTCGTGTGACATATTTACACATAATATGCCACTATTTAAAAAGGAAACGTTTTGCAAAATTAACAATAAATTTAAAAAATCCGTCTTGACGTTTTTAATTATCAAGGTCGTATATAATGTAGTTTACATAATAATATGTCATGGGAATGATAAAAAAATACGAAATATTAAGGAAAACATGCAAAATGTTAAATTTTTTTATAATGGTTAAAGTAAAATATAGCTAGATGTATTTAGTTACTTACTACTGTTTAATGTATTTAGCTGTACTCCATTGTAATTGTTTAATGTAATAAAACAGTAAATCAAAATGTTTTTTTTTTTTTTTTCGAGACAAATATTAGTTGATAATAAAACTTGAGAGTAACATTATGGTTCCTGAAGAAACTGTATTGGGAACACACTTTCTGTTTTATGGTGGGTCTTCAGTGTTCCCAGTATAATGCATTCAATGAATTTTTTTCATTTTATATTTTTAGAATGATAATAGCCGACATTTAAAGCTTGTGGACATCAATTTGTGAGTGAGGTGACGTCATTACACGGTTATTAAGATAAGACATGTCAGTTACGCTTCTCAGTTTTGGCTTTATGAGAGTTGTGTTTATTCCTGAGTGTTCTGGATTGTTTTGTGGTGTTGCGTTTAAGTGTATTTAGCTAAACTGTCTGTAGCACCTGGCTTTATTACGGCCATAGCTCCCAGTCGTCAATGATAATGATATCACGGTTTAGATTCACATTTAACGGATTTAACGTTGAAATAAAAAAAGTCAAACTGCTACATGACACTGCATAGCTATGGCAACGACCATGGTATAAGGAGAATGTTATGTCAGGTTGCCGTCCAATTTGTGTATACTGCATATTACGTCACTCAGCTTAATAAACGTCGAAAATTGGTTGTAATTTCACACGTTTAATTTTTATTTTAATATTTTTAATAGTGTTAACGAATAGCAACATGCCTGCTTCTGCTGTGGCTGGGTGTAACAATTATTTTACACGAAGATAAAAGGTACTTACATCAAGTATTTTACATTTCTCCGCGTTGAAAAGCTCGCGAAAGTATATGGATGAACGATAAAATTAATTTGAAAAATTGCAGGTTAATTTTTTTCGCCGGTTTATTCTTTTCATTGCCTATTGTCTGTTTATAGCACGTATATCTTTTATTGCTTTCAACCCAACAGAATCAACAGATTTTGAAATTCCTTTAATACAGCCAGATGTTATATTTCCCCCAGAAACAGTAGAAACTTAAGATCTGATGCAGTTCCAATACAAAACAACAAAACTACAACTTTCCCCTTCTAATCTAAGTACTTTTTGTTTCACATAGACTTATTATAATAGACTCCAAGATAACTCATATCCTTGGGGCCAGAATAGTTACGACGATATGTTCTCGCTCCGTCTCTTTTTATAATGTAAGATGCGTATAAAGCTATCTTTCTTTGGGTAACTGCGAGCCACAGATAGTTGACTGTCAACATAAGTATGTATAGTTGGTTGTATAAATATAGCAGAATGTATTGTTAGTTGCATAAAATTACAGTAAGCTACGTAGTTGATTAGAGAAATCTGAAAGGCATTTATGTATGTACAGGAAAGGAAATAAATTTTATGTTCGTTCTTTTCTAATATCCAGTGTTTTGTAAAAGGAATATCAGCTATTACCCATAGACAATAAGTATGCTAATACCGAATACACAGAGGCGTCGTACGTCGTAGCACATACCTGAAACAATAACCCGAAAGAGAGATGGAAGATACGAATTACATTGTAGAGAAAAGCGATAAGGCTAAAAAGTCATGTGGATACTCTGAAGGTTTTTAAGTAAACGTATATAGCATCTTGTGGTCTATTATATTACGTCTATGGTTCATAATCAGTCTAATTATTTTCATCTGTCAGCTGACACTACTTTTCATTCACCACAAAAACCATAGAGATAGAATATAATAGAGATTATATTGGTGGTGCCTCATTGGTTGCCTCATAAATGTACTTCAGGCACCAATAGGAATGTAAGGTACGGAAAGCAAAATTAATGCAAACGAAAATGGTTGGGATGCCGCTTTGTAGCAAACTGCTGCGGCGGTTTATATTCATCCTGAAATTGATTTCAATATTTTTATATGACCTTTCAAATAAATTAAAAGATTGACAGGATATCAATTTATAATTTTGATTTTGCTGCCATCTACGAGACAGTAGCCGAAGTTCTCTATGTCATTCTTTAGTACCATTTCGAACCAAAAAACTTGTTTCCTGCATTATATAACGTATTTATTTTCAGTGACTGGTTTAGTAGTTCGACATTTTTTCAATAATTACATACTCAAAATTTAAACATGTATGTGTTTAATATAGCGTAGCGGATTAGACCCAAGGCTGGTAAACTCTAAAGGTTATCCCATCTGAACCTGACCTACTCAACATATGTCACACGGCGACCGCAGGCCGGGATCGTCGTTCTCTGTTATTCAACAGCAGAGCAGTATTAGCACAGAAGTAACAGACCAGAAGCGACGTTCCCCATTCGCGTCAAAATTAAATTTGAATGCGCATGCGCGGAGCCGCCATTATTATGTAGGTACTTCAACCGCTTAACCTAAAACCAGTGTAACCAAATTTCTAATTTAATTTGAAATTTAAGTCCTTTATTTGGAAAACATTGTCGTTAATGTGTATATTTGTGTGCGATTCATTTAATTATTATTTTACAATTCTCTTTCTTTGTTTGATATGCATTGTTTATGCGACTTTAAAGAAGGTCCAATAAATTTAATAACTGTATGTTTGGAGATGAAACATCAATATAAGTATATCAAATTGGATATATGTTTGTTATTATTATGCTTGTATGAAGCCTAAATAAAGTCATTTATGATTTAATTATCATCTGAGGCATGCACATTTGTTGCGTATATGAAGTCGAAATGTTTTTAAATTTCAGATTTCTATAAGGATCAAAACTATCACAAATCGGTTCTATGAACAAAAACCCAATAACATACATGAATGCCTAGTTGTTGACGATATCAGGCTAGTAAACTGAATTCTCTAGTTGTATTAGTTGAAGTCCAATTCTCCAATTACGATGAAATCATTGTTTATTAAGTTTTCCGCAAGAATGGGTAAAATCCAGTATAATCACATTTACCTAAGCAATTTCTAAAAATAAAAATTTTGAGGTTTATGCGTAACTTAAAAGGTAAAAACGCACATCAGTTCTTTGCTTATTTGATGTTTACATTTTCGTAAATGTATTTTTTTATATTTTTTAATACTAAAAATATATCCGTGAACCACTATGTAATCATCTATAAGTACATTTAAATTCTGGACAATTGAATAAATCATATTGTAAAAACTTGAAATACTCGACAAGATATCGATAATATCCAAATAATTGATAATACACAAGTTAATATGTAATACAATTCTAAGTTAAACTAATTATTAATAGTTAAAATCGACTGTGTAACAATTTTCATTATAAAATTATGCTACCATTTGAATTAAATTTAAATTTCGCGCCTGACAGTACCTACAAAATAATGGCGCAAGGTCACGTAGATTTGGTACATCAACATCAAAGTCGGCATTTTAAACGTCGCTTCTGGTCTGTTAATTCTGTGGTATTAGTGTCTCTTTTTAAGCATATAGAATCGCGGTCGTCAGCTCTTCCTCACCCCGCATTTTCCTCGCCCTAATGCTGCTCATTGATGTAACCTGTAGAAAGTCTATAAGCCTTGGATTAGACCAGTACTATTTTATTGAGATCACGACTTTTTTAATCATTTCAAAATTAGGTGAAAAGTTTACGAAGTTTAACAGCTTGGTAAGAAAAGAATCGTCATTTTTTGAGTTTTTTAATAGTACAGTACTATTTTACCGCGTCTTTTCTAAAAGCCTGTCAAAAAATATTTTGAATCGGTTCACGGATGCGGCAGAAATTGTCGAACTACGAAGTGGTTATTTTAGGCAAAATCTAATCTATTTTTCCGCCCACCAAGTGATAAAAATATAAAGAGACGTGTAAGCGCTGGTAGCGAGCAATAGATGGCGCTTCCACAATATCGGTTAAAATCATTTAAAATTATCACGCTCTTACGGACAATGATATTACCTTCACAATAGGCATGTCCACAAAATTTTAATTTCAATTGGAAATGATAGATTTATAGGTATTATGAACTAATGTAACAATAAAAAAATTTGTATATTTTCATTTTGCCAGTTATTCGCAATAGAAATCACCTAAAAGCAGAGAGGCTAAGAAACGTTCCCAAGATAGAGGCTAGTAACATGACGTCACATCCTCGCAGGCACGTTGCCGCGCGACGGCCGGCTTGTACGGGTTCGTCATGCAGTGAGCGTTCTCTGTGTTAATGAGCAGTATTATAAAAGAAATATGGTGGCACGAAAATGATGTTTTGTTCCTTGCTGCAATAATACAACTACTAAGACGCCAACGAAAATATTTGTAAGCGTCCCAAAGCCAACAATAAACAAGAAAAAATGGTTTGAGGCAGTAAGACGTGATATTAAAAACGTTTCATCGACATCTACTTTGTACTGCTGCGAGGATCATTTTAATGTAAGTTAATTTACTATAATAATAAATGCTATACGATTAGTTCTCCTCAGTTTAAACCCGAATTTAATGACCTACACAGCTTTTTTTCGTGATTTCCTTTGGGGCTGGCCGGGCTGGTTAAAATCACTCTGTTTGTTATCAGAAAATCGGATACCTTAATTACGCTTACATTTGGCAAATTATGTGAATCTCCTTTCTGGAAATCTTCTTCCATATTTACTAATAAGACGATGCAATAAACCAACACCACAACGTCGTAAATAATAGAGCTACTGCAAATGCAGACTGCATTCTGACACTTCTGACAGCTCAGCGCGCGCCGGCCGCGCCGTGCGAAAATTAATCACGCGCGTCAGCCAGGCTAGCGAGCTTGTGACGTCAAAACAATCAGCAGGCGTTTATTTAATTCAAACTGAGCTAAAGATTTCTTCGGTCGCTGTTATGGTTAGGAAGAATTTTTTTCAAAAAAAATTTCAGATATAGGTACCAGGGGCTCCGATGTACGATTTTAACTAATATTAATGTATATTATTTTTTTGTGGACATGCCTATTGTTTCAAACCATACTGTTGTCTTTACGATTGTGACTTGTGACCGTAGTCTCTGAACGGATGCTGCGGAAATGCCAACTATTGCTCTCTGGACTCTGGGCCGGGACCACGCCACATTGACTTGATACACCTCATGGTAGAGATCTCAACCATGGATACACCTAATACGCTCTTCACACCCCCTTATCTATTTGAATTGCAATGTAAATGGGAGAGGAGACGTGAGGAGAGTAGTAGGTGTATCAATGTCAATTTGGCGTGGTCCGACCACTGTAGCATTACGGATTTGCGCCTTTATAATTCCTCACCAACGCTATTATATTAATTAGCTATTGTATATTATAAAATTTTCTTATAAATACTTTAAAAAAAATTTTCTTCCACGGTTAATTAATTATTTAAAAGTGACAGCTACTTACGACAGTTGCTTGAAATAGTAGGTACGCAATCTTGTGCCTGTATCCAATCTTGTCGCTCGGCTATAATAGCGGTTTTCCCAACCTTGGTGTATATACTCTATTTTTCTACTACCACTATCCAAAACACGCTTTTGTGCACTGTTTACTGTACGCAAACTAGATAACTTCTCACAGCACTTAAAAAGTGACATAAGCTTGCCGCAAAGTGACATAACTGTGCCGCAAAAATGTTATCTGCACAGTTTCAAGAAAAACTTTATATATTAATGGAAAAAAAAATCTATCAATTTTTTATTTTTGGAGAAAAAGTGTGGTTGTTGAAAAAGTATAGTGTGCTACAAGTGCAAAAATGTAATTTCTCACTCGTTTGAATTGTGGCACTCGCTTTCGCTCATGCCACAACTTCTTCAAACTCGTGAGAAATTTGCATTTTCCTGCACTATATCCTACGATTGTTGTACATGGACTTTTACGCACACTCATTTTAGAGCATAAATTGGTATTTTATCACAGTAGTGATATGTATATCCAGTGTCGGACTGGCTGTAGTTTGGCCCACCGGGCAAATATTCTATTTTTGGCTCCTCCGTTTACAGATTTTTTTTTTGTGTTACGTTACATTTAAATTTCAATTTTTGTCTTTAATAGGTATCTACTTAATCAATATTTGATATTTCCATTATGGCCCCCCCGTACCAACTTATTTGGCCCACCGGACATTGCCCGGTTGCCCAGTCCGACACTATGACTATTATACACCATGGTTGAGAAAACTATATATGCACTATTATAACCGAGTGCCAGGGCACTTATTAGTTTCAAATTCTAATATACCTAATAATACACTTTATAATTGTTTCGGTACTAGCACCATAATAAATCGTATTATTTAACGATTTTTATAATGATACTAAAGTATAAACATCAGTTTGATATGAATAGGTACTTGCTCATTAACACTCACAAAAGTATTGGGTAAAATATTGGGTATATAGGTATAGGTAAGTACCTACCTACTTAATCTATATTTCAAATGAAAGTAGGTATATTCTTTAGTTTAATGATTAGCATTTCTGTAAACAATTATAGTGATCTGAGATTTTGTTTGAAGTTTTCATTTAGGAATTTGTTTCTAATAATGTGAAACGAAACTGGAAAATGCGTATGCTAATATGCTTCTTGAAATGAGAGAAGTGGCACAAAATGTGCACGATCATGCGTTTCATCAGTGAAATGTTGAATATAAGAGTCGACGGATTTTATTATTGACCTATTCTATAAGCCTCATATTCCAGTAAGCTTCGCTCGACTATAGCCGCGCGCGATTCCATTTGCATGGAGCTTATAGCTTATATTACCAGTTCCGACCGCGTCAATATGAGTGGGTACCTATTGGTAATGTAAACTCCACGTAAATAGGAATCGCGCGCGGCTAGCAGCTTAATGGAATATGGCAAGGAGTTGAGAAAAACTCCATCACTATCACTTTTCTCACTAGTTACGCAAATAAATATACCTATACCATGTCTCCTTCAAAAAAATTTAGATTCAATTTTCTATTGTTCGTCCCATTGTTATGCAAGGGATGGAATTCAAATTTTTTTGGCCTATATAAAAGAGCTGATTTCACCGAAAACCCATTAAACCAAAAGAAGATTGATCATCATTAGATAGATAGGTATCGCATTGTCACTTTGTCATCAAATATCTTAGCAACCATGAAAACTGTACATCAGTGGACAGTGTAAAGCTTTTTCAATCAAAGGGTTTATTACTATAGCATATAGGGTGTAAAAAATATGAGAAAACAACAAGTTAGAGTTTTTTGTCTCACCCGAAATAACATTGTGAATTTTCGATGTTCGATAAGTGTCAATTTAGAGAAAATGGGACCTATACTAAATTATAAGAGGTTTGGATCAAAATGAGAATATTGGCGAAAAAAAATTGTAAAACAATTTGCGAAAAAAAATTGAAAAACAATTTGCGAAAAAAAATTCGAAAGCTCCCCCCTGGAAACTCCCGAAACTAATACATTTGAATTTTTTTTAAATATCAGAATAATCTTCGACACAATCTAAGAAGAGGTTTCTTTTGATTTTGAAAAAATATATAATTTTTGAAAAAGTTATACCAGCATTTGAAATTTTTAATGGCTTGAATCTTCGTTTCAAAGACAAAGACAAAATATATTAGCGTTTTTTTATTTACAAATCAACACCAATGTACCTAATTGAAAATAATTTAAGTGATATAAGTCTGTAAAATCAGTTGAATGTATAGTAAAGGGTGCGGCAGTGAGGACGGATGTTTTTAAAATAAGCACAAAATCGTTAATTTTTGTTTTTAGAAAAATTTAATGACATGAATGTGTTCTTATTGAACTAGCATTTGACAAAATTAAGTGTGGAAAACAATATCTTTTAAGTGGTGTACATTTTCATGACTCATTTCTGAAGCCGTTCCTCAAAGTTGGTCTTCACTCTTTCCAGTTGTCGATTTGGAGGAAACTATTCGCATGGAAGTCGCCCAAATTGACAACTGGAAGCAGGGGCGGATTAAGACTTTTTTCGCCCCTGGGCGATCAACTACATTTCGCCCTCTCCCGGGCCCACCCTTTAATTTTTTAATATGAAGATATACTTGAGAAAAAAATACTTTATTTAGGTTTTTAATGAAGAAATACAAGACTAAATTTATGACTAATACTGATAGAAGACTATAGATTTGAACTAACTAACACACTAACGTCATTAACACACAAAACACAGAAAACTAAGAAATTCTAAAGCACGCAATGAAACGCAGGGTTGCCAGACCCCAGACCAGTTAATTATTCCTATTTAAATGTTAAATTTACATTGGATGCTATTTGGCGGGATTATCAGATGAACTGATAACTGATCAGGTAATCTGACTTTTTGAAGTGAAAACTTCTTTAGGCGCGTTGAGCGATTTTTGGTAGGGGGTAATCTTATGGGTTCGCGTCACCAACAAATCGACATGCTACGGCGTGTTGCGCTTGGCCACCAGTGAAACGTTTATTTTGCGTTTATTTACACGGATTTGAATTATTTACTGAACTTTGGAATAAAGTGACGGCAAAATAATTGAAAAGAACACCTAATTTAATATTTTATTTTATTAGAATCAATGAAACTTACCTAATAACAATTAATAGGATTACTTAAGTGTCATTTACAACTCAAATATTTCTTTGTATTTTCAAATAAAATAAAATTACAAATAGATTTTAAATACTTCATATAGCTAATTTCATTTTCGCATCCCAAATTTGATTATACAGTGTCCGCAAAAAGTTCATAGTTTTAAGTTTTCACTTCTGTCGGCAGTCCCCATATGACTATTTTTTTTTTCTTATTTTTTCCCAAACCCCCAGGAAAATATATAGATGGTCATAGTCCCCATGCAAATCCCCGGAAAAACACATAAATTCATAGGGCAATACGTACAATTTTCAAACATCGATGTATGGATCAATCGAAATTTAAAACATCGATAAAAAAAACATTGATTTATTGCTTATCCACTTGTATAATTTTAAGAATTAAATGATATGGAATCTGAATAAACAACATTTTTATTAATTGAGTTTTTAATATTTTAAGTAAACCCCAAACATTGCTAATTATCTCTATCCTTCTTTATGTCTTATTATCTCTCCCCTCTTCGCTCTCTTTCTTTCAGCCTCATTGTTTGAATACAAGCTCTTCAAATAGCCATTGTTTGGGCGGTTCTTTGACTTCTTTGACCATGAAGTCATTGGGGTGGTTGAAGTCATGTAAAATCACTCATAAAAATTTGAAAAGTTTTTCTTCTGTTGCGTGTGGTTGCCACACGTTTTTTTTAATAATTGTTTTTTACTTTCTATTTTCGCCCCCTTTAACTTTTCGCCCCTGGCGATCGCCCAGTCCCGCCTTATGGTTAATCCGCCCCTGACTGGAAGGAGGGGAGCTTTCCAATTGTTAATTTGGGCGACTTCCACTCGAATAGTTCCCTTCAGGAAAGAATGGAGACTAACTGTGAAGAACGGCTTCATAGAAATGCATCAATGAAAATGGGCACTACTTAAAAGATATTGTTTCCCTCACTTAATTTTGTCAAATGCTAATTCAATAAGAACATATTGTTATGAATAATTTTTTTTTAAAACAAAAATTAACGATTTTGTGCTTATTTTAAAAACATTCGTCCTCACTGGCCGCACCGTGTACATTAAAGCGCCTTTCTTGCCATTTCATGGCCTTAATTAACAAGACTATCTGTGATAAAATATAAATAAATTGTATGCATCTTGTACAGGGTGTCCCAGCCTCGCGTCGGCCAAATGTCCTGGCTCTCCTATAAGAGATATCGAAAAATTTCAGAAATGAGATGATAGAGGACACAATGGTGCATAGTATAAAAATATTTTTAAATATACAGGGTAATCGATTTAGGCGTGATGTCATAAACGTATGTTTTTTTAAATGGAACACTAGGTATATTATTACATATTTGAATTCTCCTTTTAAAGACGACTCAATCGATATGCCACTTGCTGGGCCTGCGATGGGTCGATACCATGACATGGGTGAGTTTGTACCAAAAACGAGCCAACTTTGTGAGCTCACTGTGGCGTAGCGGAAAAGCATTTTGAGATCTAGTTTGTGCCAAAAATTGTCAAAAACCCTGTAGTTTACGCTGCTGTTATCAGATCTAACGAAATCGGTCATTTTATACCGGGTGAGTCAGGAAACGCCAAATCTACTTTTTCCCATTTTTTTCAAATGGAACACCCTGTATATTATGACACCAAAGGAGAGCCCTTTGAAAGAGCTTTCCACTGATATAAAGGTTCAAGGGTCTATCTGTCATGGGTGCCAAGATATTTGATGGCAAAGTGGCACAATTCGAGGTTTATTAAAAAATTACCCTCAATTTTCAATTGTTTTGTGAATTTTCGCTGAAATCGGCTCTTTTCAATAAGAAAATTTTGAAAATAATTCTTATACTCGGAGAAAAAAACCATACTTCAGTACAGAAAAGTACTTAAGTATAAAATAGTCAACGCCTGATAAATTTAATTTTTTTTCTGAAATGTATGTATAAATTCATGTCATGGCAAGTATTTTCTAGCCCGAAGTAATTTTGTCGCGAAACGATTTACTATTTTAAAACGAAGGTGCTTAATAAAACGTACCTTTTCGTAGTATTTTTTTTTTCAGCTTTTAGATAGTGTTCTTCATTCTTCTAAAATAAGACCAAAAAATACTTTCAAATGAAAGATAATAAAATTGTTAAGTTTGGGAAGCTGTTGTTCCACGTACTATCATCGAAAGAATAAATACAAAATTGTAGAGAAATTCATATTGCTTCCAACTTTCAATTTACTGAAATAAATTTAAAAAAATCAAGTAGGTACCTATCATAAAAGTACCAGTCTTGTCAATAGTTCACTTTATTGTTGTAAAATTTTCTTATTGAAAAGAGCCGATTTCAGCGAAAATTTACAAAACAATTGAAAATTGAGGGTAATTTTTTAATAAACCTCGAATTGTGCCACGTTGCTATCAAATATCTTGGCACCCATGACAGATAGACCCTTGAACCTTTATATCAGTGGAAAGCCTTTTCAAAGGGCTCTCCTTTGGTGTCATAATATACAGGGTGTTCCATTTGAAAAAAATGGGAAAAGTAGATTTGGCGTTTCCTGACTCACCCGGTATAAAATGACCGATTTCGTTAAATCTGATAACAGCAGCGTAAACTACAGGGTTTTTGACAATTTTTGGCACAAACTAGATCTCAAAATGCTTTTCCGCTACGCCACAGTGAGCTCACAAAGTTGGCGCGTTTTTGGAACAAACTCACCCATATCATGGTACCGACCCATCGCAGACCCATCAAGTGGCATATCGATTGAGTCGTCTTTAAAAGGAGAATTCAAATATGTAATAATATACCTAGTGTTCCATTTAAAAAAACATAAGTTTATGACATCACGCCTAAATCGATCACTCTGTATATTTCAAAATATTTTTATACTATGCACCATTGTGTCCTCTATCATCTCGTTTTTGAAATTTTTCGATATCTCTTATAGGAGAGCCAGGACATTTGGCCGACGCGAGGCTGGGACACCCTGTATGTATAGTCCCGTATACATCCTGATCAAAAACCGCCCATTTTTTACTCTAGATAAATTTTTAGCTATTTCATCACAAGCTCCTTTGCTATACCTCAACTAATGTTACGGAGCTATTGCAAAGTTAATAAAATATGATTTTTAAATATCTGTCCCAGTTCCCAAATTTTCAACTTTAGACCATGGTTCAAATGGGCTCTTTATGGAGAGTCTAGAAATGAAAAAAATATACTTACAAGATGTTCTATTTAAAAGAAACACCGATGACGCCATGACTAAATAAATGAAACAGGAAATGCGCACTTATAAATAAAAATACACGTGTTAAAGGTTTTTCCAAAATATTTTTATATTCCGAGATAATGAATTTATTCCATATTTTACGATAATGAAACCGTAGAGCTTGTTTGACGTTCGACTTGTTGGCGATGATGCACAACCCTTCCGCTAAGCAGCAGCCGAATTTAACAAGACATCCTGAGCGTCCTTCGATGAGATATTTAATTATTGAAATTGCAAAACTTAATAAGTATGGCGTTATTTGTATTTTACTTATACTTTAGGGTCTTTAGGTGACTTTAACCAGGTTATTGTCGATTACAATTTGTATCCTATAAACAATACTTTCATATATTTTGAACGGTTTTTGTAGTAATTACTAGAGATGGGGAAAATTACGTAAGATTCAATTTTACTGGTAAATTACTTTTGAAAATTACTGAAATTTTCCGAAATTAAAAAAATATATTTACGGTTAGATTCTTCCGAAATTAAAAAAATATATATTTTACGGTTAGATTCTTCGAAGCGAGAGCTTTAAAAAAATACCAAAAATGTGTATACGATACATTCTAAGACAAGGTTTTTTTGCTTTTGGAAAAAGTAAAATGAATTTAAAATTTATTTCGCAGACCATATGTAGCATTAAAATTCCAGTTTTGTAATGTGCCATTATGAAGGAATATGTAAAATACTACCATTGAATACACAATTTGAGATATTATTGTTGCTAAAGTTACTATAGTCAAAATAGTTTTTGCTCTACACTCCTTCAGTTTGGGACGCCTCTGATAAAAAATTTAAAATTTTGATCTTAAATTCGTTTAAACGTACCATACCAATTTTTTTAATTTTATCTCTAACAGTAGGTATTTGAATAATTATTGGTAAAAAAATATTAACAGAAGCACCTTTTTGAGGTGCTACAATTCCATTATCAAATATTTTTCGATACATATGTAAAGAAAAAGTTTGTCAAAAAATTATATACTTTATCGCCTATTTCAATTTGTAGCACTAAAAGCGGAACACCCTGTATATTACATTGACTTAATGATTAATAATACAGCATCAATATTTGATAATTAATTTTCATATTATATTTATAGAAATTTTTTATTTTTTATATTCATCTATTCTCATTTATTCACCTGATATTTCCACAGTTTAGCGTTTAGCCCATAGTCATGTAGGTGTGTGTGTGTATTTTGGTACGTTCCAGGAACGTATGTATATTATCTTTAAATAGATTTTAAAACGTAACAGTAGTTCTCAACATGTTGCTTATCAAATCAATATCTATAAAAATAAAGTCGTTCTTAAATGCAGCTGTGTACGTTCATAAATGGTGTTTTTGAGTCTTTTCTTATACACTTATATACATAATGTTATGATTTATCATTGAATTCACTTATAAAGATGTATTTAGTTAGTTGTCTTTTAATAATGAATAAATAGGTCAATAAATAAATTAATTCGTCAATTACAGAAGTCCAATCATAATGAAATTTGGACTGTATATATTATAGCATTTGTTTATAAAGTACGAGTATAGGTATTGGCTAGATTAAGGACCCTATTGTTTTAAAAAAAATTGTATGTAAAAATACCATTTTTTCAATAAAACGGGATAAAGAGTGGCAACATTCAGCGTCGTAGCTAAGGTCATGAGCGCCCAGGGCAAGATTCGAATTTTGCGCCCCCAAAAAAATTCCTCCTCGTGTTTTATTTTGTGTAAGCGCCCACTTTCCTAATGTGCCTGTCAGTGGCGGCTCGTAATGTAAATTTGTAGGAGGCTCAGAGATAAAAAGCTGTGTAGGTACACTGATGCTGAGCTACAGGGGGTGCGGCGGGCAAAAGCCCCTCGCCATGCGCTGCAGGCAAAAACTTTTCAGAAATTTCAAAGTCATTGTCTTTTATAACGGTCAAGTTTTCATTCTTTTCAGTCTGTGTACAAGTAACCTGTATGATAAATTGTCTATCCCTCCAGTATGATAATCCCCTGGACAACACCGTGTCTTCACTGTAGTTATCCCGGCCTCTGTCAAGACCACTGAGAGAAATTGTTGTTACTTACACTAAAACAAGGAACTGGCGTCCAAATTTCGTTCCTGAAAAGTGTTAAAAGTTGACAGGGACTATTTACTATTAGGTAGACAGGTAGTAAGTTGCAAACAGCTCCGGTTTAGTAAAAAAGGGCGTCACAAGAGAATACAGATCACACAGGCGAGCTAGGATCACCCGGGATAATTTAAATATTAAATGTCAGGTGGCAGGTGGTATATATGTTTCGACAAGGTTGTCGGATTGTCAAGAAAATCTCTGCTATCGAATCTACTTTAGTATATGACTGATGGTCGAGATGGTAGAGTACCTGCCTCTCACCCAAAAGTCCCGGGTTCAAATCCCGGTCGTGGCAATCGAAAATACTGTGCAAGGGATTTTTCCATTATTCACGGATATTGGATGTATGTCCCTTGTCCTTAAATGTGTAGCCCTCTCCCGCACAGACTCTTATAGCCTTCTGGGATAAAGGGGGTCGTAATTACATGTGGTGTATTTTTTTTTTAATGTCACGTCTTTTGAGTTTTTTGACAGTAACATGATTTTTCCGAATCTTTGAAATTGTGATTTGAGAATGCCACATTTTGATTTGTCAAGGGGGCCAACCGAGCATTTACCCGGTAGCCCGGCGCCCTAGTCCGACACTGGATATAGTTCTATTTTGACTTAAATAATCTGGTTTGAAACAGCACTGGTTTTCAGATTTTGAATAAATATGCGAACAGTACAGAAAAGCACGGGCGATATTGAAAACAATATCGGAAATATTGATATCTGAAACTATAAAATTGGGCATATTTTACTAAAAAACTCGAAGAATGGGAAAATTATGGATTCACAGACATGAATATAATAGTTATATTTATGTGCCAAAAGTCGTAAATGTACATTTTTGGTCAAGAATACAGTTTTGCAATGCGACGCGACGTAGGATCGAAGTTTTCAAGTATTTGCGACCAAAAAACCGCACTGTACACTACAGGGCGCCACATAAGATGCTTAGTCGATCTCCTGGCTTTATTGTTGGGCTAAAATGAAAAATCAGACTCTGTTCTCATGTATTTTTTTATGAGAAATCCAATTACTGTAAGGTCGAATAAGTGATAGAACCTATAATATACGAGGTATTGTCAAAAAACTGATTTTCCAAAATTAGACCCAGTATATTATTACGAATCGAATATAAATAATAGTAATGCTAGTATAAGCTAATTTAAACATTATTTTCAAAAATGTTTATAGCTATTACTTATTAGGTATAATAATAATAATATATGATTTAATTTTAGTTATCATTCTATCATTACATAAAGTGTCACTTACGATTGACAAAAAAATGGAATTAGAATTGTCGGCCGTCACAAGCGTATTATATCAGTTAATCTAATTTCCCAAAAATTATGATGCACTTTTCGCCTAGCGTGTCAGGCCTCGTTTCTTTAACTCTGGTTAAGTTTTCGCACAATACAATATATAACTTCACTTTTCACTTCACACGTAAACTGTGTATCTTCCTTTGGGTTTTTTACTTTTTTATAAATATAGTTATTAAATATCAGCAGCCGTATTATATTTAGAGAGGAAAGTGATACTTTGGCATTCTACCACGCAGTGTTTTTTCTTAAAAAATGTACTGAAGTACTGAGAATACTTTAATTCAGTGAGTATATATGTGCGAATTTAATTGATACTTATTATAATGCCCTTACGGCGCTTACGATTTAAAAAAAAATATATAAATGCTATTCACATTTTATTTACATGAGGGGAGGCTTTGGAAAATCTGAATTCTGTTGGTATGAATGACTGTTTTAATTACTGAGGTTATGTTGAAAAGTCAAAAACATAACCACAAATTCGAATTGGTTCTACATAGTTGCCAGAGTGATACCCTAAAGAAAGCACAGCAATGTTGTCAATAAAAAATTTGGCAATTCAGCCAAAAATAAATGACAGTGACAATCAATTAAATCTGACACTTCAATAATTTGTCAATAGTAGACAACCCTGAGACAACCTAAGAAAAACATATCATAGCCTCCCCTCATGTAAATAAAATGTGAATGGCATATAGGATACCTTTTGAGTAATTTTCTTTGGGTACATTGGGTTTATACTGCGCGATAATAGCACAATGTGTATGAGACTTTGAATTTTGAATAAAGTCTTATTTTTATTAAAATATTATTTAAAAAATAATCATTATTTTATCTATTTTGAAATACCTACCTACGTTGTACCTTATTTTTTGAAATGGCCAAAAGCTTTGTACACATCGTTCTATTTTTCTCACAGGATAACTCAAATTAACCTTAAAAAATTCCAGTACAGAAGGAGCTAACATGCGAGTTCTGTAATCAATTTCTAGACGACGCGTGCTATAAAATAGTGCATATTGCACACACTATAGATATAAATATTTATTTTCACCTTTTGCTACGGAAAATATGTAAAACATTTTTATACTTTATGGTAGGTACTTACATACGTTCTGTGGCAGCGTCAACTTTCTGTTTTCAACTGACATGACAGTAGAAAAAGCCTAATTTTAATTATGGCTACAGAAATCGTTATCTTCATAGATCGTAGTTGTCTTGAACGTTTTGGTAAATTCGGTAAATTAGCTGACAAGCTAGACAGGTAACTTTACTCTCGTTAAAAATTACATAACTAATTTTACGTTCCACTAAATGGAAATTTACTGATGTTACCTGTTAAACTTATAAAATGAAATTATTTTCAGTAAGTATAAGCTTTTTGTTAATTTTGGTATAAAAATTAGGTACCTATTACAGTGACGAAATTATATACCTTTAAAGAGTCCTGAGTGTAGTTCTATTACGGGAGCGGATTTATTTCTTTTATAATAATTTTCGATCCGTTGTTGGTATCATTTTTCAAAGTTATTGCATTGCAGCCCAGGGGATGAAGCAACACAGATATGACTGCATCTGTTAATCTGTTTCTTATGCCCCCAATTTCTGAAACTTCCTAAATCAATTATAATATAGATACATTTTGAAGTGGTGCTGATTTCACTAAAAACATTTTAACATTACCTTCTGAACTATATATTAAGAAATATCGGAAACTCGAAATTGTTTAGAACTTCTGAATATAGAATCGTCATAAATGCATGTAGAGAAAGATAGACTGTTATGTTGTGATTAAAATAGCCTTTCAGAGTTTTTGAATATTGGAGTTTTAGTTTTTATGTTCCTTTCCTTAAATAATATAATGATCTCACATTGTATTGTAAAGTTAAGGTATTTTGCAAATCATTTTAAATGTGTGCGTTAGTGCTCAAATAATGTGAAGTGCTGTAACATACAAAAATAGTATTTAAAAAACTCAACATATAAAAACAAAATGTCATTCCACAATAAACATGGGGCTTCTTCAAGACAAAGGACTTCACCTGTGAGAAGAGGTTCGTCATATATCAGTAGACCACGAAGTTTAGGTTATTACGGTTCAAGTAGTTCTAGTCCATACAGTTCCTCATATTCAAATTCGTCAAATCCATATTCATCAATAAGTTCAAATTATCAGAGTCCATACTTTTCAATTGGTTATACAGGAAAGTCAGGTTCATCTGGTTATGCAAGTTTGAAAATTCCTGCCAAATCTTTGTCTAATATTAATGTGATAACTCCAAATTATTCTAAAACCTATGATAACAATAGGGAATATATTAAGAATGACGTTGGTCACATATCTAGAAGAGATGCACCGAACTCCTATGAAAGAAATCGCTCATTGTCCAGATCTAGAAAATCGCCGTCTTGCAGTGGTATGGGTTCAAGATCTGTTAGTTTAACTTCACTCAACTCGGAAGGATATGTAGTAAGTTGTAGTAGTAATATATGCTGTAATTAAGTGTATTAGAAACGACAAAATGTTACTAGAAAAAATTTGAAATTATTTATCTATCCAGGTAGCTATTAGTTTACTTATTATTATGACGTAAAAAGATTAACTGGAACAAAGGTGCCATTTTTACTTAAAATAAAATTTTCCCCAGTCAAGAGTTTGTTACGGTTCAAAAATAGTTTAAGTCAATTATTTTATTTAGATAGAAATAGATGGGCATAAATATTCAGGATCTAATAAATTGCTATACTATTCAAATTTGTGATAAGTAGAGCCACCTAGTGGATTCGACAGAATAAATCGTTTACGCGCGAGGAGCGAGGGGAATTTTTTTTGAAAAAAAAATAAGGGAGAGATAAGAAAGTCCGCTCGGGACAGAATACAAGCAATATTGTGGGAGTGCAGATTAAAAAACTCGTGAAATTCTTTTAGTGGCAGTTGAGTTTTTAGAAATTGAGTAATTGTGCTACTAGGCGATAATTATCGGATTACAAAAGAATTTTCAGTTTGGATTAGTTTTTTGTCGAAAGGACGAAAATCGTCGTTTGTTTGACGGAGCATAAAATTTGCACTCGCCGTTCGGGAATCCGAATATATTAGAAAACGCCTCAACAACACCCAGAGGTATGCATGCATTTAAATATACATGATATTAGTTATCGTTAATTTGGGGAAAATTTTGTTTCAGGCGTTTTGTGGTTCTTTTATTTTGGGGGTTGCTACTGAAAACTAACACCATTATTTCAAGTGTCCGTGAGAAGCATAGTATCAGCCGAGCAGCCGTAAGGGTGAACATCACTTATTAGAGGTCAGATCCATCCAATATTATTTGCACCATTAATAAATTAATTAAAGATATAAAGTGGGTTAGATCTTACCGATACGCAATCTATCGGGGCATTTAAGTTTGGAATATTTTGGAGTGTATTTTCCTATAATAGTCACTTTTAATATTACGTATTAGCTAGTATATAGCTACAAGGTTATTATAATATTGAATTTCTATAATATAATATATTACTATTTGTTTCGAAATTATATAACACTGATAAAACTAATTTTCTGTACAGGGTGTTTCCTATAAAACTATACCCCCCCCCTTATTTCGGTCAATTACCACCGATTTTAATTTTTCAAAAACCGATCTAACACAGAATTTTCCGTATATTTTGAATATGCTATTACTTTTCCTACTTCAACCGTATACGAGGGGCAGAAAAAAGTATGGTTTTTTTAAATGGAACACCCTATATATTTTTACATATTTGGATTCGCCTCGTCCTTCTGATTACAAATATATATGACACTTATATATTTGCTATAAAAATGGCGTAAATAATTGAATTTAAACTTGGGGTGTTTCCTTCAAAACTATACCCCCCTTATTTCGGTCAATTATTTACGGATCAAAATTTTCAAAATTTACACATAGAATTTTTCGTAGATTTCATATATGCTATTACTTTCTTTCTCCCTTCAACGGTATACGAGGGGTGGAAAAAAGTATGTTTTTTTATGGAATGCCCTGTATTTTTTTACATATATAAGTATTATATATATATTTATAATCAGGAAGGTAGGGTGGATCTAAATATGTAAAAAAATACAGGGCATTCCATAAAAAAAACATACTTTTTTCCACCCCTCGTATACCGTTGAAGGGAGAAAAAAGTAATAGCATATATGAAATCTACGAAAAATTCTATGTGTAGGTTTTGAAAATTTTGATCCGTAAATAATTGATCGAAATAAGGGGGGGTATAGTTTTATAGGAAACACCCTGTACAAGTAATATAATATTCACCCTCGAGATTAACTGTTAAGCTGGTATTGAACGACTTTATGCACCTCTTTTACATTTGAAAAAAAAAAGAACGTTTTTACCGTATGAGCGGAACTATTTCCTTGCGCCCCTAATAAAGATCTTTATTATCCCAGCGCATTTTCACTTATCTTAGAGAAATCCGACTAGCCCTATTTATTTTGTATTATATTACTTAACTCACATAGTTTAAAGTTTTGTTTACCATTTAATTTATTTACTGAAAAATATTATTAAATATCGATGGTGTTTCTCGTATGAGTAATATATAGAAATTGTTGTTTTCTAAAAGCCTTGTTTCATTTTAATACAGTAAATGCACCATCTCATCGTTAAATAGTTGACCTAAAAGAATCTAGGTTTCGTAGTTTTCTGTAGCGGAGCCGTAAATCGTTAGGATAGTGAAACTACGTGGCGCCCAAAAATTTTGGTAATAACTATTGTGAATTGGTAAACCTTACACCATAATTTCATCACCATTATTTTAGTAAAAGAACCACACCCTAGCTCACCGCAGACTAGTCTTAGCCGGCTCGTGCATTGATTATTTTGGGAAGAAACCACTACATCATTGGTAAACGCATAATTAATTAAGTTTCAGTATTCACGCACGATTTTATAACGATCTATTTCGTGGATATAATATGGTCCATGATGATGAGTGAGGATATGTCGTTATAAGTTCATTATTATTATCTCCAATAATGATAAATTTACTAATGTTGTGTAAATTTTCTACAACCGTCTACTAGAAATTTAACTGTTTTTTGGTTAATTTTTTGAGTGGAAAATACTTACATATTTACCGCGGTCTAGCCTGGAAAAATGACATCATAAGGGATTAGAAATGTTTAGTAAAATTTTTACAGATCCTTGTCACTTTTGGCTGGCAATTGTTAAGGTAAATCAAATTGGTCAAAAAAAATTAAGTACCACCCTGCACAACAATCTTCTTTGAAAGTAAACGTCTGACATTTGTCAGTTGAATTTTATGAATTTTGTTTACAAAAGATTTTGAGTTAAAAGTTGCACTATACGCTAAGTGAGTATCAGGTGTTCGCGGAGCACCCGCCACCTACTGGATTTTTGTTGCGTCAGTTGGGAGCAAATGTGTCACTGTTTACCTTGAGTATTATGACATTTAAAGTTTTTTTAAATCCATTTAACACGCCTAAGAACACAATACTGCAAATAATGAGTATAGTTTTTAAAAGCCATTTTCAAACCGTCCAGCTCGATACTTTCAGGCCGAAAGCGATAAGCAAAGGACAAAAACTTATGAAAAGTTATCATGTCAGTGATGTCACCGAGGAACGTCGTGACAATGAAATTTTCCTACAAGGCAAGGTTTTACGAGAAACTCCAGGTGCAACTAGCACTCGGAAAAAAGAAAATATATATAACCCAGTAATTCAGGTAAATTTGTTTGCTGTTTTTGATTATTATTTTTATTTACTTTATAAAATTAATTTTTATGTTTATTTTTATAATGATCCTGTAGCTGGGGGAAAATCGAAGAGTAGTCGACACTAACTGTAATTGTAAGGCAGGCAAAGGGTACTGTAAACATGCTGCAGCTGTTTGCATTTTTGTAAATGAAGAAAACACACGCTCACAAACCGATTTACCCATGATTTGGAATCGCCCTCCCGAAGTGCAGCTTGAAAAATATCGAAAGGGATGTACAATTGAAGAAATGTTACGTGAGAAAACGAGCTCAGAAAATTTGCAGATTACTACTAGCCAGCCAAAATCAGTATATAAATTCAAAGATGTAGAAAATGTAGATCCAATTCTTCAAGAGAACTGCACCCTTGCATTGTATGTAAAAGCTGAATTAGAATATAGTTCGATGGATGAAGAAATTGAAGAGTTAAAGCGAGTTGAAGAGATTGAACTGCGTGATACTTTATTGAATTTTCAAAAGTTGCAAACAAATATGTGTTTTCCTCAGTATCATGCGTTTAAAAGTATCGCTAACGAAAACCTTTGTCTCACACTGTCTGTTGTAAAGTGTCCCGAAGCATATAGAGCCTTTTACTATTCTCATGTTGTCGTCGATGACCAAGCGTGGAATTCTATTTGTTTTAATTCGATAAAGCAAACCGAAACTGCAGTGTGGTACAAGGAAAGACATGTACGCATTACAGCCAGTCAAAAAGCTCACCGAATAAAAACAAGACAAGGAAATTTTGAAAATTTAGCTGCACAGTTCAAAAAACTGCGTTACAATGGAGCCCTCACGGATGCAATGCAATACGGATTGTCGATGGAATCTGAAGCTAAAAGTGTATTTGGGAACATTATAGGAAAACATGTGTATGATTGCGGTTTAGTTGTTTGCCAGAAGCAACCTTTTTTATCATGCAGTCCAGATGGTATTATTGTGAATAATAACAATTTTGAAATTGTTGAAATAAAATGCCCATATTCTTGCCAGTCATCTAAAATTTATGATCTTGATACAGCAGAATCTATGGTCAATTATTTGACTGTGGGTGATGATAATATGCCAAAATTAAAAGAAAACCACGTGTACTACACACAAATACAAGTATCCTTGTATGTTACAGGAACCTCGACGTGTAACTTTTTTGTATATTCCAGGCATGACTTTGTTTGGCTTAAAATTGAACGAAATGAACAATTTCTTCAGTCAATTATCTGTTCCATTGAATATTTTTATTTTACGTACTTCCTCCCAGTTCTTTGTGAGAAGTGAGAACTATTGAATATTATCACAAAAGAGTACCTACTTTTGATTTTATATTTTACTTTATTCTAATTTTATGTAAATGGAAATTTTATATTGTTATTTATTATCTATGCATGTTACATAAATGCTTTTTGTATGTACTACATAAAATATGTGTTGAATTTTTCTTGAGGTTTCACAATAGTGTAATATGATTAGGTATAAAATAAATGCAATCTTTTTAAATTATATCTCTCTATTTTTTATAAGTGGTTCCTTGGTATTCGCAAGAGCACAAGCAACATGAACAATTTTATCAATTTTTAATAACAATTAATTGTTAGATGTTAGATTATAATGTACATTAATATTGTTATAATTTAGACTTTTAGTGTACCCTGTTTAATATACAGTTATCAATTTCGTTTATGTAACTTTACCTAGTTTAATTTTCTAGTTTATGTAACTTTGTCCTGTAATTGGGTTGTAACCTGTTGGGCGAATAAAGTATTATTATTATTATTATTATTATTATTGTTAACATGGTCCAGGATCTTAAAAATCTTAATTCTTTGAATGGCACGCTCGACATGTATCCGAACACTGGCAATGGAATACCCTTCCAACACCTCTTCCCTAGTAAATTGAGGATTAAAAGCAAAGGGCGGCATTACTAATACGCATTGCCGTTTTAAAAGTTCACTTCTTATTTGCGGAAATCCTTTGTCGGCCATTATTTGATCTCCTGGTTCCACTAAATTAATGAACCCACTATCATTAACAATAAAACCATCTGTAGATCTACCTCCATATCCTTTTGATACAAATGTAATCAAACCCGATGGGCTGATCCCAATTAAATATTTAACAGTGAAACTCGACTTGTAAGATGAATACATCAATGCCCTTTGCTCAACAGTCGGAGGAGTATCTGTTCGAATCTCGGTACAATCGATTATTGCGCGACAATTTGGATAGTTTTTAAATGAAAGTGGCATTCTAGCCTTGATAGCTTCTTTGCTCGGCCAAAATACCCATGTTTTTATATTTTCATGCACGCTTTCTAAAACACCATTGAAAATTTTCGACGCTGTTTGAGAACAAATACAAAATAAAATTCCAAGGGCTGAAAAAGTCAAGCCGAGCTTCATTTTCATCAGAAACAGTAACAGTCTGTTGGCAGCACTGAGTTTCCTATAATAATTTGGTTGTCCATACATTTTGGGCGTAACAAATTTTAGAAGTATATTAAATACCGACTGAGTAATGCCAGCAAGCTGTTTCATTTCCAAATCGGATGAAATATTCGCATGACCCGTAAATCCTATACTATAAGGTTCTTCATTTCCCACTCGTGCATCTTTCGTACCAACTGGTTTCGGAGCAACGATGATCTTTTGCTTTTCAATGGGCGGTTTTCTTGTGGCAATAAATGTTTGTGTGGACACTTCACATGATTGAGTATTTTACCACACGCAACAAAAAGATGTCTCCTCTTTCGAAATATCATGTTCGGGGTCCGTTTGTGTTGAGATATCTTTTGTCAACATGATATCCCTTGTTCCAAATTCATGTGTTATGTTGTCATCGTCATCGAAGAGGTCTTGAAAATAAAATTCTTGTTTAACACATGAGCAAATTAGGAACATGTATTTATGCATGTATTTATTTTAAATTTTACATTCTATTGTGTGACATATAGACTGTTATACTTTCGAATATTATGAAAAATAGCCTAAAATTTACTTTTACAAAATAAATGCTCTGGTAAAATTATACATCAATTTGTAAATTTACCTTTGAACGTGTAAAATTACAGAAATGCATGCAAAAGTATACAAGAATTGGTAAAATTTGACAGAATTTTATGTAATTTTCAGAAAAATTGTGTATGTACCTTCTTTAGTCAGCGGAGCCAGTAACAAATTCCTTTTACCAGTTTTCTTTTCCCTAGCTTCGTATCGTCGAGCACGGTCTGCGTTGGTAGGTTTTTTTCTATAAACTTCGGGGAAAAGTGTTGGATTGTATGCAGTTTTTCGTGGATCTTCAGATTTTGTTCCACCTTCAAAGTGAAGACTGCAAATTCGTGAGTTCTTATTCGGTTCCCACGCCTTTCCATTTTCGCTGTTGATTATAATAACGTCAATTACCGCACATTACATTAGTGCCTAGATAGACATTCGTGCTAGGAAAATATGATTGTTCGAATACCAGACAAATATTGTGCAATTATTTTGCGTTACAAATAATGCCAATTTAACTGGACAATGTTGCTCCAGTTGTTGCATACACTCTTAGACAAATCATACGATTGTCTAAATATTTAGTTCTGTTGCAGTCGCAACTTGCCGCAATAATTGCACAATTGCACAAATAAATTGCGATAATTGTGCTAATATTGCACGATATGTCTGTCTATTGGGGTAGGAATGTTTTGGAATACGCGGAAGAAAACATGTAAACAACATTAGGTTATACTTACGCGACTCGACGCACTGACACAATCCACTTTTTTCGTCGATTTATATCCCACGGTCTACTGGGAAAGCTATAAAAATGTAATTCCGGGTTTTTTGAAGACCGAGACTTACAACCAACGACACAACAAATTTTTCCAGTCATTTTTCCCGACGTGCGTTACTGCGGCTTACAGCTTGTTTGTCAACATTTGCTCCCACATAATTTTACGAGCGGCCGCGCGTTGGCGCTACTGTAGTTACTCACTTAGCGTATTTCATTGTGATAGTAACAAGGATGGTTACAGAAAAAATATTGTACACAACGTACCGGAAATTATTTATACTGGGTGTCCAAGCGTCCACTGGGCCTACGGATTACTAGATCACCCAGTAAAACATCACTTTTAAATTTTATTACATATATCACTATTTTCTCCACCAACCAGAAAGTAGACGTTTTCAGAACGATTTCTTTATTGGAAAGTGACGCTTTACGGTATTAAATCTGATATAATGATTTTTAAATATGAATTATTATACGGCACGGTAGCCGTCATGTCATGTCATTAACCGAGTAGGTAAATACGTTGATACGTGCTTACTTGGTTGCGAAGATCTATGGTTCGAGGTTCGAATCCATCCTGAGGTAAATTAAAAACTTATTTCTAATTTACTTCGGACTTAGATGGAAAGGGAACTGTCAATGGCCTAGATGTAGGTACTTCGGACTTCATAATAAACTGTAGAGCATCGTCTCTCTTTACCTAACACCAAATTCATCGCAGAAAAAATAGGAACATCATTTTGCTGGACTCATAAGCTAATAAGCTTCCTGCAGCTTGACCTGGAAATTGCCTACTCGTTAAATAAAATGATACTTTTTTTTTTTTTTTTTGGCATTAGGTCATTAACCACACAGCCAGACAAAATGATACTTACAGGACTTGATTGTATACAAATAAAATGGTATTGTATAGTAAAACTCACAGATTTGTGAATACAGGAGTCGCAGTGGGTTTGAGGAATTTATGACTAGCGGTCTAATCGGTCTATATTGCTTATAACCATATTGCTCGTGTGCTTAGTGGAATGAAATAAATAATGAGCTACAAAAGTTGCGTGCGATCCCTCAACTTTAGTAGATAATGCCGAAAAAGCAAACGTAAATGTGTTCTCCCAATTGCTATGTTCGCATCTCTGCGATCTTTGAGTGGTGTGACATGATGAGTAGTTACTGTCCATTTCTCCTGAATTCGAGTTCCAATTTTAGTAGATGTCAATGTACGAGGGAATGGCCGTATATGTGTTACTTTTTTCAATATAGTAACCCTCTTCCTGATAGCTCTCGCTTTAGATTTAGTTGTTTAATTCATATTCTGGCGCCTTATATACAATGTGATACATTCTTAGTTAATTAATTATTTTATTACAGAGTGGAACAGAAAGAAACAGTAGATCTCGGGTAAATAGTACTTCAGATATTAGAAATAAGAATGGAGAAATTGACTACAAAAAGCTGTACGAACAACAGGTCAAAGAAAATGACAAATTAAAGGAGAAACTTAGAAAGTCCCTTGAGGAATTACGTGACACCAAACAAGCCTTAGAAAAAATTAATGTTGTTGTAAGTATATAATATGTTACATTAATTATTACTTGTATCTGGTAACTACTTATTATACGCATGTTTTACACGAAGATATAAAATTTAAATTTAATTAATTCAAAGTACATTCGTATTATAATAATTTATAATCGCACATTTTTTTTACCACGGAAATACTAACGTTAACAAGCAAATATCATTCCATCGTTTTCATCAAATGGAGTTATTATAGGATAACTAACAAAGGAAAACAATTACCTCTTGTGAAGATCTATCTCTATCCTTGTCATATCTAAATAATAAATAAATAATAATAAATACACCACATGTAATTACGACCCCCTTTATCCCAGAAGGCTCTAGATGAGCCTTGTGCGGGAGGGGGCTACACATTTAAAGACAAGGGACACACATCCAATATCCGTGTATAATGGAAAAATCCCTCTCACAGTATTTTCCATTGCCACGACCGGGATTCGAACCCGGGACTTTTGGGTGAGAGGCAGGTACGCTACCATCTCGACCATCCAAATACGCCATGATATAGAATTATTAGTTTCTTGTAGTTCAGAATCAGTTCAACTCCATTCAATTTAACTCTTCAAAAGGAACGAGAAATCATGCAACTACTGTAATGAGTACAAATTCCAAAGCAGCTGTGTACTTTAATAAACATTATTTTCCTTATTTATTTATCACAAATATTGGACAATTCTTGTGAAATTACTATTTCGCATAAAATTTGCTTGATGGTCACATATTGTGTGTATTGCTTTTGACTAGTTTGATAAGTTTATATCTTTGTAGGTATGTAACTTGAATAATGAATAAAGTTTATCTTTATCTTTATCTTTTCAATACTTGCTTCAATTGTGTCAACTGAATACCAATGTGAAATTGGCGACTAAATTTCCGAAAATTGCCAAATCCCCAAATATTCTTTATCGTATCATAAAAAAATTAACTTTTGTAAATACATATATACCTAATGCAACCTCCAGGCAGGCCTTCATATAAAACAAAAGTTTCCTACTAATTCACATTCACACAACTAATGATAAAATGATGGTGATTATGAAATGAGTGATAAATAAATTAGTATTCCACTATATCAGACAAACAATGTTCTTAATTTTTCGTAATTAAATCAAAATTAACATACTTTTTAAGAGTGACAGGCATGGTTCTGGTCACACTGCCTATCATGGCTGGGTTCGAATCCCAGCACTAGCACTCATAGGCGCCCGCAGAAGTATTTCCAAGGGGGGGCAAATCTGTATTTGGTGGATTAAATTATAAACTTTTTTAAAACAGGGAAATGGGCATTCTTTAATAATGTTTTAAAGCAAAACCTTTATAATCTAGGTTAAACAAAAAATATATTCTAGTAAAAATAAACATTTTCAAACACGATTATACGATTTTCTACGAATTATCTAGCCAGCCAGGGGGGGGGCAGTTGCCCCCCCTGCCCCCCTCCCCGTCCGGGCGCCTATGCCAGCACTGGCAATGTCGGTGAGTATGCGTTTTTCTAATATGTATAACCCCCTTCCGGGCAGCCTTTGGTTTTGGATTTGGGGGTTGTACTAATTTCCATAGTGTGTGTGTGTAATTCTAAGGAATATTAACTATCCTCCTTCTTGTAAGTCAATGACAACCTTGCAGTATTAAAGATCATGTTAAGTATAAAGAACGTTGCGAGTCTGAGAGTGGAGATATCGAAATATTTGTAATTCTAAGGTTAACTACCCTCATTGATCTTGCGAAGCGATGATGAGAAGCACTGACGTATTAGAATATCATGTTAGTTTTGATTTATTTACGTAAAATGAAGAACTTTGTGTTGTTTAAGAGTAGAGGTACTGATTTATTTAATATTCGTTTGGTTCATATAACCATATGAATTGTCTCTTGTACGAATTAATAAGAAACTTATTTATTATGGAGAAGGCCTCCAATATACTTATATTTACATACAGAAGTCAATTTTATGATATACCAATGATTTTTCGGTAATTTTTCACCAATGTCACACACTGGTTATTTCGAATTAGTTTTTTGATGCCCATGGTTGGCGAATTTCGAAATCTGGATATCTTTTCTAGACTAAGTTATAGTTATAACATTTGCAATGGTCTTTTTTGCCGCATGCAACTAAACAATAAATTAGGCGTCGAAAGATTTTCAAAAAAATCACTATTTTTAAATTCCACTTCCATATCGATAAAGAAGAACTTTCGTTGTTAATATGAATTTTTCGTCTTCTTTTGATGAGAAGAAATCAACTTTGAAAGGATGTGGTTTACTTTTGAAGTATTCTATATAATGCGATATTATTGGTGTTACATATAGTCATTAATACTCGAATTTCGATGATTTAGTGGATCATGTCTCTACTTCACAGGCTTTTATGCTTCTCCATGACCTCATGATAATCCTCTTGACGACCCCATTAGGTATGATTCTTACGGCATGAAAATCTGTAAAAATAATCCACGAAGCTTCGCATTAGTTAAGACAGTGGCGTCCAGACAACTCTTTACCTACCACCACATTAATTTTCTAAGAGCGGGAGAATCAAAATGTCTGGGTATGAGCTTCAAGTGTTTCAAAAATTTATATTCGTGTATGTCATATATAAATAATAAATAAATAACACTTTTTTTTTAAATTTCCACCTAAATTTTTGTTATCAACTTAAAAAAATTACGATGAAAATGTTTCGAAAATGATGGTTTTAGCTTTGATATACGAAACGTTATCTGTCGTATCTGAAGTGGTGTAATGAAAGCAGTGTTGGCTCATTTTACTGCTTGGGTAATTTCTATTGCTGATGGTAGTTGAAAAAATAGATTTTTGTTCTTTATTAAAAAAAATTAAACAGTACCAGTCAATTGTACTCGGCGAAATATGTTGAGGATTAAAATATAACGTGTTTAAATATTACCTATACTCGGGCCAAAAAGAGTAATCAGTAGAGCAAAAAACTTACCGGCAATTCTTCAAAGGATTTAGCTGTTATGGAATACAGAAGCGGCAGCTCGTTTTACCATATAATCCCATATAATTCAGAGAAATATATCCAGTTTTCTCCGCCTACCAGAGATGAAAACCACAACTAGGTCATTATGTTTAATTGGTATAGTCAACCAAATATAGTACATGCTTGAACGTGCCGCCCTTATACCCAATAATTTGTTCGACTATTATAAAGGTCGTCGAGAGAGCTTAGATAGCGCATTCAGTGGCGTCACATATGCTGCAACGCAAAGGATGTGCATTGTTCAACTGCGTTGCTATACCTAATTCATGGAGATAATGTTGCCAGATGTAAGCATATTATTTAAAATTTAAGACATGGTAACTCATACTCATGCATAATTAACACAATCCGCTTTCATTTGTTCGAATTATGGAATTTATGAAATTCGTAAATCCGTACGCCCCTGGCTCTACTGACTACTCTTTTTGGCCCGAGTTTATAGTAGTTTCTCACCCTATGTGACTAGTAAATTTAAATATATTTTATCGAAAATCTCCCATCCTTGCTGTGTGTAAAAATACTCCTAGACATGAACTTGATTATATACTATACACTATAACACTCTAAGGGTTATTTTGCAAATGTAGCATGATATTAAATCAAATCAAAACCAGTCTAAATAAAAATTTTTACTAATTACCATAAAATTAAAAAATGTATAAGCTGACGTAGTGTTATAAATAGATAAATGCGTTGGTGACGTTGGTGTAGTGGTATAAATATTTTATATCGATCCAAAACAGTTTTGTAAATCTGGAGTTTGTTTTGGCACCAAATTCTATGACACATAAAAATTAATACATTGTGTAGGATTAATTAAGCACATCTGTGCCAGATTAAATATTAATTATAATTAAAGCATATACGTATATTTATTACATCACAATTACATATATGTATAGGCAGTTACTATTGAGGGCTAAATATTTAGTTGGTAAATCACCAATAAAATAGATTGGAACAGTACCTACCATCATTATCATCGGGGTTGGGGTATATGTATACGTATAGGTAGGTAAGTACTTAAAAACAATCGACTTAATAACTCGTCAGAAAATGCCAGTTAATGAATGAGTCTGTTAACTTTATTTAAAAAAATAAGATTCGCTAGGCAACATTTTTCGTTATGTACAAATACTTTCATTAATAATAATATTTTTGTACTACCGTCTATATAAATGAGCTTTGTAACCCTAGTAACATTATTTTTTTAAATTTTGTGTGTACATGTTCCTGAATAAGTACCACGTTTAATCATTATTTTCATTTTCCTATTTGAACCAGAGCCATAACCACGGGGGTGTGAATCCTTTTGTTTAAAGAAAAAGGGTACGCCAATGATCAAAATTGTATTTTTTTTCCAATTTTGAAATCTACAGTCAGTTACGAATAAAAAGTCCTCTTTTAGTTTTTCCATAAAACGTAGCGTTTTATAGTTAAATTGTAATTAGAATTCATTGCACATATTCATCTTTACGTTTGCTCTCTGATTTTATTTATAGTTAGCTTTGATTCCACAATTCGAAGATGTCGGAAATATATTGAAGTTGGTGGGGTGAGCATTTTGAACAGCTCCTCTAACGATTTGAGTGGTAGCTAATGATAAGTCCTTTATTGTATATATTTTTTCAGACCAGTAAGAATTCGTTATCTGAATTGGAAAAAAGAGAAAGGCGGGCTATGGAACGTAGACTTAGTGAGATGGAAGAAGAACTAAAGGTACTTAATTGTATATATACAGGGTGTCAGGTGAATGATCCAACGATTAAGAAAGTCTTATGGCATTTTTATCTAATATGAAGTGTATTTCCCTTTGAATAACGCAAACCTCTTTAATTGGGATAGTATAAGTTCGATCGACTGGCCAACGGTGAGGCGAATTGGCCGCATTACAAATTAACTTCGCCTGTCTATGGATGACGCATAACTCCCAGTTCAACGTAAAGCGCATCCAAATATCATAAGACTATTTTGATAATTGGAACAATCCACACCACCTATTTCAATTTGCCTAAACCTTTCCCTGACGTCCTGTATACAGAGTGTCTCAAAATTCCATGTTCCATGTAAATGCAGTTATTATGTCAAAATAAATATATATAACTAAACTTACCTCTATCCCAAATTGCTTCGTTTCGCCGCTAAAGGGCATCAACGTTAATCAAAAATTTAAGTTTCTTTCAAATAACTTCAAAATGCTCTGTATGACTGGAATGAAATTAAGTATGACAATGTCTCTATGGTGATTTCATTTTATGATATTTTACCTAAGGTCATTAAATATAAATTCACAGACGGACGAAAACTACCCTAACCCTTTAGCCAATCTGCTAATAACTTTTTCTATGGGTGAAACGATTGATTCAATTTTTTTTATCAAAAAGATACACCGATTATTAACATTCTTTCTCTATAGAATGACAACTAAATAATAATTATTATTTGTTTCAACTGAATTTTAGCCTACTCTGTTTCATATACGAAAAAAAATTATAAAAAGTACTTTTTTTTTATCTCTTCAACAATAAAAAAAGGTAGTCATATTGAACAGTTATTGTATAAAGGAAAAGTAGACCACAAATTTCTGTAATTAGATTGCATTGTTGTGATTTTTGTTATCAAATAAAAAACAATATATCCGACTGAAAAATTTGTTTCTTTTTGATATAAAAAATTGAAACAATCGTATCACCCCTAAAAAAAATTATTAGCAGATTGGCCTAAAGGTTGTGGTAGTTTTCGCCCTTCTGTGAATATAAAGAACTCAGAATATCATAAAATTAAATCGCTATAGAGACATTATCATACTTGATTTAATTCCAATCATTGTAATGGTGCCTACTTATAACGGTGCTCTCTTTCAATATACTTACGTAATCTTTTTAGACGGAAAACTCGGGCGCCAGTTCTTTAATTTTTAAGTGCAAAGAACAGCACTTTTTGGCTCTCCTATTGGGAGAACAACCCAGTATAGCGAAACAGCTAAAGATAAGGAATGTCCGGGGGTCGTGAACTGAAGATCTGTCTAATGGACTTCGACCATTGTTTAAACGGGTTAATCAGAAATAAATGACATAAATAATAACTCGTGAATTTTACCTCTTTAAACCAACGTATTTATTCAGCAACGAAAATGAACAAATCAATTAACTCTAATATCTCAGCGACTGTATAGTCGAGTATGTACAAATTTTAAAACAATACGAAACAAGCAAGCTGGCAACCAAGAATCTTTACGCGGGTTTACGATTTTATTTCGGAATTTTGGATAACAGGGATTGGTCTTCGCGCCTTGCAAATTATTGCGTACGACAAGCAAACGGAAATTTCCAACAGGAGTTATTATGAACGGCGGGCAGTCGGTTAGCTATAGATATTGTAGTCTATACTGGATGTTTAACCATACGGCGAACTACTGCCACAAACGTAGAGCTATTTGTTAATGACTATGCTAATTAACGTAAGTATTCCGGTCACTTTTATGCATGGAAGCTTTATAGATGGCCCAAGTGAACAGATCTAACCAGCTGATGCATATAATGACTATTTAGATTAACGTAGGTTTTCCGGTAACCGTTATGCATGGAAGCTTTATAGATGGCCCAAGTGAAC
The DNA here is from genome assembly GCA_963680705.1 of Rhagium mordax. Taxonomy (NCBI): domain Eukaryota; kingdom Metazoa; phylum Arthropoda; class Insecta; order Coleoptera; family Cerambycidae; genus Rhagium; species Rhagium mordax. The sequence goes on along the minus strand of OY796656.1, from coordinate 50,196,008 downwards.
AGATCTAACCAGCTGATGCATATATCATAAAACAAAAGACCTACGGAGGTATTACTAATTAGCTCTAGTTTGATTTAGTAGGATAATACAGCGATACTCACGGACAATAATATCGCTGAATATCTATACTTAACTGAAGGCAGTACCTACGGATTGCAGCGAACTACGGTGTATTCTTACCAAGATTATATTCAAGAAAATTTACTATTAAACTCGGAGCGGCGGTATGAACGGAAATGGCGACGGCTTCGGATTGTTCTGCAATTGATGACTGTCGATCGGATCTGATGCGGCGGAATGAACCTGGACTGCTGCTGACTTTCTCGGAATGACCACGAAGTGCCTGGTCTCCGGCTTTTTATCACTTTTCTGACGTAGCTAGATGTCGTGTTAAAAGGGGCGTACTGACTTGAAACGATGGAATCGTATTCTCAACACGACGTTACTTGCGGAGTTCGAGCGGATTATGCAATTAGTAGCATTAATTCAGAACGTCAATAACCGAAAATGAGTTACTTGCAATTTCTATACTATATTGCAAAAAGAAACGGATTAAAACGGACACGGATTAATATTTTAACGGGTTTTAGTAACTAATGATTTTTGTTTCCGACTCGGTCATTATCTATAATAATTCTCGGATTTTACCTATACGGGGGATTGTCGAAAATTAATCAATTAATTACTTGACTGCTTGTTTACCAGCGGGATTTTTTTACAACTCACTACTAACTTAACTAAAACAGGACTTACTTACTAAAAAGCGGCGGCAGGGTGTACCCAAGTGACGGTAATATTTAAAGCAAAAACGGACATTCCTTAATTGATTGGAAAAAATCACTTCGTTACATCATACAGAGCATTTTGAAGTTATTTGGAAAAACTGAAATTTTTAACCAGTTTTGATGCTCTCTAGCGGAGAAACGAAGCAATTAACGCTAAACTTACGTATATCCTCAATTCTATTATTGAGGATATACGTAAGTTTAGTTAAATCTATTTATTTTGACCCCAGCATTTACACGGAATGTTGGGACACCCTTTATACATAATATACGAGTGTATATACCGGGGGTCCAAAAAAAACCGTAATTTTTTATTTCTCTAATAGTTTCGCCAATTTTTAACCGATTTTAATTATTCAAAAACTAAATTATAACTAAAAGATCACGTTATGAGGTAATATAATAGTTATTTTTATACCAAGGCTGCGAAATTCTTTTTAGCGTACCGAGAGAAGAATTATCGCCGAGGCCGCTTGCGGCCGAGGCAAGATAATCTTGAGGACGCTAAAAAATTTCGCGGCCATGGTATAAACACTATTTTTTGTGCAGCCATAAATTAAACTTAGAATTATGGTGAAAATAACACCACCGTTTATGCTATATTTAGAGGTGGTTTTAATGTTACAGCGTTTCTATGGAAATATTTTGTACGTATACAAAACATTTTGACAGTTCTTAAAATATCGTAAAAATGTCTGACAACGATAGTGACATTTCAGTTTCTTGCACTCCTCCAGAGCTAAAAAGTATCGTAAATTCGGCACTTTCTGATTTAATACCTGAAAAATCTAAACGGCTATACGAAAAATGTTACAGCGACTTTAGAGATTGGTGTGACAAACAAAATGTTAAGACGGTGTCTGAAAACATTTTATTGGCTTATTTGATGGAGAATTCAAAAGTTGTAAAGAGTTCATTATTATGGAGCATATATATACTCGAGTAAACTTTAACTTGGCGTGTGGATGAATTGATATTGTGCGTATTATTGTAATTTCTCTTGCACACAAAATTGAAGCAATGGCCCAAAACCATTGTTTACGTATAAACATACGTGAACAATGTTTTTGGGTTATTGCTTTAAGTTTGTGTGCAAGAGAAAATGAAATAGTATGCACAATATCAACTCATCCACACGCCAAGTTAAAGTTTACTCGACTATATTCAATGTTGAAGTGTATGCTCAACGATCGGGATGGGATCGATGTAAGGAAATTTTTAAAATTGGTATCTTTTCTGAAAAAGTCAGTAGGTTATCAAGCAAAGAAATCAAAAGTTTTGACGTGTGAACAGATTGATTAATTCCTAAAAGGAGCTAGTGATACAAATTATTTATTGTGGAAGGTAAATATTAAACAAGTTGACTTGTGATAAGTTGTTTTATTTATTGTAATTATTGTTGTAGGTAGTTTTGGTAATGGGAATATCAGGGGCATTGCGACGAGATGAACTAGTAAAAATGACACTTGATGACATTCAGGAAGAAAATGCTGTATTGTAACTGTTCCTGATACGAAGACTGACGAAAAGCGTGTATTTACTGTTACTAATCTTTATTATAATAATATAATAATAATTAATAAATTTGTTTAATAAAAAATAAAACTTTTCGTTGTCATATTTTAGAAATGCTAAATTTTGAAGTGACTTAAACGTCACTTATATAAGTGACTTTTGGTTTGGCGGCCGTTACTAAAGGTAACGGCCGCGAAATAGTGACTTTTGGTTTGGCGGCCGTTACTAAGGGTAACGGCCGCGAAATTGGATTTCGCGGACTGTTTTGCGAATGCGAAATACTCACTTCGCGAACGGCTGCACTAATAGTAATTTATTTCATCCCGTCCGGAAAGTACAACAGTACAGTATTCATATGCGGCCGGAAAATGAGACATTACGGTATCAGAGCCGGTAAAGTACCGGAAACCACCGGAAACTTATTACGAACCAATCACAAACTGTTATTATACCTTTAGACAGTTGTTTGACATATAAAAATCAACCGTAAATTAAAAAATTGTGTGAAATGTCAAATGACATAAGAAAATAAACAAGTGTCAAATTATACAAATATACTAATATACAAGAAATGACGGGATGAAATAAAATATCATTCGACAGTTCGACACACGTCCGTAAGGTGTTGTTCCAGCCTCGTTTAGATATTCTAGACTCGGCTCCTGACGTCGCCTCGTCCATAATATCTACTCGACTGTAACAAGTCACCTTCCGGACTTGTGACGAAAAATATATTTTAATGCCGTTTTGACTAAAATAAATATTGGTTTAGACGAGTGGCATAGAATATCAACAAAATTGTTTTATGTTACGGACTATATCTTCGGAACCAACTGGTCGATTTTAGTGTTTGATGTCTTAAAATATTCACAAATGTTTATTCTATTATACTTCCTCAATCTTTTCATTGTTTATTTAGCAAAAAAAGTTCCAGCCGATATTAAAGAAGGCCCAAGTTTGATGACTAACGCCATCTACAATTTTAATAATAATTAAAATATATTTATATTACCTCATAACGTGATCTTTTAGTTATAATTTAGTTTTTGAATAATTAAAATCGGTTACAAATTGGCGAAACTATTAGAGAAATAAAAAATTCCGGTTTTTTTTGGACCACCCGGTATATCTGTATATTATATAATAACTTTTTTGTTCTAGCAATTACAAAAATTGAAAGCTGAGAATGAACGTTTAAAGGCCGACAACAGATCACTCACACGTGTCATCAACAAACTTACTATATCTGCAAAATAACAGGTAATCATAAAGGTTGTGACTGTTTAAAAATATTTTCGCATTGTATTTTCGTATATGAGCTGTTCCCCCCTTTTTTTTATAATAATAACACATCACATGTAATTACGACCCCCTTTATCCCCAGCCTTTGAATTAATTATTTTAAAAACAAACCTATTTTCAATATTAAACATGAATCCATGCCAATGCCAAATAATTACAAACTTGGATAAAAAAAAAAATTTCGTTAGTCATTCAAATTTGTAAATCCAGTGATTTATAATTTTCTTTTTTGAGTTATTATATCAAATAATTTATGAAATGCCACAAATAACATTTAAACAATGGTGTAAGGTAAAATAATTAACAAGTGTTTATTTGGATTATCAAACTATGCGATCGTGTCACGTTAATGTACTTAGAGTATGATCGGTTTAAAGAACCATTACATTACGAGTAGTGAGTACCATAATAAACTAAAGAAAAATGTAAATATTGAAAGTACCTATATTAAATTGATATAATAATAATAATAAATGCTTTTATTGACTAATCAAATACAGCATGCAAAAAATAGTATAGTAGTAATAAAAAAAACTACAACAACATACTGTAATTGTTAATCAAAAGGCAACGTTCTAAATATCTACTCAAGTACAAGTTGCTCTTCCACTTAGCCTTCAAATTTAAATTGATTATATTGATATTGACAATTAGGTACTTTTTTTATTTTTTCGTCAAATCCGTAGGCCAGGGTTAATTTTGTACGCTCGTCTAGTATGGTTGATATTGTTATCGATGTTAATTGATATAAGAGGTGTTTCAGTAATAAAGAAAGGATGAATAGTATATTTATTTTCCCTTACCAAAAAAAAAAAAAAAATAGATCGGTGATGTTGAAACTTAACATATTTGTAAAATAATTTCAATCTTTTCGACGCGTGCTATTGTCAATTCCTTGGTTTTTGTATTGGAGGACTATATACACTATAGTCCTCCATCTTGGCATCTTATGCATGTTTCATGAGTATATGAGCAAGTTTGTTTTTCCTACAGGCCTTAGCCAATTCAACATGGAATGTACCTAATCTAGAAGAGTAGGTACAGGGTTAATTTTATTAATGTAAACCCCCCATTTTTATTTTTATCTTTGACCGATTCAAAACATTAAAAACTAACCTTACACGGTTTTTATTGTAGATTCCATTTCCGCCAACGGATTGGCAATAGCGTTTTAAATATACAGGGTACGCAAAAAATTAGGTTTTTTTTAAATGGAACACCCTGTATATTTTGACAAATTTCAATTCCTTCAATCACTCTTATTACAAATATAAACACATATTGTATAATCGGCTTACTGGTTTTGAGTTATTTTCACTTTATTATTGAAACAAAAGCGTCATTTTATAAACCCATATAATAACTCAATAAATGAAATAAATCAACAAACAAAATAAAATATTATATGTATGAATTATTAAAATAAATTACATAACATTTTCAACACAACAACCATTAACTTCGAAACATTTCATTTCAAACAACTTTTAATAAAATTCGAACGGAGCCCATTAGATTATTTTGAAAAAATTTACAATGAACCAGTGGACCAATTAAAAAATTAAATTGAAGAAAATATAACTTTGCTAAATTTGGATGCAGCACTTTTTCGAAAATAAGCGGTTTTTTGAAATTTTTTTTGACATAAAACATTAATTTATGACTTTATGACGCCTAAATGAATCATCCTATATATTTCAAAATATTTTTAATCTACACACCTTTATGACCCCTAACACCTCATTTTGAAAATTTTCGATAGCTGCTTATAGTAGAGCCAGGATATTTGGACGAGATGAGGTTGAAACATCCTGTATAAACAATTATTTTATTATCTTGTAGACATAACATGCATGGAGTATCACGAAATATTTGATGATGAATGCTGTGTTAGTCAAAATAAGAAAAATAAAGAAAAATAAGAGTTCATATATAATAAACATGTTTGGCTCTCTTCGTTGAGTGACAGACTCTTTATTTCAACATTTTCAACGCTTTTATGATACGACGACATGTGGAATGTGTAACTTAAAATAAGATATTGTTACTTGTAAACTAGTATTTGGTTAATCACTGCGAACTTTAGACAATAAAAACGTTATTATTTTTAGCAACACATTCTTATACCCACGCCACGCTGTATATTGAAAACGAAACATTTTAAAATGAATTTTTTCTCTTTTAACGAGTACAATATACAATTGTAATTTGGAAAAGCATTTATTTTAGATACACTGCATAGCGAAAAACGTCTTGATATTTGTAAAATGTGTCTAATGTAATTTATCGAAGGAAAACCTAAATTTGTTAATTCGTTAAAATAATTGAGGTAACATAAAAACACGTGCGATAGTATGTTCCCTTCCAAGCATTATTAATTTTAAAATATACAGTATTTACTGCCAATTTTAAATCAGTAAATTAGTAAATTATTACATTCAGTTTTATCAATCGCAAACAAAGATTTCAGCTTAATATTACCCTTTCAAAAAAAAATTATAATAGGTAATTGCTTAAGATTAAGGACAAACTTTTGCACTAATATTAAACATATCGTAAAACTATTAAGTTAAGATTTTGAAAAGTTCTGTGACTTCTCATCCTAAATGTATTTTGTTGCAGAGTTCCTATGAAATATTACATTAAACAGGATTATTCCCATCCAGGTAAGTGTTATTAAACAATATCTAGTTTTTGTAAATAATCAATTTTTGTATTAATTTTTCAGAGTCAATGCAACCAAAATTCTGGAACTTTGGATACCTACTTTTAGACTTTCACTTCTGTAAAAATTTTATAAACAGAGCCGGATTGGGTGCATTTTTTGCACCGAGCTTTTAATTGGTCATTTAATTACTCATTAATCTCCAACGGCCTAATCCATGTTTGTACAATTATTAAATAAAAGGAATACCTACAACTAGTTCAATAATTAATAAAAATTAAAAAAAACTTCAAAACAAAAGGATCCATTAGAAATGAGTCTTAAAATGTAATTTACTTTGAGAAATAAATTTTTTTGCACATTTTATGGAAAATCATCAATTTTGTAAAGAATACTTTCTCAACAGGCTTGACCATAAAATATGTGACAAGATAATTTTGCCGATTTAATTACGCAATATAAGTCTACATATTTTATAAACAAAGTACAAATTATTATAGATTATACAATTTAAATACGTAGTAACAGCACACATAGGTTAAAATGATACATTTCTGTGAAACAATTTTTAATGCTTTTTGGCACTGTGGTCACACCAATTTCTATAAGATTTGCAAGTTTACTGGTTATTGCTTCAAATTCCATTTCAAAATATTTTAAATTGTTTTGGGTCAAGTAAAAAAATATAGTTTTTCCTCTACATTTTTGTCTTCTAGATTATCTGTTACGTCATTCTTTAGGCATATCTTTCAACATTAATTATTTTTATTGTAAATTATTCTCTTCGTTTTAATCTCGGTTTTAATTAAGTGGCGAAAAATAAAATAATGTTCAAATATAAGAGTTTTACTTATATAGTATATGCTGTATATCCAATAGGAATAGCGTGTATCTTGTGCGAATAAATCAGAACCAATTAATGTTTGGAAAGGAAAGAAATCATTGCTACTTTCAGTTTGGTAAATAAAAACAGTGTATTTGTCTTATTGAACAAAAAAATAATAATTTTCAAAAAGAGTAAAAGTAATTCTGAATTAATCGGTGCTCTATAGACAGAGAAGAGTTTATTTTCGAATGCGAATGTCTGGTCTGGATATAGTTCCCTTATTCTTCTCATCGTATTATTCAGGTAATGCCATTTGCCATTTAATTATTCTTTTGCTTGTTACAACAAAGCAAAACGAGTACCTAATAGCGTTGTATACTTCCCGAAGAAAATACGAAGGAAATCGTCGTATTTCAACTTGATCCTTATCAAAAATCAACTGGACTAACATTTCTGTTCCTATTTTTCTATTTAGATGGGCCGATCAAAATGGTATGGAGAGTCCATTCCAATAGCATTGAGTACAAAATAATAAAGAGGCGCAACTGTCAAGGTTTCGAGATTTTACTGTTGTATTTTTTTACCAATAGCTTCATGATTGTCTTCAATTTTAAGGGCTATACAGCCACATTACAAATACCTTCCCATAGCACTAAAAATTTATGACAATCATGAAGTTATTGGCAAAAAAATACAATATTAAAATCTCGAAACCTTGACAGTTTCGCCTCTTTATTATTTTTTACTCAATGCCAATAGTCAATAGTGAAGAGACTGAAAACATAAACAATTTTGCAAATGTATTGTTGGTTGCATATATGTCAAGTACTCAAGTACAACTAAATATGTGGAAACGACAGTCTGTTTCAGTAGTATATTCGTTGAATGAAGAAGTGTAAACGGTAGGTACCTATATTCCCATTTCGGCCATTTCCCCTTGATTGGATCATTGAATTATTATAATAGTAATAATTCAGTCAACGATATTATACAATATTTTCTCTATTGGAACGGACTAAGTATAATCTTAACTTTTTAGTTTTCGTTTAGCTTGAATTCAGAATGTTTTAATATTATAGGTTGGATTTCCAACAAATAAAGGCATCTTATTTTGTTAGGTAGTTAGTAGAGGTATTTAAAACCAACTTCACTAACAACGCGCTGAACAAGATATTAGCTAATAGTACGGAAACCAAGCAGAAATTTTGACAAAAGTAGCAGAATTTTAATTTGGTTTGGTATAAGTGTTGGGAAACGTATAGGTAGGGGAGAATGCTGTAATTTAAACAAATTTAATTCATGAGTTTCATTTTGGTATTAACTTAGGTATCCATTCGGTATTTAAAGAAACTGTTTTGATCGGGTTGCAAAAATAATTTTTTGTTAGGTTAGGTCATATAGTAGTAGTGATGCCCAAAACAAGACCAAGACCAAGACCATGATAGTCTTGGTCTTGTTCTTGGTCTTGTACACTTAGTCTTGGTCTTGGTCTTGCATCGCCACCTTTTGTCTTGGTCTCGGTCTTGGTCTTGCATAGTAAAGTCTTGGTCTTGCACTTAGTTTTGCAGCAAGAGTCTTGCTAGTCTTGCACTCCCCATCTTATAACATTAGGTCCCCGGATATAACATGTATTTGCTTGCTCGTTTTAGTTTTTTTATTTATTTTTTTACAACTTTTTGATATTGCCGAACTCTCCCCACTTTCACTACTACTTTGGCCGGACGGTATGAAACAACTATGTACTTCCACTTGGTGAAAAATCCATTTCTTCGTCCATTTTGGAAACACGTCTTCACTTTAGAGTCTCGAAGTTTGAAATAAAAAGTATACTATAGTTCATATTTCTTAAACAGGGAAAAAATGCCGCATTTACAAAGCAGAACGGCGGCCTCTTTAACGTATCAAACAAGCCGCCGCACGTGTTCCTTTGTCGGTAATTTTTTATTTGCCGTAGAAAAGTGAAGTCTAGTATACCTCTGCCTTGCTATATGTATTTAATACAACTGAATTATTGTCGTCGAAGGCATACAGTGATTTATTTCACACGATGTTGCCAAAGCTGATAGATTTACACAAAACAGTTCGTTTACTGTTTAAAATTGCATATGTTACTGCAAACAGCTTAAATAAAATAGTAAATTATGTTACAATAAGTAATAAAATATAAATAATGTAACAATAATTTTAAAATTATTTTATAATTGACAACACTGTCCTCCGACCCGGACGGCTCGTGGCGTCCACAAAAAACTGCGATGCAAGCGGCGGATGGTTGCGACAAAAGACATGCGGCTCGTAAATCAGATTAGCGGCGCCTTTGACTACAATATACCTAGGTATTACTTAAATTGCAAAAACGCAAGACTGCAAGAGTCTTGCAGCTCAGTCTTGTTCTTGCATGAGTCTTGCAGGGTTAGTCTTGTTTGTGGACTTTGTCTTGCACTCACTAGTCTTGGTCTTGGTCTTGTATCGCCACCCTTTGTCTTGGTCTTGGTCTTGGTCTTGTAAATAATGCAAGACCAAGACCAAGACCAAGACCGCAAGTCCAAGACTTATTTGGGCATCACTATATAGTAGACGGCAATCTCTAGATGAATTATCACACGGCATTCAACACAAGCTTTTACCCTTTTACCACATTTGTTTCAAGTTTCAATGTGTTGCGGTATCACCAGGGGCACTACTGCTGTTCTGTAGCCCACGCTTTGCCATCTCATTGCTTCCAATTATCAGTTAAGAAATTAGGTACCTACCTATATAATTTAGCTTTAACTTACCTACCTCTTTGGAAAATTGACGCGTATTAGATATACCAGAGACTAGCTAATCGCTGATATTTGGTATTATTCATGGAGACTGCTCGGTAAAGAAGTAGCACGTTAATACTCACACAAGAGACTAGTAATTTGCTATTCGATAGTCATTGGTAAAGGGACGTAAGTACAATATGTTAAAACGCTTGTCCTTATTTTCTTTATTACTATCTCAATCTCAATCTAATCTTGCTGTGTTACTCTCTTAGTACGCCACCAATGGGGTAGTATTGAATAGCTACCAAGGTCATCGGATCTTACCCCGCTAGACTTTTCCCTTACCTACATAAAAAACGTGTAAAAACGTGTGAAATTAATAAAAGTTTTTTGTTAATAAAACGAAGTTTTCGGAGTTTCTTCCTTGTTGATGAGTTTGTTCTGAAGTGAGGTTTTAGATTCAGAAGAAAGCCACCGCAGGATAAATGGTTGAAACGTCAAGAATCCACAATATTCTACTCGGAACAGAACCCGAATACTCTTCACTATAAATCGCCAACTCCACGAATGCCAAAAAAGTCATGTAGTTATTTGATGCCGAAACATATTAAAACCATTTTCGGTTCTTTAATTCAACATTTATAATTTTCTAAAAATATATGTTTTATAATCATTGTTTTAATTGATTTCTCAGATGTGTGTTATTAAATGTCGTGTCAGTATATTATAATTATTCTGAATAAACAATGTATATTACAGTGTATTACGAGTTCAAAATAGGACTAGGTGCGGCTACATTGAAATAACGGCATTTACTTTTTTGTTATTGCCATCGCCATTTTAAATTTTACTTATATAAAAAATATACCTAGAAATTGAATAACTCTATAGCTCTGAGTATCAATGACATCTGTCCCAAAAAAATAGGCACACATTATTGGAAAATCAATAAAAATAATTAGGTACTAAAATATTGGACGATCTTTTGTTCCTTCCACGAACACGAAAATGTAGCTTACACTTTACAGATATTAAGAAAATTCTAGTTTTAACACTTTTCTATTTTATCGACCATCAATCCATTTAAAAGTAACATGCCGTAAAACGAACGAAGAAACGTCCTGTGTATATGTATTAAGTGATACAGTGTGTTAGGAAAATGCATCGGGAAACTGTGGAGGTGATTATACAAGTTAAAAAATCTTAATGGTAACAGAGTTGCAGCCACTCAAAGTTAATTTTTTTCTGTTTCTTTTTGACATTATTCACTTAATTACTCAGGGTGTTCCAACCAAAAGTAGACACCCTGAATAACTTTGGAGGTAAAAATTTTCTGAAAAACTGGTGAAACACGTCAACCTTTTGTTTCCAATGGGGGCATATTTTAATGTATTATTTGTATACCCATCATCCCACTACCCTACACAGCGACCCCCTCAAAATTCAAATGGGAATGGGAGCCGAATGATACATCTTTTGAGAGCGGCCCGTAGCCAGGATTTTTTTATGGGGTGTTTTAGGGGTGTAGGGGGTGTTTTCCAAAGTCAAACGTTATAAAATTGAAAGTTAGAATTTTGAGCTAAAAATGTAGAAGTGTAATAAATGGGTTTTGTAATTCTTTATCAGTTTTAATTTTTATTGACATCTCAGCGCAGATCAATTATCGAATATCCCACTCCTTTATTTAAGACGGGTAAACAATTTAAACAATTTTGATGATCCTAAAAATCTGCTGATTTGGTTCCTCTACTTCTTATTTAATGAAATCTCGAAATCAGCTTTAGGTGCCGTGGAGATAAATAGGGGGTGTTCGAACACCCATAGCACCCCCCTGCCTATGGCCCTGTTTGAGAAGTCTTTCAATTCTGTACATAATTGTGTATTTTCTTTTAACTTTTATCGAATCGTTCCTGAATCGTTCATCATTTTAGATTCGGGAAATAAAAATAAAAGGAACAGTTTAAATTATTGTAGGTATGTATTGTTCAAAGTTACCCCCACCGAGTTCTATACAGTAGTACAATCTGTTTGGAAAACCTGTATGAACATTTCTGAACACATATCTGTAGTCAATGAACGGCATTTTCGAACAATTCTTTCACGTAACTCTTCCAGAGATGCGGGTTTTATGGCAAATACCTTCGATTTCAAATATCCTCACAGAAAGAAATCCAAGGCAGTTAAATAGGGTGACCTGGTGGGCTACTCCACAAATCTTCTTCCAATCCATCACTCAGAAAACCGATTATTCAAAAATGAACTATCTGCTATAGCAAAATGTGGGGGTGCTCCATCCTGTTGAAAAAACAGTTCGCCCTCTAAAAGAGTATCGTCTTCTTCGAGATCGAGGTAACTTTCGCCATTTAAATTGTCAGAAATAAGAAACGGCCCGAAAATGTGAGCTCCTAAGATGCCAGCACAAACATTTAATTTTCGTGGCCTTTGGGAATGAGGTATGAGTTTCCACGAACAAATGTGGATTGGTTTCACTCCAATACCTACAATTGTGTCTGTTTACTTCCTCATTTTGGCTAGTTGGCTTTGACCAGTGCCATTATACACACACACACACACACTTCCTCATTTAAACGAAATGTGGATTCATCAGAAAATCGCGTAGGTATTGTAAAGTAGATTGGCATTAGCCTTTTAATTATTCACTAAAAATCTCACATAATTGAAATCGACGATCATAATTCATAGACCAATTTAAATTTATATGGATGAAATTTGTGGATCTTTACAATTTGATAGACACTGCTTCGTGGCACACCGGAAGCCTCAACTACTTTCCATATCGATTGGGTATTTTCCATCTGCAAATGACCCAGTAGAACTGCCACTTCAACTGCTTCATTCCTATCAGTCGATGAGTTTCATGCTTTTTATTTCCCACAGAATCATCAATTACTGAAACCAAAACTAACATTTCATCTGGGTGATTGTTATTATCGATTTAAACTTAGTTGTAAATAAATTAATTTTCAAGGGCCATCAAATACTTGAATGAATCTTTTATTATTCTAAAACAAAACGGATTTTTGTCTAAACAACTCGTGCTAATTTGAGAACACTAAAAAATGTGTTTTCTTTTATAAACTCCAACAACCAGTGCCTCGTATTTTAGATAATTTAAACGATTTCGATTGTGTGCAATCATTAATAATAATAGTATAATATATTACTAGGAGTAGAACGCACTCTTTTTTTGTGTTGAGCCCAGGATTTGCAGCTGAGGCGAAGCCGAAGCTGCAAACTGAGCGAAATACAAAAAAGGCGTTTTACTCCGTGTAATATATACTATTTTTTCTTCAAGCGTATTAAAATGCAAACATTTTTTTATTTATTTATTATAAATGTACAATTATTCAAATTAGCTCATCACAGCGACAGGCGCCTGTGACTCCGAATATCAACATAACCACTAATGAGTAATGACATAATATATGACAGATGGCACAGAATTAATAACAATCAGAACCCAAACTCAAAGTTTTCACCATTTATCATTTGTAGCCAGATTCGGTGACCTTCAATATACATCGGCCATATTCTTAGTCAAAACGTTCAGGGCCGTACTCGAATAATTTGTAGCTCTTTCATAAACCAGTCTTATATAATTGTATTATTTCCTCCGTTTAGCATTATTTTTTTTCATAGGCACTTCAATTCAACTCATACACAATAGATATCAGGGTTTTGCTATTTAGGAAACACTATTACCGATGAAAAATATTTTCCTAAAATTAATTTATAGTCGAATTGGTTCATTCTACCACCACTTTTATTACACCAAACACTTAAATAACTGATTATAGATTGACGAAATTGTCTAGAGACTTGCGAACACTAGTTGTATAAAAATTATACTAGCGGCGTACTGTCGCTAATACTGGCCTGGCACATTCCCTTCTTAAGAACATGGCGGACTAAAGTGCGCGAAGACGGTGCGCGAACTTTTCCCGCCAATAGGAGTTAGTATTCTGATTGTTATTAATTCTGTGCAGATGGTTTGTAGATAGCGCGTCACCGGCCGCTCTGGTGGCTTTCCGTACTAACATTATGTTACTAGTAAAAAAATTTTCACCACGGTGGCGTTCTGTATTAACATTTTGTTATTAGTAAAACAATGTCCTATTTCTAATTCTGTTTTTGGTAGCACAATTTAGACATTTTAATACGCTTGAAGAAAAAATAATTTTATTCACGAACGAACGATAATACTTAAAAAAAGACCTTTCTAAAGATGTACCATTCGACCCCCCATTCGATTTGAATAGAGGGATGATGATAGGTATACAAGTATTACTTTAAAATATGCCCCCCTTGAAAACAAGGTCGACGTGTTTCATAAATTTTTCAGAAAATTTTTACCTCCAAAGTTATTCAGGGTGTCTACTTTTGGTTGGGATACCCTATACCTATACCAATCAAGTTGATATTTGTCACACATATTAAACGCAACTAACTCCCTCATAATAAGACTAAATTAGTTCATTATCATACCGCCAGAGGGCAATTTACCTGGAATTATAAATGTATTTATCCCATAACTTTTTTTCTTATTAACATTTAGGTATCATAAAATTTAAAACGCCATTTTAAATGGAACTAAAATCATAAAACTTTATGGACAATCATTCATAAATGTAACCGTTTAGCTGAAAATCCGTCTTAAACTTTAATTAAATAAATAAATTTTTCAATAATATCTAAATTTTGCCCATCAAGTCGGATCGTCTCACAACAAATTCATAGAAATGAATTACACAACAACAACAATTTAATGTTTATAACTGCCCAACAGATTGTATGAAGTAGGTGTAGTAAATTCGATTTTTCTTCCAAATTAATTCTTCAATATTCAAGTGTTGAATCACCTCTAAATGCATTTTCGAATACCCTGTAGGTATATAATTTAAAACAGTGACATGTTTCAATCCTCGGTTCAACATATATTTCTAGAAAATTATAAATGTTGAGCCAAACAACCATATGAGATTTTAATTTTGTTTCCTTACAAAACTAAACTAATATCTGCCTCACTTTTTGTCTACTTACCTCTTTCAATTAATTGTAAGGGAACTGCACTTTTAGTTGACAATTTGCGCTTAGCATTTTTATTAAAATGATTTGTTAAAAAATGCACTTCACAAATCGTCTTATGTTTAAATCAGCAATGTCTGTTACACAATTCTTGTGCTAATTTTTTGTACGTTTAGCGGCAAAAATGGGAAATATAAAGAAATTAATATTTTTATTAATTATTACTTATTATTATTAAGAAAGCAGTTTTTATAAACGCAGCCATGTCATGCCCAGTTTCAACTGGAAATTATGTATAATTTACACTTTAAACTGACAATTATAGATACCTAATTCCCAGTTGGAACTGGGAATTATATATAATTTACAGTTCCAACTGGGAATACACTCTAAACTGGGAATACACATAATTCCCAGTTGAAACTGTAAATTATGTGTAATTCCTAGTTGGAATTGGGAATTATGTATACTTGACAGTTTAAAGTGTAAATTATACATAATTCCTAATTTAATGTGAAAATTATACATAATTTCCAGTTTAAACTGTAAATTATAAAATAAAAATCACTATGGTCTTTCTACGTCTTCGTAGAAAATACACGGTTCGCGGCTAATATAGGCCACGCAGCGGACAATTGGGGTTGAGGTTCTATATTATTTCTTTACTTTACTATTGATAGGGCTGGATTGGCATTTGTGGAGGCCCGATGCCAAAGGATGGTGGGGTTTATTTTTAATATTAATGGACAAGTGAAGAATGATGATGTCCATAAAATAAAATGTTTGAAGCTTTTTAATGTAAAATTCTCATGATGTTTTTCAAGAACTATTTCTTCAGGAGAATTTTTTTCGCTGCAACTGAAATCAATACAATTTTTATCTCACGGGTGGGGATCATATTACCAAACGTTGCATCTCGAAGAGCAAATTGACAAAATCTGTTATACACTATTGGTAAGGTCTAATCTAGGTGGCCGATATAAATGCATCAGACGGAGATAACTTAAAGCATTTAGAAGTTAAACAGACAACGCGCTATCCCCTACCTCCCACCTTCCATTCTTTACAACACGCGGTCGAAGGGGACGACGGAATCGGCCAAATGTGTCGAACGGCCGCGATGTCGCGCCCAACAATTATTCATCAATAAGCCTTTCTCCTGCGAAGTACAAACTGTTATTTTTAAAATACAAGTCTTTATTTCGTTTTTAGGTTTAAGGCTAATAAATAACATCAACTCTTCAACCTCTGTTGTATTGTCAAATGCAACAGCGATAAACATGATAAAAGAATGAAAACATCGTAAAAATATCGCACGGCCGTAAGCTAAACCGCTGGCTGTCGTCGCGCGCCACATCAACACACATCCCCTCTTTAGTAGGAGTGTAGGAATGGTTAGGCGTCTCTTGTTAACTGAAGGCTTTGCCCCTATGTACCTTCTCTCTTAGTTGCATTACAGATTTCGCACTCTAAATTAAAACTTGCCAATAGTGTATACAACATCCTTACCCAGGAATATGTACGAACCCGTTTTGAAACACTAAACGTCTCTTTAAAATTTGGCAAATAGTAAATTACAATTTTGTCTACCATTAATTATTAATTCACACAAGTGCGAATATCTTATCTCCCAATATTAAATAACACCACTATGACTTATATACAGGTATTTATTTACAAATATTTACATGAACATTACACATTTAATTATTTAATAATTAATATACCTACATTCTAGAGTTGTTACACAAATCTGTGGTATGAGTATTACACCACGCATAAATCATAGTTCTTTGACATACTGACAGCTTTAAATAACGGTTATTACTCACTAGTATACTTATCGACCAGCTATAAGATTATTGGTTGGGGAATGGATAGAAGCAACTTCAAGTGGAACTGTATTTATTCTACGAAAACGAATAACAAATTACACTTTGTATCTGTACAATGTTTGGCATTGTATATAGACATCTTTAAGAAAATACCAATTTGTTTTTTAGTTTATAGTCATATTAACAAAATTAAATTTGCAATTACTGACTTCTATACATATTGCACAAGAAACTGAACTAAGATTTATATAAGATATATTAGTTGTGTCGAGTATATTATTATAATCCACACTTTAAATTAAAATCGCATTGTTAAAAAAAAAAATGTTTTTAATAAAAAAATTGTAATCTTTTTTATTGTTTCGTTAGATTAAAATGACTCCCGATCGTAATACATAATTAAATGAATCAGTCAATTTGCCCATACCAGTAACTTTTTCTCCTCAATCTCGTTAGCTCACAAATATTACATTTAGCACACTTTAGTGCAACTAATTTTATGCTAGCATACCCTCCCCATTTTTTTTATATTCAGTTCTCGAAGCGTTGGCTGCGTTGGCGGAAATAGTCCATAGCAAGCACTGTTGGGCGCAACTATTTTCAAAGCTATTACATGTGATGGGGTGGTGTGATACCTTTAAAAATCATTGTGTCGATCGTCGGACTTGCTATGGACTATTTGTGCCAGTGTTTCAAAAATTGAATAAAAATGGCGTGTCGTCTATCTCTTCTCCAACAGCCAACAGCAAAAAAGTGGCATCTTGAAGAGATAAATTTTGAGATATTTGGCTTCAATGTTTCGGGTTGCAGGTGAAACATTGCATGAAATAAAATAAATTTACAACGTAAGGAATCAAAATCAACAACAAAAATATGGCATTTCATTTAAAAATAAAGTGATAGTGATAGTGTGCTGTGTATTTGTGTGTTCTTTTCAAAAAGTTTCAACCACATTTTCGAAATCTACACAAAAAACTAATGAAAGTTTACTTTTGAAGTTTTTTGTATGCCTCAAGTAGTTTACAAGAAAATGCCTCATTCTGTAGTTCTGTAGTTGCTATAGGCCCTGTTATACCTATAAGGTATACATGAAATTCTAACAAAGGAACCTCTATTATTTTTTTATTATTTAACAAGACGAGTTCAATTGTTAATTATTGTAAATTAACTTTTATACAGAATGAAACAAAATAAGGAAAATATTATTCCATATATCGTAGTGATTGAAATAAACTAAAATCTAGACATTTTTATTTTAATAAACTAATACAAAATCTACAGGTCTGTCTTTATTTAAAGCTATTATTTTATGCTAGTGATGATTAATTTATTTCATTCACTCTCCACCCTCTATAAAAATATAATAATCATTTAAAACTGTGCGCAAGACTTTAGTTAATACAAATTATTACTTTCAAGTTTCAATCCATTCGTAATGTTATCTTTCACGTGTTTATTTAAAAACCGTAGGTATATTGAATAAGATGTCATTCTTTGTTTCACCCTGTAAAAAATTTAAATGTATAGCGTCATTTCTCATAATTGACACCCCACTTACAGTTATTTGATGAGTTATTAAAAAATTTGTAAAAACAAAAGATTTATGTTTTTTTATAATTTTTAGAATTAATTGTCAGAAAAAACAAATGAACATCGGAAATGTAATATTTCTGCATAACCATTTTTTAAAATGAAACACCCTGTATATGGATGGATGTTTAAAGAGCACATTTTTCTGATTTCAAAAATATATAGTTTGCCTATTGTTTGGATAAAAGCCGTTTTTGAGATATTGGATCCTAAAGTTTTAAAAACAATATTAAATAAACAAAGCATATTATGGTAGCCATGAATCGTCATGGCCGCGTCGCGTCGTCTAGATTTTAAAAACAAATGAATTCATTGACGTTTGTGAATATTTTTGTCAAAGTCAAAAAAATGCCTTACACGGATGACGAAAAGTGTAAAATTCTTCTTTTCATCATCCGTGTAAGGCATTTTTTTGACTTTGACAAAAATATTCACAAACGTCAATGAATTCATTTGTTTTTAAAATCTAGACGACGCGGCGCGGCCATGACGATTCATGGCTACTATGCTTTATTTATTTAATATTGTTTTTTCGAAACCGTCAAGAAAGCGTCTACTTTCGTGACTTATTTGCGGATGGAAAGTAGTGTTTTTCAATACGCTAATGTCACTTTTCAATACTCTTATGTCACTTTTCAATACTCTAATGTCATTTGTACTTTCAAAATAAATAAATTTTATATTATCAGAATCTTTTATTAGGAAACTAGAAACTATTAAATCTAAATCATTTTAATATATTATCAGAAACTTTTATTTAGAAACTAAAAACCATGTAGTTACATGGAAAGCTAATGATAAACACCATGCAGTTACATGGAACACTAATGATAAACATTATATTTATTTTTGTAGACACAAGTGAAGGTAAACTGTCAGTGTAACGTTTTTCTGGTGCATTTCATTTTTAGATTTTTAATAAGCAGTTTCTGAAAAAATAATATACATCACGCGTCATTAAAGTGTCTATGCTTGACTCGGAGGCTTCGAAGAAGTACTCGAACGCTAAAGCGTCCTCGTATTCTTCAACTTGTATTAATATACTATTTTAAAATTTTAGGACCCAATATCTCAAAGACGGCTAATCCAAACATAGGCAAACTATATAGGTATTTTTGGAATCAGAAATGTGCTCTTTAAACACGTGGATCCATATACAGGGTGTTTCATTAAACAAAATGCAGAAATTATGCAGAAATATTACTTTTCCGATGTTCATTTGTTTTTTCTGACAACGAATTCTAAAAATATAGAGTAAAGCATAAATCTTTTGTCTTTACAATTTTGTAATAATTCATGGTACATTTTGGTCGTTAGTGTATTTTTTAGTGCTCTAAGAACATAAAAAACCCGAAAAATGGTTGATCTGCAGGATCTCTTTTGTTACTGTGGCATATCTTTATATTGTTTCCCCCTTCAAATACAGTTTTGTTTTTAGCTTAAAGTTGTTAAAACTGTTTTTTCAGTGTTTTCTATACTCTTCCTAAAGCTATCTATGCATTCTTGTGTATGTAATACTTAATAAATTGTTGATTGAGAGCCTTCAGTCAACGAGTAAACGATGTATCTGATATTGGTAGTAGGTATTTCATCGCAGATCGCTGCCGTCTAATTACCGCTTTTTACAAAGAAAACAAATTTATTACATAATAAATAACAGTATTTCATCATTTCTGTTTTTATATCGTTTGGGAAATGTTGCATCATAATATGGTTACTTTAAATTATTTGTATGTAAGTCGTTTCTCGAATTGATCGCAGCGATTTAGGCTCTACTAATAACATACCTACACATGTAGTAATCTTGATTCACTTTCCATCAAAGTTAGTGGTCAGGCGATGATGCTTTCTGAACCGTCATCTTCTGCACAGGAAGAATCGGGACACTTAGGCAGTTGATGGGAGTATAAAAACACACATTTTACCACTGTTTTGCATATTATCTTCCCGCATTCTTTCAATCAACGGTGCAAGTAAATAAATTGAAAGTAGAAAATTAAAAATTTGAAAAAGTTTATAGTGGAGTCCAAATCACTTCAATGGGAGATAATTTCTGATAAAATTTTTTTGCAAAATGGGGTACGACCAGACATACATACAGCTGTATATTATGAATGTTATTCTTAAGTTATCCTTTTTTGCACCTTAATCTTTGTCAAAAGGAAAGTCAAAAGTTACCTACTCTTTAACATTATAAATGTAAATGAAAATAAAATAATAGTTACATTTCGGAAACTGGATCTCATTCCTTTCTCAAAATTGTCTATTCGAAATATTTTAATAATATTTGTTTATTGACGGCACATTAAATTTTATTTATTTATATTCTCTGCATAAGTGTGCTGATATTTACAAAATATAAGTTCCTTAAATTACTCTTTTAACATAGGATAAATGGTAATCACATACAAATCTGCAGCACAACTAAAAGCACATTTATCTTCATATACCCAAATTATTTGCTAATTTCTACTTTGATTTTGTTATCTGTTTCTTATAATTTTTGTTGATCCATAATTCATCCCACTAGAAATATTTACGAACACAAAATAGACATAGAATAACTGAGATGCAGCATGAATGTCAACGAAAGAGACAGATAACAAAAAAACAAAAATGAAAAAAATCAATGATAATTTTGACAAATAAAGATAAATTTGTTCTGTAGATTATTCTATAACGTGGTTGCCTATACCTATGTTAAAACAAACTTGACAAACTTAATATTTTATAATATAAATACCAAAATTTTTGTGTAAGTAGTCAGTTTAGGTATATAAGTACTCGTAGTTATAACAGTATAAAGGCCTTTTTAATGTTGATTTTTTTAAATCATTTTTTTGTATCTTATTCTGGGAAGATGCTTACTTCATTTCGATGGTTTTCTGTTTTGAACCATCTATAAAATTTTAATTTCGACGGTTCATTTGGTTTCGGCAAACAGAGGCGCGGCCATTTTATTAAATTTTTGGGAATTATTTAAAAAGCTAAGCGCTTGTGGTGAACGACGAACGCCACCAACAACTTTTATATGACCAAAATTGACCGATTGCAACTAGCCAGTGTAACATATGCCCAGCAGTTAACGAAATGACTTTATTGTGATTAAGGTGCTAAGGCAGAATTCTTTCAAGAAACAACAATTTTAATTGGCCGCCGAGATCATGTGACTTTGTGTAAAAATAGTCGCAAATTATCTAAAGTCAAATATTGTGTTATTAAAAAAAACATCCATTAGCTCTTATTGAAAACCTACATGTTGATATCGTCTATAATATGTTGTACATATTATTAAAAGATTTATGTCGGAACATTTTAAAAAGAAAAAATCCAGTTTACGAAACGTCTTTATTTTATTTTCATTTACATTCATTAAAAACACCTTCTGATATTTCCTTTGACGCCAGTATCTGAGTGTCGCGATTCGCGAACGGTTATTTAAAATAGGTAATATTTTTTGAGATACATGCCATAGGAGTTGCAAAGAAGAAAGTTTAATTTAATAAAAGAAGAAATTACGATATCTTTTTATAATAAAATTTTAATTGTTTTTTGGACATTCACGTCCATATTTTCCAAGATTTCTTTTTGAGTATAGTATCTTGGGCTAATAATACTGTGATTGAGATGTCAGTTTCACCTTTTCGTGTTTATAACTGAAAACCATATTTGCGCTACATGTGAAGAAAAACTAAAAAACAAAAATATTGTTAAGTTAAATCTGATTATTTTTGGGATTATGCCGCATAAGGCACATGTCTCCTGCTAGTAACAGTGATAAGAATCAACTTATTCATTATTGTTTTTGACGAAATTATAATTTCATTATATAAGTACGTATTCACTCAAAGTACATAAAATTAACCATGTTAAAAATAATATTGGGATGTGGGAGTTTTAACGAAACAAACAAATCCAACATGAACAATAAATTGAGCACAGTTTTCGATCAGAACTGCAACGTCTCGAGTCTTCTTCCTATGCCTCATTCTGCATGCAGTGCATTGTGGATTCTTGGGAAAGATCATCCAGGGATGAATCTAAAACAATGTGAATTTTTATGACAATTATATAAAAGCATTATTATACAAGTATACTGGCTAATGAAATTCTTTCAAGGCCTAAATGACATTTTTTGTATATTGTGTAATATATGGGTTATTATGGCGGTTTTTCTTTAACTTTCGGAGGTCATAAGAGTCTTTTACAGTATTGTAAAACCACAATAATAATCATATGTGTATATGTGTAAAAGAGCAACGATACAGACAGATTTAGGATTGGAACCAAAATCATAATCGACCCAGACCCGATAAAGGACGTTGAAGTGGAGGTGCTGACCTAAAGAGAGGAAAGTAGGAAATCGTGGGCAATGAAGTCCATAGCTCTGTTCTTCGTAGTAAAAAGAATGTATAGTAAGTTAATGTCCAAAGTTATGGAGCATCTCAGTAAAAGGTTGAGCTGCTACGTTTTGTAAAGTAGCAGTCGCGATGGCATCGACAACGCAATTTCTGTGGAACAGTACTTATAATGTGGAAACGATACACTCCAGTATTATGACGCTTCCAAGATATGAGTTTATATAAAGTTAAAATGTTTCGATACAGAGATATAGGTGTTTAGATTACAATATTTTTCGTATTTGGTTAATACCTTCGCCCATAAAAAAATTGAGGTAGGTTCGGAGAAGTTCTAAAGAAGTTGAGGTTGTTATCGATTCTGCCTCAGTTTAAGCAGCTTTGTAAAAAAAAAACGATAAAAAAATTGATTGCTTTGGTATTTCACGTCTCCTTTATCATTTATACTCAAATAACGTAATTACTAATTTCACAAACTCTGAGGAAGCTTACAATTTTCTCAGAAATTGAATGCATCAAATGTTTTCTGTCATTTGTTTTGTGGCGTAACAAATACTGGTTATAGGTGTTCTGATACCCCATTTTATCGCCAATGGAGCTCAACAAAATAATTTACAATGGAGTATATTTTTCGTTTTCATAAAAACAACTAAAACTGCTTATATTATTATTAAACAAACGCAAGACAAAGCTATTTTATACTGTCTGTAACGAAGTATTTTCGGTATAAGTTTATATAAACTCTTCTTCATAATTCTTAGCCCTGAATTCATCCAGTCAGTTTGGGGACTAAAAACTGAATCACCTTATAAATGATAATTGTGTTTCTAACCAGGATTAATTGGTGCTTTTAGCTTTATATACTATATACCAATAGTAGTTGCTGCCAGGTGAACTAGCGAAAAGTGATGGCTGTAACTATGCCGAAGTAGATGGCAACTGAAGAATATTATCTCATCATACATACGAGGGTTAATGTTAACAGTGGAGTTCCTTTAAGACCACAAAACCTGACGTAATTATATACAGTCATTGATAGAAAATAGTTCGGTGAGAGATTAACACCGTGTACAATACTCCAAAGTAAATAGGGTTTAGTGAAGCTAATTAAAACCTCAAACAAGGTCTAGAAAACTGAACGCCATTTATAAAAAAGCAAGGAGCATTGAACAGCTGTTATTGTACTGGAGCAATTCAGATCTAGCTAGTGCAAGATCAGTGTTGCCTTGTTTATTAGGCGAGTCAAAAGTTGATGGTTCAACCGATTTCGTTTGTTTAGGATATTGAAAAGAAAAAAGAAAATTCCTCTTCGTTGCAGATTCTTAATGGATTTCATTAGATAACTAAATTTTTTATTTTGCATTAGGCTCCTTGTGTTTAATGTTCTGAAAGTTTAGTTTATATCTCGGTTTATACTGAGGGAGACTTGTACTCATCAGATGAGTACAAGTCTCCCTTTCTCTCTCTTATTTGTAATATGAACTACCTTTACATGTTCATTAACATGTTGAGGAATTATAGTATTTTTGAGCAACATGACAGTCGTATAGACTCTATTCTGTAATCTATTATAATCTACTGATGCATGACGGTTCCATGTCAAGGATTCTGCGTAGTTGTTCCTGTTTTAGGATATCGACATACATTTTTATTAAAAACATACATAAGTTAAGCTATAATGAATATTTTTTCCAAATATAAACATGACGAATATTTGCTTAAAATCTGAGTTAAATTTCAGAACCATGAAAATGTTTATATTTTACAGTTTTGATAGCACATTCTCTAATCAGCGAAAATTCATAATTATTACTATTTTCACAGTTAAGAAATAGACGCATAGGTAAATTATGTGGTTATATGCATGTACTTTATCCATACTCTTTTTTATACCCCACTTAACTTAAGGGCTAAATGTATAAAGATAAAGAAATAAGGGTATTAACTTTTTTATCTGAGAATAAATTTTTTTCACACAAAAACTGTCTTATACTCAATTTTTTGTTTCTTCATATTTGTCTGGGCTGTAAGTAATATTTTTCACAGATCTTAGCTTTTTTACAATACGATTTGCATTTAGGTATAAACTCCATATGGGATGTTTAACTACCGTTATTCCCAAGTATTTTCCAGAATCAGCTTCCTCAATGAAATATTGTTTTACTTGGGTCTATATTATTATTATATTATATAGAAGATAGTTTTGTTTTCGCTTATAGCCAAATTATTGCTTGATTAACTTGTGGTCGATTTCTGCTCCTATTTTTAAATGAATCTAGTTTTCAACTTTTGGCCGATTGTCAACGAGATCACTTTCAGCCATCATATTCTTATTTTTCAACGAATCGAGATGAAACTTGGCATTAATCAGATCGTTTATATTAATACTGAATACGAATGGGCTCATGACTGTACTCTGGGGAATACCATATTCAATATTTCTGGAGTTGCTCATGGTTCTGTCAATTTTTGTATATTGTCTCCGATCTGTCAGATGGTGATGGTACTATCCTGACCCATATTGCATATGGGCATGAGATACATCTGTGTATCCATGTTGGTTCTGCGAAAGGTATCAGTCTAAATGTTGTTGATGCACATATTGATTAAGGAAAAGATATTCCTTATCTCTTGAAAAGGGTGAAGTTTCAATTATTGATAATACTTGTAGGTACGAAACTATTGAATTATTTCATTTATTTATATTATTAAACACCAAACTTAGTATTACGGTTAAAGTATTAAAATTTAAGTTAAAAGCTAAAAATAGAAAATAACGGCATTAACTATAAGTGTGCCACATCATGTACAAAATACTTTTTAAAATCTGATATAATTAAATGTATTAAGGTTAAACATTTAAATGTGAGTAAAAGATGATGCTTACCTGGTTGAGAAAATATTGAGGAGGTTTTGTGATTATTTTGGAAAGAATAAGTGAGCTGTAGATTAATATGCCGACCAAAACCAGTATCATCTCTGTTGTGAACTGAAAAGAAAAGTTTAATATAGTAATTCAATATTAACATCAACATCATCACACACACACACACCTATGATAATATTTTTATCCTACTAGGTAAGTACATTTAAAAGATAGAAGATGTCAGGGAAAATGTTTGAGGAATCTAAATTAGTGGTGTAGAAGGACCCAACAATCAAAATAGTTTTATTCCATTTTTTCTTATAGAGCTTAGTAAGAAAAAAAATATTTGTGGTAGCTCTACATTTTCAAAATGATATATTTTACATTGACATGGGAGGAATAAATAATTTATACATGGGTACAAGATCGTTGTACTTTACGTGTCACGCAAAATCAGTTGATTTTACTTATTTTAAGGTAAGGCTTCGTTTCAGTGACGCTGATGGTGCATACTACTACATACTATAGTCGTGCATACTATTGATTTGCACGTCATTGGTAAGAATCAAGTCATGCCTACCAATGACGTGGAAATCAATAGATATGAACCACCACGCAACGTCACCGAAACGAAGGTCTTCTGCCAAACGCATAAATATTGGTGCTCTGACTAATGGCAGAGAAGAACTGTGATCGTTCTTCTCTGCTAATGGCGCCTCACTTTAGAAGAAGGCCATGACAAGATGGTCGATATATTAAGACATCAAATCAAAATATATAACGTTGGAACCCGAATGGGAAATGCGTCATGACGTCTTCAGTTTTCTTGGTTGCATGCATAGTATAAGGAGAATGGTATGTCCAATTTGTGTATCTACTGCGCATTACGTCATGCGTCATTCAGTTTAAAAAACGTCGGAAAGTCAGTTATAATTTCGCACGTTTAATTTTTATTATAATATTTTTAATAGTGTTAACGAATAGCAACATGCCTGTTTGTGCTGTGGCTGGGTGTAACAATTATTACACGAAGACAAAATGGTACTGACATCAAGTATTTTACATTTCTCCGCGTTGAAAAGCTCGCAAAAGTATATGGATCAACGATAAAATTAATTTGAAAAATAGCAGGTTAATTTTTTATTTCGCCGGTTTATCCTTTTCATTGCCTATTGTCTGTTTATAGCACGTATTTCTTCTCTACATTTCAACGCAACAGAATCAACAGATTTTAAAAATCCTTTAATACAGTAGATATTGTTATATTTCCCCCAGGAACAGTAGAAACTTAAAATATGATGCAGTTCTAACTGTTAATATGTCTGGTGCTGTTTCTTGACAGTCTTAAAAGGAAAATAAATTGTGATAGATCGTTTAGGTTGGAAAAAATATTAAAAATAGACTACTAATTTTAGGTTAGAATTCCAACTAACAAAAAGCATCTCATTTTATTAGATCAAGCCAACTTTATTAATAATGCACTGAACAAGATTTTACTCGATAGTACAGAAATCAAGCAGAAATTTTAATAAAATTGACATAATATTCGAAAATTCTAGAAAATACATATTTTTGAGATTAATTGTGACATCACCCCTGCCGCTTTTTAAACTGAGTGACGTCACCGTGCCTGCGCGCGGGCATACCATTCTCCTTATACCATGGTCGCATGTAATGCAAGTTTAATCAAATAATAATAATAGTTAAAAGTAAAATGAAAGATTACGAAGGAATACACATATCATAATTTGCGGAACAGGCAGATATGTATAATAGGCATTTCTGTTAATAAACGTTTGTTTTCGAACAACTCTAAAATATTTTCTTTTCGTCCTCGACTTTCACGGATGAAGCAACAAGAGATGTTTTGATGATTTTCTTATATTTTTAAGAAGAGTAGAGAAGGTAGGGAACACCAAAATTATTTTTTAGAATATTATGGTACACAAAGCTTCCTTGCTTCTCTTTAAATGATTGTATTAATTTCTCATTTCTCCATCATTAAAATAAAATATTCCGGACCTTATGAATACTTTTTTCTCATAGCGTTTTCTTCACGTGATTAATTCATACTATATCACGGTTGACAAGAAGAATGAATGGAAAACAATTAGATAACGCGAACAATTTTCCCGAAGATTTTCACAGAACTACTGATTTGAAATCATCTTAGCGTTAACACTTGGCATTCTCTTTAGTTTCAGACAATGCCTTCATGGCCAAATAATTATATATATTGGCGGTATAAAGTCGGCTAATTGGGAGCATTGACAAGTCATAGATTCAAATTGAGGCAACCAAACGGTGTATCAGATAATCTGCTATATTTTTCTCAACTTTATGTATTTCCAGGCTTCCTAATATTATAAAATTTTATTAAATTTGATTATATCCGAAATAATGTAGATATATCATCTATAATATGACTGATGATCGAGAGGTAGAGTACCTGCCTCTCACCCAAAAGTTCCGGGTTCGATTCCCATACGTGGCACTGTGAGAGGGATTTTTCCAGTGTACACGGATATTGGGTGTATGTCCCTTGTCTTTAAATGTGCAGCCCTCTCTCACACAAGGCTCTTCTAGAGCTTTCCGGGATAAAGGGGGTCGTAATTATATGTGGCGTTATTATTATTATAACAATTTTAAAAAACTCTAACATTCTCACATACAAACTTGTAACATTTGGTCATGGGACGTCTGTCAATAGAGGCTGAAAATATGCATTGTTTCAGAATAATTACGGGAAGCTTCGATTTTCCTAAAACCTTTTGATATCACTTTTAAATAGCTTAAAATAAAAAGTTATAAACATATAATTGTGAGGAAATTGTTTATTAATTATTTAAACAAAAAAAACTTTTTTTAAACAAAATTTTTATAAGTTGAGAAATTTTAAGGCAATTTAATTCAAATTGACATTTCAGGGGTGTTCGAGGTCGCTGAAACGGATTATGGTGTCAAAAAAAAGTTAATCAAAATTGTGAGGAAATTGTTTATTAATTATTTAAACAAAAACATTTTTTTTTTAACAAAATTTTTATAAGTTGAGAAATTTTAAGGCAATTTAATTCAAATTGATATTTCAGGGGTTTTCGAGGTCGCTGAAACGGATTATGATGTCAAAAAAAGGTTAATCAAAATGGCTGCTGCAATATGGCCTTTCGATAAAAATTTCCTTAAAAATGACGTAACTCGATAAATTTTATATATATTTTAGAATTTGGCGTGATTCCCCGAAATAAGTTTAATGAATATTAATTATCCGTCACAAATAAACTACAAACAAAATTTTATATGGTATTAGTTAGGTGTCAAAAAATAATATGTCTCAATAGAGAAAGTAAGTAAAGTAAGTAAGTACTGCTTGCCGCGCAGATGTCCTTTTGCTTTATATATCTTTCTGTTAATCAGGCATTATAATTTGACTCATGGCTCTGTACAACGTGAATATTTTGAATATGTTTTCGATATTTTAAACATGATAAAAATTTTAGAAACATCAACATCGAGGCGATTTAACGAAAAAACTTATAGGTTTATGTATATTCCAAAATTTTTTTTACATCAAATTTACTTATATTGAGGTCCTACTATAAATATATGCTAGATAGGTATGCTAAATAAATTTTTTATAAAAGTTATTAACGATTGTTTTACCCCTAATTTCACGAATTTTGGAGCAAAAAAAATTATTTTTTTATTTTTGTAAAATAAAGAGGGTTAATTTAATGTTTAAGATAAATCCCTTTGAAGCATCTTAAAGTACACATTTCAAGATTTAATAATCGCACCTACAGAATTCTAATAACGGGATTTAAATCGGAGTAATACGTTGTTAAAGTTAGTTATACATATAAAATTTTATCACTTCTCAAAATTTTAAAATTTTGGAAGTGTATGTACAGGGTCATCACGCGAAAATGTCCTTTTTTGAAATAACTCGGCCATTTTTCATGTTATGACATAGATGTAAAGACATTCTGAACTAGTTTTTTCCACAGAATCTAAATTTTCAGTCAAAAAAACAATAACGAATCGCATTTCAGAAATACGACATAATAATTTCTCTTTTAAATAGAACACTCTGTATATTTTGAAATATTTCGATTCTGCCTCTCTTTCTGAATTCAAAAATATCAACATATCTTATGTTATCTCAAATGGTTTTTTAGATATTTAGATTTGATGATATTAAAATCTGATATATAAATCTGACGATATTAAAATAACGTGACCGATTTTGTTAAATAAATTTTGAAAACAAAGAAAACATTAACCATAATGTGAAAATGACCTCTGAGAAACATAGAATGTTGATTTCATACATTTAATTAACAAAGAAAATATTAATAAACATTAAAAAAATAAAAAAATATTAACAAGGAATTAACAATATTAAATATTACAAGGTTAAATATAATAAATAATTTTAGATACATTAATGCATATATTCAATTTAGTAATTGCTCAATATGTCTACCTCTATTTTCATAACAAAGTCTAAACCGCCGTCGATAAATCACCTAAACAATCACAATTATTAGATCAGGAATTCTCTAAACAATTTAAAATGGCGATATAGACTTTGTTATGAAAATTGAGCAATTACTAAATTAAATAAATGAATTAATGTATCTAAAATTATTTATTATATTTAACCTTGTAATATTTAACATTGTTAATTCTTTGTTAATATTTTTTTATTTTTTTAATGTTTGTTAATATTCTTTTTGTTAATTACATGTATGAAATCAATATTCTATGTTTCTCAGAGATCATTTTCACATTATGGTTCATGTTTTTCTTTGTTTTCAAAATTTATTTAACAAAATGCGTCACGTTATTTTAATATCGTCAGATTCATATATCAGATTTTAATATCATCAAAATATCATCAAATCTAAATATCTGAAAAACAATTTGAGATAACATAAAATATGTTGACATTTTTGAACTCAGAAAGAGAAGCAGAATCGAAATATTTCAAAACATACAGAGTGTTCTATTTAAAAGAGAAAGTATAATGTCGTATTTCTGAAATGCGATGCGTTATTGTTTTTTTGACTGAAAATTTAAATTCTGTGGAAAAAACTAGTTCAGAAAGTCTTTATATCTATGTCATAACATGAAAAATGGCTGAGTTATTTCAAAAAAGGACATTTTCGCGTGATGACCCTGTACATCTTCAAAAATAAATTTTTGAGATTTTTTTCAGCCATCGGATCTTTTTATACATTACTTTAAGAATGTTATGTGCAAGTTTCAGGTTTCTATCTAAAAAATTGTAGATATGGTAGAGCTTTTACCAATATCATCGGAAATCTCTTTATGTTCCGACTTCTTATATGTACTATTTCGACATACATTCATTTCTATATTTGAAAATATAATAATCCAATAGCCGCATGTTTCTTCTTTCTTAAGCTTTGTTGGGCTCAATTTCATTGATTAGTTCAAAAGTTACAACAAATTTAATGTAGCGCTCGCCGACGCCGCGCGCGCTTCGGGCTCCATACTTACGTGTCGCTGTGTTCCATTTTCGTGCGTTAAACAAAAAAATCTGCAGCCTACATTTTTGATCGTACAAAAAAACTTCATATACATTTTTGATGTGAAATTTCCCATACTTTCGAATGGCATAATTAGTTTTTTTAAGAAAAATGTATTTTAAGAGATATTTGATAAAAACTGGTATTTTGCAACTAATTTGTTTAATAACAAATGACGCCCAAGGGCTATTGTTGGTAACTTTTGGTATGTTGTTCCTGACATGTTCAGAGACGTATTCTCAAAAGTTACCGGTTCCCGGAATTTTTCCGAAGTGAAAACCTCTATTGACTCCACTATTAGTTATTTGACTGATTCAATTGCAATTTTTAAATTATACAACAAAGTATTAATTTTAGGTAATACATTTTGGACATATCTGTTCATATGAATTTTTCGTTATAATATCACATAAAGCATCATGTCTTTAAATATATTAAGTTATTTAAGGTTAGTATAATTTTGTATTCGAATATGTTTATTACCATACCAGTTTTGTTATCTAAATGACTTGTTTCTTATTAAATAGTAAACAAAAAATGAACACATAAATATGAAATTAAATGTTTTATTGTCTCAATACTCCATTATGTGTATTATACATTTTATACTGACTTTCTACGTTTATTTTTAAATTGTTTTCTTCCTGTAGCGACAACTGCCCAAAAATATCTTCTGAAGGTTATATTACATCGTTTCTTCTTTGCGCTCACATCATTTTCTGAACTTTGCTGACAGATTCTTCAAAATCATCAACTCGAGTTTTTAATTTAATTCTGGGCGTTCCCATTTAATTTCACTTGGTTCTGATGTTAAAAGGTGACATCTTGCTGCTTCCGAAAAGACTCACCGAAGGAGCAGAATTCATGTACAGTGTACATGTTTGAATTTATACTTATACCATCTGTGATATTTAAATAACGTTCTGATTCAATTTATCACGTAAGAATCAGATAAAAATTTAAGTGCTTCAATTTGATAATTTAATTCAAACATGTACTTACATGCACTCCCTTTCTTCAGTAACTGAAAGATAGCTGTTCCTAGTTGTTAATTTCACTTACATCGGAAGTTTAAAGAGTGAGTTGGAATTGAGGCACTATTCATGAAGCAATCAATGCATCCGGTGGAACATTGAACCATATTTTGTCAACTCAAAATCTTCAAAATGCTGTAAAGTAAATTATGCAGGTATACAACACTGTAAATATTTCTTTAGATGTTCAGCTGGACGAATTTGAAAAGCATAAAACTAGCAATACCATGTATGAGGTCGTAATAGCAAAGTTGTTGTCGGTTTAGCTAACAAATAGAACTGCACACAAGAAGGGACGCGTTACAAGATGCATGTATACACTATTGGCAAGTTTTACCTTAGAGTGCGAAATCTGTAATGCAACTAAGAGAGAAGGTACATAGGGGCAAAGCCTTCAGTTAACAAGAGACGCCTAACCATTCCTACACTCCTACTAAAGAGGGGATGTGTGTTGATGTGGCGCGCGACGACAGCCAGCGGTTCAGCTTACGGCCGTGCGATATTTTTACGATGTTTTCATTCTTTTATCATGTTTATCGCTGGTGCATTCGACAATACAACAGCGGTTTAAGAGTTGATGTTATTTATTAGCCTTAAACCTAAAAACGAAATAAAAACTTGTATTCTAAAAATAACAGTTTGTACTTCGCAGGAGAAAGGCTTATTGATGAATAATTGTTGGGCGCGACATCGCGGCCGTTCGACACATTTGGCCGATTCCGTCGTCCCCTTCGACCGCGTGTTGTAAAGAATGGAAGGTGGGAGGTAGGGGATAGCGCGTTGTCTGTTTAACTTGTAAATGCTTTAAGTTATCTCCGTCTGATGCATTTATATCGGTCACCTAGATTGGACCTTACCAATAGTGTATACTTTATTTAACAAATAGCCGATAATAATATAGCCATGTTTAATCTTTACTAAATATGCTAAAATAGATCCACCTCTTTCATTCCACCTTATTATTTTATTTTTTATAAATAAAGTTTAATTATTTAACTACTATTTTTTTTCTTCTCGAATAACTCGTTAAAGGAGACAAATTAGAATTTTTTTAGTATGAATTTTCGATA
Source organism: Rhagium mordax (assembly GCA_963680705.1). NCBI lineage: Eukaryota > Metazoa > Arthropoda > Insecta > Coleoptera > Cerambycidae > Rhagium > Rhagium mordax. The sequence goes on along the minus strand of OY796656.1, from coordinate 50,162,814 downwards.
TGTTTTAGCCTACTTAATTTAATCCCAATTATACTGGCTTAAATTTGGAAAGACATAATATATACCTATACAAATTTACAAAAAAAAATTAGATTTATAAAACATGGGCGTAACGACTAAATAATTTAAATTCATTTTACCATATAAAGAGTTCATTCAGCCTAAAATAGTTTACAATAATTTAAACTCAAATATTGTACAATGTGTATTGTTTATCGCGAATTTTTCGTACACGTGGTACATATAGTACGCAACCCTTTCGCAACTACATTCTTATTTTAAATTCAAACCATAAGCGGATCCAGAAGGGGGGGGGTCATAAGCAACATAAACTAGAAACTCTCATAAATAATTAACAAAAATATTTTCCATTTTAATAATTATATTTATAATAATAAAACTGATTTATCAATTTTCAGACTCTTCAAGGTAAAGATAACAACTTTGTTAGTAAAGCAAAAATTAAATTAAACACGATAGACTTCTTCATACTTCCACCCCTCACGATCTTCTCTCGTCTATGCAGGTAGACCTCCTCGTAGTTGTTTAGGCTTCTTATATCGTGCGAGTTGGTCTCCTACAATACAATAAATAACATTCTTGTAGTATTGTGTTAGCTCCTCCTCTAGACAGTACTTCTCATTGAAGCTATACTGTTCCACGAGGCAATAAGCGGGTATCGTAGCTTACGCCATGTGTGCACCTTTTCAGATTCTGAATTTGGCATTTGGACAAAAAACTAGTGAAAACATTTTTCGTTTTACAGCTTAGGCTCGTTGCGCTCTGTTCCTTGATGTGACCACTTTGGGTTGCGTTGCTTCAGAATTCCCAGCTTCCACCTTCTGAGCCTGTACCACAGATTCCTGTACCTTCAATCTGCGTAGAAATACCGCTCGGGGCATCCTTGCTGTGATGGGTGTTACCACATTTTACGTATTTGGTCTTTGTATTGTATTTGTCTGGTCCATGGCCAAAGCACTAACACCGTCTTCGTAGCTAGAAGCGCGCTACTAGCGAACACCATCGATTCATCTTCAGAACCTCTTCCTGGTTTCGCGGTACTTGTCTAGAATCAGTGACATAATTTGTTGATTGGTCTTGCGATTAATCATCCACTGGATGAAGACGAATGCGAATCCCTCAGGCCCTGTCATAATAGACCTTATAATATGTTCTTTTAACGCCACGCTGCGCGCTGGGTGTTGTGAGCAGCTACACTCGCCAACTTCTTTCGCGAACGAGTAAATATAACACTTATTGACTTGCAAAGATTAGTACAGCCATTAAGTTTGTACAGCGGTTAAAGGCTAAATTTAGATGGCAATCTAGGAGTACCTTCGTTTACTTTAGGACTTAGGGTATACATTTCCAAATTCTACAGCTACTTACTCTGTGAGCTGAGAAAGCGGAAAGGGTTGGCTGGAAAAAAATATCTGGCGCTCTTGGACACCATTGGACAACCAACAGAATGAAAAAAAAAAACAAGATGGGAAATATACATCTGGCAACAGTCTGAATTTTAGAAGGAACGGTGTACGTGGAAACAGAAATACTTATTTGATAATGGAGTATGATAATATTTGTAATAACAAACGTAAGAACATTCCTGCAGGACTATATCGGGGATTAAGAATATTATATTATACTAATAAACATACTTTAAAAGAAAAAGATCTGCTTCATAATTTACCATCTGGCAGTAACCTCGACAGACAAGTTTTAAAGGTTTCAGGTTGGGATTTTGTAGAGTGAGAGAGAAATATATGTAAAAAAACAAATATGGTGTGATATTTATAATAGTTTTAGGTTTTTAGTATTGTCCTAAAGATTTTAATAATACCAATTTCTAAATATAAATTTTTATTATAATGAAGTGGTGTGCTCTCAAAGTGAAAATAGTGTGGGATCTAGAAATAAAAGTGTCTGTCTTCGCTTTGAGAGCACACCACTTCATTATAATAAAAATGTATATTTAGAAATTGGTATTATTAAAATCTTTAGGACAATACTAAAAACCTAAAACTATTATAAATATCACACCATATTTGTTTTTTTCATTAATCATAATAAACCAAAATAAATACGTATATTTCTCTCTCACTCTACAAAATCCCAACCTTAAGAGCCATTGGTATGAATATGGTTCAGCTAACCCTGATTTAAATACTTTAAATACTGCTATACCATTCGTTAAAATCCAAAAATACAATAGAACCAATGGCATCTTTGGATTTTAAAAGTTAAACTTAGTTCAACTGATTGTCAATTAGGCCAGTTGTATAAAAAGTTATTCAGCGAAAGTTCAGTTGAACTTGGCTCAAAATCCAAGGATACCATTCTTGCAAGCATGGTATCCTTGGATTTTGAATCAAGTTCGGCTGAACTTTCGCTGAAACACTTTTATACAACTAACCACGTTCTTAAACTGTCCCTACGACAGCCGTGGCCAAAAGTAAATAAGTGCCTAGATGTGAGCGATGTGGGCAAAAAATACCACTGCAGGTGGATATTTTTTCATAACAATAAGCGTGATCAATTAATTCTCAATCATGCGACATCTTAAATTAAAGAATTAATATAGGCTCTTCTTTCTCAGATTTTACTTTGCAAAAACATATTAGTTCACTAGATTGAATTAGCACTTCCTTCTAACTACACTTAAAAATATCTTTACTTCCGAAATTATGGCACACATTGTGAAGAACTTATGATGAACAATATTTATTTTCCTTGTTTTTTAATAAATTGTTTATACTTCATAACGTCATACCCATGTATGTCTTCTGGAATTTATGAGAGCTTAATTAAAAAAAATGTTTTGTTAACCGTCTCTCAAGTCACCGAAGTAATTCCCAGAAAATAGAAAATCCTAGGATTTTGTGTTAGGTAAAAAGAGATGAGGTACAGTTTATTGAACCACATCTAGGGCTTTGATAATTCGCTCTCCATCTAAGTCCGAAGCAAATCAGAAATAAAATTGTATTGCCTCTCGGGATGGATTCGATCCATCGATCTTTGCAACTAAGTTAAGTACGTATCAACGCATTTACCCTTAATTGACATTAGTATTTGATTTGCAATGCTTGCAACTGTTTTTTCAAAGTGTATTAGATCTTATAAATTATTCTAAAATTTCAACACGTTTTTAGAAAAATTATCTCAGTTTGGTTAATGTGTTAATATTTAATACATTAGCACATTATAAGTTGCATAAGCCCAAAAAATGAAAAATTAAAAAAAAAAAAAATAATTGTTTATAACAATTATTTGTTTATTATTTGGATATTGCAAATATTCCCATTGTTATTATTTTCGTGAGCTACCCCAAATTAAAAAAAAAACGTCGAAATTGGCCGGAAAATAACGGAGATATGACGAATTTTTCTCGCTACCCCAATTTGAAAATCGTTTGATAAAAAAATCACCTGTCCTTTGAGCCAAACAAATTGAAGACGCTCTAAAATCACTTATTAAAAATTATATTTTGACCTCAAAAAGGGCCCGTTTTCAATAGGACTTGATGAATTCACAAAATTCAAGATCTTATTAACAACCAGTTTCAATTTTGGCCATAAATATTAATAAATAAACGTTTGGCGCATTAAACAATTTAAAAAATTATCTCGGCTCCTACATGTCCCAGAGCAACAATTTTTTTTTATAAATTTGTAGAAAAATACCAGCAACTCAAATATGAAAGATTTGTGCAGATACGTTCATTTGTTGTAAAGTTATTTGCAAAAAACGCTGCTCCGAAAAGTAGCAATGTTGTTAACGCCATTTTGACGGTCAAAATTATTGAAAATCGATACGCCCATAACAGATTCGTAAAATTGACGTCTTGACGAAAAACATGAGCTGTGGTTGAATTATTTTTGATAACGTTAATAGGTCAATTTTTCATTAAACATTTGGGACGTTTTTAATAAACAAATAGAATTTCTCGAAAACTAATAAACACTTTGAAACGAATTTTTTTTTGTAAGTTGAGGGTAATGAGACACATATTCCACCAAAGTTTCAAGAGTCTAGCATTGTTCCTTTCAGAGTATAATAACAATGCTGTAACATCGTATATTGTTTGATGGAGAAATAGTTTGTGCATACATTGTTACCATTATATAATCTTTATAAATTTATATTTAATACATTAGCACATTATAAGTTGCATAAGCCCAAAAAATGAAAAATTAAAAAAAAAAAAATAATTGTTTATAACAATTATTTGTTTATTATTTGGATATTGCAAATGTTCCCATTGTTGTTATTTTCGTGAGCTACCCCAAATTAAAAAAAAAACGTCAAAATTGGCCGGAAAATAACGGAGATATGACGAATTTCTCTCGCTACCCCAATTTGAAAATCGTTTGATAAAAAATTCACCTGTCCTTTGAGCCAAACAAATTGAAGACGCTCTAAAATCACTTATTAAAAATTATATTTTGACCTCAAAAAGGGCCCGTTTTCAATAGGACTTGATGAATTCACAAAATTCAAGATCTTATTAACAACCAGTTTCAATTTTGGCCATAAATATTAATAAATAAACGTTTGGCGCATTAAACAATTTAAAAAATTATCTCGGCTCCTACATGTCCCAGAGCAACAATTTTTTTTTATAAATTTGTAGAAAAATACCAGCAACTCAAATATGAAAGATTTGTGCAGATACGTTCATTTGTTGTAAAGTTATTTGCAAAAAACGCTGCTCCGAAAAGTAGCAATGTTGTTAACGCCATTTTGACGGTCAAAATTATTGAAAATCGATACGCCCATAACAGATTCGTAAAATTGACGTCTTGACGAAAAAAATGAGCTGTGGTTGAATTATTTTTGATAACGTTAATAGGTCAATTTTTCATTAAACATTGGGGACGTTTTTAATAAACAAATAGAATTTCTCGAAAACTAATAAACATTTTGAAACGAAATTTTTTTTTGTAAGTTGAGGGTAATGAGACACATATTCCACCAAAGTTTCAAGAGTCTAGCATTCTTCCTTTCAGAGTAAAAAATGCTTGAAATTTTCGAAAATTTCGATGGTTTTCGGCAATTATTTAAATAAATAATCAATGAAATGAAATCAACCGGGGTTTAAATTAACCGGTTTGGAATTACCTAGTAAACAGAAACATTCAAAAAAATTAATCTACTGCAGTCTTACTGCAATTTTAAAAAACTCCAAGTTTCATGAACAATGTTCTGTTTATTTGATTTGGGAGGAATCGCAGAGGTATATTCCTTATAACTAAATACACCTGTTTTTACCTACGGCTATCTGAAACGAATTAGTTACAGATTCCCGTTCACATCGTCTAATTCTACAGGCCTAAATGGCTTTCTCCGTTTCTCAACTTCCTGTACTCACGGCGCGCAGCCGGCGGCGCCTCTATTCTGTAATAGGCCTGCCCTTCATTAAGTGTTGTTCAAATAAAAATAAATAATAATAATATTAATGTAAACTTAATAAAAACTCTAAGGACTCCACATGGTAATATGCTGCCATTGTATATGTATATTTTCTTTTATATAGGAATGATCCGTTTCATACATTTTACTTTAAAAACTACTTTTATCATTTCATGAATTTTATTAGAAAACATAAGTAACATTGATTGGGCAAAATTCAGGAAGCTGTGCATTACTATATAAGGAATGAGGACTACGATAGCGTTCTTTAAAAAAATGTACAACAAAAATATTTCTCAGTTCCATCCCTGAACTTCCCTTGATTGTGTAGGCGTTAATCGTTAGAGGTAACCCTGGGCACTGACACTGACCGGGTCAGTAACAAACTTTTTAAAGTAAGCTTCTGAAAATGCATGATCGTCGGTGTTAGATACCTACGACGCACAGGGCTTCTACATGCGGATTGTGGGTCTTAGGAATTAATTAATTATTCTTGTTGAAAACATAGTTCTGACCTTTTGTTTTCCCTTTATTTTATTTTTGAAATGAAGGATAATTAAGAAAAAAAGCATTTTTTAAAACCGATAACGATACCAAACGGTCATATAGATATATTATATATTATTAATATTTCGAAGAGAAGGGTGCTATGTGCTATGTAAAAATCCTTACATAATTTTTAGTTATATAAGATTACAAAGAAAATTTTTTGACAGTTCTAACAACTAATTAAATTTCGTTATTTCTTGTCATGTGACACAAATCACCCAATCATTTTAAGATTAAACTGATAATTATCATCCAGGGAAATTTTCAATCACTATGACAACAAAATGATTCAACTTTGACGACTTCATAATAACTGCCAAATAAATTTCAAAATGTCACGTTTTGGCAATGCCAATTCTCAATCTATAAATTTTTAATAAATAAATAATTGTTTTGTTGTGTTGCGACATTTTGATTTTATTTTTTCAAAAAATTTTCTGACCGAATATCCCTCAGACATTGACAAATGCCTCATAATTTTATGACAACCTCAAGCAAGTTGCTTGGTAATTACCAAGCAACGTGCTTTCGATTGTCATAAAATTATCTCGTACATTATCAATGTCTTAGGGATATTATAGCTGAAAATGTAATATCACAGACAAGCAAATTAATAACAGCGAAGGATAAAATTATCCCAATGGAGGACAAAACTATCCAAAATGTGATATACTATTAGTAGTTTTGGAAAATCGAAAATTAGGTAAAGACTGATTTGTTCTAGTTCTATTATAAACAATTCAAAATTACTATACTTTACAAATTATTAATTAGTCATTTCGCGGTACAAGGTTCTCTAAATAATAAATTATCTACATATCGTCAATGTTGATATGAATAGGTATTGATTTTAAATAAATTGCTTGTCAAATAAATTTAAATTGCCTATGCATGTGATTGGTTATTTTAACCTCATTTTTGTATTCAATTTTTAATGGATTGAATATTGATCTATTTGTAATGAGTTCCGTGAAAAAAGAAAAAAACGTTCCCAATAGGGGTCCATTAAATCCCATTTGAATCATTTTATTTATACATTTAAATATTTGTAACTCATTAGAAAGTAAATGTTAGATTTGGAGACCACAATTTTACTACTACTGATTTTTGATCAAAATTAAATTTTGTTTAAATACCGAGTAAAACAATAACTATGAGTTATTTTCTCGAAAATTCATAGCATCCTGTAGGTGCACGAACCACTAAAATAAATTACAATTCAGTACTAACGCCAATATATTTTTTCTTAATATTCCCTTTTATTTCACTTTATCATCTTTGTTATTAGAGGAGGCAAACAGTTTTATAACACAACATATTTTCATCGAACAGTTTATATTAAGAAATAGCAGGCTATGAAAAATAAGAGATGGAATGCAATATCATCAATTTACAAAGCGTTTGTTGCTGCAAATTATTTTGTTAGATTTCCTGCGTTTGCATAGATTTTAATTACTTTGAAAAGTAAAAACGAGAAATTGGAACCACTTTAAAGTTTACAGATCAGAACATAAGAATACTAGTGATCCATTTTAAATTCTGATGAAAAGCTAAACTGTAGCTTGCCACGGATATCTGCAACGTGCTTAAAATGTTTTCTTAACCGCCTCTCAACTCAAGTCCCCGGAAAATCTTAGGATTGTAAGATTTTGTGTTAAGAAAGTGAAACGAGACCCTACAGTTATTTATTTCCGAACCACATCTAGGGCTTCGATAATTTTCTCTCCATCTAAGTTCGAAGCAAATCAAAAATACATTTTCAGCTTGCTCAGAGGATGGATTGGATCCATAGATATTTGCAACCAAGTAAGTACGTATTAACGCATTTACCCACTCGGCTACTGTTCCACATGCAATGGATCCTTGAAATTGTTTTGTTCACGGATGCGTCTAGAATCAACTCAATTGAAAACTTACGGGATGACTGAGAACTGTCAAACTCCATCGATTTTTCTTAAGAACGTACGTTTGGAAATTCTGATATAGAAATATAAAATTATAAAATTAGACATTTGATTTTGAGTAAAGAACTGATTAACCGTTAATAGAGGCAAATACGCGTTGCTGATTCTGTTTAATGAAATTGCTTATTAATTTGCAAAAGTTTTTGTAAGGGAACGTATGTATAAAATCTGTTAATAAAAACATGTTCTTCTACAAAACTGTACATTTTCGTTAATTATTGGTATAATATAAAATAATATAATATATAATATATATTTATAAAAATATAATATCTACTCGACTGTAACAAGTCACCTACCGGATTTGTAACGAAAATTACTATTCCGTCAAACTTATGGTAGATTTCTGGTGGTGCTTAAATACATGCATATATATGTAATAGTCGTTCAATTACATACTTATTTATTACAAAACTAAAAGGAAAGTTTTAATTATGTCCTTTCTATTTTTATACAAATAATTACAAATCTTAACTAGTTTCGGCGAATTGTCATCTTCATTGATTACATTAATAATATAGGTTGGCCCATAATGTAGTGACACATTTTGAAGTCTAATAACTTTGCCTCTGAAAAACCTATATATAAGTTTTTCGTGTTGTTCGAGAGATAAACTCAAAAAGTTTTTTTGAGTTTATCTAATACAGGGTGTACCAAAGTATAAAAATTCAAGTAAAAAAATAACTATGTAAAGTTACATTCTGTCTACTACTATTTTTTGAAGCGTATCCATAGAGATTTATAATTGTTATAATTGTCAAATAGACAGTAGGTACAAATAGACAGAACGTACTGCCGGTTTCGAAAAATGAATCATCGTGCTTTTATTGTTAAAAATCCAGGGCTTACATCAATAATCCGCAAAATATCGACGAATTAAAAGAAAATATTCGAACAGAAATCCGGAATATTTCTCCATTAATGTTGCATAATGCTATGCGAAATATGGTGTCTAGAGTAGAAGAATGTTCAACAAGAGAAGGTCAACATCTTATAGACACATTATTATTATTATGTTAGTTTCCTTTGTTATTAAATTTCTTGAATTCCATATTTTGATTAAGATCATTTTATACTTTGGTACACCCTGTATTTTTTTGCAACACAAAAAAACTTTTTGAGTTTTTTTATCGAACAACACCAAAGACTTACCTATAGGTTTTTCAGAGGCAAAGTTATTAGACTTCAAAATGTGTCACTACATTATGGGCCACCCTTTTTATATGATATTATTATTTTATAATATGTCGTAACATCTAATTTAATAAACAACAAATATATACGCAAAATGAGAGATGATACATTTAGGTGAACAAGTAAATTGGAAACATGCTCTGATCAGGAAAGATAACATTTGATCAATAGCGTAGCGTGTCTAGTGATAAAATAATTTATACTTTAGCACCGATATAGTCTTTTTGACTAATAAATATAAGATATAGAGATTATGATGGGATTACCTATGTAATGTGGCATCTTTTTTATATGCCTTGCTTAGGATAATAGGGAAACAATAACATGCACATAACATCAGGAAAGGACATAAATTAAAACAAATTCAGAATATTTTCCAATTTACTGTTTTTTTTTCTGAAATCATAAAACCGTCTTTCATTCTTGCACATAACTATAATGTTATCATCCTGGTCAACCATCAGCACCTCAACTTATCTGAACGCCATAAGTTCAATCTTAATTAAGCCCTTTGAAATGAATTTTTAGAAACACAATTGTATAAAATGAAATAAAAATTTTATTAATTATTTAATTGTACAAATGTGAAAATAAACTGGATTACAACATGTGGAATGAAGTTCTTAAATTTCTGTTAGCTCATACTCATTTCTTGGAACCGTCAGCTCGATCATTGATGTAACCCCAGCTCCTGTGAAAACAATTGGGGTTGTTCCAGTGTTCGATAATCTCTTGTTTTCGGGATCATAGATCTACTGTAGTGTATCTTCTACGAGTCTCGTCTTTCAACTCTTGATCGGTAAAAGGCAGATTGCATCCCCAATCACTCTGGAGATTATATTCGCTTGAACGTCGTTTTGTACAAATCTTTGCATTTCATATGACTATGTAAATTTTATACGAGACTACTTAGCTTCGAACCGTATGAAATTATTTAATGTAATATCGTCGAAAGTTAATAGCTCACACTGCTATTGTACTTCGTATTCCTCACTATGCGGTGTCACGAAATTCGTGTCGTCTGATGCATCATGCAATAATGCAGAAATCTAGTAGTCTAGTTCCTTAATGATTCATTATGTGTAGGCCCAAAACATTAAATGACATTGTCGCTGTTTTGCTTCGTTATCTATTCGATACAGTACGGTACGATACCAAATACTCGTTCGCCCCGAGGAGTGTAAGAACTATCAGTTTTTTCAGCAATTTTCGCTTTCTGACCTACTGCCAACAATTTCCTATGGCGTCTATAGTTCTAATTTTCTCATAATTCTTCCAGTTAGCTCAATATGAAAAAGAAACTGATTTTACTTTTACATCGTAGGTGACTTCTTCAGGCGTATACATTGATGATCTTGTCACTGACTGTCAATCTCTGTCGGAGAACTTCCTTTTCGAGATCAAATAATTATGTATTACGCGCAGATGAAAGTTCGCTAATAGGCTAGCGGTCCTGCATCTTCAATAAAAATACTGAATCTGAACTTGCACCTCACCACAAATATCTTCTCATATATGACTGATGGTCGAGATGGTAGCGCACCTGCCTCTCACCCAAAAGTCCCGGGTTCGATTCCCGGTCGTGGCAATGGAAAATACTGTGAGAGGGATTTTTCCATTATACACGGATATTGGATGTGTGTCCCTTGTCTTTAAATGTGTAGCCCTCTCCCGCACAAGGCTCTTCTAGAGCCTTCTGGTATAAAGGGGGTTGTAATTACATGTGGTGTCATTAATTAAGAGTTGCGATGCATATCATCTCAAACTCAATCACTTACATTCTCATATTCCGCCTATCCTTAACTACTAGATGGTGTTACCTAGTGACATAAACTGCAAACAAGTGAACGTCATCTAGTTAAAGTCGCATCATCCTGGTAACAGTTCTGTTCTACAAACTATTACTTTGTTTTTTCGCCGAAAAGTGCAGTGTTTTGTTTCATCATCGAAGCTATTCATTTTACAGTTGTTCATCTTTCCAACTCAGGTGTCGTGTTTCTTTACAATAAAAATTTTAGGAACTTGTATAGTTCTTACTTCATCATGGTAACTAATCTTATAGGTCAGGTTGTTTGATTATTTACTTTTATTAGGTAGGAGTAATGTTCTGTTGAAGAATTGTATATTTGGTGTTGGTTATCAAATTGATTTTGATTTAGCGTATAAACAGTTTTGGAATAACCAAAGTTACCAAACTGTTCCTCATACAATATTCATTGTACGCAATATCGACATTCTAGAGTTTCAGTTGTATAACCGATGTTTAATAAATAAATTTGAAGATATTCATAATACTGCGTTTCAGAAATTGTGCCTCAAAACGATTTCAATTGATCTCCATCTTACTTTTTGTGTTTAAAGTTAATTTAAATAAACTTGCCTTGAGGGAGAATTCGTAAATTACTAGAGAAAGTGTTAATCGATTCGAACTTCAGTAAATTCCAAATGTCTAAAAGATTCTTGGATATTTAGAGCATTAGGTCTTTATTCAGAATAATGCAAATCATAATAAGACTCGCATCTTTATCTAAACTATTTGGGACTCACGCGAGTACGTCATCTTAGGTTTGGTCAGACCCTTAGAAAATATTTTTAATACTAATTCGTCATAACTATATGTAATAGAATTAGTAAATTGTTATTATTAGATTCGTTATTATTAGTAAAAAAAAAGGTAATAAGGAAATTAGGTTTTAAGTTGAATACTGGCTAATTTTAAATTGCTTTACTAAATTATTGATATCAAAATATTATATAAACAGTTGAGGAAATTACAATTATTGTATACACAAGAATAATACAGAACAAAATGGAAAAATAAAAGGAAATTAAATACTTACTTCAATGTTGTGCTATTGGTGTATTTTTTCGTATTCAAATTAGAGGTATAACGAGTAGAGTGCACCTCGTATATTTCTTAAAATTAATTTTCTTTCAACTGTCTTCTTTGTTCAAGACTTGCATGGAACTAATTGGTTTAAGGTGTTATCTGTGGTTTAAGTAATGATTGTCCTCCACCAGTAGAGTATCACTTCTTGTTTTCCTTGTCTTTGAACTTGGTTTGAGTGAATTTTCCGAGGAATTTTCTGTAGCAATTGACGAAACTTCTAGAATGAGTTCTGTTCACTAGTAACACATTTAATATTCACTCAACTTCACTAATCGACCCGTCTACGCCAGTCGTGTTTATATGCCCTTTGACTTTGAAAAAGATTTTTAGAAACAATTTGTTCGTGTTACAAAATTTCTGTTATGTCTTGTTTAAGTTTCATTAGTGTTTCTATATTGATATAATTCCGCGACATTTTATGAAAGGGATATAAATCGCGAAAATCACGTATCACGAGATGGCGCTGAAAATTTAGTGTGCGTATGAACCAAGTGGTGAACAACAAACCTTTGACAGTGGTTTGACATTTACGATAAATTTAGAGGTTAATTCTAGTAACAATTTTTTTTTATTACAGTATCATATCAACCGTTTTATTAATTGATTGCATTGCTATATTGTTTATAAACTAGTTAAATATAATAAAAACACTTTAAACTCACTTTTAATTTAAAAAATCACAAGATAAATTTAAGAAACCCGCGAACTGACAGTGACAGTAGTGACAGCGGTTTGTTGTTCACTATGAATGACTCATCATATTGAGATTACACCAAAAAATATAGATGTCGCCCACTCCGTGATTTTCGCGAATTAATCGTTATCGATCCCCATGACGACAATGTGAGGTAAGGGTTTGACAGAAGATTCCATGTTTGAGGTAAGTGACTACCCTTGGTAGAGGTCTAGAGGAGCAGGACCATATAGAATCATATTTTTCGGTAAAAAGTATATTAAATAAAATGTCATTACCTTCATTTTATTTCTCGTATTCCACTATTCTGAAAATTTATGTTATGGAACAAATGAACTGTTTTTCGGAATTTTCCTCTATGTGTGTGTAATTTAAGAAATTTGCTAATGGCACCTTTAAAACTAACTATATATGTCAAATGTATTGATACTACCAAATCTGTTCCTAAATGCGAATATAAATAAATAAACACTAATATTAACTTTCGTTTTAAAAAACTAAACAAATATAGGTAAAATGTCCAGCTTATATTGGAAAACAAATAAGAAATATATTATATATAAAAATTAAATATCTAAAATATTACTTTGAGTTTTTACTTTTCCAGTGTGCATATGCTTCTTCTGGCGTGCTCGTGAATTCTGAAACCATACTTGTGTGACTCGTTTACTGAGCCCTGTTATTTGTGCGATTCTTTCTAAATCTTGTCCATCGGGATTTGAGTCGAGCTGAAAGTTGGCTTGAAGCACTTGCAGCTGTTCTTCCGTAAAGGTGGTTCTAACACGTTTCGCTTTATTTTTATGATACCCCTCTGCGTCACAACCATCTAAAATCAAATATACGTTCTTAATATTACAATACACGGTGAAAATATAGACTTACTTTAGGGCTGGTACTTTGAATTTCAGTTAAATTTTATTATCTTGAACCGCGTATTAAGGTACTATGAGGAAAAATGTGTTATTAATGCTTAGATAAGGGCGTGACTAATTGTCATCATGCTCTGTTGTTCTGGTTAAAGAAATGTTTCTGTAAAGCTTTGAATGGTTTGTATGTGTTTGATGACAACAATAAAAAATTAGTGTAATAGATTTTCAAATGTATTTGGAAGATTGCCACATCGACTTTATGGAGGTCTTCATAATTCTCTTCTGAATATAAAGATTTTTGATTGGATACAAATCAGTTATTTCAATTTGATCAAATTCACACAAAAATTCATTATATTATCAATGTAAAATACACTAACAATATGTAATTATTCGTCTAAATGACGTTTATCAATAAACAAAAGAACACCATAAAACCAGCTTTTGCTTGATTGAAAACTTCTCACCAAATATTTTTGCGATTGAACTAATTCCTGAATGTGAAATTGGTCAACAAATCTGTAAGAATCAAATGGTATTAGTAAAATGCCAAGTTCTCTACATTTAGATATTGAATTTTAAATAGACAAAATTAAAGTAACAAAATAAAATATTTTGCAGCATTGGGAAACCCGGACCTTAAAAATTTTGGATAAACATAGTGGTGATTTCTTAACAAGATATACAAAACTGCGGCGAGTTGTGGATGGACCTCAATTTAAAAAAAAATACTTATTGCATGATTTACCACAGCTTTTAAATTATTAAACAGCAAAACGGTGTCTACAAGACTTGTTTTGCTCGCTCTAGCTCTTATTGAAAAACCGCCACTGGCTAAATACCTTCTAAAGAAAAAACTGATATATACCTAAAAAAAGTCGCTCATTTTACTACAACGTATTTTAGCTATTTGAAAAAATACTGATACTAAACCGCTACGGAAGAATGTCGAAAATGCATAGCAATCTATATCAGTAATCGTAATCAAAATATTGGGTTAAAGCAATTGTATAATTTTGGTATTATTAAATGTATTATAGTTAATTGCTTTTATAAATGACTTTTTAATGCAAACCTTAAAAATATTGGTTACACACGGTACTTTTAATCGAGAAATTTCACCAAACATAAACTTTAATAATAAATAATGATATACACAATAGGAAACAGAATGAGCATAAAAGAAAATACAGTAAGTAAAAAGTAACTCATAATCTTCATTCTATAACAATTTTTATTTTGTCGATTATTTTTTTATATCTATCAAACAATTCCTACAATTTTCATCATATGGTTAGTTTTGGCCAATACTTTCATTATTGTAGAAATGTAGAATATTGTTAAGAATAATAATTTACTTTAAAGCCCGCTGGTTTAGTTTTTGACTTTTAAATACTTTCACTACCAATACTACCATTAATAAATAGATGTAATAAGTGATAAGATAATAATATAATTATACTGGTTGCACAAAAAAAAACTATTAAATTTACGAGTTTTTCAGACTGTTAACAGCCTGACGATGTTTCAGCCGCTTATGGAAACTTATGGAAAGGCAGTTATCGAAAGCTGTTCTGCCATTCTTGACTCTATTTCGATTCTTGAGATCCTCTATACTCGGGCCAAAAAGAGTAGTCAGTAGAGCCAGGGGCGTACAGATTTACGAATTTCATAAATTCCATAATTCGAACAAATGAAAGCGGATTGTGTTAATTATGCATGAGTATGAGTTACCATGTCTTAAATTTTAAATAATATGCTTACATCTGGCAACATTATCTCCACGAATTAGGTATAGCAATGCAGTTGAACAATGCACATCCTTTGCGTTGCAGCATATGTGACGCCACTGAATGCGCTATCTAAGCCCTCTCGACGACCTTTATAATAGTCGAACAAATTATTGGGTACTAGGGCGGCACGTTCAAGCATGTACTTTATTTGGTTGACTATACCAATTAAACATAATGACCTAGTTGTGGTTTTCATCTCTGGTAGGCGGAGAAAACTGGATATATTTCTCTGAATTATATGGGATTATATGGTAAAACGAGCTGCCGCTTCTGTATTCCATAACAGCTAAATCCTTTGAAGAATTGCCGGTAAGTTTTTTGCTCTACTGACTACTCTTTTTGGCCCGAGTATAAGTGTTTTGATCCATTTTTATAAATACTACGTTTTAGACGACTATATAAAAAGATGTCGAGATGTCTCAAATCGGAAGACCAAGCTGAGTTAGTATCATTTTATTCTAAAGTTATTATAATATAATTTACCGAAAACACGAAATTTCTTATGTCTTTATAGATCCTAGAGTTATATAAAAAAAGTCTAAATAAAAAAGTTACAAAATTGTATGTATTTTCAAAATATCATCAAAGAATCTATTGAAATTCGTATTTGGAAAATATGAATCAAAACTTATGTTTTTTTAAATGAAACATCCTGAACATCCTATGTATTCTTACAAGAGTTGAAATAATATATATTAAATAAGTAAGGCTTTTTAATCATATGTGACATAATATTTATCTTAGAAACAAAATGTTAATTTTCATATTTCTGCAAAATAAAGATTTCTAACGAGATTCTATCATTCTCCTTTTCAAAATCTTTTCAAATTTACTCTAGGGAGAAAAACATGTAGGTATATGCCACATTTTTATTCATTGGAACTAAATAATTATAATTAGAATTATAAAACCATTTTTGAAATCAATAAATAATGTTTTTAACCAACTTTATACTTTTCACGGAGAACCATGATGATACAAAAGAATTACAAAACCAAAGAAGGTATTTCAATATTTTTACTACAATAATACATTAATATCTACAATTCAGAAGAGCAAAGTAAATTTGGATTACAAAAACAAAATAATAGTTAAGAAATGGAACAATTAAGGAGATGCTTTCACAGTTCTGCCGATCTGTATGAGTGTATGAGTCATTCATAAATATCATACAAATTCGTTGCTCAGAAAGTTATTATGATAGAATAGAACTTGAAATATTTATTTAGAAAACTAGCTATTTGTTCTTTGCCAGCGTGATTTTTCAGGAATCCGTTTGTAATGAAAATGACAATAAAAAATATGTCCATTTGTCCGCATTTCATGTTATTTACTATGGTTGCAATATTATTTCGAAATTTGATAATTAATACACAGCTACATTTTTTATTGCGAGAAATTTAAAAAAAATGTTTTTATAATAAAACTACTTGCTTAGTTCCAAGTAGAGCTGGTCAAAGTACTTTTAAAAAGTAGTTAACTACACGCTACCAACTACTTTGTAAAAAAACTAGGTATTCAAATTACTACTGTGAAGAAATAGTTGAGATACGGGTAATTCCATATATTTTGACACCTACCTACAACCTTTATTTTTAGAGATATGAAAAAGGTGTAAAAATAAAAATTGCAATTTTAGTGTGAAAAAAAGTAAAACAAACTGGTGTCAGAAAGTAATGAAAATTATGTTCTTTTAAATGGAATACCCTGTACGTTTTTGTATATTTTGAAAGTTTTTCCGATTCCAAAAATATACATATGTTGTCATTTGCTCTATCCATTCTGAAAATATTATGCAAAACAGTACCGCATGGAACATACGTTGCTATGAAAAAAAAATAACAAAATATTTCTGATTATTACCGACAGTTTGCTTTCTGATGTTCCTTTGTTTTATTTCCTATCACCAAAATATATTTCATCAAAATCTACAACTTTTGTTTTCACACTTTTCATATTTCTATAAATAAATTTTATAGGTAGGTGTCAAAATTGATGAATTACAAATAAAATAAAAGTATTTGGTATTTTGCTTAAAAACCTGGTGGTAAACTGTCAGAAATTATCAGTAGTAATACCACAAGAGATTGAATTTTCGCGATAAGTCTATATATCGATTTATTTCTAACGAAACTGAGTTGCTTGGAAACACCACGAGTCCGTAGGACGAGTGGTGTTTTCAAGCAACTCAGTTGAGTTTAGAAATAAAAAGACAGACTTATAAGATAAATTCAATCACGAGTGGTAGGATTTTATTAAAGTCTGTCTGATGAGAGATTGCAGTGGTGGAAGTGACGAAAAAAGCGCGCGCTTTTATCTTATTGGTTACAGAGTCAGGTAGGTTTACAATGGCGTTTACGAATACGAGTTGACGGGTCATTGAAGTTTGCGTGTATCGACTGTATATCCAATAGTAGCCCCTCAACAATGGCGCAGCACGTAGAAGTTGAGACTTAAACTGCGGCAGTTAAAATAATTTGAATTCCATTGCCACGCTTTATAAAATATTTTGAGAGCTGAGTAAATCGCTCTCCGCCCAAGCCACGCCCACCACTGCAATCTCTCAACAGACAGAGTATAGACTATTTCACGAACAAATATTTTGGTTGATAACTTCACTTGAAGTAGCACCGAAGCGACTCATTTTGACGTCTGTCTCTATAATTAATTTCTATTAAACTGTCAAACTTTGCTTTGCCATTCGTATCCATGGTTACGGCCATCCGTATCCATGGTTACGTCGTTGAAAACACCACGCTGATAGACCAATTAGAATTGAAAGACAGTCGGTGTTTTCGCTGTAATACAAGCTGTCTTTGGTTTGTGATTGGTCAGATTATGTGATAATTTTAAGGTGAGTGAAATAGTCAGAAATATTAAGTCAGTTTTTTTCATGGCAACCTATATTCTATACGCGAACTGTTTTACACAAAGACGCATACTATTTTTAAAACAACCCGAGCAAATGCCAACATAATATAACATCTGCTTTTTAAGTTTCCAACAGGTCCGATCGGATCGATCGCAATATATTTTTGAAATCAGCTGATCTTTGAAAATATGCAAAAATATACACGGTGTTCCATTTAAAAATGCATAAGTTGTGTCTCTCTATTTTCCGATCCAATTTTGTTTTATATTTTCGGTAAAAGATATTTGACACTAAAATCTATAGGTTTTGTTTCTACACCTTTTTCATATCTCTAAACATAAAGGCTGTAGGTAGGTGTCAAAATATATGGAACAAACTATTTTGTAGTATTCATTTTGCTGAATGCTGAAACTACCTTTTTGTCTAAAAGTGCACAAAATGTTCAATGCTTTTTTGTTAAATCCATCTAGTTAAATACTTTCTTTATTACGGAATTAAAAATATTTGGTATTTTATTGCTTGGGTAATTTTGCATGTAAACCCACAGAAATTCAGTTTTTTCGTAAGTGATAAAGTTGTTTCAGTTAAATTTTGTCAAAATTGATTATGTAATGAGCAAAAAAAGAAATGCTGTGAATTTTCAGAAAGTGCACATTCAATTTTGGCAAAATTTAACTCAAACAACTTGATCTCTTACGAAAAAACTGAATTTTGTGGGTTTACATCTCAATACCCAGATAAGTGATCTTACTTAAAATTGATACCTAGGGGTTTTAAATGGCACTCTTTACGACAATGAAATCCAAATTTGAATAAACAAATCGCTAATACTTTTTCAAAAATCGACTTTTTAAACCTTCTTAAAATCGCACGCTACTGACATGTATCACATATTACTAAATTCAAAGAATCACCTTATCGACCTCTTCTTACCACCAAAGTTTGAAGTTAATCAAGCATCCATTAACGTGTATGCAGGGGTGTTGCGATCTTAAGTGGGTCACACTGTATAACAACAAGAAAAAATTCTGTCGTGGTTACAAAAAATGACACCTTGAAAGTTTATCTTGAAACTGTTTTGAGAATTTCCTTCTATTTACATTTCATAATGTGGTTTATCTTAGCGAAACACTATTTCGTGAGGGAAAATAAAGTAAGATCTATACAGATGATTTTATTGATAGTAACAAATAAGAAAGTATGGGTAGGGTGAAAAATAAGACCTGCAGAAATTTTAACCAATTGTTGATCTTGGTGAAGCAACAAATATGATAACATTTTATTTATAGACTTTTTGAATTTCTACGATCAAAAGTAAGTTAGCACATTAAGACATTTTTCTAGATAATTTTTTTTAGACAAGATTTTCTTTGTGGCTCTGCTGGAAATTATTTCGGAACCCTATTATACCCACCCATTCATTTCAAAGCAATTCAATTTAAAAGATATGAATTTCTAATTTCATTATCTTCGTAGAGAAAATGTATATCCAAAATTGAATCATGAAGTATTGTTCATTACGGAAAAATTAGAAATTTCTCTCAGAATAATAATAATAATAATAATAAACGACTTTATTATAAAAGTATACAGAAAGTAGTACTAATACAATGGGCGAAGTTCAGCCAGTTTTATCCAGCTACTCTTACACTTGTTTCGGAATGTTTCGGCATGGGAAATTGTTCCTTTGTCAGCTCAATCGAGAGAACCAATTTCTATTTCTAATTTCCAATTTCATTTTCATTAATTCTACTGAGGAACAAAATTTTTGAGTATATACATACATATAGATCTTTAAAATAACGTAAATTATGGCAGTGAAATGATTCGTAAAAGAATTAAGTAAGTATATTAGATAGAAAAAATGAACCGTCGAAAGGTGAAAATCTCTTTAAAACTGGTTTATTCTTGTTGGAAATATGACACCTTAAAAATAGCGAAAATTTCTATGTGTCTACTTAATATTTCTATAAGTGTAAATTAAATATACTGATTGGTGAAATGCCCAACTGCACGCCAATATTTTTAGAATTTTGATTATAAAATATTTTTAAAGGTTGATTTGAAAATTTCTTAACTTTAAATGTAAGGCCACGCCACTCTCTTTGTTAAATTTCTAGTACCTACAACTTGACAGACTTGCTGGCATGTGACCTTTGGATATTGTATACAGTAGGGATTATCAATCGAATCCAGTAATTATGTCGCTTTTTTATTAAGGCAGTGGTGCCCAACCTTTAACTTGCCGCAAGCCAATTTAGAATTTAAAAAAAATTGGCGAACAATTATACCTATTCATACTTTTATTATTTCAATTGGCTTCGACTTTTCCTTTTCCCTCTTGGCATTTGACTTCACAATGCGAGCCACGTGTGGCTTGCGAGCTACGGGTTGGGCATCCCTGTCCTAAGGCTTTCATGAAGCTGATGATTTGTAGAAGAATTTTCGGGTTCTCTTCTTATTTGAAAGTTTTAAAATCTTGACGAGAAGGAACCTGAAACTCGTCTAAAAATTATGTCACTGTCTGACATCCCATCCTTATTAACTTGCGAGCATAACACATGACACCAAAGTTTATCAAGTTGCACTAGTAAAGAAGCAACTTAAGCAGGGTCGAACTAGTTCATCTTATTATTTATTTGGATATTGTATGTTTTCAACATTGTTAACATTCATATCGGAACCGTGATGACGTAAATGTTAAATAAATAAGACTAAAATAATTTTTATGTGAATGTTGTTATACCAGGGTCGAAAATATTATGATATTTATATAAATATCATATCTGACAATATATATTACTTTTGGATATTTATTTTCAAATAAAGAGATTCAAAAGATTTTCAAACATTTTAATATTTTCAATTACTTACCTAATTGTTTTTTAAGGTATTTTTTTTTATTTTGAGACTGCAGTATATTGAAAAAATTAAAAATAGATTTTTTTCAAAAAATACAATATACTTAAATAAAAATACTTCATAAGCAAACTAAGCACAACAAAACAAGAACTAAATAAATCCGATTATTCACAAAATTTGAATTTCAGAGTATCTCAGACGCAGTACCGAACCGATCTATCGGTTATTCCCGGCGTGAAAAGTGAAATCTACAAGAATATGAAAATATAAAACTGATATATATCACGATATATATCAAGGTATATATGTATATCATGATATATATCGCGATTTAGGTTAAGTGTAAGAGTAGTCTTGTACTAAACTTCGCCTAATAAAGTCATTTTATTATTATTATTATTAATATTATTATTATTATTTTTATTATATGTATCGTGATATATAATACCTATCGATTGATATTTATCCTTCGAACCCTGTGTTATACATACATAATATATTCATTTTAGTTCGATTCTGCCTGTTTTTGAACTTGTAGGAAAGACAATTAAATATAATTATTTAAATAAAACAGTAGGTATATCTATTCCAAAAAATATTTAATAAATAATATTCGTACCGTCGGAGGATGTTGTTCCACCATCAAGAGTTTCTAAGTAATGAGCTTTACATAGGACCCGATCTTCATGTAAGGCAAATTCTTCTCCTGTAGAAAGCTGTCGGTGACATGCTGCACAAGCAAAGCAAGCAAGATGATAAACATGATCTCTAGCTTTTCGCACCCAATCACTAGATGATATTCCTCTGGCACATATTGAACATTTAGCTCCAAAACTTCTGAAACAAACATTGCGTAAGAAACAAAATACAAATAATATATATATATATATGAAAACGGGAACAGATAAATCGGGAAGGTACAGTGCGTTCATTTTAAGTGTGAACGGTTTTAAATGGTTATTACGACGTTATAAGAAAACATTTTAGTCAAATATAATAATAAATATTATATAAGTATTTATGGAACATTTTCTATATTTTATTTATTTCTCCTTATTTTATGGAAATTTAATAATGAAGAACCAACAACTAAATTATTATTAAAAGTAGAAAATAATAAATTACCTACCATTCTTAGATATTTTATTTAAAAAAATTAATATTATAGTCGAAAGTTTATGAATTACTGAGATATTTAAATATTAATTAAAAATAAAACAAAAAGAAGTGTTGTAACTAATCATGTAAATAGTAAATATACGAGGTGAGATCATGAGGTATAACCCAGTAATATTGTCACCTAAAATGGGGGTTACCTTGCATCAAATGGGGTAGGTAGTTATGATTTTTTGCTACGTTTTATATGTTTAAGGCCTAATGATAAATCCAAGTTTTCGACCTCGGCAGACCTTATCATTGTCAAAAATCCAAAAAAACAGCGAAATTTTCGACCTTTTTTCAGTTTTTTTCAATTTTGACCCCGAAGGGATAATTTTTCGGCAAAGACCATTCTATATTACACTTTGAAATAAATGATAAAACAACCGTCATGAAAAAATCATTTACATATACATACGTTAAAGAAAGACCCTCTGGCTTTCCTTTAACATAAAGTCAGAAATAGATGCAGAGGTTTATTAAAATTAATTAACATTTATTAATTATTATTAATTAATTAATATTATTATTAGTTATTTGAATCTAATGCTATCCAAGATATCGATATATAATTATGATTTTTTTAATTGCCGCGATTTTTATACGTTTTCAATTGATTATACATTTTTATGTGTATTATATCCACAGAGGCAATAAAATAACCTTTAGTATTTGTAAAAATTTATGAGGTGGTGTGGTATAATAGATAGGACATCTTGGAAAGATCATGAAATTTAATTCCTCATATTTTCTGTAATTACTGCTGTGTAACAGTACACACGCACACCCTTTCTAAAATATACATACAGTAACTAGAGAAAATAACTTATAGCTTAAAATATAATCAATCTGATCTGTTGTATGGTAATTTTAACGTTCATGTTTGGTTTATACTCAAACGGTTTCTACGATTTAATATTTAAACCATGAAATAAATGAATTTATAGAGGCAAAATGGAATACTTTAAACATAGAGATACTGACACTGCGTCTTAATTGCATTTAAAAAATCATTGGCTATGATATTGATTTTTTTCTTTACCTATTTGGAAACCTAAAATATAATAATTATTTTGCATAACTAATTTACAATCAATTTAATTTATTTTCCTAGAGAATAAATACATTAAAATAATACATATACTTAGAACAGTTCTTTTTAGTTCTTAGTACATAAAAGAAATTAAGTAAATGTATACAAGATATCGATTGCTCATAGCCTGCTAAAAATAATAATGCTAACATAAAAAAATATGACAGTATAGATTATTTTATGATGTCAAACAACATGTAATTTTATACATATTTATTTTTTTAATATTACTTATTGTTATTTGCTATCACCATTGGAAAAAAAATTATAAATACTTCCTTAATACTTTTAATGTTTTATAATAGCCAATAACAATACCTATCTAATTAAAAAAAAAAACAAAGATGACTAGACCTGTAAATATTCATTCAGTTATATTTTAAAATGTATAATATTTTTATTTCTTTCTGATTTAATTAAATTAATAAATTTGGGAATTTATAAAATGATTTGATAATAGAGATAAATGTTGTCTTGCTAAGTAGATACCATAAAAATCTAAAAAGGAAAAACTGCAAGCAAAAATAAAAGTAACACTGCAGCATTTTTTAGACTCACTGCTAAAGGAGATTTTGCTACAAAATAAGGGTTTTTCATAGGTAGGAATTTAACAAGTTTCCTACTTGATATTAGTATTCCAGGTAAAGGATTTTATTTTTTTAATCTGAATTTATTAATAAAATTTAAACTCATTATAATAAATTTTATCAAAAATCATTTAGGTTTACCTTTGGTTTTAAGATAAATATATTTAATACGATTTATTACGGGAATGATATTTTGATTTATACTGAAGTTTGTATAGGAATAATATGCAAGATGAGGTGGTCAAACGTCACTGTTGTCTCTGATAGATGACAAATGAAAATATTAGAAGTGCGAGTCATTCAGATACAATATGCTCACGTTTATTGTTCGTGTGTGTGGTAAATTCTTATACAACCTCAGATGTTTCCCTTATCTGTCAATCATATAAACAACACATTCCTCTAAAATGTTTATATAATGAATGAAAATCCCTTTATATAGACACAAGTAAAATATATACGCAGGTAATTATAAATGTATATTATTAAACTATTAAAAAAATAAAACAAATGTTAATGAACCATATTGTCCATTTCCTCATCCAATGTATTGTTATTACATAACATTTGGTACTATATTGTTACACGATACAAAAAGTAGTAATGTGTATTCTATGTATTTCTCTGAAAAATTACAGTTACGATGATTATATATTTCGGTTATGAAAATATCAGTCGACATATTTTTCACTCAATTAATATAAAAACAAATTAAATGAAGCTTTTCTTTACACCATGGAATGTGACAGTGAAAGAATTGTAAAAAAATTTTTATAATAAATATAATATGGACAAAGGGGACAAAAATAATTTTACTATTCCGTATTAGATCAACTACTGTTCTATATTCAATCACCAGTTAAATGATCAGGATAGAAAATTGTTGTAGATTGTTGAATTGTAGAGCAGCTGTAGGACGCTGAATAACGAAATAAGGCTCTTGTCCGTGATGACATGCAACGGATTTTGTTTTGTATTAAGATAGATAATGTTGTACCTATACTGTTAATACAGAATAAGTAAAAAATTATTTAGGTTCTTGATTTTTGCATTTTGGAATACCAATAGCGTTGAATAATTGAATATTACCTACGTTCTGCTTGTAATTCACTTCATATCTGGGCGAAATATGTGATCAGCAGATCTTAAGTTATTAATAACATTATTTGTTATCAACTAAGTCTTATATTATTATATTTTTCACAGCGCAACTTCGAAAACATCAAACATTTTTTGCGTTCTACTGTAATTTTACCATTATCACACAAACATTTTCTTCCCTCTTTGCCTTTTTATACATTCATGGTAATCGAATTACCATAACTTTCTTCTCACTTGTTGTTTTTGTCTAAGTAGATGACCAAAGACAACAATTTTAAATTACATACGAATTATTATGTTTTCATGTTACTGGTATTGGTAGTATTTCACCCGGTAATCCTGCACCAAAAAGTGGAAGTTTCTATTCATGAAAGAGAGCAACATAAATTTGCCGAAAATAAATCCATTTTTCGTCAAATTGTCTGACTGCGCTTGCACAAAAGCGATTTGTCATTTACTTATTTTATTTCAATACTGATTTTGTGCTATAAAATAATCAAAAAAACACAAAATTATTTACGATTAAAATGCATCTTGCACTTACATGTGAACAACCACTTAAGACAGTCATCTTCCCCACAGCTGCGTTGTTTGAGAGACGTGATTCTTTTTAAAATTTATTCATATTTTAAAATTAAAATCATTAAATATACAACTATAAATATTACAATATAGGTCTTCAATTTGTATTGTATTTCTAGGCTGTGCAAGTAGGTAATTTAAGATTTTTGCATTTTCCTCATTATCGTAAATGTTCAAATTGCATTGTTGAAACACGAAAATGCATATCAATCTTTACTAACAATCGCTTATGAAACTGTTTATAAAGTGAAATTAAGTCATCCAGTAAAAAATTAGGTACTATACTTTCACAATTTCCAAAAGTAACAAATCTGATTTCAATCTTTAGAACTTATAAGTTTTATAACACTTAAAAAAACTACGAAGGTATTATGGGCTGCATTGATTATAAGAGTGAATGAAGTTTGGGTTTCAGGAAAATTTATTAATGTCACACGCAAGTTAAAGTGAATTATTTTTTCAACTTCTCAATCGATGTTTTATATATTTACGTACTATCCTTGTATAATACATATACAAGGGTACTATCTTTGTATATGTATATTCTTATAGTAGAACGGAGACATAGGCTAAACAGGCAATCGGAATTTTAGTTGATGGAATATTTGCAAGATGTCACCCAGTGCATATTTTCGAGATTTCCCATAATCCTCACTAGCCTCACATATATACAAGGGTACTATCCTCCTGAAGAGTTCCAATAAGAACGAAAGAGCATGTACATCTTCCTGGGTTCGTTTTTTGATTGGTAACCGTAATGAATGAATGAATTTGTGGTAAGTTAAATATATTTATATTGTTTGTAGTTTATTTGTGGCGGATAGTTAATATATAGATATATATATTTATATGATATGTAAAAAACAATTATAAAACAATAACTTATCTTAACAGAACGTTTCGAACCAAAGTCTAGGTCCTTTTTCAACAGTGATTACAAAAAATGACTTGTCAAAAAAGATTACTTTGACACCTGACACTGATTATTAATTAATGCATAGATCACTAGATAAAGAATTTTAATTTATTTTGATATTTCCGTCACGTACTTCTTTTTGGAGAATCGGTAGCCAGACTTCGTCTAGCAACACTGAACTAGTAGAGACGCAGTCGGTACTATTTAGTTGAATACAGGCACTCTCTTTAAGTTTTCGTTTATTACAATGTGCCTCCGTTTGAATTATTTTTGCCTGTGTCCAACTAAATCTGTGGCCATTACTCCAAGCATGTTGTGCCAGTGTAGATTTATCAACTTGGTAATCTTTAACGTTATTTTTGTGTTCAGATATTCTAACTTCTAATGGTCTAGACGTCTCACCTATATATAGCTTTTCACACTCGCATGGAATGCTATAAATACAATTTTTAGATTTTTGAACACTGTTAAAAGGTTTGGTTTTTGTTAAGAATGATCTGATGGTATTGCAAGTTTTAAAGGTGGTTCTTATATTGTACTTATTACCAAGTCGTCTAAGTCTATCAGAAAAACCAAAAATATATGGAATGGTCATTGTGGTTACCGGTTGTTCTCTCAAAATTCTCTGTTGTTGCTGATTTTGTCTATTCTCAATTTCAAGGAATGATTTCTCAACAAAATCCTGTGGATAATTATTTTCTTTTAAGACAGTTTTTATAAAAAGTTTTTCGTTATTAAAAATTTCATTTGTTGAAGAGATTATTTTACTGATACGAATTTTAGATAACAATATTGTATTTATATTCATTTAGAACTATATACAGTGGTTTTCTGGGGCAAACTGTTGAGGTTTGCCTTTGATACTACACTTTTATCTTGACATATTTTAGCAATTTTCTTATTTCTATTTATTTTTTAGAATTTGGCGTGATTCCCAGAATTAAGTTCAATGAATAAATATATTTAATTTCAATATTTTATCTTTACTACTTTTTGGAAAACTTGCACACATCTTTCTACGATTGCGCAAAAAGTTTGTACATTTAACCTGGGGCGTTTCTTTACGCACGCTGGATGGCGAAAGCAATTTATTACCTAAAAATATTTCTGTCGGAGACGAATTTCAACTAACAAAAACTGAAAAGGAAAGTATCGTCGATGTGTGCATTTTTGTTGTCTAATTTTATGTTTAACATTGGTTTACCTCTCCTTTTCCACATAAAGCTCCATATCAAGATCTTCAGTTTGGTAAAAGTTTTATTATAAAACAATTAACCCTGCTATATCTGAAGTCGCAATTACAAAAATTAAAAGTCACTTATGGTATCTAACTTCAGAAGTTTGCACTTTATCTTTGTTTGATGATGCATTTCAGTAGAAATTAAGAAAAACATGGTAAAAGCTTTCGAAAAAGAGGACACACTAAAAGAAGGAGATAAACCTACAAATTTAAATAGTATTGACGAAATAGAAAATAAAAAAATCTGGGATTTTATTTCTAAAAGCATAATTAATTATTTTAATAGATCTGGTCTTTCCACAGATTTTCTAAAGGAAAATCCACAATTTTGGGAGATTAATGAACAATATAAAAGTTGTAATGTTAGAAACATAAAAGTTGAAAACGATACAGTAGAATAGTATATTACGTAATAAGAGTTGTAAATAGCGTATTACGCACGAATGGAAAAATTATGCACGAGACGCGTTAGCGTCGAGTGTGATAACTCCATGAGTGCGTAATTGCTTTACAACTCGAATTATGTACTATACTTTACCTACGACCGTGTTTATTGAAAGTTTGTATTTCATTTTTATTATTTATCGCTTATGTCAGTTTTGACAGCGTCAGAAAATTAAGTATTGCACTTGTCATTTTTAATAATTTTTAGAGAATAAGTTTGTTTGTATTGACCGTTGCTAGGCGGTTGCTAGGAAAACTGTACGAACTGTGCGATTTTTCTTCCAAGTTGTGCGATTTTTTTACCGTGCGTAATAGGAATCTTACATTGATCGCAGACGGTGTGTTTTTAAGTACTTACAGTAGTGGTCGTAGGTAAAGAGGTATTAATGGTCGAGATGGTAGAGTACCTGCCTTTCACCCAAAAGTTCAGAGTTCGATTCCCGGTCGTGGCAATGGAAAATACTGTGAGTGGGATTTTTCCATTATACACGGATATTGGATGTGTGTCCCTGGTCTTTAAATGTGTAGCCCCCTCCCGCACAAGGCTCCTAGAGCCTTCTGGGATAAAGGGGGTCGTAATTACATGTGGTGTATTTATTTATAAAAAGAAGCCGGTTTATATTTCAAACTGTTAGTGAACATCGAAGAAAGTTTAAGAATGTCATTAATGAAACACAAATCTAGTTTAAAATAAGCTGGTGATATCTATAATTTTATTGATAATTAAATATTATATTGTATTGTCACTATTTCTATTGTATAGTGATGTTTGTGTTAAAAATAAAGGCCATAAAATTACAGAAATTTGTATATTTTATTCTATGGCGGCATCATTTCCCATCAATGAAATGAAATAACACCAAATGCATATATTTTTTTCCCATGTGAAACAAAATTATGGGGTAAGAAAGAAAGTCGCAAAATGTGTGCCACCCTAGTATGTATACTTTATAAACAGTGGTATTAACTCTTGGCAGTTTTTTGCAAATAATAAAAATTTCTTTATTAGATCTTATAAGGATGTCCGCCCGGGTCGACCGGCACTTCCGCCGGGCGGCCCTGCATGCTCTAGCCCACTAAGCCACCGAGTGGGTTTCAAAAACAATAAGGCTCTTTCTCTAGTCAATACTAAATTCTTGACCAAATTTGAGTATGATTGGAGTTTTTGTTCTTCAGTAAAAGAACACAAAAAGTCTATCGATTATTAGAAGTTTTAGAAAAATGACGAACAATTTAAAAACTACATCTGCTTTATACTTTCCATCATTTTTGTACAGGGTGTTCACGAGAGAATTGAACCCCCCCGTCTAGATCCTTCCCCTTTGACGCAATTTGAAAAATAAAAATTCGTTCTTATACGATTTTTTCCGTAGTTTTCAAATATGACCATCATAATTTCCTATATCTCGTCATATACAGAGTATTGCATATTTCTATTTCAACTTGTGTGACACCCTGTATCTAATTATCGTAGTTGATGCAGTTTTTCATTCTGAACACAAATAAAAGAAAAAATCTAACGGACTCAAGTCCTGCCTTCGAGCTGGCCATGCTATAGAACCGTGGTTACCCATCCATTGACCATAGGTATTGTTTAAATAATTAACCACCGGTAACGATTTTGTGGGGAGTGCTCCATCTTGTTGCCAGATTACGTTGCCATATTCTTGGAAAGCGAATATCTTGCAGTAACTGGTATATTTAATTTCTTAGAAAAATAAAATAACGATGGCCTGTTGAAGCTCCATCGTAATATATCTATTGGGCCGATTATTTGAAAATTGATAATTCCGCACCATACGCTGAAAGACTGCCCCAGTTTTAACCAGTCTACGTCACTGGTTAAAGCTGGGGCAGTCTTTCAGCGTATGATGCGGAATTATCAATTATCTAATAATCGGCCCAATATATGGCGCTTTAACAGGCCATCGTTATCTTAACTTTCTAAGAAATTAAATATACCAGTTACTGCATGATATTCACTTCCCAAGAAGATATGGCAACGTAATCTGGGAATAAGACGGAGCACTCTCCACAAAATCTTTACCGGTGGTTAATTATTTAAACAATACCTATGGTCAATGGATGGGTGACCGCGGTCCTAGTATAGCATGGCCAGCTCTAAGTCCGGACTTGAGTCCGTTAGATTGTTTCTTTTATTTGTGTTCAGAATGAAAAACTACACCAACTACGATAATTATATACAGGGTGTCACACAAGTTGAAAAAAAAATATGCAACACTCTGTATATGACGAGATATAGGAAATTATGATGGACATATTTGAAAACTACGGAAAAAATCGTACAGGAGCGAATTTTTATTTTTCAAATTGTGTCAAAGGGGAAGGATCTCGCGTGAACACCTTGTACATACTAAATCAGTTTACGAATTTTTATTAGTGAAGATTTTTATATCCATTGTTCATTAACATTTATATAGTTTAAAAAGAAAAAATCATTGAATGATTAAATAAGAATGATTATTCATGAGAAGATGGGTAGGTGGTTTATTGAGACAGTTTATTAGGAACTAGGTTTCTTAAAGAAATCGTCCTGTACTTTTTAATGAGAGTTCTAATTCCCCTAATTTAGTGATTTTTATTCGATGCATGCTGAGGTAGACATGCAAACATGTATGTCTTATAAACTATCAACTCAGAGCTTACAGTAAACTTCAATTTGGAATATTTTAAAAGCGTGTTTTTGATCGCCAGTAACTCGTAAAGAATGTTGTTTACGCTTTTATTTCAGCATTTGGTAATTATTTAATTAACATTTTACATTTTTTGGTAGGCGTTCATTGATTTTATCATGTGGCTCGATTCATTTAGGTACTTAATTGACTAATCTTTAAAAAAAAAATAAATAAACAACTAGAAGTAATTAAATTTCGCAGTTGTTTGTCTTATCGCTTTTTTTGTTAATAAAATGTTACAAGTAATGCAACTTCATCCCTAAAGACATATTCTATATACTTCAAAATTTTTGTATGTGCTCAATTCTTTTTAAAATACTTTGCATCATAATTTTTCCGTATATTGTACTTACTGTTAAGAAATTTGAAATTTTTCAAAATTTAAAGTAAATTAGATTCGCGTCTGACACCTGGTATTTAGTCACTATAACATGCCCTCATATTGGGCTCCTAAACAATAGCATCAACAGCATAGTTTTTAACTACAGGAATGAAAATCTTGTAGCTATCACGGTATAGTTCAAGTTCACTTAAAGAAACAATTTTAAAGGTTTTTTAACAAATGAAAAATTACTTAGTGCACGAAATAAACTACGTATTTATGTTCTGAAAGTAAAAAGGAACGAGACATTTGCCAACTGGATTTTTTCGTATTAAGTATATTTAAATTCTTTGATATAAAAGGCGTATGACTCGACTTCTTCAACAATTTCCGTCTTATACATATAAATATATAAAATGTTATAGAAAACTTAGTTCTTTTCAAAATGTCTAGTCAATCATGGCCTTTAAATAAATTATAAAAGACAGTTGACAAACCAATGAAATTCCAAAACTTTTCTTCCTTTGGCAACACATTTTATTTGAAACTGTTAAAAAGGCTATTTCTATGATCCAGAAGTTTGGAGAAGATTCTTATTCCCTCTAATGTTAAAGATCTGAGAAGAATAGGGTTCAGTGAAGATATAATTAGGTAAGAAATTCCACAACTTAGTTGTTCGAGATAAAAGGTGATTGATAATGCGATGTTTGACAGAGCAAAAGGATGAGTTGCCATATTTAAATTTATTTAGTAAACCTTACTCCTTACTTCAAATGTTTTAGATATAGCGTAAAGTTATAACTCGGGATTCTCTAAATATTTCGATTACATCGTTCAATATGATTAATGCGCTCTATTACACGTGCTATGAATCTAGAATATAGAATAATATAGGATTTTTGAATATAGCCTAAGTATGTTCATTTTGTTACCATTGAGATCTTTTGCATGACATGCAATTCTGCGACACTGATGCTTTTTAGTCACTTGTGTATGTAGAGAAACTGGGAGCGCATGCAGTATGAGCAAATATTAAAAACCTTTTGATACAACACCACATGTAATTATGACCCCCTTTATTCCGGAAGGCTCTAAAAGAGCCTTGTGTGGGAGGGGGTTCCAAATTATCCGTGTATAATGGGAAAATTCTTCCTTTCACAGTATTTTCCACTGCCACAACCGGGAATCGAACCTGGAACTTTTGAGTGAGAGACAGGTGTCCTACCTGTACCTAAGGACTACTGTCGGATTGTATGTTTTCTGAAATTGTTGTAAAGTGTTGCTACTGGCGGAAGATGTACTTGAGATAATTAGATTTATTATAATCTTGCCTTCGGTTGTCACACAATAATTGTTATTGGCAACACTGCGTTCAGAATATGTGTGAGTTGCGTTTCAGCGAGCGGTGATCGAAACAATAGAGAGAGAAAGCTACATCAGCAAGTCACCTGTCTCTGTTTCCTGAAGTGCGAGGGAGCCAAATAACCTTCTGGTATAGCTTCTCTCTCTAAAGTTTCTGCGGAAAGGTCGATATTTATTTTGAATTATTGTGCACCTTCTGCTTTAGTTTTTTTACTATGACGTCATCGTTGCTTCGGTTATGACGTCACCTACTTTTTCTTAATGGGATCACCCTATATATATTTTTATTTTTAGAATCTCTATGGAAAGATGATTTCAAAGACCTATACTTATTAAAGTCTAGAGTTCATTAGTTTGGAGCTACACACATTTTCCAAAAATAATACTGTCGCAGTTTTAGCGACCATTCATAACGTTTGCCCAACCGTATCTACCTCAATCAAAATTATTTCAATAATGGCGTCCTAATATAAATAATGATTTTGATTGTTTTAATTTATTATTTAACTTTTTAGAGAAGATTTCGAATTGAAAATAACGAGTATTATTAAACATTTTAGATTATTTGTGTCTGTATTGTATATTAGCAAGGCCAGAGTCAGTTAAATACTGATTAATTATTTGATTTCATACTCAGAATTGAAAGTATGAAAGGATAAAAAATGCTTGCTCAATATCTAAATAATGAATCTAAATTATCTCTTAAATTGATCAATGCATAATAAAAATCGATCTGTATAAAGAATTTATACTTATATTCCAGTGACCTATTGGAAATGCACGTCTATACAGCGTCTCGTCTCTCCCAATAGCTTAGTTACGTCCCGTGGCGAATGGGGGCAGTCGAATTTCATCTAGGTTTAAGAAATTTATAATAATCGAATAAATGTTTCTAAAACCTCCGTTTGCTTATCAACAATAAAAAAATCAACAATATAATTTTATACTATACATAAAATAATGTAAAGACTCCCATATACGATGAAGCAATTTAGGCAATAAAGGC